>CM076575.1:2058785389-2058973619 GCA_034641835.2 Pinus albicaulis
CTTTTCATCCCCCATGGGCGTCCGTCGAGGTTTGCGAGGCTGATCTTGCAAAGGTTCCACCAGATCAAGCCCTAGCTCCTTATACCCCAACCTCATTGGGGACATGCAAAGAAGGATCGAGAAAAAGCAGACCGCTCTGATACCACTGATCCGGATTTATGCAGGAACGCAACAGAATAAACACATAACCATAAATACAGAGATGCAGCGGAAATAACACTTCATTTCATTAATACCAAAGAACTGAAATTTGCTTACAGACAGAATGGAAATAAAACTAGCTAGGGCGCTGGTAGCTATCTCTGAGAAGAGATGTGGCGGCTACAGGCCTCTGAACTGAGTTACAATGAGGCTCGAGGGCCTATTTATTATTTAGAAACAATGGAGAATCCTAAACATCCAAAAACCTAACCCTAGGAGATGAAGCGCCAAAACTATGGGCCCTGTTTGGGTAAATTGGTGTTTCAACTTTCCAGGGACGTAACTTTGGCAGACTATCTCCGTTTGACGCACATGATACATCATTAGAAAGCTCTATTCGAGGACTGCAACTTTTGCCATGAATTTCATTCCGAAACGGAATGATATTCACTGGAGGCGCAATGCCCAAAAAACGTTGTTTAGGGCCTCAAAACGGCTCCGAAAGTTCAGGACCCAAAAAACTGCTAAAAATAGTAAGTTATGCCGAAACTGAAAAACTGAAAGGGACAATGGTGGGGGCCCAAGTGGAATAGGCAGGTGGCCACCAATATCCACCTGGATCACTACAAGATGGGTAAGTACATTGAATCTCATCACTAACTGACTCATCATACCACTAACCTATCATTTCCCAACGGATTCTGACATATTTCAGCTCAAATGACAAGATAGTTAAGAAACCGCGCTTTCGTAGCGCCGGCAGTGTATTTTTCCCTATTTGCGCTACGAAACTATTAGCGTTTTCGTAGCGCAAATCAACTTTTTTGAACTAGTGGCGCTATGAAAACGTGGATTATTGGCTAATTGCAGAGTTTTGACCTGAAACTTTATGGAATGACTCCAAAATGGAAATTATGGATATTTGACAATGAATGGACCTTTAAAATACTTTATTTGAACTTAATGATGACCTTTGAACTTATAAAAATCTAACCTACCCTTAACCAAATCCTAAATTTTCTTCTAAACCGAATTTAGAACCATGACCAAAAACAAAATTGACACAATGATATTTTGAAAATTTTTGGGTGATAACAGAATCTCAACACTCCCTCTCAACAAGAAAGGGATTATCCTTCACCCGATCATGTCTCTATGGTATCGAATTTTCTCCTGGTGAGTGCCTTCATAAGAATATCTGCATCCTGATCTTCCGTAATTATGTACTGAAGCAACATGATCTTCCCCTGCACACAATCTCTGATATGATGATACCGGATATCTATATGCTTAGATCTATCATGAAACACATGATTAATCAAGAGTTTAATGCAACTCTTATAATCACAATGAATCATTATCGGATCTAAATGAGAACCAAACATAACAACCAAGATCTTTCTCATCCAGATAGTCTCACATGCAGCTTGACTTGCTTCCATGTATTTCAATTCCGCTGAACTGAGTGCCACAGATCTATGTTTCCTTCTGTACCAAGAAACAGTTGTAGATTAGATACTAAAGCTCCCCCCTGATGTGTTATTTCTGTCTGTTGGGCTTCCCACCTAATCTTCATCTGTGAAGCCATGCAACTTCACCTCATCTTTCTATCTATACAATAAGCCATACTCAGATTTTCCCCTCGGGTATCTCAGGACCTGCTTGCTCGCCTTCTAAAAGAGCTTGGTAGGCTTAACCATCACTTGACTTAGCTAGTTAACCGCATAGCATATGTCCGATCTTGTATTCACTAAATACATTAGCAAACCCACTAACTTTCGATAGACAGTAGCATCCACTACCTTTCCATATGTAGCATCCTCTTTCCTCCAGTTTCATAGAAGAGGAGTATCGATGGTTTACAGCCCTCCATGTGAAACTTACCCAGTATCTCCCTTTCATACTTGCCTTGAGACACAAAAAGTTCACCATCTCGCTGCCATATTTCCAATCCAAGGAAATAATGAAGGAGGCCAATATCCTTCATCTCGAACTCCTTTGCAAGGTCCTCCTTGCATGAGTGTATCAGCTTCTCATCACCAATCAGTATTAAATCATCAACATAAAGAACAATGATTAAAATCTTACCCTCCACCACAATTTGGTATAGGTTTGCATCCGCCTCACTCTTGGTGAAGCCAAGTTCGGTGAAATAGTTTTCTATTCGAGTGTACCAATTATGGGGTGTTTGCTTCAGCCCATATAGCGCTCTTTTGAGTCTACCCACATGTGACTCACTATTGAAGATCTCAAATCCTTCAGGATGCTCTATGTACACCTCTTCCTCAATGATCCCATTGAGAAACGCAGTCTTCACATCCATCGGATGAATGCGCCAACCCATCTGCGCTGAGAGAGCAAGGATGGTCCTTATGGAAGAATATTGTGTGACAGGTGCAAAGGTTTCTTCATAATCAATCCCCTTGATTTGTGAGAAGCCCTGGGCCACAAATCTGGCCTCATATTTCTTAACACTCCCATCAGTAGCTTTATTTACCTTGTAGATCCATCTTGAACCTACCACTGATTTATCAGTCGACCTTGGAAAAATTTCCCAAGCACTGTTTTTGAAAATGGAGTCATACTCCTCCACCATTGCATCTACCCATGTGGGCTCCTACACTGCTTCCTGAAAGGAAGATGGCTCAGTCACAATACATTTTCTCATGAGAGCCATGTATCCAGTAAATCGTTCAGGAGATTGTATTTGTGTGCGCTGTGAAGTAGGGGCTCCTACATTCTGCGTAGCATCAAGTCTCAACCTATCAGCTTCTATGGTATGCATTCTGCCAGTTCTAATGTTTGGCTCTACGTGAGTGGACTCCTCCACTTCATGAACCTCCTCCTGTGGTTGATCCACATCTAGAGACTCATCTTTGGGAACCAACAGTTCCTCCTCCGCATGCAAGTCCAACTCCCTCTCAAGCGACAATTGCATGGCTTACCCCTTATCGAATTTTATATCCTGTCGCATAACAGTGATATTACTATTAGGAAAATACACACGATCATTATGGGGTGTTTCTGTGTACCCCACAAATATCCCAACTTCAGCAGTCGGCTCCAGCTTCTTCCTGGCGTTCTTGGTCACATGCACATAAACAGATGAGCCAAAAATCTTAAAGTGAGAAACTTTCGGTTTCTTACGAGTGAAAGCTTCTTTAGGTGTAATCATGCCAAGTACTCTATGAGAACAATGGTTATGCACACAAACTGCAATGTTGCATGCTTCTGCCCAAAAATGCATTGGTAGGCCCTAATCATGCAACATCGCTCATGATGCACCCACAATCATTCTGTTCTTCCTCTCTGTGACCCCATTTTTCTATGCGTTATGAGGTGTTATGAGTTCTCTTCGAATTCCTTCTTTGCTGCAGAAGTATTTGAATTCATTAGAGATGTATTCTCCACCATTATTGTTCCTCAGAGCCTTCACTTGCTTCCTCGACTCTTTCTCCACCAATGCCTTAAACTCACATAACTTTGAGAATGTTTGATCCTTCTTCTGCATGAAGAAGATCCAGCATTTACGAGAAAATTCATCAACAAAAATAACATAATACCTATGTTTTGTTGTTGAAGCAACTGAGAATGGTCCACACACGTCCGTGTGAACTCTCTCCAGGATCATCGAGGCACGGTTCTCCTTTTCATGAAAGGTGGACTTTACATACTTCCCCATGGTGCAACCCTTGCACTGATCTAACTGAGCAAGTGTTCCCATTGGAATTCCAGTAGATATTTGTTGCATGACTTTCAAGGCTCTATGATGAATATGGCCCAATCGCCTGTGCCATAATCTGCCCTCGTCCTAGCTTACCACTTTTTCTTCCTTTCCCATCATGGCAGCGTAGCCATCTACCTCTAGCTTGTAGATATTATTAACTCGAATCCCTATCCTCTTGGCTTCACCCATTTTTTTGTGTCACAGGAAAGCTTTTCCATCACTGAAAATGATGTCATAGCCTTTGTCCTCCAACATTACGACTGAGACCAAGTTTTTCTTCAGACCTGGAACATGCATAACATCTTTCAATTTAAATGGTTTACCTGACTCACTCTCAAAGGTAATGGTACCAATGTCAGTCGCACTGTATCATCCATCGTCGCCCATATCTATATGCATTTGGAGATATTTCTCCTCCAAGTCACTGAAAATATCCTCATCTCCCGTCATGTGGAAGGAAGCGCCACTATCCAGATACCACACCGATCCCAATGCATTTGACACCATGCATTCGATCAAAGAGAAATCAAGTTAAAATTGCGAGGCAAGGGCCTCACCAACTGCAGCTCCAACAGCCTTCTTGTTCTTCTTCTTTTGCGGACAGTTAGTAGAGAAATGCCCATGTTCGTGATAGTGAAAACAGTTCACCTTGGACAAATCCAACTTCTTTCCTTTAGACTCGTATTTTGAATGGAATTGTTGGCAATATGATGCTGAGTGATGTCCTTGATGGCAACCCACTTGATGAAGATGATGGCAACCTACTTAATGAAGTTGTTCTTGATGAGCTTGTGAATGATATACATCTGATATCAGTATAGAAGGTGCAGAAGAAAGAATTTCCAGAATGGGCCAGAACAGTGATGAAAAGTGTATTTCACAAGGAATACGCGAGTTTGTCTAGGGGAAGTCGCGTATGCACGCGGGAAATAACGTACCAAGTCGTGTATGCTCAATTGCGCTCTAAATATGTAAAACCAGGGGTTACTACCATGGTATTGACCCATTGTATTGAGCGCTGGATTGTCTATTTGATCCCGTCCAGGAATACCATCGGAAGTGATGTGGTTTTGACTCATGGTATTGATGAAGGCCAAATCTATATAAGGAGAAGAAAATCATTGTGCATGGGGGTGCAAGGGTCTGGGCTTTAATGAATACTTCACTCTGAAGTATATCTGCATGGTTGAACTCTGCTCTTGATTGATAGATATGAATCTATGATGCATCTATGAACATGGTGAAGGTTAAAGATCTCTAGATCTAGAAATGGTGAATCTCTTGGATGATCTGAAAAGAAGTGATGAAGACCTGGTGCAAATCTACTGAAGAACTTGAAGAAATCTGGGTAAGTTCATAGATTTGATCTGTTGTGCAAAGTTTATCTTTTACAGATCTATACGCAGGTTCAGTTCGTGAAAAGTGCATGTATACGCGGATCAGTTTCAACAAAGTCGCGTATGGACAGTTAGGGTTATTCTGGTAAATGCACAGATGTATACGCAGGTTCACTTCATAAAAAGCGCTTATATACGTGGGTCTGATTAAATAAAAGTGCGTATGATATCTGATCTTATGGTTGCTCAAGGTTGAATGTGTTTCTGCATATTTATTCTGAAGTTTGGGTTATCTCTGATATTTTGATTACAGTGGTTTCACTGTTCTGTTTGATGCATTGGGAAAAGGTTGTTTATTTACAAGTGAAGGGTTGTGTTGGAGCTGTTTGATCCAGTTTGAAAATTGATGAACGTGGTCTGCAATGGATCTGAGGGTTGAAACCTTCAGTCTGAACGTAGAAGCTTTCTGCCAGTAGAGGCTGGTGCTAATATCAGGCGGTAGTAGCTCCCTTCCATGTGAGGCTGGTAAACGAGAGCAGGGGGTTGTTGCTCCCTTCCAGGAGAGGCTGGTAAATGAGAGAAGGTTGTAGCCTTCTGCAGGTGGGTGCCTGCGTACTGGTATGAGTCTGCACCAGTACATGTTGTAAGAAGTTTTCTTAATAATAAAAATTGAAGACTGAGATGACGGCAGCGGTGGTTTTTTCCTGAATTGGGTTTCCACCTAAAAATCCTGGTGTTCATGTGTGGTTGCATATGTGTGATGATTATTTTGTTCTTCCTGCACTTGTTTTCTGCTTTCTAAATATCTAATGAATAAGTAATGCAATGATCTAAGTCAAGAACTAAATGCATAATTAGATCACTGGATATACTTGAGTTCTGTAAAGGATATCCGCGTATATATGCGGGTTTGCTTCAGGAAAGTTGCGTATGGTTTTTAAGAAAGAAATATCAATGTCTTATTGTCTGCACTAAATACTGATTCACACCCCCCCCCCCCTCTCAGTATTTTTCCCAACAGGAATTTCTTCCCCTTCCCTTTCCTTGCCTTGGAATCCAAAGCACAATACTCTTCATCATCATGCTTTGATGAAGAACTATCTCTGGTGTTCCACCTGAACTCCTCTTGCACTAGATCCAACCACAGTCGTTCCCAATCTGACAGTTTTTCCTATCCATTGACAGAGTCTTCATAACTGTGACAACTCTTAGGAAGTCCCAAGAGAGCCAATCTCACCAAATCATCATCAACAACAGTGATTCCCACACTCCCCAGTTCATCCCGACATTAGACAAACTTTGTGAGATGCTTTGGAATATCGTTGCCCTTTTCCATCTTGATCTTCCTGAGTTTATCTTTCAGCGCCAAATTCCTACAGTCGATGTTACTTTGGAAAAGCTCTGTCAAATCCTTCCACATAGCATATGGTGTGGCTTTCCCATGAAGGCTTGAAACAATGTGGTCTCTTACACCTTCCAGCAAAATCCTCCTCGCCTTTGCCACTTTCTTTTTCCATGCATCAAGTAATGCAGCATCCGTCGAAGTGGGATTAAGAACATCATTTTCGATGAATTCGTTCAAGCCATTATCTTCGAGCACCGCCTCCATCCTGTCCTTCTAGGAAATGTAGTTCGAGCTGCCCTCGAGTGCATACTCTAGCCGCAAGCCATTGAAACCCATTTTGATGTTTACTCAACTGTAGCACCAAGAAAATATTTCTGCAAATTCGAATTGTTTCCACCAACAAACTCAGCTCCTGCTTCAAAACTGCAATCTTTTGTGCTCCGATATCATGTAGAAATTTTAATACAAAGTATGTATTGTTTGGATTCTCCTGATATAACAATTATATGCCACTGTTAAATACAGAATATCTTCTACAAAAATTCTTGCAGAATTTAAAACATGATCGCCAATTGCAATATCAAGAAGAAATATCAATCACACATAACACAGATGTTTCTACCATGAAAGCATAAATCTAAAAACCACACTATAATTTATTATGTATATATCATGGATCATGAAACAGTCTCATACAAACTCTAATCCAAGAGCTCTCATTACAATATACAATCTTCGCACATTGTCATATGAAAATCAGCAAATTCATGTGCCAATTTACTGCCTCTAGACAGACTGCCTCCACTGCGCAATCCCAACTGATAGCAATCCCTGAATGAATGGAATCATGCTTGCCTTGACTGCGTGATCCCCATGGGCACATGTGTGTGTGGTTGCATGAGTGCACCCACTAATATCACAACTAATAGTCAAATTGTCCCTTTCACCTACATCTCAACTAGGTCTCCACTAGATCTTACATGCATGTAGTTAACAGTAGTAAATCTTCAGTTGCATGTGAGACCACTAATTGTGAATTAATTAATAATTAATTCACTGATCTCTCACTAGTGTATCTTCAGTTACAACTAGCACAACTGAGTTTAACTCACTTAACTGAGTTAAACTACTTTAAAACTCACATAACTACACATACAACTTTGTTACAACTTCGAATCACTTAGTTACAACTAAGTCCACTTGCATGTCCCACCAACCAAGCTTTGAACTCAAATTTCCTATAGCTAACTGATTTGCCACTTCAGTTAACTATTTCCAAGTGCTCAATGAGAATAGATTAATGTTTATTGTCCAACTATTATTAAGGGATAATAATAGTTGACATGCATCTATAAATATACATGCAATCTATAAATAGAACTCGCACATACATCTAAAAATAGAACATCATCTATAAATAGAATTTGCTCACCATCTATAAATAGATATCATCTATAAATAGAATTTTCTCATGCATCTAAAAATAGACTTCCACCTAAAAATAGCCTGAGGCTCCATCCTAGTGTAGGTGCATAATTTTCACTAGGATCTTCTTGTTGAATCTCAACATAACTATCCCATTTTGTATGACAAAGAGCTTTTTATTCATATATAATAAAATACATTTTAAATTATTCTATTGTTTTGTCCAATGTCACTGGGAAATGTTACACCACTGATCAAATATGGATGATTAAATATTATAATGAAGAGTTGAGAAATATAATGATATGACAAATTAATCCAAACATCATATACAAATGTATTAATCAAAATTTAATTTAGATGAACAATTTTATAAGATACGTGTTAATTTTTCGATGAATAATGGATTTAAAAAATCACAATAATTGCACTTTCACAGGTTGATGTTACTAAAAAATAAAAAATGGATATTGAGACATCGTATATTAATGCGCACCATTATGAACACGAGTTTTTCAACAACGATGTTTATAATAATAAATAATGGTATCCTGGTGTGTTCGTACATACAAAAGCTAGGTGTGTGTGTAAAATAACTATGCACCGGGAAGATATACATTTCATGCACTGGTGTGATTCATCTTTAACGCACTGATGCGTTAGACTACGTAAAAGCACCGGTACTGTAAGATTGTGTTGCCTGCCCCGATGTCTTTTGTGAAAAGTACAGCATCGGGGCTTTTGCAAACAGATAAGGACCAAGGCGTTATACTTTTCAATCACCGATGTTATTTTCATTTAACACCCTAGTACATGGTATCGTAGGTTGTACGACCCGATGCATTGTTATTATTAAAGCATCAGTACTTTCATAAAACCAATGCCTTGATACTCCAAAATATAGTTTACAGCCCTGATGCTATTATTTAAAATAACAACATTGCTTCTTTTATATTATTAGTGCACCAATGATTTTATACAACTCGTCATCGCCGATGCATTGTTACGAATAATGACCTGGTGCATTGGAGAAGATAAAAACATTTGGGATGCAACATTTTTTTGCCTACCCTCGTGACCTTTCTAAAAAATTACTACTTGGGGCATTTTTAAAAGACAAGATCCAGGGAAGTATACTTTTCAAGCACCAGTGTTGTTTTCATTCAACATCCAAGTGCATGGTATCATAGATTGTACGAGCTAGTGCATTTTTATTATTAAAGCACCGGTGTTTTTATAAATTTAACACATTGGTGCAACAAATGTTTGTTTCCAGTCCTAATTATTTTATTTAAATTTAAAACACCGGTGCTTTTATATGGGTAGCTCAGGTGCAATTTGTCCAATACGCACACCGCTAAGAAAACATCTACTAAAACCTCGGGCCACCAAGATTTTTTTAGTTATAATAAATTTTTGTTATTTACTCTGCTAAAACATCTGCTACGACAAATGGGTGTTGTAGCAGAGATTTTTATAACAATTTTTTCCAATTTTATAGTATAAAATACCTTATTTTTAACCTCCGCTAGGAGATAGATATTTTCTTTGTAGTGAGTATGAAATTTCATAGTCATAGGTGTTTCAAATAAACTTTATATTTTGAACACCCATGAATTCTTTTTGTAGCCATAAACACGAAGTTTCGAGTAACAATAAATTCCCCCTCGAACTTATCTTGTAGCAAAGATCCACATATGAATCCTCGGTAAAATTTAATGAAGTTACCACATGACTAAAAAGTTGTCACTTCTCATTTGATTTCTTTAATCCATGAGAGTCATCGTCCTCCTACTTTCTTATGGACTTGCTTATGGAATTTAAACAGATGAGAGATAGGGTTTGCCTCACATTAATGTCGATAATTGGATGGATAATTTTTTTTACATATTTTAATGCGAAGAAGTCACATTTAGCGTTTCATATTTCTCTGCACTTAAAATCATCATTATCCCACACTCAATCTCTTGCACTTTCACATTAAATTCTGAAATGTTAATAGTGATATCAGCTTAATTTTCATGTTGAGTTTATATTTCGAAGTCATGAATTCCACTCGAAAAACAATATGAGATCCATTCTCAAAAGAAAGCAAGAGAATTATAGAAATTCATAACCGTCATTCAGAAGGCACTCCACGCACGAATAGGGTTTTCCATGCACACAAATGTTAATGGGTATACCTACTCTACATATTACAATACACATCCATATCTAATTAGGATTTTTTAGGGTTTTTAATATTGAATATCAATTATCTTGGATAGTATGTTATGGGCATGGATGCCAACAAACATTAGTTCACCAAAACCAGAGCTTTGGAAATTTTCCATTTATGTAAGACGAAGATTCAACCTTCAATATCCATTCAATATCCATTCATGGTCTAGTATTTTTCACACAGAAAAGCAATTATGAGGAATACGAGACTTTGAATTACGAAAGTTAAAGTTGTTTGCATTAAATTAGAAGTTGCCCTTAAAGGTGCAAGAATACACCGAAGGTATAGAAGAATTGAAGTGAGTAAGTAATTGTGGAATTTAAGCCACGTAAAGAGGGATTTTGTTTGGTGAATACATAGTCTCGATAACTCTATTAAATAATTTTCTTCTGTGTGGGGAGTTACATATATTCATCCCCTAGCCCAAATGTTCGGTGCCATGTATATCCATCCAATAATTAAAACACAAATTGCCATAAGTTGTCACATGTCATATCCATGCAATGGTATGACTGCATTGTATCCATTATTCCATCATGGAAAGTAACCTATTGAGAGGGAAAAAAAAAATCTCATGGAGAACCATTCAAAGCATATTCCATCATGGAAAGTAACTTTTTGAGGGAAAAAAAAAAAATATATATATATATATATATATATATATCTCATGGAGAACCATTCAGAGCATGTTTCTTTTTATACAAATAAATTAATAGTTCTTTGGAATTAATAAATTAATTACATAATGGTGCATTTTGACGATGCTTTTGTAATAATAAAAATAGTAAGCTTTCAAAATTCCAGAAATAATATAGCAATTAAGATGTACAAATTTCAAGAGATCATTTTTATGTACAAATTTTACTCTGCAATAATATTTGTTTCAAGAGTCCTTACATTGTAATTTATATTATAAATAGATATTGAGTTGCCCAAAAGCATTTTTCTCTGTTGTGCATATAGGAAATAAACTTGGTTGTGACTTGTTTTTTTGATTGCCACATCTAAGTTATGTGGACAGGTTTGCAAAAGCTAGGAAAGGAAATTAATTTAGAGCTAATCAATAATATAATTGCAAAAAAATATACAATATACAAATAAATTCTGACCATAGAAACACATATACTCTATAAATAAATACCTGAAAAGCTATAAAAGTTGGGATAGATAACATGTGTAAATGGTAAATGGGACCAAGAGATAAAATCGTGCTCAAAACAATATCCTCTCCCATATCATGTAAGTTGCAACGAAAAACAGATGGAAACATGCATAGCAACTTGACTGAGAGTTCATATTACATAATATGCACTTCAACAAAGGCGTGATCACTTCAACAAGGGCGTGATCTCAAATGGTAACTTCCAAGCTTCCATCAAGAACATAAACCTGATGAATAGAATTGTCCACAGCAGTGAAGTCATAGACTAAATGTTAAATAGTAAAACATCAAATTCATCCATACTTAAAGTATATTACTCAACCTTGCCTAATATATTTGTGTGAAAAATAAAAAAAAATTAAAGAAATTAACCTAAAATATAGATTATGATGCTCAATAAAAGTTATAGTTGGTCAAGACAAACTAAGATACAACACGTTCTTAACCAAAAAAAAAAAAAAAAAACCTCTTTAAAAGTTACTCTTACGATTTAGTTTCCATCTTTCTGAGAAATAGACAGACATTTCCTCTTTAAAATTTACTACTCTTAAGATTTCAAATTATAGTATAAGAAATACAAAAATTATCTTTCTTAGGACATACATCTCTTCATTAAAAATTACTCTTGCGATTTTAACATTTTTCAAATACAAAAATTATCCTCTTGCGATTTCAGCATCCTACTTTGAAAATCTGAAATCATTAAATTTGACATATCCCCATCTAGTCTCCAATATCAAAGGAAAAAACGTACTCCCCTAAGTAAAAATTTCTTAGCATAAAATATTTACTAAGATATCAAAAAAACTATGAAAATGTCAATATTCCCTTTAACTGCAATCCTTTTTAAAGCTGAAAAAGTTAGCTTTGCATCTCACTGCCAGAAATAATATAGAATAGTGAGATGGGTATAGCAAGCTACCACACTTATTTCTATTAAAGCCAAGGATTACCAATAATAACTTGTATTAAAGCCAAGGATTACCAATAATAACTTTCCTTCAATGGCAAGGCCTATAAAAATATCATTGTATCAGATTGATAGCATAACTTTGTTAGGTACCTATATTACTAGTATAGTCCCTTATTGTTGTTAGTGTAACCCCCTTATTGTTATTATTGTACCCCTAACACCCCCATATTGTTATTATTGTGCCCTTAAATTATTATTGTTAGGTCGGCTAGGATTACATTGTGGCCCCACTAGGATTACATTATGGCCCCATGGACTCCTATATATAGAAAGGAGGTTTTGTAATTTGTATCATCCAAGAATTGTTAATTAATGTAATGTATTGGAGGTTTCCCCCTCGAAGTGGCTTATTTCTAAGGCATTGATATCTCTTTTCTTCTATTTTTGGAGCTAGTTTCACAACATTTGGTATCAGAGCTTTGGATTCTAGGGTTTCACTGCTCCAAACAGGTCATCGTGGAATTTTCACTATAACTTGTTTTCTACGAAGTTTCAGAAGCTGAAATTTTTAGGGTGCGAAGCCGAAATCCTGAGGAACATCGTCAAAAAATTTCAGAGCTTGGTTCGCAATATTTTCGTAGATATGATCTGTGGAAGTTAGGTATTTTTGCAGGCTCCTCAATTTAATCTAAACAGGTCATCGTGGAATTTTCACTATAAAAAAATTTCTACGAAGGTTTAGAATCTGAAATTTTTAGGGCACGAAGCTGAAATCTTGAGGAAACTCCTTAAACAATTTCAGAGCTTGTTTCGCAATATTTTCGAAGATATGATATGTGGAAGGTTGTGCTTTTTCAGGCTCCTGAATTTCATCTCAAAGAGGTGATCATGGGAAAATCTTCATAACTCTCTCTCTGAGCATCGAATTGGAGTGCCGTAAAAATTGGTCACAAGTACAAGGACTGTAGTTTTTTTGCTATCAATTTTAGAGCTAAAAGACGAAACAGTGACACGTGGAAAGTTGTACAAGTTCGCTCTACTGAACCAGTCCATAATTAGGTCATTGTGGGAGATTGGACATAACTTTGCCTTGGAGAATCCAAATCAAGTCAGACCTGTGGTATTCAAAAGATAATTCAGAAGGCTACCTCAGTGCCCAATTTCAGACATTGAAGATTCGTAATCACAAAGATAATCCAATTTCAATATCGAGCTCCTCAAAAGCAAGAAAAAGACGTGTATTTTTTTTTACGAATTGCATAAGTCTTGTTTGAAGAATCAATTTGAATTGATTCCAAGGGCATATTGTAGAATATATATCAGTATTGGGTTAAAAAAAAAATGCCCCGTAAAAATAATTCAACATCCATTAAGCCTTCATAAGGCTCTACTATGACTCATGAAGATGAAGAATTGCAACATGATTTATCAAAATTACAAGAGCAAGTGCACCAAATTTCTCTCTCGCAAAGAGCAAAAAAAAATGAAATGGATGTTTTGAAGAAAGGCATGGAATCTAAGATAGATGGCATGGAATCTAAGATGGATGACATGGAAGCTAAGATCGATGAAAAAATTAAAGACAACGTGGAAAACATGAAGAATGATCTAAAAGCAGACATGGAAGGTTTGACAAAGTTGATACAAGAAATGTTTCCTAATGGTGAAAAGATAGTAGAGGAAACTCATGATGAGAAAAAAATAAATGTTAAACGTGACTTCATAAACTCTAATGTTGGCAGGAAGAACCACCATATTCCAAAAATCGATATGAGTAAGTTTGATGGAAAGCATCCTATAACATGGATACTACAGATGGAGCAATATTTTGATCTCCATAATGTGCAAAACACAAAAAAGGTATGCATTGTAACTTTACATTTAGAACAAAATGCATTTGTATGGTATCGATGGCTTTGCTCCCGTAAAAAAATTGTCACTTGGTCAATTTTTACGGAGGAAATGATAGCACATTATGAGGATACAAAGAGCAACACCTTCTTTAGCCAATTGATAAATCTCAAACAAAAGGGTTTAGTGGGGGAGCACATTGAGGACTTCCAAAAAATTGAATATAAGGGTAACTGATATTCCAGAGGAACACAGGATTGATCTCTTCATAGGTACTTTAAAGGATAACATCCAACATGAAGTTCGTGTTTTGGAACCTGATTCATTGGAGAAGGCATTCATGTTGGCAAGAAAAATTGAATGTAAAATTATGGCGACAAGGAAGCCTACCACTCACTTCTATAAAGATGGAAGTGTTGCTACTCCTAGATTTCCACAACCTACAAGGTTGACACCACAACAATTGGAAGAAAAAAAGAGCAAAAGGGCTTTGCTACAGTTGTGATAGCAAATACACTAAAGGTCATAAGTGTGCTGAGAAGAAATTATTTTACATAGATTGTGAAGAAGAAGAAGAAAATGAACAAGAAGAGGATATACACCAGGAACCACCCCTAGAAGAGGAAGAAATGAATCCGACCATATCGTGTAATGCACTGGCGGGAATTACCACTCCTCAAACTCTCAAGATAGAAGGACATATAAAGAAGAAAAGGGTAATAGTGTTGATTGATTCAGGTAGCACCCATAATTTTATTCATTATAAGGTAGCCAAGGAATTAAATTGTTTCCTATACCCAACACCAGAATGTCAAGTGATGGTTGCAAATGGAGGAAACATAAATTGCTCTGGAAAATGCCATAATATCAAGCTAACCATGGGGGAATATGTATTGACTAGTCCAATGCTTGCCATTCCTATGGGAGGTGCTGATGTTGTACTAGGAGTACAATGGTTACAATCTTTGGGGACGGTAGCTTTTAATTTTCAAGAACTTTTCTTGAAATTTTCTTCAGAAGGAAAGGAATTCGAATTACGGGGTATTGCAGGGAAGCCAGGAAGGATAATAAGCTCTAATGTCATGACAAAGCTTCTAAAGAAAGAACAGCGAGGCGTAATTGCACAATTATGCTCACTAGAAGTTTCAACATCAAAATCATCTATTTCTGCAGATCTCCAACAAGTCTTGGACAATCATTCCAAGGTGTTTGAAACTCCCAAAGGACTCCCACCTATTCGTGATCATGATCATGCTATTCATTTGATTCGAGGAAGTGTTCCTCCAAACATCAGGCCTTATAGATATCCTTATGTCCAAAAGAGCGAAATTGAACGTATGATTGCAGAAATGTTAGAGGCGGGTATAATTCAACCTAGTCAAAATTCTTTCTCTGCTCCTGTAGTATTGGTACACAAGAAGGATGGATCATGGCGCATGTGTCCGGATTATAGGGAGCTAAATAAGCTCACCATTAAGGATAAATTTCCCATTCCTGTGATTGATGAATTATTGGATGAATTACATGGAGCAAATTATTTTACCAAGTTGGATCTTCGTTCAGGATATCATCAAATTAGAATGAAGACTGAAGATATTCCAAAAACAGCATTTCAAACTCATGAGGGTCATTATGAATTTTTGGTCATGCCTTTTGGCCTTACCAATGCATCTTCTACATTTCAAGGGTTGATGAATTCCATTTTCAAACCCTTCCTTAGAAAATTTGTGCTAGTATTTTTTGATGATATACTAATCTACAGCAGGTCTAGGAAGGATCATGTTGAACATGTTGACAGGGTGCTCAAACTATTGCAGGAGAAACAATTATATGCAAAAACATCCAAATGTTTCTTTGGAGTACAAGAGGTGGAATATCTGGGTCATATTGTATCTCATGAGGGTGTTAAAGTAGACCCTAACAAAATTAAAGAAATTAATGAATGGAAAGTCCCCACAACCATAAAGCAGTTGCGAGGATTTCTCGGGTTAACGGGGTATTATCACAAGTTTGTTAAGAATTATGGGAGAATAGCAGCACCTCTAACAACATTATTGAAGAAAGATGCATTTTCATGGACTCCTGAAGCAACTAAGGCCTTTGAACATCTTAAAGAGGCAATGTGCCTAGCACCGGTCTTAGCTACGCCGGACTTCACAAAAACCTTTATTGTGGAATGTGATGCCTCAGGAAATGGAATTGGTGCAGTTTTAATGCAGGAAGGAAGACCCATTGCTTTTGAAAGTCGTCCAATCAAAGAAAAGTATTTACAGAAACCTATTTATGAGAAGGAAATGTTAGCAATACTACATGCACTAAAGAAATGGCGAACTTACCTAATGGGAAGACACTTCAAGGTAAAAGCTGATCATGATAGTCTTAAACACTTTTTGGAACAAAGACTATCATCAGAAGAGCAGCAAAAATGGGTCACAAAGATGTTGGGTTATGACTTTGAAATAATCTACAAAAAAGGAAAGCTTAATGTTGTTGCGGATGCACTCTCAAGAAAGAATGAAGAGGTGGAAGCATTGCTTTGTGCCATTTCTATTATCCAACCGGATTGGATAACCGAAGCAAGATATGAATGGAAGAAGGACAAAGATGTATGGACACTCATTCAAAAGTTGCAGCAAGATCCTAGTACATCTGATACATTTAGTTGGAAAAATGATTCCTTATGGTACAAAGATCGCTTATATCTTTGTAAGAATTCCCAACTAAAACAAAAGACTCTTTTGGAATTGCACACTTCTCCTTTAGGAGGACACTCAGGATTTTTAAAAACTTACCACAGGGTGAAGAAAGAATTTTTTTGGGATGGCCTTAAATCTGATATTCAAAAGTTTGTGGCGGAATGTTTGGTTTGCTAGTAGAATAAAGTTGAGACAATTAAGACCCCGGGACTTCTACAACCTTTATCCATTCCAAGTCAACGTTGGGAGGAGATTTCAATGGATTTTATCATAGGTTTACCTAAGTCAGAAGGAAAGAGTGTCATCATGGTGGTAGTTGATAGACTTACCAAGTATGCACACTTTTGTGCATTATCTCATCCATTTAAAGCAAGTACAGTTGCTACTACATTTATGGATAGAATTCAAAAGCTACATGGAAGCCCAAGGGTTATTGTGAGCGACAGAGATCCCATTTTTACTGGAAATTTTTGGACGGAGTTATTTCTTGTTTGGGTACTCAATTAGCTCATAGCTCATCTTATCATCCTCAATCTGATGGTCAAACTAAGATAGTAAATAAATGTTTGGAAGGATATCTTCATTGTTTTGTATCTGATAAACAAACACAATGGGTCAAGTGGTTACCTCTCGCTGAATGGCGGTATAACACTTCCTTCCATACTGCAGCAAAAATGACCCCATTTATGGCACTTTATGGATATCATCCACCATCCATCACATCATCTTTAAGAGAAAATTCTAAGGTTCAAGCAGTGGAAGATCACATCGAGCATCAGCAATAAGTTCTCCAACTCTTAAAGGATAACCTGAATTTGGCACAAAATCGAATGAAACAACAGGCAGATCAACATCGCAGCGAGAGAAGTTTTGATGTAGGAGACTGGGTATTTTTACAACTACAACCATACAAACAAATGTCCCTCAAGCAAGCTAAGAAGGATAATAAATTATCGCCAATGTACTATGGTCCTTACAAGGTGTTGCAAAAGATTGGTACTATGGCATACAAATTGGAGCTTCCTGCTTCTTCACGAGTGCATCCAGTTTCCATGTTTCATGCTTAAAGAAGGTTATAGGTGAAAATATTCCATTTCAAACAATATTGCCAGAACTTAATGAGGAAGGAAAAATCATATTGGAACCTGAAGCAGTCATGGAAACAAGAACTCGACAGCTACGGAATCGATCAATTTCAGAGTATCTCATCAAGTGGAAGAACTTACCCACTGAAGATTCTACATGGGAGGATGAGAATTTTGTACAGAAGCACCCAGAGCTACTCAAGCATTGAGGACAACACTTTTTTGAAGGAGAGGGGCATGTTAGGTCCCTATATTACTAGTATAGTCCCTTATTATTGTTAGTGTAACCCCCTTATTGTCATTATTGTACCCTTGTAACCCCCATATTGTTATTATTGTGTCCTTAAATTATTATTGTTAGGTCGGCTAGGATTACATTGTGGCCCCACTAGGATTACATTATGGCCCCATGGACTCCTATATATAGAAAGGAGATTTTGTAATTTGTATCATCCAAGAATTGTTCATTAATGTAATGTATTGGAGGTTGCCCTCTCGAAGTGGCTTATTTCTAAGGCGTTGATATCTCTTTTCTTCTATTTTTGGAGCTGGTTTCACAACAAACTCACTAATAAGTTGGATAATTGAAATACAAAAAGTGCAGAGATAGTAATAAAAGCATTTCAAATGGTACACAAAGACTACTAAAAGTATATCACATAATACAGAGAGAGTACTACCTCCACATTCGGAATATAAAGAACCAAAGCTTATTTATACAGAGCAAACCCATAATACGTTTTATTTTTTAATATCACAAGTACAATTTACTTATCACTTAGTTACAGTGCAGGCTGTCATGAGAAATAGAATTCTAATAACAGCTGGTTGGTTTTTGTCTACTAAGCAAGATCCAATTAAAATAGCATGCAATTACCTATAGCTGCCTACCCTCAAGGTATCATCCATACATTCATAAAAAATACGTCAATAACAAACTAAACAAATGTTAATGGGGATGGAGTTGACGTACTCACAATAGCATTAGTATGGTCATCGACAGTCCATTTGGTAATATCTCCTCTATGGATAAAAAGAAGGCATGAGTCAGTCAACTTGAAGCAAGCGCTCTCTTTGCTTTGATAGCATTGTGGGTGTGCCTCTTTTTGCTTCTGTTGCTCCCCAGACGTTGCCGGCTCCTGCTCGAGTTCCTCCCTCTTCCTCTTATCACTGCACTTTCCATTTCCAAAAAATTTCCCTCTGCTCAATGTTCCACCTCCTCGCCACAAATCGAGCTCGAATTTAGGCTACAAATGAGTTTATGCGCTAATTCTTTATGGTCGTATCAACTGTAATTTAAACCAAATGCCAAAGTGCCTTTCGCGGTACCACTGTAATTAGTAAATGAACACAGTATTGCCCTCAGGTATCCCCTCTAGCCACATCAGCGTCACTACATACACTGTGAATGGCTCCCAGGCCCTCATCTTGTTTACCACTTTCAATGCAATTTCAATGAGAATGAGATGTAGGCATCCAAAATCCTGGTCTCAGCCCCACGAAGAGCAGTTGCCAAATAAATACTTGTTTTCTTTGTATCCGCCTAAAAATCAATGGCTTAAAACAATGACAATTGTGCCCAGAACGAACGGTGGAAAATGAAAAAGTTGACAAATTCGGTGGTGAGCTCTTTGAAAGAGAACACCTTCGGTGTAAATATGGGAATTATTAAATGCACTAATAAACATACATGCAATAATTTATTAATGCATATAATTTTAACTTTAGCAATTCAAAGGCACCAATTACCAAATGCATCAATGCATTAATGTTTGGAGTTTTGTAAAACCATAGATTAATACATACATAGGTACAGAAATTATATACATACATAAAGAAATTGATACATATACACATAAGAAAAATTAATTTATTAAAAATATATTTTTTTTTTCAACAAGAAAAACATTGTTGGTATATATTAATGTACCAGGGCAATAAATAGCTTGAAATCGCTTTTGACTATGAATGAGAGTTACAGGAGTTGTCATTTACATTTGCATATAAAATCAAAAAGTAGAAAGAGATTCTTATCATCTTCGAGAAAAGAACATTACAACAGGAGAGAGAAAAAAGTCTCACAGGAGAGCTTTTCGAAAGAACAGAAGACTAGTAGAACTGTAGCTTTTGTCGGTCTTAGTAGGAGAACAGTAACTTAGAAATAGAACAATACCTTTTAGCTAAAATCCAGAAGTGAAAGGCCTTCTTTCTGATACACTGGATAGTCCCTTAGCTGAATGAAACCATACATGTTTCACCAGGTCCGTTTGAGTTGAAGAGGTCATAAATCATTTCCCCAAAGTGTCCATTAAGTCATTTTTTTGATAAACTATCTGCCATAGCGTTCTTCTCCCTATAAATATGATTAAAAGTGATGGAGGAAAAAGAACCCTTCAGATCATATATCCGGGCCATCCAGTGAGTCATACCTGTAGGATTTAGACGGGAGCCTTTAACCAAGTGATATATAAGCACTTTATAATCGCCGAAAACACAAAGTTCATCCAGATAGAGCTGGTTGGAGAACCACAAGAGGCCCCATAGCGCAATGATTTATGCCCGCATGTTAGATCCCTTGCCCCCATTCCAATGTATTTTATAGTGGCAGTCAGGAGTAAGCATAAGCCAAGCCCCACATCCACAATTGAGGTTTTGGGAGGCGCCATTGAAGAAACATGAAGGGTATTGGATATCGAAAGGTCTTAATCTCTTCGAGGCATATGATGGGGGAGGTGTTTTAATGTTCAGCAGTTCCAATGAGTTGTAGATCTTGTGATTGATAT
This sequence comes from Pinus albicaulis, assembly GCA_034641835.2. NCBI lineage: Eukaryota > Viridiplantae > Streptophyta > Pinopsida > Pinales > Pinaceae > Pinus > Pinus albicaulis. The sequence goes on from CM076575.1 coordinate 2,058,806,076, forward strand.
CATGTGGAGAGTTGTTATGTCCTTCAAATATTTTTGTATTTTGACTGCACCACAAAAACCAGTGAAATAAGATGGGGATGGCTCGAAAGTGTTTCCCCCTGTGAAACCACCAGCTGATGCATTATGTTATTGTTCTGTACTGTGGAATCTACAGACTTAAATAGGAGCAAAGTATAGAAAGAGTCTCAATTGCAAAAGGACAGGAATAAAACAGATGATCATTATCCTCCTCATGATCCATACACAAAGGGAAGATACCCAAACCCTGCCATCCTTTTCTCTGAAGGTTCCTCCAAGTCAGGTTTTTGTTCTTCCAAATGAGCCATACAAGTATGATCATCTTAATTTGCACCTTTACATCCCAGATGTGCTTGAACCAGCAATCCTGTTGTCCAAATCGGATGTTCATCAGTGTTTTATAGGCCTCTCTTATATTGATCTATTTCTCAAAATCCGCCCCTCCCCATGTTAATCTATATCTGCCTGCAATCTTAGAGAGACCCGTGCTTTTTAAAGAAAAAATATAGGATTCCCAGGTCTCCTTTTTAGTCTCACACAGTCCTATTTCATCATAAGACTTCCATCTTGGGATATCATGCTCCCAACCCTTAATGATCTGACCCATAAAAAATATGTCATGCTGGTTCAAGCTATCAATGGTATTACTGTCCAGCATTGTGGGGATATTTTGACCATATAGATTCTGGTTGCCAATCAAAATCTTGTTGTCGTTTCCAAAATTCTAGGCCATATTCTCTTTGACCGTGGGCCAACATTTGCAAAAACCCCTCCATATATTTGAACTTCTCTTTGAATCTTTCCATCCCGAGATTAAAATATCCTCAGCGCCTTTCAGAGCAAGGTATTTGTGTTTAATGATGTCCTTCCATAAACCATTTTTTGTGATACAACGCCAAAAGGATTTAAGGATAAGGGCCAATCCAAATGTATCAAGCTCCAGTAAGCCCCACCCACCCATCTCTTTTGGGCGAGTAATGCATTCCAATTTAGCCAGATGGATGGGATGTTTCCCCTTACCCTGGCTCTAAATAAAACGAGTGATAATCCTTTTAATCTCAATCAGAATCATTTTAGGAATTCTATAGAGATGTGCCCAGTAGACAATATATTGTTGGGGTACTGCTTGGATCAAAATAAGACGTCCTGCACGAGATAACCATCTAGTCGACCAGCAGAAGATTTTCCTCTGGAATTTATCTGTCAATCATTTCCAATCCGCTATCTTGTACTAAGTTGGCTTTAACCTGAAACCCAGATAGATGAATGCCTCCCGGAGGGGAGCAGAATTATACTTGAGGAAAACTCCCAGCTCAAAAAGGTCCTTTGGCTCCTCATCTTCATGGTATTTACAAGATTTCGTAGTGCCAACCAGCATGCGAGATGCCTCACAAAAACCAGTAATAATGGAGTCCAGCTCCTCCCAGCTCCTTCTCTGTAATAAACCAAAGATCAAAATATCGTCGGCAAAAAGGCTATGCGTGATCTCTTTCCCCCTGCAAACATCAACTCCTCGGAAGATCCCCAAACTCGAAGCCCTCTTTATTTTGTGGCTAAGGGCATCCATGACGAGAATGAATAAGAGGGGAGATAAGGCACAGCCCTGCCTTAGCCCCCTACCCGGATGGATATATTTGGACGCAAAACCATTAATTAAGACCGCCATTGAAGTGTGAGAGATACAGCCCATGATCCAAGACACGAGAACCCTGTCAAGACCAATTCTAAACAGAATTAGTCTTAAAAAATTCCAATCGACTCTATCAAAATATTTGTGTAGATTGATCTTCATAACTTTCGCCTTCATTTTCTTTGTTTGCATTGTATGAATGACTTTCTGTGTTATGGAAACAATGTCGTGAATACTTCTATCTTTAAGAAACCCGCCTGCTCCTCCGAGATATGTTTTGAGAGGATGCCTTTAATTCTTTCTGATATGATTTTTGAATTGATCTTGTACAATACATTAATTTATTAATGTGTTGAGTTAGAACGACGCCACAACTACACAGTTACTTTTGATTAATTTTTTTCATTTCACAACTTTTAAATCAACTAATTATTATGGAAATTCTCAATTCTATCCAATATTTTTGGGTAGTGTAATAAGATTTGGAGTAGTTTTTAGTGCGATTTTTTAGAGTTTCTAGTGCCGAAATTCAGTGAAACAAAATATAGGTAAAATCTTGATTTATGTTATTTAAACTAGTTTTTTACTGTAAATATAGATTCAGCACCTTAAAAAATCCCTAGGACACTTCGATTGTGCAGGTTACCCATCAAATTTTTGTTTTCAATAAATTCTTGCCAGATTTTAAAGAGATTAAACCGAAAAAATCCACCAAAAGAACTTTCAAAAAATCACACTAAAAACAACTCCATAAAATTTATGTTACATTAATTTCCCTGTCATGCAATCTTTCATGAGCGTAATCCAATTTTGACTTCATGTTATAATTATTAGTCATAATTCCCGATTTTGGCTGCATGCATTTGCTTGCTTCATAATTAATGCCGAAGGCGTTCTATTGTGAGTGTTTAGCTCACGACACTGTAGAGATTCGTCGTAGAACGACAAAAATCACCAAATCTCTACAGTGTCAGCCAGTTGTCTCCCTCCGTTGACTTCGGTGTTTTCTTGTGCAGATCCATCTGCAAAATGCTAGTTTTTACTATTTGAACATGTGTGAGTGATGTTAAAGCCATATGCATTATTTGAATGGACAATTCCCTAGTAATACGTAGCATGTCCCTATATTTATCCTCAGTTTTCGAATTAAGAAGTTAAGTAGGGACAATTTTCTTTGGTTCTCACGTGGCTTCAATGTTGCACGAAAATTGTGGAGGTACGGATGAAGTAACATTGATACATTGTTTAGAGTGTGAAGGCAGAAAGCTCCTATTCACTCTACAACTTATATGAAATACTTCAGTTCTTTATTCATTAAAAGCGCATAAAAGAAATAATTTAAGCTTAAATTTTTTAAACATATTTTCAAAATAATAATTAACTTTTGACTTTACTTTCTTGAAAAACAATTAATCGTATATTAAATTAATAATCATTGTCTCCTTCCCCATTGCTTAAACAAGGTTGCTTCTCTCTAACTTTCTTATTACTTTGTAATATATTAATCATAATGTATTTGGATTCTCTCTAATGTTTGCATGTAGTTATGACTCTACTAAAATTAATGGTTGTTATCTATTTTCTTGATAGTTAAAATTCTCCTGTTTTTTTAATTTTTTAAGTAGGTTGATTACCACGGCCACCTTCACAAGATCACTCTGCTTCATCTTGATATTCCCTGTATAGGAAGAGACTGACGAAATGCAAAGATGTAGATAGAAAGTGATGTTGCATGAAATTTTAATGAATTATGTGATATCCATGAGGGTATAATACATAGGATATGCCACATCCTCCATTGTTTTTATTGTTGCTCTTGAAGGAAGTATCACAACAAATATGATATCAGAAAGAATAATGACTAATTGATCTATGCACATTCAAAATCGAGAAGATAATGAATGAGATGTAAAACCAAGTGAATATGAATATAAGCAGTGGAAGAGAATTGCACGAATACTTCTTTCTCTTTTGGTGGTTATAAATAGGGTTATTGGGAATAGATAAAATTATTGTAAACTATGCCAACTAATATTTTTAAGACAGTGCAACTAATGACTTAAACCCTTAATGTTCTTTATTAATATAGGGGACAGGCACGACTACCCAACGTTACAAGGCAGCGCCTTGCACAACAGCGGGAAAAGGCCAGTCACATGGGCTTCCTAATTGACATGAAATTCGAGGTGATAACAATGAAAGGCATAATGCATTGGATTTCACTCAAAATTATACCCACTCAAAAGGAAAAAGAGATGGAAAGATGTCAAAAAAATCCACACAAGAAATAATTCTTAGAAAAGTGCAATAAGGAGCACTTCTGCAATAGCTCACCCAATTTCATTGCTTGTGGAAGTGTGGATTGTTTCATGAGATTGTGGAAAATTTTGAAGCTCACGAAGTACTCCGCACTACTTTCACAAGAGAGATGCAACATTGGACACAAAGCTATTGAAATGATTGTCATTGTGATATGTCATCGTGTGGAGTGCGGAAGTGTGGAGGAAGCTTTCATTGTGTTTTTTATGCACTCCGCACATCCTTAAACAATTAATTAGCAGTAGATGTAGGTACAATTCTACATTGCAACTATTAATCTCTTTAAATCGTCTTAGAACATGAAACAATGAAATTGATTGAAATTTAGTCATCAATTTACGAATTCAAGATATAACAACAATCATTTGCACATCATTGGGCCTGTGATCCATGACCAAATCCCTTATAATATTATGTGAATCCCTAATTAAATTCACGGGGGATTCACTCCATGAACCTTTGACATATAACGTGTTTTTGTGGCATGCTAAATAATACCCTTAATTTGACTACATATTGGAAAATACCTCTAAAAATCACGTTATTTAAACCCCTACCAATACAAACCCAATACACCTTCCAAATTTTAAAAACCCCTACTTTCAATAAATATTGTAGGTATACATTTTGTATACCCCTTTTTCCAAAAAAACGTCGTTTAGGGCCTCAAAACGACTCTAGAAGTTCAAGACCCGAAAAACCACAAAAATAGTAAATTGTGCTACAATTAAGGAAGCTAAAAAAACAATGGTGGGGGTCCAAGTGGAATAGGTGGGTGGCCACCAATATCCACCAGGATCAATAATTACGCCCCCCTCGCACCTTCCACCCCATATAATCATCACAATTATTATCCAAAATAATTAACTTCCATTAATTGACTTCCTCATCTAATTTTTATTACTAGTTACCTTTATTTTTTGTAATATTTTAATGACTTCCTCTTATAAATGCTAATACTAGTTAGCTTTATTGTCTGTAGTTTTTTAAAAATATGTACATTTCAAGGAAAATGTGACACCTCTCTTATAAGGGCTAGTTATGATTACCTTTATTGTTTGTACTATTTTACCCATGAGGTGTAGATTAGTTGGTTTGTGTGTGATTTAGTCCTCGCTAGGTCACAGGTTCAAACTACATGGGGAGCGGTTGAGGATGGAATTCACTAGTGGAATTAACTATCCCAAGGGACATCCAAGCTCGACAAAGCCTTGCACAATCCTAGTGAATAGCATTCCATTGCAGGTAGATCAGCCTTCTTCCATCTAATAAGAAGCTGATGCAGGAGCATCAAGACCTTTTTCTCCATTTGTAAATATGGGGTGTGATGGTTTCTAATATTTTATTAATTAATTTGAATTAAATAGGAGAAGGTGAGGATTTATGTAAATATCTTTTTATTAATAAAAGGATATGATGAAATTTAATAAATTGAAGGATTTTAGGGATAAAAACCTATCCTTTAGGGATGTTGAGAATTTTAGGGGTTTGTTAAGGATTTTAAGGGATTGAGCATTTAATTAAATGATTTTTAAAAATTGTATAAATAGGAAGGGGATTTGTGAGAGAAACCATGAGAGATTGTGAGAGAGTGTGAGGCTGAAAGCAGGCTTGAACAGCAAGGCTGTAAGCCTTCAGCAATTGTAAGGGCCAAATGTTGAATATCAGGCCACGAAGGAAGTTTGTAAGTATTTATTTGCATGTGTTAATGTAAAAACAGTGTGGTTTCAGAATTTTGGGGTTCGATTCATTAATTGGTGGAATATTTTTGGTAGCTAGATTTTAAGTTGAATACATGTTCCATATAATCTGAAGATATCGAATCGAATGTGGAGTCAATGACTGCTTGTTTCATATGAAAATTAGACTGTACTTTAATTGAATTTGTGGAGTTAATAAATCGATCTCAATGGATCGATTCCAAAGAGACAGAACTCTGTATACATAAATTGCCAGTAAATGTTTAAAGAGGGCGCTAGTGAATATTTTTGGTCAAAGGCTCTGTCTGGAACATATTTGTTTACCCATCTCTAAAAATGCAGAATGCTGTCATTAGAATGAGCAACGCATGGAATACTGTTCACTCTAATTTGTATATGGTAGTTGTAATAGCAGTTGCAATCTGTTGAATCGATTATATGGAAGGCGTTATCATCCGATTGGACTATTGTATATAATCCCAAGAGTTCTGGTTTACGGTCTTTAAAATACAGCATGTTGTCTTTGAAAGGAATGGTCTTCACTGGTTTGAATTGAACACATGGAACGTCAATGAAACACTGGTTGTTTTAATTAAAACATAATTGCAAACTGGAGTGACTTGGAACGTGTAAATACCATACAGGTTACTTATTGGTAAATCGATGAGGTTTGAAATAGGTACAGGCTTAATTTCATTTCAAAATCCAGCTTGAATTCATGTTAAATCGAATTGTTTTATGCGGAGTCGATTGGTAAATCGGATGCAGGGATTTTGTAACGTGTTGAAAGTTTTAAAACAAGACGCAGAAAGGCAAAGAATTTGTTGTTGGAGCAGAACGTTTTAGTCAAGACTGTGTTTGCAGGTGAAAATCGATTTGAATATTTATTAAGTGCAGGTGAAATTCGATTGGTGGGAGTAAGAAGCGTAAGTTTCATAAGGGCGCAGAGTAATGAAAGCTGTTCAGAATTAAATTAAAGTTGCATTCTATGGATGCTGGAATATGGAGCGAAAGAGTTCTATATAATTGGGAGCAATGACATTGTGCAGACACAGAAATGAAATGCCAGAAGGCGCTGTCCATATACTGAAGGCGCAATCCAGAGAGTATCACAGGGAATCGAACAGGTAAGTTGTATTGGTGATGGAAGCATTGTTAAAAACAGTGAAATGTTTAAGATTTAAATCCAAAAGTAATGTGTTGGCAAACGTATGGAATTAAATTATATAAGCTGCCAATTTGAAGGGCGCACTCTTTAATTGAACTCATCATATGAGAACGTAATTATAATGGTGGAACCATTGAATGATAATTGGATTAAGACTGAAAAACAATGCCTGTCAAGCTTTGGTTACTGGATTGAGTAGTGTTGTCACACTTTTACATCAAAGCAGAATCTGAAGATTGTATTGGATTTAAAAGGAATTTTAAATTGTTGAATTTGCCAGCGATGGAAAAATAAAGTTGAGAACACTGGTAGGTACATTTGTTTGATTAAATTTTGATTGTGAATGAAATTTGAAAAGGCGCATGGTTTTGGATTGAAATATGATATGAATGATGAGTATGGAAAGTCTATACTCATGGAATTGGAAATGAACTTTTGTACAAAGTTATGTTTTGTGATTTCAGCCCTATGAAATGGGAATGAGTCCAGATGAAAGTATGGTGGAAGTTTTGGGATAATGTATATAATCTCATGTGAATATTGGTATGGTTAAGGAAGCATTCAAAGTTATGATAGAAGGTTTGGACTTGAGCTGTATCCAAGTTGGTTTGATTAGTATATTGTGAATTATGCTTCCGAATGCAAATGGTATAGTTGTTGAATTTGTCAGGAATTTGAAACAAGCTTCCACATATGAATGGAGATTGCCAGAATATGAAATTATCAAGATTGGAGTGTTAATTTAAAGTGAGTTAAATGCATTCTTATATGGGATATAATAGAGATGCATTCTTGTATGCATGGTCCTGGGTATTGCAGGCTGGCCTAGCTTGCGTCGGAAGGCTGGCAGCCCTTGTCAAGTTCAACACACACACACGAGATATATATATATATATATATATATATATACAATGAAAATATGATATGTCTAGGGTGGCAGGAGGGGGGGGATTCTCACTAATCCTGAAGGAATAATAGTTGATCATTATGCCTCGGGCTTGGTAAGGAAGACCAACAACCAAGTGGAAGCATGTGCATATCTTGGACGAATTTTAGCTCATAAAAATGGAATTAATGAAGTGAAAAAATTGGGTGATGCATTCTTGGTCATAAACCACATGAGCTCCAATTCTTCAGCCCAGAATAACAAGCTCAATCAGATTCTCAAAATAGCCCTTGACATTCTCCCTCCCTTTGAGAAATTACAATTTTTTCACATCCTGAGAGGGCTAAATAAGGAAGCAAACACACAAGCCAGTAAGGCATGCCAAATGAATGAAGATCATACCATGGTCAATGAAATTGAGGGTTTCCTACTCATTCCCTAAATCTAATAATCAATGTCTCAAATTTTAGGTTAAAATTCCAGTCCTCTTCTAAGGATCTCTTCCTTAAGTCTTTAATCATGGTAAAAAGGGATTATATAAATTTTATAGCCTTAGATATCCCTTCCCTTGGGCACACTCACTCTCCCTCCATATCTGCTCTTCATCCTCCCTCCTCGTCTCACCCTCACCCTCCCTCCCTGCCTCCACTTCACCCTCCCTTCACGCCTCCATACCAACCTCCCTCCCCGCCTCCTCTAGGAATCCCCCCTCTTTCCTCCCATATGGTATCAATTGATTATTTCCCTCTCCCCTCCATTGACTCATGGATGTGGTAATTTAGGGCATGTGAAGCCACTCAGCGTGGCTAAAAGGTTAAGTGTGGTAACTCCTCAATGTGTCCCTCGTATCTGGGTCCATCACCTGAAGAATCAAGTAAGCTCCCTGCAACACCCCTCAGAGAGCGAGACGCATTTACTCCTCCTGGTTCAAATCGGATGGTTCACCTGCTTGAAGGCTCAAAAGCATTAGGTGAAGGTCATTTCAATTAACAGGGTAATCATGGAAACTCAGGGTGATCCTGGAGGCGTGCAAGCCACCTCTCAGTACCACACGAGGCTCCTATTCGGCTAAGTCTATAAAATGTGGGATAACAGTTTGAAATTATACATGGTGAAGGTTTTTGTCTCTGTCTAGAGGGTTGTGAGGGATATATATTTTTGGTAGGGTCCGGGTTGTAATTAGATGGTCTCGGTGGTTGGGGGATGCCCAAACCCCCAATCTGGTAAGAGTTTCTTGCAAGTAATTCAAGTTTGGCCAAGAATTAGTCCAGGAATTTTGTAAAGTGTCACTGTGAAAAATCTTACTGTCTCACTGTGTCAATTGTTAAGTTAGGAAAAAGGTCTCGCAGTGTCAATTTTCATGGATATTGGTTCCTAGGGATGCCACTGCACACACTTGGGCAGGGTGGTAGGTCATGCTGAGCATAATTGGGTAAAATTCCCTCCTCTGGCCACTTATTCTCCTCTCTATTGACGAGCATGTGCAAGTGAACATAGTGAATTAAGAGATGGTATTTCTAAAATTGAATGGATTCTTCAATAATAAAGGATCAAAGCAAGCGAAATGCAGGAGTTGAATGTTGAGAAGAGAAAGAAAAATCGACATCTTTAGGACGAAGTGGATCCATTCATAATCAAGATTAAGGACCTCCAAATACAACTTGTTAAGCAAAACTCCTAGCCAGCAGACGTAAGCACTGGCCTCGACCTCAACATCCAGCCGACCAAAATGATTAATTTGTTTCAAAATGTCTGTTTGTAATATCTAGTTTTAAATGCATTTTTCTCCTTTTGTAATATTGTAAAGTCTACACTAGTACATTAGTAGTCGCTCAGTCCTTTTTTGAAATTTTGAAGGAAAACTAGGCTTGGTTTGACAGTTTGCTCTGGCAGCTTATGAAGCCCATCAATTTATTGAAAATGTAAATATCCCATTTTTAGTCGTGTCTAGGTGCAGATTAATATATATCCTATACTCTTTCATGTTAAAGAAAAAAAGAAAATATGATATGTCGTATTATTTTGAAGATAATGATGATAAAAATGTGCTTAGTAATATTACGTATATTTAAAATTAAAATTTAATTATATTTTTTTTATTTTAATTTCCTTTTGTAAATCAAGATTCTATTCATTCTTCTAAAACCCCGACCAGTTTTCTTGACTACCGTTGTCATTATATTGACAGTGAAACAAAAAAACAGTAAGAGATAGAGTCCACAACTTCAGAGGCCATAGGCACTAGTAAACAGACAAAACAAATAAAACACCTGTATCCATGCTAATAGTCAGAGATGATGGAGGTTGGGTTGTCTGGAGTTGTTCCAGGAGGAGGCAGAGGATGGAAACGGCATTGGAAGTGCTCCTCGAAATGGGCCATCTAGGCCTCCAGCTTCTCTACTTTCTTTGATAACAAGTTTTGGCCTCACTAGAAAACCACTACGCATACCCAGACATGGCACTGGAAGTAATGCATTTTGTTTAGAGTAGTAATTAGCTTAGCATGCTCTTCTTGCCTCACCTGCTCTAAGCTATCCAAGCATTCAAGAATATATTGGATCAAATCCTGACTTTGTTATAGAAACCTTGTCGCTTTCCGTGAACACCATGATGTGTCGGCACCTAACGCCCTGAACCGCCACAACGAACTAAACACCTGTACTTTTGACCTGGAGAATTGATGCTCCCACGGCCCGTCGTCGAGCCCCCTCACCTACCACCCCAAGTTGTAGACCCTACACAACTAGAACACCCTACCCTGCCACCACCTCTACCACTTGTGCGCCCACGTGACTCAAGTGTCCACCGCGACGACTGCCCTGCTTCGAGTCCTCAATGCTAGGCACCATTTCTAACTAAGAAAGAGATGCACCATCCCCTGAATTGGGCTTCGATTGAACAGAGGTGCATCCCTAGTGAGGAACTAAATGCATGTTTTTCTTTTCAACTCCACAAAAACAGTCAAAGGGGAACCCACCCAAAACTTCCTGAGCTAGAACTACCTACAATGAGAAAAACACCATCCACACCAGCGTGACCACCACCCACGAGCCCGTAGTGAACACAAAGAACCATAAATTAACCCCCACCACAAGAATGACATCGTCCCACTTCTTGAGATTACCTCTCACTAGCCACACCTTCGAGAAGCCAATACACTCACTCCACAAACTCCATCAAACATCGCAGAAGCCCGTGAAATGGCCGAAGAAGGCAGTAATTCTACGCCCTCTCCAGAAGAAACTTGTTACCAACCGTCCTAGACATAAAAAAATTTCCACTAAATAGAAACAGCGAAACACAACCCAAACCAGGAGGTCTTGTCCTTTCTCAATTGCAAAGAATCTAAGTCGAAGACCAAACATGCAATTGGCAATTATGATCACCCGAAAATAGGGGAGGGAACACTGGTGGCGAGGCCACCCACTCTCCTAGACAAGGAAATCTCTAAAACAACCTCCTCTCCTCATCAGTTTCACACCACAAACTCCATAGCTCATTCATACACAAAATGGCCAGAAACATCCCTCCCCACCCTCCATAAAACTCAAAAGAGCGCCACCATCCGCGCGACCCAAAGCAACATGAAGCTTTGAACGATGTTCATAACTCCCTCCCATACTCAAGGTATATTGAGAGGACAAGGAGGTCTGCCCTCCCACCTGCGGCAACATGATCAGCATGAGTGCCCACGAGTTCCCTCGAGAACGCCATCATCGTTGTTCATCACCCCCATCGGGGAATATTTTTTTATTTTAATTATTAACATTTTTAAATTTAATAAGTGAGATTATTTACAAGTTTTAAATTAATAATTTTAAATATAAAATAATACCTTAATAATATATTAATCATCATTTATGAATAATTTTATATTTTAATATTACCACAATAAAAATTGATGAGGAATACCTTAATGATATATCGATCATCATCTATTCAAAATTATTCATATATATATATATATATATATATATATGAGGGTAAATTGTATTTAATTCAAAAATTGGGATTTACAAGATAATGTAAAATAGTCAAATCAGACTCTTACTAGAGAGGCTTGGCTAGAACCAAAAATTTACTCTCCTTAGAGAGAAGAGAGGTAACTGAATATTTCAACATACAAAATTAAACAAACCAAAATGGAAAGATTGGCTTAAGCGGATTTGCATAAAAAAATATTTAAGGAAACATAAAACATAGACATTACACAAATAGGCATAGGGATCTGAGTCTGAGACTACAACTTGGATAGGCTCTTTCGGGCACTCAGATGTTCTCCCCCTCGCGGGGGGTATGCCGATATTTTTTTCTATTTTATCCATCCTTCAATCTACGTCCCTCAATTGTCAATGAAAGTGCTCAAGTAAATGAAGAATATTCATGTTATGTTCATGTTGTTCCAAAACTCCATTTGTTAGTAAATATAAATATTTTTCATATATTGACTGAACCAACCCCTCATATGCCCTATTTCTAAAATCAAACCTACCCATTCTATAACAACCTCCTTATCTGATAGGGGAATTCTTTGAGATGAATATTCCCCCTCAACTCAAGTGAGTTCTTCCTAAATGTTTCCTAGCATGAGGTCATGATAGCATAAAGAAAATTTCTCCAATTGATGGTGCATGCGTGTTTTTCCCATATGGGCCTATTCTTGGTAATAGGCAGCTGATCAAGTGCTCAAAATTATGCTAAAAAATGAAATTCTTTGGATTGGCATGGAACCTGAATGACCGCATAGATAACAACGTTCGGAATCTATCACAACTCGTTTCGTGGAAACCCGACACCGTATGCTCCCAAAAACGTGTTATGTCCACTTTGTAAAAAACGCAATTTTTTTTTTTAAATGCAGGATAGCACAGTCAGTAGTCCAAATTGCTAAATGGACATGCCTCCGTGGTAGGGTAACTATGCATATGATGTTTTTCCTCTGGCTTATAATATTGTGTCAATGGGATCGATTTTATTGGGTCGAATGGTGTGTTTTGATTGGTTATTGGGTGGCCAACCACAGGCTGCCACATGGCCCAGCCAAGATCCGCCATGTGGTAGCAGTGTGGGGGGAGGGGGTCGGGGTCTAGCCCCAACCCTCATCATCGACTACGGGTGGGACCATGGGCGGGAGGCTAGCCCCGCCCCCGCCCCAGTGAACATAACCGCAAAATTAAATGTCGTGTCATGTGTTCACTAAGCCGGAGTCTGCGGAGTTAACCGCCTTCAGGTCACCGATAGCATTAACCACCTTTAGATTCGGCTCCATGTGGCCACCCTTGCAATTAATGCCAATGGTTATCCAAACCATGTAGCATGTTTTATATGTAAAAAAATTATTAACCATATGCAATATGGTTTAAAATCCAGACTTTAGGCCTTATTGGAAAAATTAACGCACCGACAATTTCGCCTGAAAATTGGGAATTTTTGTGCTCAGTTAGTAGAATTCCAGGCGGAATTGTAGGATGGTGTCGGATTTGGTGGAAATTGTGGAGAGATTAGTGCCAAAACTTGGGGAATTCATAACTTACTCAATTTTTGGCCAAATTCGAAGTAGAAAGAGGCTACACGGGAATTTTTTGGCATTCTGGAGTTGATGGAACAAGTTTCAGAGTTGTTTGAGAATTGTAATCATATGTAATCACACTTTTGAGAATAATAGAAGAGGGCCAGGCCATTGGAAGCTGGACCAAGGATACGTAGCCCAGGTGGGGTGAAATCCTTCATAACTATGTGATGTTGTCTTACTGTTTATGGTGATGTTTATGTATGTTAGATTTTGTTGTTTAGTGTTTTGTTTTCGTTAATTTGCTCAATAAATTCACATAAAACCTCATGATTAACTTGAAATTTTCCTCATAATCCTCAACCACTTCGTTTTTATTTTGAATTAGAATTTATCACAACAAACACTAATTTTCCCATTCATATCAAGTATGTATCAGAACACTAGGTTTATTCGTGCAAGGAGGATTTAATTGTTTTGCAAGTTTTTAAATTCTTACAAGGTTGAAGCTCAAGAGAGGAGAAGGAAAGCTTGTGGGTGCAGGTTCTCTAATTGGAGCAAGGAGAAGGAGGGCACAGTTGCCACAATCTCCACCACAAGATTCACCTCCAGTTGTAGTAGAAGCTTCAATAAGAATGTATCATGAAGGAGGAAATGATAACATGACATAGGATGAGAAGGCTTTTAGGAAAGATTTCTTTGACATGAGAGAGATGGTGAAGGTCCTCTATGAAGAGAGGAATGCAAGGTTGCAGGGTGAAAGCTCCAGGCCTCCAAGAGGAGAGGGTTCACCAAGAGGAGGATGTAATGGAAATGGTGATAAGCCAACATCTACACCACCATATTAACCTTCATCTTCATCCTCTTCCACTGCTACAACCCTTACTCATACTCATCAGCATACCTAAAAAGGAATTGGTAAACAACCCTTGTTAAAACTTTATATTAAATTTGAGCTTCCTATGTATAATGGTGAAGTGAATGCAAAGAAGCTTGATAGTTGGGTTCATCATTTGGAGGTCTACTGCAGGATTCAAAACCTTCAAGATGATGATACAATGATTCAGCTAGCTTCCTTGATACTCAAGGGTGCAACACTAGCATTGTGTGAAGCCAAGACACAAGATGAGATTAAAAAAAAAAAAAAACATGGTAATATCTCAATCTCTTTGTATAATTTCATTGCTACAATTAAAAGACAATTTCACCCTCTAGCACATATGTAGAAAGCCATCATGAATTGGAAGAACTTTAAACAACATAAAGCTCAAAGTGTGCAAGATTACACCCAAGAATTTAGAAGAAGAGATCTTATGTTAGGTGTTGATTTGTAGTCACAAGACACGTTGTTGAAGTATATAGGGGGTTTACATAGCTACCTAAGGCATAATGTCCTTATGTTAAATCCCACAAGTCTAGATGAGGTTTGTGTGCAAGCCACTCACCTTGAAGCAAGAGGGAAAAATATTCTGGAAGAGGGGAAAAAGAATCCATTTAAGGGTGGAGAGAAAGGAAAGGGTTTCAAAGGAAAAGTAAATAAATATGCATCTGTTAAAAAGGAAGGAGAGAAAATGACATGCAAACATTGTTCCAAAGAGGGTCACGATGAGTACCATTATTGGAAGCTTCATCAAGAGATGAAGCCCAAGAAATTCAACAACAAGCGGAAACAAAAAACAGCTGCAACCACTCAACGGGATCTGGGATCCGATTCGGGTGATGAAAATAAAATTACAGCCATGGGTATGAAAATAAAAGAATCCATAGCTAGCACTAGTTCATCAAATTGTCACACTCGTACTCCAAATGAAGAAACAAGGATTGAATTATTTCATGTGAGGGTTATTTCAAAATATACAAAAATCAACACATAGTGGGTCTCAAGCCAATTTGATATTTGAACACTTATTCAAAAAACCTAATCTTGAAACCATTCCACATCACAAACCAGATCCATTGGGTTGGATATGCAAGAAAACAAATTTACACGTTACAAGAAAGTGTATTCTTCGATTTGAAATTATAGAAAACTTCATTAACGAAGTTGAATTAGATGTTGTACTGCTTGATATTTCACGAATTGTTTTGGGTAGTCCTTACCTCTATGATAGAAAAGTCATATTCTATTGCCATGAATACAAGTAACACTTGTTCAAAGATGGGGTAGAGTATATTGTGAGAGCTCATCACAAGAAACTAAATCTTTCATTAGTTAATGCAGGGAAATTGAAAAGACTAGTGAATTCAAGAAAAAAAAGTGTGCTTCTTATGATTAAACCAAAGAATGACGTTGATTATGAAGCATTCCAAGGCTACAATCCAAAGTTGAAATCTGATTTGATTGAAGTGGTTAATAAAAATAATGAGATATTTCAGGAACCAAATGGATTACCTCCCAAGAGGGGAATCCATCATGAAATATAGTTGCAAAAGGATTTTCATCTTCCTAACATTGGCATGTATAGGATGTCTATGATGGAGAGTGTTGAAATCAAAAATAAAATTCAACATTTTTTTGACAAAGGGATCATCCGACCAAGTACTTCGCCATGCGGGTCACCTATTGTGTTGGTGCCAAAGAAGGATGGAACATGCCGCATGTGTGTGGATTTACGTGCATTGAAAAAAATTATGGTAAAGAACCATTATCCACTTCCTAGAATAGATTATTTAGTTGATTAATTGAAACATGCAAAGTATTTTACTAATTTAGACTTAAGGAGTGGTTACCATCAAATTAGAATTGTTGAAAGTGACATTTGTAATACAACATTCAAGAAAAAACAAGGTTTGTTTGAATGCCTTGTTATTCCTTTTTGTTTATGTAATGCTCATGCTATCTACATGTGTGTGCTAAATGATGTGTTGAGGCCATTTCTCGATGAGGTTTTCATATTATACTTAGATGAAATCTTGATTTTCAGTAAATCACTTAATGAACATGTCATGCATGTAAGAAAAGTACTTGTCGTCTTAAGGAAAGAACAATTGTTTTTGAAGATGTCAAAATGTGAGTTTGGTAAAACTTCTTTGGTGTAATTGGGGCATATTGTTGGAGGAGGTGAGTTGAATATAGACCCCTCTAAGGTTGAGGTCATTGTGAATTTTCCAACACCCAAGACAGTCACTGAGGTAAGAATATTTTTGGGAGTAGCCCAATATTGGAGGAACTTTATTGCTAACCTATCTTCTATCGCAGCTCCATTGCATGCATTTCATAGTGTGAAAAAGTTCTTCGAGTGGGGAGGAAAGAAAAAATAATAATTTGATGCTTTGAAAGAAAATCATAGTTAAGCCCCAGTCTTTGCACTACCAGACTTGAGAGAGCCCTTTGAGATTCAAATTTATGCAAGCGACTATTTCATGGGTGCAGTCCTTATGCAACATGGTAAGCCCTTTTCATTTCATTCAGAAACATTCAATGGTGCAATGATTAACTGTCCTACTTATGACAAGGAGCTTTATGCGTTGGTTCAAAGTGTGAAAAAGTAGAAACACTACTTGATAGGAAAGGAAACCATCATACATACCGACCGCCAACCATTGCAATACTTGCAATCGCAAACTAAGTTGCAGCAATCAAGGCACTTTCGATGGATGGGATTCCTACAACAATTTCACATGGTCATCAGGTATAAGAAAGGTATATACAATAAGGTTTTTGATATGCTTTCTAGGCCTATTGTTAGTGCAGATACTTTACTCAATCATAATTCTATTTTTCATGAAAGTTATGTTGAGCAATATGCATTTGATAATTACTTTCAAGATGTTTATTCAAGCTTGATTCAAGGAAAAGAAGTAGAGGAATTGGATTACCATGTACATAATAACTTGTTGTATCATTTGGGCAAGATTTGTATTCTACAGGGGGAGAGAGTGAATGTCATAATGGAAGCACACACTTCTCTCATTGTTGGACATTTCGATGTAAGAAAAACAGTGTCATATCTTCAGAGGTACTATTATTGGCCTCGTATGTTTTAAAGTGTGTCACATTTCATTAAAGGTTGTTCATTGTGTGTTGTCAATAATCCTAGCAATAGGAATTTAGGATTGTACACACCACTTCCCATACCTTCACATCCATGGGAGAGTGTTTCTATGGATTTTGTAGTAGGTCTTCCATTGTCAAAAAGAGGTCATGATTATTTGTATGTATTTGTGTATAGGTTCAGCAAGATGTGTATATTAATGCCATTTAAAAATAAAATCACAGATGAACAAACAACTCACTTATTCTTTCATCATGTTTGGGTTCATTTTGGATTGCCCACGTCCATTGTTAGTGATCGAGATTCTCGATTTGTTGGGAATTTTTGGTCAAGTTTGTGGGACTTGATGGATACCAAGTTGAATAAGAGTACAGCATTTCATCCACAAACAAATGGTCAAACTGAAGTGGTCAATCAAATAGTCATACATCTTCTTCGAGGATACTGCAGCAAGCATCCTAAGTTGTGAGATGAAAACCTGCACTACATTCTGCATGCTTACAACCGTGCAAAACACTCCTCTATGCAAAAATCAACATTTGAGGCATGTCTTGGATATTTTCCAAGATCGCCATTGGATTTCATTTTTGGGAAGGATTTTGTTATTGATGGCCATAACGACATAGACAAATCCTCGAATTTCATAGAAAAAATCCAATTGATACATCAGCTTGAAAAGGGCCAAGTCAAGTATAAAGCAAGGCACGACAAGCATCGTTTAGATCACAAGTTCCAAGTTTGTGATGAAGTTTGGCTTCACATTAGCAAAGAGAGGCTTCAAGGGGAAGGTAAAAAACTGAAACCAATCCATTATGGTCCTTTCATAATTTTGGAAAAGATTGGTGACAATGCCTTCAAGTTAGATTTTCCTTCATTTATGCAAATTTAATCTGTTGTTAATGTTGATAACTTAAGGTTGTATGAGTCTCCTTTGATTGAAGATCAAGGAGAACAGGTTGAGATTCCTTTCATTGAGTATTTTTCTCCATAATACCTTAATGAGCTTCATCAAGATACCATTCTTAACAGAAGAACAAGGACATAAAAACGAGGGAGAGTAGACTACATTCATGTGGGTCTCAAAGGCACAAATCCTTCTAAGGCCAAATGGATTGAGATTGGAAATTTGAGGGAACTATACCCTCATCTACTAAACAACGGAAAGTGATATTTTGGGGTCAAAAATCTTGCAGTGGTGAGGAGCGATTAGGTGCTCAAAATTATGCTCAAAAATGAAAGTTTTAGGTTGGTGTGGAACCTGAACGACCACGTATATATCCTTGTTTTGAATCTAGTTCAACTTATTTCACAGAGAACTAACATCATATGCTCCCATAAATGCGTTCTGTCCACTTTGTCAAACAAGAAATTTTTTTTTTTTAAATGCAGGACAGCCCATTCAACAGTCTGTATAGCTGGCTGGGCATGCCTACGTGGCAAGTTGACTGTGCATATGACTATTTTCCTCCGGCGAATGATATTGTTCTAAGTATCACGTTTTTATTGTGTCGAATGGTGCATTTTGATTGGTTATTGGGAAGCCAACCATAGGATGCCATGTGGCCCAGCCAGGAGCTGCCAAATGGCAGCCTAAGGGCCACCAAAATTGGGTCAAGGTCTAAGTGGAGCGAGCGAGTGTCGAACCCATAAACTCCAAGAAACGAGCAAGAGTCTTTACCACTGCACCATCACCATGAGTCTTAATAGACTATGGGTTTCATATGGTTTTGTTTTAATATTGTTTGCACTGTGGGGGAGGGGGTCAGGGTCTAGCCCTAACCCTGGTCACCACCTGGGGGCAGGACCATGGGCGGGAGGCTAGCCCCACATCCCCACCACTGACCATAACCGCCACATTAAATTTTGCGCCATTTGTTCACCAAGCCAAATTCTGCGAAGTTAACCGCCTTGCAAGCTAGCTCCATGTGACCACCCTTGCAATTAATGCTGACGGTTAGCCAAACTATGCGGCATTTTTTATATAAAATAAAATTATTAACCATATCCGATATAGTTTAAAATCCGGACTTTAGGCCTTATTGCAAAAATTAACACGCTGATAATTTCACCCGGAAATTGTGCAATCTAGCACTTAGTTAGCAGAATTCTAGGCAGAATTTTAGGATGGTGCCGAATTTGGTGGAAATTGTGCAGCAGTTAGTGAAAAAACTTGGGGAAGTCATAACTTACTTAGTTTTTGACCAAATCCGAAGCAGAAAGAGGCTACAAAGGAATTTTGGGGAATTTTGGAGATAATGAAACAGGTTTTAGATATTTTTGAGCATTTTAAACATATGTAATCACACTTTTGAGCATAATAGAAGAGGGCCAAGCCATTGGAAGCTAGACCAAGGTGACGTAGCCCAAGCAGAGTGAACTCCTTCATCGTGTGTTGTTGTGTTATTTTTTATGGTGATGTTTATGTCTGTTATATGTTATTGTTCAGTGTTTTGTTTATGTTAATTTGCTCAAGAAATTCACATAAAAACTCATTATTAACTTTCAACTTTCCTCATAATCCTCAACCACTTTGTTTATATTCTGAATTGGAATTTAGCATAGCAAACACTAATTTTTGCATTCAGATCAAGTTATCAGAGCACTAGGTTTATTTGTGCAAGGAGGATTTAATTTTTTTGCAAGTGTTTGATTCTTCCAAGGTTGAAGCTCAAGAGAGGAGAAGGCAAGCTTGTGGGTGCAGGTTCTCTAGTTGAAGCAAGGAGAAGGAGGGCACAGTTTCCACAATCTCCACCACAAAATTCACCTCCAAATGTAGTAGAAGCTTCAGTAAGCATGTCTAATGAAGGAAGAAATGATAACATGATAGAGGATGAGAAGGATTTTAGGAAGGCTTTCTTTGATATGACAGAGATGGGGAAGGTCCTCTGTGAAGAGAGGAATACAAGGTTGCAAGGTGAAAGCTCCAGGCCTCCAAGAGGAGAGGATTCTCCAGGAGGAGGAGGTAATGGAAATGGTGATAAGCCACCATCTACACCACCATATTCATCTTCATCTGCATCCTCTTCCATTTCTACAGCACTTAATCATACACATCAACATACCTTGAAAGGAATTGGTAAAAAACCATTGTTAAAAATTGATATTAAATTTGAGCTACCTATGTATAATGGTGAATTGAATGCATAGAAGCTTTACAATTGGTTTCGTCAATTGGAGGTCTATTGTAGGATTAAAAGCATTCAATATGATGATACAAATATTCAGCTAGCTTCCTTGAGACTGGAGGGTGCAGCACTAGTATGGTGGGAAGCCAAGACACAAGATGAGATAAAAAAAACATGGTATGCTCTCAATCTCTTGGTCTAATTTCATTGCTGCAATTAAAATACAATTTTACCCTCTAGCACATATGTAGAAAGCCATCATGAATTGGCAGAACTTTAGACAACTTAAAGGTAAAAGTATGCAAGATTACACCCAAGAATTTAGAAGAAGAGATCTTATGTTAGGTGTTAATTTGCATTCACAAGACACATTGTTGAAGAATACAGGGGGTTTACATAGTTACCTAATGCATACTATCCTTATGTTTAACCCCACTATTCTAGATAAGGTTTGTGTGCAAGCCACTCACCTTGAGGAAAGAGGGAAAAATATTCCAAAAGAGGGTAAAAAGAAGCTATTTAAGGGTGGATAGAAAGGAAAGGGTTTCAAAGGAAAAGGAAAGAAAAATGCATCTGTTAAAAAGGAAGGAGAGAAAATGGCATGAAAAAATTGTTCCAAGGAGGGTCACAATGAGGACCATTGTTGGAAGCTTCATCTAGAGCTGAGGCCCAAGAAATTCAACAACAAGGGGAAACAAAAAATAGTTTCAACCACTCAATAGGATTTGGGATCTGATTCGGCTGATGAAACTAAAATTACAGCCATGGGTATGAAAGGAAAAGAATCCATTGCTAGCACTAGTTCATCAAATTGTCACACTATAGCTCCAAATGAAGAAACAAGGATTGAATTATTTCATGTGAGGGTTATTTCAAATAAAATACAAAAACTAACACACTATTTGATAGTGGGTCTCAAGCCAATTTGATATTTGAACACTTAGTCAAGAAACTTAATGTTGAAACCATTCCACATCACAAACCATATCCATTGGGTTGGATATGCAAGAACACGAATTTACAGGTTACAAGAAAGTGTATTCTTCAGTTTGCAATCACAGCAAACTTCATTGACGAAATTAAATTAGATGTTGTACCACTTGATATTTCAGGAATTGTTTTGGGTAGTCCTTAACTCTATGATAGAAAATCTATCTTCTATCACCATGAAAAAAAGTACCACTTGTTCAAATATGGTGTGGAGTATATTGTGAGAGCTCATCGCAAGAAACTAAATATTTCATTAGTTAATGCAGGGCAAATGAAAAGACTAGTGAATTCAAGCAAGAATTTTGTGCTTCTTGTGATTAAACCAAAGAATGATTTTGGTTATGAAGCATTCCAAGGCTGTGATCCAAAGTTGAAATATGATTTTATTGAAATGGTTAATAAAAATAATGAGATGTTTAACTAACCAAAGGTATTACCTCCCTAGAGGGGAATCCATCATGAAATACAGTTGTAGCAAGATTGTCCTCTTCCTAACATTGACATGTATAGGATGTTCGTGATGGGGAGTGCTGAAATAAAAAAGAAAATTCAAGAGTTGTTCGACAAAGGGGTCATCCGACCAAGTAATTCACCATGTGGGTCATCTATTTTGTTGGTGCCAAAGAAGGATGGAACATGGTGCGTGTGTGTGGATTTCCGTGCATTGAACAAAATTGCGGTAAAGAACCGTTATCCACTTCCTAGAAAATATTATTTACTTCATCAATTGAAATATACAAAATATTTTACTAAGTTGGACTTAAGGAGTGGTTACCATCTGTTATCACTCCAGTAATTCTCTAGTTGTGAGATTTTTGTTTTTTAGTTGAGAAAACTAGAGGTAACCACAGACCAACTTTTAAACTCTAGGATCTAGCCTTCCTAGGGTTCAGAGAGGGCTCTCTCTATAAGATTTAACTTTGTTTGTTTTATAAAATGTTAGGCTAGTTATGATTGTGCAATTGGTTTTGGTTTTGATTGGTTTGGTGGGAAAAATCACTGGAAAATATGGATAGTGGAAAATCTATTTGTCCATTGGGCTGAGGAGGCAAAAGACAAGCAGACAAAACTAGGATCAAGGCCAAAAAGTCAAATGTTCTCAGGGCAAGATAGATAACCCTTGGAGATCTTGGAAAGTTGTTTTGTGAGGTGATAAGATTGGGATAAAGAGCAATGAAGGGTTATTTAATCCATAAAAGGGAAGTAGTAGGCAGATTTCAAACGAAAGAGGGAGAAATTAAGGGTTCCCTACTCTGGAAATCAGAAGAAAACATAGAAATGAAAAATAGTTAAGACAGGGTGCTTTTAACAAATCCTGAATTAATCCTCCTATTCATTCATTCAAATTTAGAACACATAATGGATTGCATGTAACAAAGAAATATAACAATGACAAGTAGAAAATACTTCACTCCAAATAGCTCATCACATGAATCCTGAAATATGATGCTAGTTGATTTGATCCAATCTGCTACTCAAAATTTGAAACACAAAAAGGCTTCAAGTCTACAAAAATGACTATAGAAATCTTCAGCAATTTATTCCACAATAATACTTCTAAAGATAAAGTATTTATACATAATTGTTTACAAAATATCCTAGAATGCTTCTAGGAATTATCTAAGGGAAATAAAATATCTTTACAACAATAATAGAGACAGCTGCTCAACAAATCAACAAGTTGTCATATCAATTCAAATAAAACAGAAACTTATTGTAGATAATATGCAGCTGGCTGCCTTGCTGTCTTCCTTGCTGGCTTTAGATATTTCGAGTTTGTTTTGAAATCTGATCTGCTTATCTGATACTCTTTTAAATGATACTCTTTGATCTCTAATACTCTTTGACCATCTGTAAAACATGTTTAATACTGTAAAAAATCTATTTTAACTAATTAATCAGTAAATTGTTTTCACTGTTGTCTTTCTGCCTTCTTACTTTTCACAGTAAATCTGTTAATGACTGCCAATCTTCCTCACTTGGAATTTGTATTTTCTTCAGCTTCCTGAAGTTTTCATCTGCTTCTGTGTACCTGGAAAATGTTGGTTTAATAACAAACAAGTGTTTTATCTCATGCTACAAGTAAAATAACTCTCCAAAACTCCTGAGTAAGACTTTTCCTGTTGGAATGCCTTGTCCACCACTTGCTTTTTCAACTTGCTCCTTGGCATATTCTCCGATCTTTTTATTATAATCCTCTTGAGGCATTAATTTTTCATTGATGACCAAAATATTAGGCAAACTTATTTGCCTTAAATTCTCAAATTTGAGCATAAACTTGGTTATGGAAATGTTCATGTTCTCACACTTTTCCTCTAACTGCTTCATCAGGTTCTTTTTGGTTATAACCTTCTTTATCTCAAGGACAGTTTCAGTTCTATTAGTAATTTCAAGTTCTTCCAACTCTTGCATGTTCTTGCTGTTGAGGAACTTTATCAGTTCTAAAGCTTGTTCTGGTTTGTTATCCAATTCCTCTTTAGTTTTTTGGATCTCTTCTAATGCCGGTTCGTTCAAAAATCACTTGAATGGAGGGCCATACATCATTGATGGCTTCTATGATCTTGTTCCACAAATGATTTTTCACATAGGAAATATGTTCCTTCAAGGTCAATTCCTTCTGTAATTTCTTCAATTTTTCATTTAATCTGATGGCCTCTTACTCATGATTTTTTGCATTAATTTGAGCCAACTTCTTTTGATCTTTAAGATTTTCAATCTTCTATTTCAACTTGTTAATTTCACTTGTCTTAAGAGACATTTCTTCCATGGCCTTTACTAGTTTACTGGCCTCATCTGTAGGGTGAATTGTTGTTGTAGATGATTTTGTAGCTAAGGTTTTGGATGATGTTACTGGCACTGTAGTAGCCAGTGGAACTTTAGGTGCCAACTCTTCAGCTAGAGCTGATGGCACAATTGTAGTAACCATAGGGATGAATGTAGGTGCCTCCTGTGTTTTTGGTGTTTCTTTTTCTTGGACAAGCTTTTCCATCTGAATCTCCATTTATTTTATATGTGTTGTAAGCTGAAATATTATGTTCATCATATCATCTTTCTCATTTTTTCCTTCTATTATTTCCTTGGTTTGAGGATGTTCACTTTGAGGAAGCTTAATCTATTTCCTCAAAGCTACAATATCCTCATTCTTTTTCTTTATTAATTGTTCTGCTGATTTGACATTTGTTGGATCAAATCCAATCTGTATGACCAATTATTCCAAAGATTTGATTCTTAGATCCCTAGCATACAAGGATGCTTTGTCCAATTTCATCTCATATTTCATATTTGAGATGGTTTTCTGGAGTTTTTTAGCACTCATGGCTTTAGTTGTAACAGTAGAGTACAACATTTCTGAAGTCCGTCTGTGGAATTCAATCTGATCAAGAGCATGTATTTTTTCTGTTTGGACTTCCAAATCAACCTTCTTATAATCTGCCACCGGCTTTGGGGTTTTGACTGTATGCTGCAATACTGACATGATTAACTTTTTGTTTGAATAATCAAAGGCAAACAGAAGTCTGTTTTGCACACTTGGTGTTTGTTTCAGATATTGGGAGTAGATGTTATTTTTTATTTCTTCATTCTTTAACTTGATCTGTTTATACTTTTCTTTGATATCTAGATCTTTCTCCTCAGTTGCCTGTGAGGATAAAGCTTCCATGCTCAGTTGCTTTTCTATTAACTGTGCATTTTCATTGTCAACTTGTTCTTCATTATGATTCTCAGTAACTGGCTCATTGATGATGACAATGGCAACATCTATGTTGGTATCTATAAGATTTGTTTCTTCAACATCAATGGTTACTTTATCTTTACCTACTGAATCTGTTTTAGGCCTTTCATTATATCTGATCTTAAACCTTGTTTCAGTAGTGGTTTCAGCAACACAGGTACCTTTTTCTCTTACTCTCTTAGTGGATTTCTATGTTTGATCAGCAGTCTCTAAAATGTGACTAGCATCACTTTTCTTCACTGCATATATTAGAGTATTCTCTATCCACTCAGTCTGATTTGCATATTTTTCTATCTCTGGCTTTGTCTCATGAATGAAGGGTCTTAACTTAAATTTAATCCTCATTTTGCTTAAGATCCCTTGTGAATCGTAATTCCAAGGAAAACTTTCTTCAAATATGCACCCCAATAGTTGTTTAGTTGCTTCTGCCTCTACATCCCTCTGATTGCAAATGAATGGTCCTACTTGATTCGTCAATTTGAATTGTGTTCTCTTCTTTGCTGCTAAAAAATGATAGAATCAGAGTTTAATATTTGCCTAATATACTCCAAGGCAAAAACTCTCATGGATACATGTCTGGGCAGCTTATAGGGAAACAAATTAGATCCAAACACTCTAATTTTAGTATGTTTTTCGTATAGGTACCAATCACCAATATTTGTTTGCTCTAACAACTATCAAATCTTCTTCATCTCATCACTTATCCTTGGTTGCTCTATATTTATTAATATTTTGATCAATGGATGGATGAATGAATCTGAAAACTCTGCATATGTGAACTTTGTGGACTCTTTCCTGATCAAAGAAGTCCAGAAAATAACTAAAAGAGGATTTCCCTCTACATCAATATTTTGAAAAGAAAATGGAAATTTATCTTCTTGGAAATATAAGAACATGTGGAGGAGGAAAGAAGTGTATCTGAACACTCCTTCAATTGGTAATTTAACCAATTGGTCATGGATATTGTCTGCAATATATCCAGCATAATAAAAAATAACAAATGGAGGTTGACCTGGGGTAAATGTAGATAAGAAACCTAAAATGGATTCATCTGTGTTTTCATCAGTGAAATACCCTAGAACGAACTAAAGCATGGAAATTACATGTCTTGAACCCTCTGGAAATTTTGAAGTGGAATATGGAGGATTAATTTGAGGAATCTCTACATGCAAAGGCATAAATGTTTGGAATATTAGGAATCTCTTAGGAAAATATAGGCCAATATACAGCTTGGTAAGGGCCTCTATAGACAAAGGTACTGCTTGATGATCAGGTTGAAGTTGTAGCATTTGGTTGATGGATCCAGCAGTAATGGTAAAAAGCACTTCTTTGTTGGCATCTACTATGGCTCTCTGCTCAGGCACATAATACTGTTGACATAACCTGATGAACTCTTGACATGGATGAGTTACTGGAACAACATATTTGGGCAAGTGTGATTCCCAAATATGGACTTCTTCTTCATTATCTAAGGATTTTTCATAGCTCCAGTTATGAATGTCTAGCAGATTAAATTCAACAATTGGGTCTGCTATTTTTTAGTCAACAAAAGCTAAAGGAATGTGTTCAATGTCTATGACAGGGGGCTGTAAAGGATTCACAACAATAGCAGTCTTAGAATTCATGGCTGGAGTTGATTTTGGCACTTTGGAACCTTCATGGTTTCTAGAACTCTGCCTTTTAGTCATTTTGGCTACTTCTGCAAGATTATATAGTTTGCGGAAGTATTTTTATATTAGCAGAAGTTTCTTGGATAGAAAATGGGAAAAATATGGGCTTCTCTTAGGTTTTTCTCTTTAATTTTGGATTCTCAACAGGATTTATAGGATTTACTGGTTTAGATACAAGAAACAAGGGTTTCTTGGGCTTTTTCACTGAGTAATTGTGCTAAAAATAATTTTGAGATAGGGCACAGAGGCTTTAGGATACCTTCAAAGGAATTCTGGCTTATTTTAGAGTTTAAAAAGTTTATAGAAACTATAAAAACTCAGAATTTCCCTTTAAAACAAGGCGTAGTAAGAAACAGGATTTTCGCAAAAAATTTGACAGGGTTTGACCTGTTTTTTGGACTTCTTGATATCTTTCTATGGATGTTTTTAAGCTCTGACTGAAATTGTCTTTTTAAAGGTCTTTTTAAATTTGAAACAGGTCTGAATTTCAGATAAATACCTATTATACGCAGGTATAAGGTTTCGAGGAGGTTTCTGAGGTTTTTTGAAAGGTTTGAACAACTTCCTTCTGATTTTCTGGAGCAATTCAGAGCTCTTTAGCAATATTCAATGGCTGTAGGTTTGAAATTTGCAGACTTTTGGCTTGAAAATGGTGTAAAATGCTTATTTTGCAGTCAGGGGGCTTATACAGGGTTAATGCGCGGAAAGAGGTAGAAAATGAATGCATTTCCTATTTTTATTAGGCATATTAGGTTACATTTACTCTGCAATGAATGATGGTCACATCGTGCGGGAATGGTGTTTTTCGGGCTCAAAGGATCAAAACAACAAGCAGTTATCACGTGCAGTTTGGGTGGTAAGTTGTTTTGGAGTGATCGAACGTGATCTAATGAAAAGGGAGCACGTGGAAGAGAGAGGAAATGGGAATACCACCAATTTCGCGTAGAAACAAAATGGTGGTGATCACACTAGTTAATTTACGATATAACATTTCCACTGTTGGATTGCGGGGTTAGACCGCGAACAGTCAAGATCTGTTATGAAAGCTGCGTCAAGATTGGGGAGTGGGGTCGGGGTTGATCAATGCGGTGAGGTCGGTTTTAACTTTATAAATAAAATTTAATTAAAGTTAAAACTTTGGTTATATGATGGCAGGGAGAATAACGTCAGGGATAATGTTTATATATGTTTTAACTAATGTACTGGGTGCAGGTTTATTTATATTATATGGTATAATAAACTATTTGACAATTGTTTAAATGCCATAGCGGGTGGGGTATTTATATATAGATATGTTAAACCAATGGGATGGGAGCGGAATTTATATTTCGCACATGGGATATTCTATCATTGGTTTTAACGTTAAAATAATGGGTTTGTGGGTTATATTTAAAATAAAAGGGTTTTAATAATATACGGGTGGGTGTAACTTAGGGAATTAATATATATATAGTTAGTAGTTAATATGAAATAAAGGGTGAAGTGTAGGGGATATGAAAATACATGTTTTAAATCTAAGTAAAGTGAAAATGATAGACAAAATAAAGCATTGTTGTTTCTTTTGTTTTTCACACTTTTAACTTAGGATAAAATGTATTTCATGGGTTTTGAGTGTTGTGAAAGGAAAATGAAATTAGTTACTTAGGGTTTTACTTTTACTAAGTAAAAATGGGTTTTTACTTAGGAAAAAGGGATTATGATTATGAATGAAGGATAAATACTAATGAATGTGGGTTTTGTGTATGAATTCAATATTTTTAACCAATCAGTCATCGAGCCTTGGGTCTGGTCCCAACAAAAGTCAGAGAAATGCTCTGAGCCTTTTTAACTGATAGTTTAGAATACTGAATAATAGTAGGGGAGGGGAAATTAGTGATTTTTTCCCAATGATACTTTATTACATGTTTGCACAACTGATTTATACCTACCCATCTTTATTTCTAACATTTTTTACTTCATTTTCATGGATGCATTTAAGCTTGCAACCCTAAATCAATTTTCTTTCAAAACATAAAAACTATCTAAGTCTAATCTTATTTCATCCGAGCGCTCAGATTAAAATATTGAGCTCCTCATTTACTCTCTATCTTATCTACTAATTTGTCAAGTTTAAACTATTTGACATATCTTTATTCTCTATCTAAAACATGAAATTCAAAGCATGAAAAGTAATATTAAACTGTTTAACTAATCATGGATTATGGCATTTATTGACAATCTGCACATAATCATTATTCTTGCAGTAAAAGTAAATGGTAGTGGCATTTTGACTTGCTCACTTTCATGTCTTATTTTCATCTATTTTTTCTTTTGAGTCTATCTTTTCCTAAGTCCTTTATCTTTCTTTTAGGAATTTTTTCCCTCTTTTATTTTTTATTTTTTTCATTTTTCAAAATATGGGAAAACAACTTGCAGAAGGCAAGGTATGTATAGATTTACAGGACTATCATACTCAATTCAAAAATTATGAATCCTATTATTATAGGACCCTAACACCATAAAATTAGAATTGTTGAAGGTGACATTTGGAAGACGACATTCAAGACAAAATAAGGTTTGTTTGAATGGCTTGTTATGCCTTTTGGTTTATGTAATGCTCCTGCTACCTTCATGTGTGTGATGAATGATGTGTTGAGGCCATTTCTTGATGAGTTTGGCATAGTATACTTAGATTATATCTTGATTTTTAGTAAATCACTAGATGAACATGCCATGCATGTAAGAAAAGTATTTGATGTCTTAAGGAAATAACAATTGTTTTTGAAGATGTAAAAATGTGACTTTGGTAAAAATTATTTGGTGTACTTGGGGCATATTGTTGGAGGAGGTGAGTTGAAGATAGACCCCTCTAAGGTTGAGGTCATTGTGAATTCACCAACGCCCAAGACAGTCACCGAGGTAAGAAGCTTTTTGGGAGCATCCCAATATTGGAGGAATTTTATTTCTAACTTCTCTTATATCGCAGCTCCATTGCATGCATTGACTAGTTTGAAAAAGGTCTTCCAGTGGGGAGGAAAGCAGAAAAAATCATTTGATGCTTTGAAAGAAAATATTAGTTCAGCCCTAGTACTTTCACTACCATATTTGAGAAATCCCTTTGAGATTCAAATTAATGCAAGTGACTATCCCATGGGCGCAGTCCTTATGCAACATGGTAATCCCAATTCATTTCATTCAGAAAATTTCAATGGTGCAGTGATTAACTATCCTAATTATGAAAAGGATATTTATGTGTTGGTTCAAAGTATGAAAAAGTGGAAAAAATACTTGATGGGAAAGGAAACCATCATATACACTGACCACCAGCCATTGCAATACTTGCAATCACAAACTAAGTTGCAGCAATCAAGCACTTTTGATGGATGGGTTTCCTACAGAAATTACACTTGGTCATCAGGTATAAGAAAGGTATATACAACAAGGTTGTTGATATGCTTTCAAGGCCTATTGTTAGCAGCTACTTTACTCGAGCATAATTCTGTTTTTCATGAAATTTATGTTGGGCAGTATGAATTTGATAATGACTTTCAAGATGTTTATGCAAACTTGAGTCAAGGCAACCAAGTAGAGGAATTGGATTACCATGTACATAATAACTTGGTGTATCATTTGGAAATATTTTTATTCCATAGGGGCAGAGAGTGAATTTCATAAGGGAAGCACACACTTCTCTTATTGTTGGGAATTTCGGTATAATCAAAACAATGTCACATCTTCAGAGGTATTGTTATTGGCCTCGTATGCTTGAAAGTGTACCATGTTTCATTAAAGGTTGTTCATTGTGTGCGGTCGATAAGCCTATAAATAGGAAGGTAGGAATGTACACACCACTTCCCGTACTTTCATGTCCATGGGAGAGTGTTTGTATGGATTTTTTAGGAGGTCTTCCATTGTCAAAAATAGGTCATGATTATTTGTATGTAGTTTTGGATAGGTTCAACAAGATGCGTATATTAATGCCATGTAAAAAGAAAAGAACAGCTGAACAAATAGCTCACTTATTCTTTCAGCATGTTTGGGTTCATTTTGGATTACCCACATCCATTGTTAGTGATCGAGATTCTCGATTTGTTGGGAATTTTTTTCAACTTTGTGGTGTTGAATGTGGAGCATGATCATCTTATTTATTTAGATGTATCCCCACGTTGGACACCTATTATTAACTGGGGGCAATGCCGCCTGTCATTTGATCGCTGTCAGGGGGGTCAAGGGGGGGAGGGGGGGGGGGGCGAAAACAACCTTTAGAGCCCCACCCCCCCTCCGCAGGGGGTTTCGGGAGCAGCACCCCCGAACCTAAAAACGGATGTAAAATTGCCTTGTAAAATATTGTAATTTCGTAGTCATTATGGGTCGTTCATTAGGTAGATGATCTGATGGTAGGAGTTATGTTTAATTTAAGGTTTTTTTCCCTAGAATTCAACCCCTATGTTTTATGAGGGTATTTTATTTCGTCTATGTATGGTGTGTATACACTGAGCGAGAAATAACAAGGCGGACTGTGTGAGAGAGTAGAGGATATTACAACGAATATGTTGTAGTTTGTGTCTCTTAATTTTTTTGGATAATAGAAAGGAAGGAATGGTTGTTTCCGTGGACGTAGCCTAAGTTGGGTGAACGAAATATATCTGTGTCTCTCTTGTTTTATATGTTGTTTATGTGTTTGTGTTTCCACATATTTTATGTGTTCCATTTATCTGTAATATATATTTTTTCTAACATGTGGGACATGATGGATACCAAGTTGAAAAAGAGTTCAGCCTTTCATCCACAAATAGATGGTCAATGTTGATATTTAACAAGAAGATCCTAGTGAAAATTATGCACATACGCTAGGATGGAGCTGTAATATCCCCTTTCTTGATCCCGTCAAAGTGGATAGAATTGACCCATGGTATTAACCCATGGTATTGACCCATGGCATTTCTTGATGGTATTTTCCCATGGTATTGACCCATGGTATCTCTTGTTGGTATTGACCCATCAAGCCTATAAAAGGGGAGAAAAGCTAGGCATTTAGGGCATTCTGGATTATCTACTTTATTATGTTTGGGTTGAGAATCTGGCCTAGCCAGTTTTTTTATTGATCCCGGGACGAAAACCCCGTGGTAATGTTTATGTGGTGGATCCATTCAGGATTCACAATTGAGCTTCAATTTCTTATGTTTGTTGTGTTGTGTGATGTGTTGATTTATTTAGAATTTTGATATTTGGGATATTACAGTGGTATCAGAGCTGTGCATCCTGCCAGCCTGAGAATTTTACGCAAGGAACTTTGGTGAAATTTATTTTTCACCCTAGCCAGTATTTCTCGCTTCGGTGATATTTATCACCCTAGTTTGATTTTTATTTTGCAGTAAATTATTTTATTGGGAGATATAAGTGAAGGGAAAAACATTTATATGTCTGTGGGTTAAATTGGTGAAAATATTTGAAGGCATGATTAAAAAAATCATTTATAGCTTGTATATGGCCTCTTATGAATAAATGTACCCATGATATTTATTCATTTGTATGGAATATTATGAATGTACCCATGATATTTATTCATGTCTTTCTTGCAAATATGGTCATTGTTGAAAGGTTGGGAAGCTATTGCTAGACAGGGATCATTCTCAGGTTTCTCA
Source organism: Pinus albicaulis (assembly GCA_034641835.2). Taxonomy (NCBI): domain Eukaryota; kingdom Viridiplantae; phylum Streptophyta; class Pinopsida; order Pinales; family Pinaceae; genus Pinus; species Pinus albicaulis. Next base: position 2,058,838,440 of record CM076575.1, read on the forward strand.
TTAGCTAAGTATTGAGATCCATTGATGCCAATGTCATCATTTTGTTTTTGGAAACGCCACAAGAATCAACATAATGATATATCAGGGGATTCTTTGGGCTACAATACTTCTGTGGATCAAAGATGGAAACAACATACAAATCAGAAGCAAGAACAGAGCGACAGGCCTTTCTCTCGAAAGGTCCATGTTATCCTTCAGCAGTCAAGAGATATCCGAAAGGAAGATGTAATAAGAAAGTATCTCTTCGAACTTGGATCCAAATTGCAGGGTACAAAGTCAAAAGATGTTCTCCTATAGCTAGACACATTAGATGCGACTTTGAACTTGATAGATAAATCAGAATGGGAAGGGTCAAGTTGGGCCTTGAAGCCATCCATGCTTGCTTTGATACAACCTATATTCTTGGAGCATTCTTGTGAAAATGTTAGACTCACCGTCGCTTCTTGTCTCAGTAAAATCATAGCCTTAACAGCACCACTTTTGCCCTACAATGATGACATCATGAGGAGGAATTTTCGGGTAATGGTAGAAGCACTCCAAGGGTTGGACAACACAACACCACCATTCTTACTTTTTTTCCAGAAGCGCACAATTTTGGAACGCATGGCGAAATTCAGATTTGGTATGCTTATGCTGGATCTAGAGTGTGATGATTTAATCCTTCAGATGCTCCAATACTTCTGCAATGGAATTATAACGTCTCATCCAAACTACATCAAAACAGAGATGAAAAAGATCATGTCTCCGATCTTAGGAGAAGATAGGGCCATCTGCGAACAATTGAGATCCAAATTGTTGGCCATTTGGAGGAAGGAACTAATTGCATCACCTGCTGCTTATGAACTAGTTGAGGGGTTGATCAAACAGAGCATCAAACTACTTAGAAAGAAGTTAACCAAGGAGGAACTAACAAATATTTGTGGAGACAGCAAGAATGAACTAAGAAGGAAAGGCTTATGATTTGTATGCAAGGGAGTTTGGGCACTTGACCATTCATGTCCAGACAATAAGGAGGCAACAAGGATAGCAAAATTAGAGACTTCTCCAGATCATGGGGATTCATCCATTGATGGGTTCGCTGGTTTTCAGGAGAGGACCTATGAAAGATCTGAGCAGTCAAGTACAAATGGTGAACAACAGCACCATGCTCTTCAGAGAAACTTGCAGGAAAAGTTGATTAGTCAACTTGACAAAGTACATGACGAAAGGAAAGATGCAATTCCTCTTGATGATGTGGTAGTTGAATCTATAAATACAATGGAGGACATCCATAAAGAGTATGGGCAATCAGGTATAGACAACAGTCCACCAGTACATACATGTTTGACAACCAGAGAGGATGGACAACTGATCCTCACATGTGAAGAGGTCCAAGATGAATACACCCAAGGAGAATCAAATGAGGAGCCAGTAGTAATGAACCGATATGATGAGCATGATCATGCAAACAAAGATAGTATGCAAGATGATTCATTTATAAAGGGCCAATCAAATATTCAAGTTGAAGCAGTGGTCGTGGGGCATCCAGTGCAATCAGATACAGAGACAGTCAGCATGGCACTAGAATTTCCTGTAGAAGACTTTCGAGAAAGGATCAAGCATTTCAAGACAGATCTTATGTTGTTGAAGCAGAAAGTCTGGACAGTCCGAGATATTGCCTTACAGGAGAACAGAAAAATTGAGGAACTCATAGGGGTATGTGCTGAATCAAAGACCAAGTTGTCTAGTGTTGAAGAACGACTCAAATCCCTCATAAGGCAGCAAGAGGAGTACGATTGGGAGTTCCAGAGCAGCCCTCTACAGGAGTACATAGATAAGTCTTGCAACACTACCAACAACCCACCTTTATACATTAGGAAGAGCAAGGCAGAGTTCTCCAAATGCATCATGTTGGGTAACCAAGTAGAGTAGCATGAATCGAGCATCAAACAACATGAACATAGTAGATTTGCAGATATTCATTCTTTCCCAAGTATGGATTGGCAAGAGATTATGAGTTGGTATTCTATTAATGGGTTGATTATTTGGAGGATATCCATAGCCAAGGCAAAATTACAGCTTGAACCACTTGGTGCAGACAGTGATGGAGGGTTGAAATGGTACCATAACCCACAGGTCCCAGGATTTAGGTGGCATTGGGATCCGGGAGAATCCATTGGGGAAAGGATTGTTTGGGATCCAGGTAAATCTATTCAGGGAAGGATTGGTCAGAGGATTGTTTGGGATCCAGGGATTGAAGAATCCATTCAGGACCATTCAAAATGGAGGGCACATCAGATTGTATGGGATCCTGGTATCCATGTACAAATGCTTCTTTTATGGATAGAAGTGGATCGCTTGAGGACAAGCAATCTTTGGGCGGGAGGATTTGTAATATCCCCTTTCTTGATCCCGTCAAAGTGGATAGAATTGACCCATGGTATTAACCCATGGTATTGACCCATGGCATTTCTTGATGGTATTTTCCCATGGTATTGACCCATGGTATCTCTTGTTGGTATTGACCCATCAAGCCTATAAAAGGGGAGAAAAGCTAGGCATTTAGGGCATTCTGGATTATCTACTTTATTATGTTTGGGTTGAGAATCTGGCCTAGCCAGTTTTTTTATTGATCCCGGGACGAAAACCCCGTGGTAATGTTTATGTGGTGGATCCATTCAGGATTCACAATTGAGCTTCAATTTCTTATGTTTGTTGTGTTGTGTGATGTGTTGATTTATTTAGAATTTTGATATTTGGGATATTACAGGAGCCTCAGAATATTTTTAGGTGTATGTCTATTTATAGATGCATGATAAAATTTTGTTTATAGATGAGGTCTATTTTTAGATGTATGTGCAAGTTCTGTTTATAGATTTCATGTCTATTTATATATGCATGTCGACTATTATTATCCATTAATATTATTTGGACAATAAACAATAATCTATTCTCAATGAGCACTTGGAAATAGTTAACTAAAGTGGAAAATCAGTTAGGTAAAGGAATTTCGAGTTAAGAGGTTGGTTGGTGGGACATGCACGTGGACTTAGTTGTAACTGAGTGATTCGAAGTTGTAACAAATTTGGAAGTGCAGTTATGAGAGTTGTAAAGTAGTTTAACTCAGTTAAGTAAGTTAAACTCAATTGTGTGAGTTGTAACTGAAGATACACTAGTGAGAGATCAAGTGAATTAATTATTAATTAATTCACAATCAGTGGCCTCACATGCAACTGAATATTTACTACTATTAACTGCATGCATTTCAGATCCAGTGGAGACCCAGTTGAGCTCTAGGTGAAAGGGCAGATAACTATCAGTTGTGACATTATCCGGTTGAACACATGAAACCACACACACATTGGATTTTCCCAGGAGGATTGCACAGTCAAGGTAAGCAGGATTCCATTCATTCAAGGGTTACTATTAGTTTGGATTGCATAGTGGAGGCAGGTTGTCTGGAGACAGTAAATTGGCTAAGGAACTTGCCAATTTTTGTATGACAGTGTGAGACAGTTATCTCATGTACTGAGAGCTCTTGGATTGGAACTTTGTATGTAATTTTTTCATGATCCATGATATAATACATTATAGAAGATAGTGGAGTTTTAGCTATATGCTTTCCCCAGGTAAATTATCTGTGTTATGTGTGATTTATCTTTCTTCATGAAATTATGATTGGCGATTGTGTTTCAAATTCCGCAAAGCTTTTGTAGAAGAGATTTTACATTTAACAGTAGAATATTATTGTTAGATTATAATAATCCAGGCAATGCATATTTTTCATTAAATTTCTACATGGTATCAGAGCACATGAAATTGCAGTAGTGAAGCAGGATCTGAGTTTTTTGGTGGAAAGAATTTGAATTTGCAGAAAGACTTTCTTGGTGCTACGACTAATTCAAGATCAAAATGGATTTCAATGGCTTGAGGCTAGAGTATGCACTCGAGCGCAGATAGAATTACATTGATTAGAAGGACAGGATGGAGGCGGTGCTTGAAGATAATGGCTTGAAGGAATTCATTGACAATGATCTTCCTAAGCTTGCTTCGTCAGATTCTGCCAATCTTGATGCATGGAAAAAGAAAGTGGAAAAGGCGAGGAGGATTATGTTGGAGGGAGTACGAGACCACATTGTCTCAAGCCTACAAGGGAAAGCCACACCATATGCTATGTGGAAGGCTTTGATGGATCTTTTCCAAAGCAACAGCAACCATAGGAAAATTTTAGCTCAAAGATAAACTCAGGAAGATCAATATGGAAAAGGGAAAAAACATTCCAAAGTATCTCATGAAGTTTGTCCAATGTCGAGATGAACTGGGGAGCGTGGGAATAATTGTTGTTGATGATGATTTGGTGAGCTTGGCTCTCTTGGGACTTCCTAGGATTGGCACAATTATGAAGACATTGTCAACAGACGGGAAAATTTGTCGGATTGGGAACGACTATAGTCGGATCTGGTGCAGGAGGAGTTCGGGAAGAACACCAGAGATGGCTCTTCATCAAAGCATGATGAATAGGAATGTTCTTTTCCTGCCAAGGCGAAGAAGGGGAAGGGGAAGAAATTCCATTCTAAATCTGATTCTAAAGGCAAGAAGCTGGATATGTCCAACGTGAAGTGTTTTCACTGTCACGAACATAGGCATATTACTACTAATTGTCCACAAAAGAAGAAGATAAAGAAGGCTATTGGAGCTACAGCTGGTGAGGCCCTTGCCTTGCAATTTGATCTTGAATTCTCTTTGAGCACATGCATGGCATCAATTGCATTAGGATCGGTGTGTTATTTGGATAGTGGTGCTACCTTTCACATGACGGGAGATAAAGAAATTTTCAATGACTTGGAGGAGAAAGATCTCCAAATGCATATAGAGATGGGCGACAACGGATGGTACAGTGTGAATGGAATTCGTACCATTACCTTTCAGAGGGATTCAGGTAAACCATTTCAATTGAAAGATGTTATGCATGTTCTAGGTCTGAAGAAAAATTTGGTCTCGGTCGCAATGTTGGAGGATAGAGGCTATGACGTTTTTTTCAGAGATGGAAAATATTTCCTACGACATAAAACAACGGGTCAAGCCAAGAGGATAGGGATTCGAGTTAATAATCTCTACAAGCTAGAGGTAGATGGCTACGCTTCCATGATGGGTAAGGCGGAAAACGTGGTGAGCCGGGATGAGGGCGAATTATGGCATAGGCGATTGGGCTGTTAGTCATTAGTAATTTTTACCTGTTTAGATGACTAAATGCTTTGTCCATGATTTCTAGAAATAGAATTCAAGAATCATGTGAGTTCTAGAAATCTCCTCAAAGAGAATTGTTTTCATTATCCCACTTCCTTGCCAAAGCATGGCCAATCTATCACCCAGACAAGACCAAATCCTGAACTGATGTCTCACACTCTCACTATGTTTTCCACCTCTGCCTATAACATTGTGTCTCTGTTTGCTTAAGCCCTCTATTTTCATACCTTGTTTCGCCAAGCATGGAAAATTTTAGGGGCTAATATTCGCGGATGGGCTAATTTTACATGTTTTTCCAAAAACAAATATTCACCAATTTCCATTTTTTATAAAAATGATTCGCCCAAATTTTACAACATAAAATTATTTTATGTTAAAAATCGGCAATATTATATAGAGAGTATATATAAAATCATTATAAATTTGAATAAGTTTACAAATACATCAATAAAAATTTTATAGTTTATATATTAGAGACTAGTGACATTCGCCATTTTTTTAAACTTCAAGATATTTTTCTATCCTTCAAATTTTCCCTGTCGTCAAGTAAACCAAACTTTTATCCTACTCACCAAATGCCTCAAGCAATGGTGATTTCAAAACTCCCTATCTAAAATCTCTTTGAATTAAAACAAGTTTTTCTAGTTGTCTAGGATGATAGTGCATAATAGAGTGTCAAAAACCTTGTCTCCTCATCCAAACCTTGTTTGAAGTTTTCAGTCAAAAACCTATTCCAAGGACATTACCATAAGTCAAATAGGGTCACCTAGGTTATGCACTACCATGGTTCTAAATGCACTATTTCCACAAGTATTCAAAGGTGAAGTCAAGAGAACACAAGGATGAGGTTTGTCATTATCTAAATAACATCAAAAAACCTACAAAGGTATCATCTTGATCAAGCAGTAAGCCTGCAAAGGAGCAATTTACCATGCCAAATCATTTCTGCAGGAATGTTTTTATAAATGGTCAATAGCAGAAACAGAGGCAAAGAAGGAGACCTAAAAAAACTCATAAAGGCATCCACAGCTGGTAGCAAGATACAAACAGGCTTAAAATTTACAAGGAAGAACATGATCTCATAAGGGAGTATTATGAAGTGCTGCCCATCAAAAGGTCCATGCAGGTCATTAAAGACAGTGGCACATAAACAACACTGTACCTCAAATCAAAAAGATCATTTAAAAGATGTTTGGCTTCAAGCATGAAACTTGTAGAGGGACAGCTTCCCTTTGCTTGCATTCCTGCAAAAAATACCAAAAGACATCAGATTATCCATGAGGTAAGGTAAAGTAATGAGAGGCATCATCATAAGAGGAGCATTCACAACCAAGAAGAAAACAACAAGGTATGTGTTTTATGGAAATCAAGGTTCATGACTGTTTTGACCAAGCAATAGAGAAATGCTAACGTTACAAAGGAAAAGAACACCTAAAAGCCCTTCAAAAGATCATTGAAGGCTTTAGGCATAAAACAGTAAGTTTGATAAGTGTCTCTTTGACAACTCAGAAGATAAGACTATTTGTTTTTCTGAAAGTATCCCAAAAAACTCAGAATCTTGGGAAGATAGACAAAGAGGGTCAAAGTAGTGACCAAGAAACCTCCTTCATCACAGCAGATGGCTTCAAGGTTTTCCCAGCTACCTTAAATGGTTTGGCAGACAAGCACTCTACTCCACATGGGCACAGGAAAGAATGTTTTCAAATACAGAAATATCAGTCAAAGGAAAAGTGGCTAGTATGACAAAGTTTGATGTATAAGTCATAAACACCATAAATAGGTTCATTGTTTGAAATGGTTTAAAGCCACTTGTTAAAGCTTGGTTGAAGGGTTGTATTAGCACAAGAGAGACATCAAAAGGACTCCCAACACATAAAGGAAACTTGTTTTTCCAAAACATCACCAATAGGACCAAAAAAGGCCAAAAACACAGTGAGAAAAAGTAAAAAAACAAAGAACATTACAAAAGTGGGTTTTGACTTCAAATTTATTTTCAAAAGGGTTATAAAGGCCTTTCGAGTATTCTCCCCACACCATTTGTCATCTCCAAGCCAAAGGAAGCCGTTGAGAGAAGGTTTCGAAAATTTCTGAGCAAAACGTTGAAAATATCCAGGCATTACGCACCGAGGCCAGCGATACGCACCTGGCTCTCAGCGCTACGCACAGGAGTGGTGGCCGCAGTGTTATTTAACACTACGCTACGCACTTGGGCCGGTTTTACGCACAGGCACAGCAGACTGTCTACAGGTTTTCTTTCGTTTTTTCAGCCATGACTTTCTCTATGTTCTGAGTTTGCTGACTTTGTTTCGGGATTTTGTTCAAAACAGCCATCTCAGGAATCTTGCAAGAGGTACTGGGAAAATCTGGGCCAAGGCTTGTCTGAATAGCTTTATCTTTTCTTTGGTCAGTTTTCTTGACCACAATTTTGTTGCTATCCACTGGTCTTTTAAGGATGGTATCAGGGGTTTTAGCAGTGTCCGAGCTCCCTTTCTCAGATTTGTCTTGGTTTTTTCTGCTTCTAAGATCATAGTTCCTGTGAGCTTCTATTATGGCATTATGAAAATCTATAGTAGGATCTTTGGGATCTTCATAGTTGGTTTCATTTTGATTCGAAGAGGAGAAATATTGTTCTTCTTCTGTGAGGTAAACCTCACTCTCGTTATCATAACCTATAAGGGTCAAATGAATTTCATCAATGGGTTCTGTATCCCTCTCATCCTCATCAACACAATTCTCATTAAAGGGTGCCTAATTTGTTGGTCAGTTTCCCTTGGTTTGTTTTGAGGCTGTTCTCTCCTAAAGTTTTGGTTCTGGTTTCTGTTTGGAGGGTTTGGCTGGTTGTCCCTAAGAGGTGCTTTTTCACTCATTTTTTCCCACATCTTCGCCATGGATCTAACCAAGTCATCTATTCTAGGATCTAAGGAAGGGGCTGAAGGGGAGACCTCATCCCGGTATGTGACTTTCCTTTTTGATCTGGTCCTAGCTCTCTTTTCTGCTAAGTTGGCTTCTGCACTTATGGCCACTTTTTTCATTTCCTCTAAGGTTGGGGGGTCCTTGTCTCTTAGTTGATAAGTCATGTCTGGGTTAAAACCTTCGAGGAACTTTGCTAAGGCTGAGCCAAGTGGAGGTTTGAAGTGAGGCGGGAGGGCGTTATAAACACTGTTGAACCTAGTGCAGTATTCCTGGACACTTTCCCCATTTTCCCTTTTTAGATTGTTATATTCTAACAGGATTTGAATGGGGTTCTTTTTGATTTCCCACTTATTTATGAAGGTTTGGTAGAGTTCTGGGATATCGTGTATGCTGTTTGGAGTTAAGCTCTTAAACCATTTTTTGGGTTCCCCACCCAGGCTTTGGGCGAACATCCTCATTCTTATAGTCTCATATTATATTTCCATGCATTCAAAGGCATCGCTAATTCTATCTACATGTTGTTGAGCGGTAGTAGCCTCAACTCCGGTAAAGTGCAGAATTTTGGATTGATAGTAATTTTGTAAAGGAGCCAAAGGGTGTGGCAACACCAAGGGTGCATACCAAGCTTCCATGGCGGGAGCTAATGGATGATTTACAATATGAGGGTTTGTAGGATGAGCTGAGGCAATTTGAACAGTAGTGGTTTGGATGGGTGTGGCGGATGTACTTGGGCTAGTGATCTGATTTTGAGCAGATCTGGGGTGGTAGGAGCCAAAGTGATGGAGAAGCTGAAATTCGGGAGGTGTAGTAGGTGAGCCTTCTCTACTAGGACTCTGTGGCAAATCTAGGGGCTCAAGATCATCAAAGTTTACTTTACTTTGTGACTTGCTTCTAAAAATGGTTTTTGTTGATTTTAAGTCAAATGGGGAATCCTGCAAGGATGTGATATGTTCAGGTACTGATCTTGCTTTACAGATGGACCTATCAGTAGCTAGGTTGCCATTTTTGGAAGCTTGCCACAGAATCTTCTCTGGGTCATATACTATGATAGGGGGATTTGGGTCCGGATGAGATCTGGTATAGATTCTTTGTGAAGCCAGATTTCGAATTCAGAGTTTAGAGAGGATGGTATTTGTGATTGTTTTGGATGGATGGCCTCTCTAGGGGTTTTTCTAATGTGAAGGATGGTCAAAAAAAAAATGAGGGCTAGTGGAGTCACCAGGTAGATTTCTTTGAGAACTATGGTCCACCACCAAAACTATCAAAGATGCTTTCGAGAAAAAATTTTCTAGCAAACTTTGAGATGAAGACTTGCAAGGAAGATTGATCACTTGGTTTCAACAGTTTGCTAGGCTGTTTGGACAAGCTAATGGTTCTATTTGCAAGTTTATTTCTTTTTATCTCCTATGTTTAGGTGAAGTTTTCTGAATCGCTACGTTATACTTAGTTTGTCACTGATCACAGAGTTTGCACCATGAGTTTTAAGTTTTGGAAAGGATGAGTCAACAGAAAGGTATGGTTTATGAATTTTTTGGTTTTTTATGGAGTTTTTAGGCCTACTGGAGGCTAGTGGAGTCGCCAGGTGGAACTTGGTTGTTTTTATACAGATGTAGCTATGGTCCACCACCAATAACTAGGGAAAAGCCAAACTGGGGAATTTTTTGGGGTTTTCTGAGTTTTTATGTGTAGCCTATGAGGTTTGGAAGAGCTTCCTATAACTGAATCATCATTTTTCTAACATGGTGAAAAAGCTAGCATCTACTCTTCAAACAACACCTAAGTCTTCTAAGTTTGATTGAGACTTTGGGAGTTACTAAGGAGTACTTAGATTGTCACTAACTCGGAAGGTCCCACCGTGATCGCCATTATGTTAGTGTCTCGTGATTTGGCTGATTGGAAAGCCAAGTGATAGGGTAACATCAAACCAATCTTTGGAGCCCAAGGACCTAGCCTTCCTGGACTCAGAGAGGGCTCTCTCTATTTGTGTAAGGGATGTCTATGTGTTTTGCTTCTTGTGTTTCTGATTTTAGGCTAGTTATGAAGTAGGTTTTTGGTTTTGGTTTTTAGGTTTGTGAGGGATTAACTGATCAAAGACTAAGATAGACAAAAATATTGTCAGATTAACTGGGCTATGGGGTTGAAAAGGTCAAGAAAGCTTTCAGATGGTGATACAAGGTTGTTGAAGGGCCGATTTGATCGAGGTAAAATGGATCTTTGGGTAAAATGGAGTGGGATGGACACTAAATTTGTGAAGAACAAAGGATTTCAAACATAAATAGTTCAATAGCTGACATAAACATGGTAGGGCTAACCATTAATCATGAGAAATGTAACTATAAACTTATCAATGCGTAGAAATAAACATTCAAGCAATACATAGAGATATATGACTCTCTAACTTTAGGAAATTGCTATCAGACTTTGGGGAAATACAAACAAGACAAAAAAATAACTCAAATTACTATGAGGAAATGCCTAAGCATAGTATTTCAAGCTATTGGGCACTTTGAAGCAAGATTGCATAGTTTTAGGCAAAGGGCAAGATCAGTACATGACCTCCTTGGTTCAACAAATGACAATCAAACAATCAAAGAAAGGTTTCAGAAGTGGAGCTATGACTAGCCATGAGTAAGCAGGACATACCGTGAATCAGAATTAGCATGCATAAAACCATAAATGAAACAAGAAAACAATTTATTCAGTTATCAAAGAGCAATCAAGGATTCTTTGACATGACTAAGAAGGAAGAAAACATAGAGGCTATAAAGAAACAGGAAATTTGAGGTGCCTCCAAGGGCATGTCTCAAATCTATTCTCTACTATCTTATAGCAAGCAAGAACATGGAATTTGAATGAAAACTAAGAAGCATAACAGAGAGGGACACTATACCATTTGACCAAGTCAAGGAATCCAACAACAATCCTCTTTCATCATCCAAAAACATTCAAGAGATTATCCAATGCGTGAAACAAGTGTTTCTTCCAAGCTTGTATAACCATATATATTGCTTCTATTCATCAAGTTCAGCCTTGTTTACAATGAATTGTCTTGGCATATATATGCCAAGATGAGGGAAAACCTCCTAGTGCAACTTGCAATCTCATTGGCCTATAAAAAATATCTGATTTTGTCCTTGATGCTTTGCAAAGCCCAAGGCACAAAATATCTAATAAAATATCTCAAAAATGCTAAAAAAGGAAAATATATTGACTTTTCCTAACTAACCATGGCCAAAAATAGCTAAACGCACATGAGGAAAAGTCACTTTAGAAAAGTACATTTTTCACAAAAATACTCAAGAAATATATCAGCAGAAAGTCCTCTGTCTTGAAGGAAACTTTTGGAGGCCTTCCTGATGTCGAAACGAGGCCTGTGACAGCTCGTTGGAAATATCTGAATGTCTATTTTCTGAAAATACTTAGTTCTGTCCAAAATAATCACTGGAAGTCTGTCAAAAGCTGACCTGTGTGTAAAAACCCAAAAAATAGACTTTGCTGATAAACGGGGCAGAGTGTGGAAAAAGTGAGTGTCTTTCGCCATTTTGGGTGAGCAAATCATCTTCAATTGATCTGAAAATCGCTGAGTAGATGCCCCTGAAATTATGGCATCTAATGATACTATTTTCATACTTGGAGGATGTCCCAAACAGAAATCGCGATGCCCATGATTTTTAGCCAAAAACCCAAAAATGACAAAAAACCAAAACTTGTTTAATTTCGCCCAATTTTTGTGAGCATGACCCTTAAGGGTTTTCATAAGCATGCTGAGAAGTTGAGGCCAAAATTTTGAGCTTTGAGGTGTCTTTCTTCATTTTTGGTGCCGGGCGCATCTTTTGAGCTTCCTTGAGTTTTTCCTGTGTGGCCTTCAATTTCCGTCGGGCGAACTGATTGAGCTTCTTATAGTGCTCGGTCATCCTCCTTTGAAGATCCAAATCTCTATTGGCCTTTTCCAACTTCTTTTCCAAGTGATCATTCACCCTCTCAAGCCATGCTTCTCGATTTTTCTCTATCTCTTGGGTGAACGAAGTAGTGAGAGGAAAAGATTGGAGAAGGGCAGCTTCTTCCTCCTTTTGTTTCTCAAGGGCTCTTCTGAGTCCCATGGTCCTTGGCCTCTTTCTCCTTGGCTGATCTTCATCTTCGCTATCATTGAACTCGCCCATGAGTTCTTCCAATTTAACTTGCGCCTTGGAGGCCTCCTTTTTATATTTTATGGCTCGTGTCTCATATATAGCCATGTGGACACTCATCTATTTATTTTATGTTTGCAAAAAGTGATTGAAGTTTCTAGACCTCTCTAGATCTGCCCTCAAATAATCAATTTGTTTTTCTCTATTGATCAAGAGAGATTATAAGATTCGGGCCTCATTGTCGCTATCATCACATTGGATTTGAATTATGTCAAAGTCCCTCTCCTTCTCATGGTTGCTTTCTTCTTTCTCCTTTCCCTTGCTTTGGGTGGCCTTCTTGGTCTTCCTCCTCTTGGGTAATTCGACAATGGGTTGCTTGGGCAACTTCCCCTTGCTTCGGAGGGCCCTAGCAACATTTGGAGTTATAGTTTGAGGCGCTCTTTTCTTTGATGTTCGGGGCTTTGTCACTTTTGGAGAAGAAAGCATGGCCCCTTGCCTAGGAGAGGCAGCTAGCACATGCTCTATTGGCTCTTTGCCCTTGTTAATTCCCTCATCATTCTTGCCACTTTTTTGAGTTTCTTCATGGCGCTTTTCTTCATCACTGTGCTGCATATCATCACTATGTTTTTCTTCACTTTGCTGACTTTCCTCACTGTGCTCTTCTTCACCTTGCTTCCCTTCCTCACTGTGTTCTTTTTCACCTTGCTGCCCTTCCTAACTATGCTCTTCTTCCCCTTGCTGCCCTTAATCATCATGTTGTTGTTGTTCATCATCATGTTGTTGCTCATATTCATCATGCTCTTCTTCCTCATCATGCTCTTCTTCTTGTTCAATCATTGGAAATTTAAGCTTCTTGGGAATGGGCTTACATGAAGAAGGCCAAGGATGGTGAGTGGAAGGTGAAGGAGATGCATGGGATGAAGGGACAATGGTGAAATCTAGATGTGCAATGAAAGTGTCCCAAGAGATTCCCTTCTTCTCAAGCTGATGAAGAATGACAACCTTGATGAGGGAATGATGGAAAAGGCAAGCTAACTGCTGAGAAGGAGGTATTTTCTTAACATTGGAGGCCATTTTTTCAATACTTCTATGGAGGAAGAAGGGAAGATTTAACAATTTGGCTCTTGTGAAATGCATGAGCAACCAGACATGGTAAGCATAGACCCGGGAGAACCTTCCCTCGCAAGTGAAGTATTTCATGATTATCTTCATGAGGGGAGCATAAATAGTCAACAGATATGAGAAAGGAAAGATGTACGGGCATGTATCTCTATGCTCCGGTTTCAAAAAGGGTTTGTATTGTTCTCAGTCTAGGTGGCTCTGTTTAAACCACTTCTCTCCGACATAAGGGATTTTGGTGGCCTTGGAAATGGATCTAGGAGAAAATTTGAAATCCAAGCCTGTCAGCTGAAAGTGTTTCCCTTGAAATCTCAAAGCACACATATGTGTCAAGGGGAGATAGCTTTTCACCTCCTGCACCCTTTGAAAAAACTCTAGACATCCAACCTCATGAAAGTTAAACAGGACAGATGGATGAGCATTTACCTCTTCAGTTGAAATAGGTTAAAACCTCTTGTGAAGGCCACTTCTACTGTCTTGCCTGGAAGGCATTTTGTTTTGGATACTCTTTGATAATTGACAAAAATAAGTTGTCTCAAAAGGTCCTTGAAATGTTTTCTCAACAACACCCCTGTCCTCCTTATATGTCATTGTTTTATCCTCTTTTGATGCCAAACAACAAGTGCTTGTCAAATAAAAACAACAAGTCAGTTTATCACTGTGCTTGGGCAAGGTCTTGAAAGGTGTGTTTGTGGTTTCTTGGTGAAGAAGGAACTTTTGTGTTTCGACAAAAACAAAACACGTTTCCCCCAAACAATGTTCTTCTGCTATTCATTGTTTCTTTACAAAGTAAGACAAAACATCCTCAGCTAATTTGAAAAGCCTTTCAACACAGATTTTTCTTTTTGAACTATGGAGGCTGCACAGAGTTCACTATTTCACAATATAGAGAGGACACTTTATAATGACCAAGCTTTCAGATTATGATCACTGTTTTCCCATTTGAGTTTTAAACAAAGTCTACTCCCTGTTTTAACTATGGGCTATCGTTTTTCTTAAAGGCAGTTAAGGTCCTTTAAGACTGTTAAAAACACCCCACCTATCACTGTACTAATCTTTGGCAATCACAGCACCAAAAACCTTTGATTTTTCTCAAAAACCCTACCCTCTTTATCACTATTTCTTTCTTGGAAAAAATGGCAACAATACCCCTTTAAGATTTCAAAAACTAGAAAGAAGCAATGGAGAATACCTTGAAATAATGCTTATGGCCCTTGTTTGATTGATTGAGCAGCTCCCAAGACTCTTTGAAGGCATTATGTACGTTTAAATAGGAGCAGCACGTTCACTGAAAAGAACATTGCGCAGTGAGGGGTGTCGGGTCGGCCTTCGGGTAGGGGGTGAACGCACGTACAAGCGCGTCGCGCAGCAATATAAACCCAGTGTAAATGCACTCACAGGCGTGCTGTGAAATTCTACAGGCGCGCCGCGCAAGCTTGGAGCCTTGAAAAAATTGAAAAGTTTTCCCGAACACCAAATTTCTCCAATGAACAGCTAGGGGAGTGTTGTATTTGGGTTTTGAATTTGCACAAGGGGCTTAGTCAACGGTCTCTCTGCCTTTAAATGAACTCAAAAAAATTTGTATCTATTTGCAAGGGTTTTGGATGCCTTTTGAAAAAAAAATTCGGTCATAACAAAACATAAAGCAAATGTCTTTTAAAACATAACAAAGACTCATATTCGACCCAGATTTAAATGCTGTGGATGCTACTTGTGAATGACACCATAGTCATGGCTCTTGTTGAAATAAAAAGGCTCCTTTAAGAAACAAAACCCTTTCACTTCCTTTTCACTGTTTCTTCATTTAGAAAATAACCTTGTCACCTCTTTTCCATTTCTATCCTTAAACAAGGAAAAACTGTTCCGAAGCAACATCAAGGACTACTGATGCATCCTTAAAACGAAATTTCTCTCTGACTGTGGGTAAAACCTTAGTTGCATTCACCGAAGCTTGACTTATATTTGTTGATCAAGGGAAGAGGCCTTTAGAGACCCTTAATGCAATCATATGCAACAGCCATGGTTTTTTCACATGTTTCATAACAAGGTCTTTTTTTATGACAGTAGTATGTTTCATTTGCTTTGAGTGTTGTCTCTGAATTTAAAACATATGTCATACCCTTTCCTCACACATATTGTCTCTGTGTGTTCATTTGCAAGAGTCTCTTTCAGAAACAAGGCTCAGACTATGTTCTTTGTCATTTTGATGAGTTTGGTGTAAGCTTGGGCATTCTAGCCTTTGTTTACTCTTTGAAGGAGGCTTTTGTAGACATGACAAACAAAGCTTCTTAACTCATCATAGTACCACTGCTTGTCCTCTTTTTAACACCATTTTCTACTAATGATCATTCAATGTTTCCCACTGCATTTCAATTATGTCTTTCAATAGTGAAACTGTGTAAGCATCCCTTGAAACATCACCATTGTATCAGTGGTTTCTTCTATTGGAGAAAAGGTGTAAAAAAACTTTTTAGGCCATTTGCAGCATTGTTAGCCCTGTGTTTTTTGAATGAGGCTACTCCTTTGTTCCTGACCCTCTACTTATTAAATGAAGGAGGCCTTAATCATATTTCCAAACCACCTGATTTTAAATGAAGGAGGTTTTCAACCAATGACCTAACCATCTGCTCATGTTTGGAGGAGGTTTTACACAGTGATGCTATTTCATCTCTTTTCAAACTGTGTCATCTTTCCTTTCATTGCATATCTCACGTAAGTAATAAAAGTGAAAAATTGACAATATGCCATGAGGGGCATGCTCCGAGATGTGTATTTTGTTGTTAAAATACCCTTATTCATCTTTGGAAACCAGAAACAACCTGACTTGTATCTGCAAAGTATTACTTGCTAGTCATAAGTCGCTAACCTTTTGACTGTGTTTGCAGGAGTTCATTGAATTACCTCTCTGACTAGTACTTGCATCCCAGGCTCAAAACAACATGAGAAGCAACTGTCTTCTCATGTTTAGTTTAATAATGTCTTCTGGAACACTGGTACCTTTCTGCTTTGAAAAATACATTGAAACACTATAGATCAACACAACATTAGTTTGGCTTCTGAAATATGCACTGCTGAGACACCAAGACTTGTTAGTGGCACGACTTAAGGATGTATCAAGCTTTATTTTCAAAATAGGAAGGCCATCTATGACTGGTTGGTGTTAGACAAAGGTTCTTTTGGATTAGGATAGTTTTCCAAGGGAGGATTTCCTAAAGCGCCACTACCTAACTTAGGGGAGATTTTTGACAGATTTGAAGTATTCTCTTTGGAGCTGATGGACAGGTTTGTATGACTGAGACTAGATAGGACTTTGACAATTAGGTTTTTTCTCATCATAGGCTGAATGAGAAGGTAGGAGGGAAAAATGTTTATGGGTGTTTTCTAGCTGACAAATTTTGACAAATTAGAGATCAGCTGCTAGAAAACTTGGCTTTAAAAACTAGTCATCATCAATAGGTGAAAAATACTGATGACTAACAGGATCTCATTCACTTTTTGCAGATGAAAAACAAACAAATGAGTGGCCAGCTGGCCATCTATGAAGCAAGAGCGCTCAAATATCGAAGAGAGGCTCAAAGGTCACAAGTTCAGTTGGAGGAATGCATGGGCACTTATGAGGAGGTTAGTGGTGAAGAAGGCCAAACTAGAAAGAGACCTAAGACTATGGGTCTTAGGAAAGCATTGGCACAGCAAAGAGAGGAAGAATCAGCCCAAGCACAACAATTTCCTCTCACCGAACTCCTTGCCATGGAAATTGAGCATGATAGGGAATCATGGCTTGAAAGGGAAAACATGCATCTAGAGGCAAAACTAGAGAATGCCAACAAAAACTTGAGCTTGCAAAGGAGAATGACTGAGCACTATAAACAAAGAAATCACTTTGCAAGGAAGAAGCTCAAAACTGCCAAAAATGAGGGCCCGGCACCAAATGAAGAGAAATACCAAGCTAGGATTGGAATTTTTGCCCAAGTTTCTCTACAGGTCTCCAAGGACCCATGAGGCACCTACCTACCAATTTTGAGGCAAATTGGACAACTTTTTGTTTTTTCCAAATGTTGACCCCTAGGAGCGCAGCACCCTAGGCGCTACACACAAATTTGGTGCATATTCAGCTCTAAAAGTTTACATTTTTGGATTTTTCACATCACCAATAGTCTACTCACCAATTTTCAGATCATTTGGAGCAGTTTTACCCCCTCAAAAGGTTAAAAAACATCAAACGTTTGACCTTTTTGCCTCATTTTCAAACCAAGTGTTACGCACAGAGCCGTGATGGGAGATTTGATTTTCGAGCAGATAAAGGGCATACATTCAGCACAACTCAAACATTTTTGTAAATTAGACTCATCAGGATTTCCAACGAGCCATCACGGAGCCAAATCCAGTGTCGGGAAGACCTCCAAAAGACTGTTGCAACAGGGCCTATTTTTGCGCTACGCACCTAGAAATTTTTCACTGTTTGACACATGTGTTACGCTCCTATGGCTAAGTGGGAAAAATGTGCATTCGGAAAGTTTTCTTAGGCATGTCAGGCCTAAAATTCATTTTTATTTCCATTTATAGTTGGAAAAGATATTTATTTATATACTTTTGTGCCTTGAGCTTTGCAAAGCCTCAAGGACAAGTTAGGATATTTCTCTTTCACCAATAGGCTTCTAGATGCTCTAGTAGGCTCTCCTCTCCTCATTTGTTATATAAGACATGACGATTCATTGCAAATAGTTAGGACTTGATGTGTTTAAGACCAATACATGGTTTTATGAGCTTGGACAAGATATTGGTTTTATGAAGTGAATGAATGGCTTGTGTGGCTTGATGTTGGAGAAGATTGCTTGCAGGATTCCATAGCTTGGTGAATGGTGATGTTTTCCTAACTTTTTAATGTTTTCTTGTCCTCATTTTGTTTCAGTCTGCTTGGTTTCTATAGATCATAAAATTATAGGTTGAGATATGCTCATGGAAGCACCTCAAACCTCATGTTTGCTATAGTTTTGATGTTTTCTTCTTTTAGTCATCTTAAGGAATCCTTGACTACTCCTTAGGCCCACTAAAACTTGTTTTTGTTTCATGAATGGTTAGTATGTTAGCTTATAAATATGATTCATGGTATGTTCTGCTTATTTAAAGTTTTCAAAACCCTATTGTGAAGCTTTTCTATGGAATATTGATTGATTAGGTTAAGACAAAGAGGCCTTGTTTCGATCTTGCCCTTTGCCCATGCTTACCAACTTGTTTCAGATTTCTCGATAGTTTGATATATTTTGTTTAGGAGCTCCCTCTCCATATATTAAGTTGTTTGTTTATCATATGTGTTTTCCCAAAAAGCTAAAGGTGAATTTCTAAAGTTAGGAGTTCTAATGCTTCTATGTCTCACCGGAATGTTTATCTTACATGTTTATCAGTTTGAGTATTGTTCATAGAGATTAATGGTTTGCCCTACCTCATGATTTATTTCTTTCAGATTATATATGTTTAAGACCTCTTAGTTTCTTCCCAAACTTGATTTGCATTACACCTCATACATTACCCAAAGGATCCATTAACCTTGCTAAATCGGCCCTGCAATACACTCTGCTTCATCATTTAGACACCCTCGACTTCATCTGACCCCATAGCCCTATTGATTTGACAGCCTCCATTCCACCTATCCTACTTAGTCATCTTACCCCAACCCAAAACAAACAAACAAATTACACTTAACAACTAGCCTAAAATCAATCATCCAAAGCGAACAAGTTCACATCCTTCGCACAATAGAGAGAGCCCTCTCTGAGTCCAAGAAGGCTAGGTCCTAGGACTCCAAATATTGGTCTGATGTTGCCCTGTCATTTTGTTTAGCCAATCTGCCAAATCACGGGACCCTAACATAATGGCGATCACAGTGGGACCTTCTGAGTTCATAACAATCTAAATACCCCTTAGGAACCTAGAATCCCTTCATCAAACAGTATCCTATGATTTATAGCTACCTCTTCACTATCACTAACACAATGGTGATTATGATGCAACCTCTGATGTCAGTGACAAACTAAGTATCCCTTAGGACTTCAAAAACCTTCATCAAATCATAGAGAACTTAACTAATAGCCTAAGAGTAGAATCTAGCTCTTTCACCATCTTAGCAAATTGATGACTCAACAATAGGAAACTCTTGCAAACCTTCAAGCTACATATAGAAACTCATAAAAAGCCCAAAACATTTCTAGATTAGCTTTTGTCGGTATTGGTGGTGGACCATAGACAACATATCTTCAAAACAACTAAAAATATCCACCTGGCAACTCCACTAGCCTCCAGTAGGCCTTCTAAATTTCTCTAAGTATCTATAGACTCGTGTAAGACTACATCAAACCAGCCCTGAGAAATATAGAAACTTAGTGACTCAATGTGCGAGCTTGGTAGCACCTAGAGAGGTCAGCCTTCCGAAAGCAGTCATAAACTTTCAGCCTCTCTAAATTTTTAATTTGAAATCTGGCTCCACGAAGAATCAATACCAGATCTCATCTAGACCCAAACCCTCCTACTATAGTTGATGACTTAGAAAATATTTTGTGGAAAACTTCTGAAACTGGAAACTTAGGTACTAATAGGACCATTTGTAAATCAAGCTCTGTACCTAAACAGCTTACAACCTTGCAAGATCCCCAGTTTCACTTGCGTCATACCAAAACCTTTTCAGAACCAAGTCACAAAGTAGAATTAACCATACCGATCTTGAGCCCATAGACTTGCAGCAGAGTATTAGCAAAGAAGCTTCTCCTTCCACACCACCTGATTTCCAACTTCTCCACCAATTTGGCTCTTTTCATCCCAAGTCTACTTAGAATTAGTTTACTGGTCCAATTACTTCTACCACACCCATTCACACCACCACTGTGCAAACCACTCCATCTCATAGCACAAATCCTCCACTTGTAAATCCACCATTAGCTCCCACCATGGCAGCATGGTATGCGCCCATTGTGTTACCACAACCATTGGTACCTTTGCCAAATTATTACCAATCCAGAATCCCACACTTCACCGAGGTTGAATCCACTACCACCCAACAGCATGTAGATAGAATGAATGATGCTTTTGACTGCATGGAATTAGAAGAGGAAACTATGAAGATGAGGATGTTTTCCCAAAGCCTAGTAGCAGAAGCTAAGAAATGGTTCAAAATCCTAACTCCCAATAGCATACATGATTCCCTTCCCTTTACCAAAATTTCATAAACAAATGGTAAATCAAGAAAAACCCTCTTCAGATCCTTCCGGAATATAGCAATCTCAAAAGAAACACGGTAGAAAGTGTCCAAGACTATTGCACTAGGTTCAATAGTGTTTACAACGCACTACCGCCAAACATGAAACCCCCATTAGCCCTAGCCTTAGCTAAATTACCAGAGGGTTTTTACCCTGATATGGCCTATCAACTAAGAGAAAGAGAGCCCCTAACTTTATAAGACATGCAAAAAGAAGCTATAAGTGTAGAGGCCAGCTTAATTGATAAAAGAGCTAGGCTAAGATCAGAAAAAAGGGTAACATACAAAGATGACACCATGCCCCCCACCTCCTCATATGATTCCAAGATGGACAACCTTCTTAGGACCATGGAAAGAATGATGGAGAGAATAAGAATAAACGAAAGAACACCAACTACGAACAACCAAAAAAATCCCCAAAACAGAAACCGGAATCAAAATTTTAGAAGAGACCCGCCCCAAAACAGACCAAGGGAAAATGATCAACAAATCAGGCCACCCTTCCAAGATAACTGTGTTGACAAAGGGGAAAGAGATATTGAACAACCAGATGAGAATCATCTAAACTTAATAGGCTCTGATAGTGAGGGTGAGGGTTTTCTCACAAAAGAAGAACAAGGTTTTTTCTCCTCAAACCAAGATGAAACAAGCTATGAATATTCTGAAGACCATGAATTGGGATTAGAAAATGCCATAATGGAAGTCCATAGACAATATGATCTTAGGAGTAAGAAAAACCAAGACAACTCTAGGAAAAACAACTCAAACACTATTGTTAAGAAAACTCCCGAAAACATTCTTAAAAGAACAGCAGACAATAACAGCACCATGGCTAAGAAAACTAATCCCAACAAGGATAAAACTAGCCAACTAGGAGTTGACACAAGCTGTCCTAGCACCTCTACTAGTGGCCCTGAGAAAACTCTAATGACCAAAGCCCCGAATCAAAATCAGCAAATTAAAAATGTGAAAAATTTTGTGGTTGATGAAACTGATGTAAATATGTCTAAAACTCAAGTACCTTTCAGTTTTGAAGGAGAAATCGCTAAAATCAAAATAACCATCCCTCTCACTGAACTGGTAGCTCAGGATATGTACCACTCCCAAGTCTTGAAAGTTTTGAACATAGGAAATGATACCAATACTCTGAATTTGATAGATGATAAACCAGAGCTGTTGTTTGGACCCGAAGTAGATGGAAAATACCAAGAAGGGGCCATTCCCCCATTCTATGTCAGACTAAACATACATGAAAAAATCCTACATAATGCGATGCTAGACTCTGGTGCCTCTCACAACCTCATGTCGAAGGTAGTGATGGAAAGATTGGGCCTAGAAATAACCAGGCCCTACAAAGATTTGTATTCCTTGGATTCAATCAGAGTTAAATGCTTGGGCCTGATCAAGGACTTATGTGTCAATCTGGCACAAATCCCTGCTAAGAGCCTGGTCATGGATATAGTCATCGCTGATATTCCCCCCAAATATGGCATGCTTTTGTCCCGATATTGGGGAGCCAAACTTCTGGGGAACCTCCAACTTGACATGTCTTATGCTATTATCCCTATTTTCAATCAAACCAAAAGATTGTACTGAGAATCCCACATGAAATATATGGTGAGTAGCCTAGATAGGCTTAACAACACCCCGGTTTGTTCCATACATTCAGATTTGGATTCTTTTATCTTGTATAATGAGAATGAGATTAGTGGACAAACAAAAGGAAGTAAGAAAGATCTAGGCTTATCGGAACACTCATACTCACCCTCAAATGAGGAAAATGATAACCAAAACTCTAGCAACCCTAAACAACAACTCAGTGATAAACATGAAATAGAAACACTTTGGAACATGAGCTTTGACGGTTCATGTGGCAAGGCCGGTTCAGGGGCTGGTGTTTGGATACATAACACAAATGAGGGCCAGTCTCACAGGTTGGAATTTCAATGTACTAATAACATTGCAGAATATGAGGCTCTCCTCCTCAGTTTACACTTGCTTGAATACTTAGGAGCTAAGAAAATATCAGCCCAGGGAGATCCAGAGCTGGTCATTAAACAGATCAAAGTTGAATACTCAACCAAGAACCCAAGATTAAGAGAGTACAAAAACATAGTCATAGACCTCCTCAAAACTTTCGAGAAATATGAGCTCACCTACATTCCTAGAGCCCAAAATAGCCTTGCCAACGAGCTTGCCTTTGCTGCCAGCAATTGCCAAATACCACTTGAAAATGAACAAATCCCTATCAAAGTCAAACATCATCCTACGATACCTGACAACATTAATCATTGGCAGGTATTTGAGGCTGACGAACAAATTGATAATTTCCTACAATCTAGGAATGAATTTACGTTGACTAAACCTAGCTTAGAACATGAGGAAGACGGTCCTATTGAAGATAGAGATCATGAATCAAAGTTGCCCTCTTTTGCTGATATAAATCTAATCACACATCCTTATATAGCTGAGGTATGTAAAGACCTAGACCAAAGAGACCTTGAAGTTTTACACTATAAGAATGACACATTACCAAGAGGCCTTGCACCTTTGGAAGAGTTGTTAAATTTTACTGGTGTAGCTAAAAAACCAAAGATAGAATCTACTAAGGCCAATGTAAAGGAATACAACATAGGAAGCACTAGGGAGCCTAAAATGATCAAACTTTCTAAGACCCTTCCTCCACACATAAAATAGGAATATATTGAGCTCTTCAAGGAGTTTAAAGATGTGTTTGCATGGGGGTATCAAGATTTAAAATCTTATGACACAAGCATTATTCAGCACAAAATCCCTCTCAAGGAGAACCAGAAACCTTTCAAACAAAAGTTAAGAATAATAAAACATGCCTTGTTACCTCTAGTTGAACAAGAGATCAAAAATAAGGATGACGTCAGGATAATAGTCCCTCTCAGATACTCCGAATGGGTTTCCATCCTTGTGTCAGTTAGGAAGAAAACCGAAGAGACCATACTTTGCATTGACTTTATAAATCTGAATAAGTCCTCCTTGAAAGACAACTATCCCTTTCCTGAAATGGACCACATACTACAAAAGGGAGTTGGCTCTAAAATAATCTCACTACTCGATGGTTTTTCCAGTTACAACCAAGTGCTAATATTCCCGAGTGATCAACATAAAACTGCCTTCACCACTCCTTGGGGCACATTCATGTATGTTAAAATTCTGTTTGGATTGATGAATGCAGAGGCCACTTTTCAAAGAGCCATGGACATAGCATTTTCAGAATACATAGGCTACTTCATAGTCATTTACCTTGATGACAGCATTGTTTACTCTAAGACTGATGAGGAGCACTTAGTCCACTTGAGAAAAGTTTTCAAAAAATGTAGGAAATATGGCCTGTATTTGAATCCCAAGAAAACATTGTTTGGTCTCGAGGAAGGAAAACTCCTCGGCCACATCATCTCTGAAAAATGAATCAAAATATACCCCAAAATAATTGAAGGCATATTGCAAAGCCATCCCAGAAACATTAAGGAATTGCAATCCTTTATTATGAAAATCAACTACTTAAGAAGATTCATTCCCCACCTTGCAAAACTCTTGAGAAATATTACAAACATGCTAAAAAAAGAGGTAGGAGATAAATGTACTTTGGAGGCCAAACAATCTTTCGAACTGGTTAAAAAAGCACTCACCCAAACACCAGTTCTAATAAGTCCTGATTTCACCAAAGACTTCTATATTTTCTCATTTTCATCTGAACATACTGTGGGTGCGGTGTTGTTACAAAAAAATGCAATGGGACAATAACACCCGTAGCTTTCTTCAGCAAAGCCCTTAGGGATTCTTCCTTAAAATATAACATCATGGAAAAATAGGCCTTCGCATTAATAAAAGCATTGAAAGACTTCAGAGTTTATATTTTGCATTCTCATATTATTGCTTTTGTTCCGCACACAGCTTTCAAAGATATCTTAAATCAGGATCCCGATGGTAAAAGGGGAAAGTGGATTGCTATTATTTTAGAATATGATTTAGAAATCAGACCCACTAAACTATTTAAAGGACAAGGACTTGGAAAACTCATGGCTGAAACAAATCTCCAAGCATTAGATATGAATTTTGTTGACTCTTTCGAAGAACAAGAAGAATGCATAGCTCGTCATGTTGAAGAAGTATTTTTGAATTCACCTTGTTATGCTTATATTCTTTATGTGCAACTCTATCTTAATGCTCCTCCTACCTTATCAAAGACAAAAGCAAGGTTCCTGAAACAAAAATCTTTAAAATTCTTCATTTTCGATGAAGTTCTATACTGGAAGAATCCGATTGGTATATTGCTTAAATGTTTGCTTGACGATGATGCAAGAAATATCATGCATGAAATACATGAGGGAGAATGTGGGGGCCATCTTTACTGGAAAACCATAGCTAACAAGATCCTTAGAGCCGGTTACTATTGGCCCACCCTGTTCTCCGACACCCACAAACTAGTCATGACTTGCCATAAATGCCAAATTTTCGATGGCAAGAGAAAGCTTTTACCTTTTCTTTTACATCCGATCATTGTTGAAGCTATGTTTCAATAATGGGGTTTAGAATTCATTGGAAATATCCATTCTTCTTCATCTGCACAACACAAATGGATCCTCACCGCTATTGATTACTTTACAAAATGGATAGAAGCCATCCCCTCTAGGAATGCCACCGATTCAGTCATTATCAAATTTCTTGAGACCAATATTCTGTCTAGATTCGGTTGCCCTAGGAAAATCATTACAGATGATGCGGCTGCCTTTACATCCAAAAGAATTGTTGACTTCTGTTATAAATATCACATCACACTAGGAAATTCCACAGCTTATTACCCTCAAGGTAATGGGTTAGCCGAGTCCTCTAATAAAATCCTGGTCAATATCATTAAGAAGCTTCTGTAACAGAATGAAAAGCCATGGCATGGAAAGCTAGTACATTCACGATGGGCTGATAGACTAAGCACAAATAAATCAATTGGCATGTCTCCCTATCAATTAGTGTATGGCATGGATTCCAATTTCCCGACATCTTTGGGAGTCCCGGTAATGAAATTGTTACAAGAAGTATAATCAGAAGAAAATGACATGCAAAGGAGGTTGAACCAAACTATCCATTTATAGTAGACAAGAGAGGAGGTGTACAACAAGACACAGTTAGTACAGGAAAATATAGAGAAAATCTTTGACAGAAGAACCAAGGAAAATGATTTCCAGATTGGAGATAAGGTTTTGAAGTGGGACTCAAGGAGAGAAGATAAAGGTAAACATGGTAAGTTTTAAAACCTGTGGAAAGGTCCATTCATTATCAGTTCAGCTATAGGAAACAATGCCTTCTTTTTACAAGAACATGATGGAACTGAAACATTTGGAGGTCCTGCCAATGGCAGGACACTAAAACACTACTTTTGTCAATATTCCTAGCTTTAAAATTTTCACTCATTCTACATACCATTGTGTGAAGAAAAATTCAAAAAGAGAGAAAAATATAAAACATAAAAAAAATGGAAAAGAGGGTAGATTCAAAACAAGGTACAGCCCCATACCCAAAAAATAGTGATACTAAAAGTGTGCAAGCCTAAATGCCACCACTTGTGCAAAAAGAATGTCTTGTTCAACTATCTACCCTAATCATGGCTGAACATGTTTTAAATTTATTGTTTCTACGTTAGTGAAAAGAATGTTGGTCAAAACATTGAATCTTTACTTGTTAAAGAAAATAGATTAGGAAAGAAAGATATTGGTTCCACATGCTCAAAACAGAACCAAGGAGAAAAAACAGGGATGAATAGCAAACTATGTATCTTAGCCCTGATTTTTCTAGTCTTATTTTGTACAAAAATAACATTTGTGTGCAGCTTGTTTTTATGCCACAAACCCATGATAAATCAGGTTGTCTAATCCTGATTTAGTCATGTTTTCAATTTCATGTTTTTAACTTAGTGAATAAATCCTGTCAAACATTTTAACCTTGACAGTTGAATAGAATAAGTAGAGATTCAAAGGAGTTCAATAGCCTAATCTGAACTCCCGGAAGAGATAAGTGTAGAAGTAGATAGTTTGCTTTCATTTTCAAAATAAAAATTTCAATGGGTTTGCCAGTTCAAGTGCACCCAAGGAAGAAAAAATTTTAGGCGAGTAGGTTGGGTAGGTAAAAGTGAAGTTGATCTAATCATGCTTTCAGATTTTCAAAATCACCATTTCAAGGAAAGCAACAGCAAAAGAAAAGAAGAAAATTTTCCCAATAGATGAGGCATTGGTCTTCATAAACCAAGAGATCTGAAATTTTGGACACCTCCTGAAAAGGAGTTGCCCTTCCCAAGTGGAGCCACTATTATTCATCAGTAATTTTTACCTATTTAGATGACTAAATGCTTTGTCCATGATTTCTAGAAACATAATTCAAGAATCATATGAGTTATAGAAATCTCCTCAAAGAGAAATTTTTTCATTATCCCACTTCCTTGTCAAATCATGGCCAATCTATCACCCAAACAAGACCAAATCCTGAACTGATGTCTCACACTCTCACTATGTTTGCCAGCTCTTCCTATAACACTGTGTCTCTATTTTATTAAGCCCTCTATTTTCATACCTTGTTTCGCCAAGTAAACCAAAATTTTCTCCTACTCACCAAATGCCTCAAGCAATGGTGATTTCAAAATTCCCTATCTAAAAGCTCTTTGAATTAAAACAAGGTTTTCTAGTTGTCTAGGATGATAGTGCATAATAGAGTGTCAAAAACCCTGTCTCCTCAT
Source organism: Pinus albicaulis (assembly GCA_034641835.2). Taxonomy (NCBI): domain Eukaryota; kingdom Viridiplantae; phylum Streptophyta; class Pinopsida; order Pinales; family Pinaceae; genus Pinus; species Pinus albicaulis. The sequence goes on from CM076575.1 coordinate 2,058,865,828, forward strand.
CCAAACCATGTTTGAATTTTTCAGTCAAAAACCTATTCCAAGGACATTACCATAAGTCAAATAGGGTCACCTAGGTTATGCACTATCATGGTTCTAAATGCACTAATTCCACAAGTATTCAAAGGTGAATTCAAGAGAACATAAGGATGAGGCTTGTCATTATCCAAAGAACATCAAAATACCTCCAAAGTTATCCTCTTGATCAAGCAGTAAGCCTACAAAGGAGCAATTTACCATGTCAAAGCATTTCTGCAGGAATGTTTTTATAAATGGTCAACAGCAGAAACGGAGGCAAAGAAGGAGACCTAAAAAAGCTCATAAAGGCATCCACAGATGGTAGCAAGATACAAACAGGCTTAAAATTTACAAGGAAGAACATGATATCATCAGGGAGTGTTATGAAGTGTTTCCCATCAAAAGATCCATGCAGGTCATAAAAGACAGTGGCACATAAACAACATTGTACCTCAAATCAAAAATATCGTTTAAAAGTTGTTTAGCTTCAAGCATGAAACTTGTAGAGGGACAACTGCACTTTGCTTGCATTCCTACAAAAAATACCAAAAGAAATCAGATTAGCCATGAGGTAAGGTAAAGTAATGAGAGGCGTCATCATAAGAGGAGCATTCACAACCAAGAAGAAAGTAGCAAGGTATGTGTTTTATGGAAATCAAGGCTCATGATTGTTTTGACCAAGCAATAGAGAAATGCTAAGGTTACAAACGCAAAGAACACTTAAAAACCCTTCAAAATATCATTGAAGGCTTTAGACATAAAACAGTAAGTTTGATAAGTGTCTCTTTGAAAACTCAGAAGATAAGACTGTTTGTTTTTCTGAAAGTATCCTAAAAACCTCAAAAGCTTGGGAAAATAGACAAAGAGGGTCAAAGTAGTGACCAAGAAACCTCCTTCATCACAGTAGATGGTTTCAAGGTTTTCCCAACTACCTTAAATGGTTTGGTAGACAAGCACTCTACTCCACAAGGGCACAGGAAAGAATGTTTTCAAATACAGAAATATTAGTCAAAGGAAAAGTGGCTAGTATGACAAAGTTTGATGTATAAGTCATAAACACCAACAATAGGTTCACTGTTTGAAATGGTTTAAAGCCACTGGTTAAAAATTCGTTGAAGGGTTGTATTAGCACAAGAGAGACATCAAAAGGACTCCCAGCACAGAAAGGAAACTTATTTTGCCAAAACATCACCTACAAGACCAAAAAAGGCCAAAAACACAGTGAGAAAAAGTAAAAAAACACAGAACATTACAAAAGTGGGTTTTGACTTCAAATTTATTTTCAAAAGGGTTATAAAGGCCTTTTGATTATTCTCCCCACACCATTTGTGATCTCCAAGCCAAAGGAAGCCATTAAGAGAAGGTTTCGAAAGTTTCTGAGCAAAACGGTGAAAATCTCCAGGAGTTACGCACCGAGGCCGATGCTACGCACAGGAGGGGTGGCCGCAGTGTTATTTAACACTACGCTACGCACCCAAGGCCCTGCGCTACGCACCTGGTCCGGTGTTATGCACAGGCACAGCAAAGTGTCTACAAATTTCTTGTTACGCACCTGTGCTATGCTCCTGAAGCCCGACTGGCCCATCTCCTGCCTGTTACGCACCGGTGCTACGCTCCTGAAGCCCGACTAGCCCATCTCATTCCTGTTACGCACCAACGCTATGCACCAATGCTATGCACGGGCGTTACGCACTAGTGTTACGCACAGACAGAGTTTGTGTAAAATTGCTAAAGGGAGTCAAAATTTCATTTTTTCAACTTCAAAGCCTCTGCAAAAGTCAAGACACAAGGTTGGTGATTTTTTTTCTTGCCTCCCAATTTTTCGTTTTCCTAAGAAAAGTCATATTTAAAGGATTAATTAAACCAAACCCTAGGCTGCCTAAAAATTAGTTTTAAATACCTTTGGTTAGGGTTTGAAGGAGAAAATTGTTATATGTGCCAGAGGAGGCTGAGTGACATCAAAGAAACCTCTAAACACTGAGTGCACTCTTGGAGAGTTTCATCTTGCCTTCATTTGCACAACTTTTCCCTCACTTCACTCATTGCAGCCTTTTGACCCAAAGGCCCTCAAATAGTTTTCAAAAAGCTTTATGTGCTAAAAAACCAGCCACCATGTCTGAAGCAGAGATTCACACCAGCAGTGATGAAATTCAAATACCTTCCAAGCAAAAATACAAGGGAGGAAGGGAAAATAGGTTTGAACCCTTAGACAGAGCTCAGATTACTTCCTCTCCCATGATCCTTTCATGCTTTCATGATGTTGGGTGTTATCATTTTTGTGAAAAGGTCAAGCAACTAAAAAGCCACTTAGACCTGATAAGATTGTTCGTCCTTGGCTTACAAAATCACCGAGCTAGCCTTGCAGGAGTGGAGTTTGTGCTCTCATATGAATCCATTTCTAAAGAAACAGGTATACCAGACATTGGCGAGATATGGTTTAAACAAAAGAAGTTAGACTTGAGCTATTATGAGCCCTACCTAAAACCAAGTTGTCAACAAGGATGCAAGGTTGTTTTTATTTTTTCCCACTTGCTAGAGAGGTATGCCTTGCTGATGAAGCAAGTTATCAGATATTTCACCTGTGAGGGGAGATACTCCAGGATTTACTCATATCATATAAGGTTACTAATGCACTTCACCAAAGTCAAAATAATGAACCTACCATACTACCTTTTCCAGAGCATTTACAAGATGGCCTCACTTGTCAAGAAAAGAAGCTATGACCGCCAAATGTCGAGCCTTTTCCACCACTCCTTGATCAAAATGATTCTCTTACACCAGTTGGGGCAGCAAGGAATCCCTTGGGAAGTCTTCATCTCACATGATGTGTTTAAAAACCCCCAAGCCTTCATTCAGCGGAATCTACCTTCCACTTCACAACCACCTACCTCCACTCCTCCATCATCTCTCCATGAGCCTTCTCCACAAATAAATTCACCCCCTATCCCTTCTCCTAATGTACCAAGTGAAGAAGTTGACAGTGGCTCTAATGAAGAGCAAACAGATGACAATAATGAGGAAGAGGACAGTGAGGTAGAAACTGAGATAGATGAAGATAATGAGGAAGAGGACAGTGAGGTAGAAGCTGAGGGAGATGAAGAAGATAAGGAAGAGGACAGTAGTGAGCAGGAAAGTGATAATAGCCATAACAGAGAAGAAATTGCTGACAGCAGAAATCAAGAGAGAGATGCAGGTGAGACAAAGGTTGAAAAAATTGAGGCAAATGCAGAGCTTGATAAAGATGATGAAAGTGGCGAAAATAATGAAGATTATGGGACAAAAATAGAGTGTGAAGGAGAGGAACGGCAAAGTGATGATGACCAGGAAGATGCAGCCTCTCAAGAAGTAAATAGTGAGGTAGAAACTGAGATAGATGACACTAAAAAAATGGATGAGGACAACAAAGAAGAAGACAGCAGTACTGAAGAAAATGATAACAATAGGCCAAGTCATGAAGATAAAGAGCAGGGCAGTGAAGAAGAGATCAGCCAAAAGAACTCACCTAATGAAGAAGGAAATGACCCTCACAGTGATGGGAAAACTAATGAAGGTACCCGAGACAGTGACCCTACAAAGAATGCAAACAGTGATACAAAGGATCAATTTGACAATGAAAACAGTGGGTCAAAAGATGAGGCAGAAGACAGTCATGGGAATGAAGATGTGCCCAACACAGATCAAAGTGCCTCTAACAATGCAAAAAGAGAGGAGGATAGTCCTAAGGATCTTGACAGTGGTAATGTCATAAAATATAGTAAGGATGCTAATCAAAAGGGCAGCCAAGAACAAGATAAGGAAGATGCACACACAGAAATAATCTATGAGGAGGGAAAAAGTCCAAAGGTCACTAATGATCATAGTTTGCAAATAAAACTTGGTACACTTTTCACCATTACCTATCAAAGAGGAGAGAGGCATGTGTTTGCTGCCTCCAAAGGGCAATGGGCCATGCACTCCTCCTCAACTCCAATGAAAGACAAAGGTAAACAACAAGTGAAAGAAGAAAAGGATAATCATGAGGAAGAAAGATAATTTGAGCTCATTCACATAGATAGTGATGAGGAAAATGAAACAAAAATAGTAAACTCTCTTCTACAGGACCAGAATGCACAGATCAAAGGCTTGGAATTTGAGTTAAAAAGGTCAAAGGATCTCATTCACTTTTTGCATATGCAAAACAAACAAATGAGTGGCCAGCTGGCCGTCTATGAAGCAAGGGCGCTCAAATATCGGAGAGAGGATCATAGGTCACAAGTGCAGTTGGAGGAATACATGGGCTCTTATGAGGAGGTTAGTGGTGAAGAAGGCCAAACTAGAAAGAGACCTAGGACTATGGGTCTTAGGAAAGCATTGGCACAACAAAGAGAGGAAGAATCAGCCCAAGCACAACAATTTCCTCTCACCGAACTCCTTGCCATGAAAATTTAGCATGATAGGGAATCATGGCTTGAAGAGGCCAACATGCATCTAGAGGCCAAACTAGAGAAGGCCAACAAAAACTTGAGCTTGCAAAGGAGAATGACTGAGCACTATAAACAAAGAAATCACTTTACAAGGAAGAACCTCAAAACTGCCAAAAATGAGGGCCCGGCACAAAATGATGAGAAAGACCAAGATAGGCTTGGAATTTTTGCCCAAGTTTCTCTACAGGTCTCCAAGGACCCATGAGGCACCTACCTACCAATTTTGAGGCAAATTGGACAATTTTTTGTTTTTTTCCAAATTTTGACCCCTAGGAGCGCAGAACCCTAGGTGCTACGCACAAATTTGGTGCATCGTCAGCTCTCAAATTTTAAATTTTTGGATTTTTCACATCACCAACAGTCTACTCACCAATTTTCAGATCATTTGGAGCAGTTTTACCCCCTCAAAAGGTCAAAAAACATCAAAACTTTGACCTTTCTGCCTCCTTTTCAGACCAGGTGTTACGCACAGAGCAGTGCTGGGAGATTTGAATTTTGAGCATGTAAGTGGCATCCATTTAGCACAACTCAAACATTTTTGGAAATTAGACTCATCAGGATTTCGAACGAGCCATCACAGAGCCAAATCCGGTGTCGGGAAGACCTCCAAAAGACTGTTGCAATAGGGCCTATTTCTGTGTTATGCACCTGGAAATTTTTCATTGTTTGACACATGTGTTACGCTCCTGTGGCTGAGTGGGAAAAATGTGCGTTTGGAAAGTTCTCTTAGGCATGTCAGGCCTAAAAGTTAATTTTATTTCCATTTATAGTCGGAAAAGATATTTATTTAGATATTTTTGTGCCTTGGGCTTTGCAAAGCCTCAAGGACAAGTTAAGATATTTCTCTTTGGCAAATAGGCTTATAGATGCTCTAGTAGGCTCTCCTCTCCTCATTTGTTATATAAGACATGAGGATTCATTGTAAACGGTTGGGACTTGAGGTGTTTAAGAGAAATACATGGTTTTATGAGCTTGGACAAGATATTGGTTTTATGACGTGAATGAATGGCTTGTGTGGCTTGATCTTGGAGAAGCTTGCTTGCAGGATTCCATAGCTTGGTGAATGGTGATGTTTTCCTAACTTTTTAATGTTTTTTTGTCCTCATTTTGTTTCAGTCTGCTTGGTTGCTATAGATCAGAAAATTATAGGTTGGGATATGCTTATGGAAGCACCTCAAACCTCCTGTTTGCAATAGTTTTGATGTTTTCTTCTTTTAGTCATCTTAAGGAATTCTTTACTGCTCCATAGGCCCACTAAAACTTGTTTTTTTTCATGAATGGTTATTATGTTAGATTATAAATATGATTCATGGTATGCCCTGCTTATTTAAAGTTTTCAAAACCCTATTGTGAAGCTTTTCTATGGAATACTGATTGATTAGGTTAAGACAAAGAGGCCTTGTTTCAATCTTTCCCTTTGCCCATGCTTACCAACTTGTTTCAGAGTTCCCGATAGTTTGATATATGTTGTTTAGGAGTACCCTCTCCATATATTAAGTTGTATGTTTATCTTATGTGTTTTCCCAAAAATTTGAAGGTGAGTTTCTAAAGTTATGAGTTCTAATGCTTCTATGTCTCACCAGAATGTTTATCTTATATGTTTATCAGTTTGAGTATTGTTCATAGAGATTAATGATTTCCCCTACCTCATGATTTATTGCTTTCAGACTATATATGTTTAAGACCTCTTAGTTTCTTCCCAAAATTGATGTTCATTACACCTCATACATCACCCAAAGGATCCATTAACCTTGCTAAATCGGCCCTGCAATACACTCTGCTTCATCATTTAGAAACCCTTGACTTCATCTGACCCCATAGCCCTATTGATTTGACAGCCTCCATTCCACCTATCCTACTTAGTCATCTTACCCCAACCAAAAATAAACAAACAAATTACACTTAAACAACTAGCCTAAAATCAATCATCCGAAGCGAACAAGTTCACATCCTTCGCAGAATAGAGAGAACCCTCTCTGAGTCCAGGAAGGCTAGGTCCTAGGACTCCAAAGACTGGTATGATGTTACCCTGTCATTTTGTTAAGCCAATCTTCCAAATCACGGGACCCTAACATAATGGCGATCACGATGGGACCTTCTGAGTTCATAACAATCTAAATACCCCTTAGGAACCTATAATCCCGTCATCAAAAAGTATCCTATGATTTATAGCTACCCCTTCAATATCACTAACACAATGGTGATTATGATGCAACCTCTGATGTCAGTGACAAACTAAGTATCCCTTAGGACTTCAGAAACCTTCGTCAAATCATAGAGAACTTAACTAATAGCCTAATATTAGAATCTATCTCTTTCACCATCTTAGAAAATTGATGACTCAGCTATAGGACACTCTTGCAAACCTTCAGGCTACATATAGAAACTTAGAAAAACCCCAAAACATTTCTAGATTGGCCTTTGTCGGTATTGGTGGTGGACCATAGACAAATATCTTCAAAACAACTAAAAATATCCACCTGGCGACTCCACTAGCCTCAAGTAGGCCTTCTAAATTTCCCTAGACTCCTGTAGGACTGCATCAAACCAGCCCTGAGAAGTCTAGAAACCTAGTCACGCACTATGTGAGCTTGATAGCACCTAGAGAGGTCAGCCTTCCGAAATCAATAATAAACAGCCTCTCTAAATTTTGAATTTGAAATCTGGCTCCGTGAAGAATCAATACCAGATCTCATCCGGACCCAAACCCTCCTACTATAGTTGATGACCTAGAAACGATTTTGTGGCAAACTTCTGAAACTGGAAACTTAGGTACTAATAGGACCATTCATAAAGCAAGCTTTGTACCTAAACAGCTTACAGCCTTGCAAGATCCCCAGTTTGACTTGCACCATACCAAAAACCTTTTCAGAACCAAGTCACAAAGTAGAATCGACCATCCCGATCTTGAGCCCATAGACTTGCAGCAGAGTCTTAGCGGAGAAGCTTCTCCTTCCACACCACCTAATTTCCAACTTCTCCACCACTTTGGCTCTTTTCATGCCAAGTCTGCTCAGAATCAGTTTACTGGTCCAAGTACTTCCGCCACACCCATTCACACCACCACTGTGCAAACCACTCCATCTCATAACACAAATCCTCCACTTGTAAATCCACCATGGCAGCATGGTATGCACCCCTTGTGTACTTACCACAACCATTGGTACCTTTGCCAAATGATTACCAATCCAAAATCCCACACTTCACCGGGGCTGAATCCACTACCTCCCAACAGCATGTAGATATAATGAATGATGCTTTTGACTACATGGAATTAGAAGAGGAAACCATGAAGATGAGGATGTTTTCCCAAAGCCTAGTAGCAGAAGCTAAGAAATGGTTCAAAATCCTAACTCCCAACAGCATACATGATCTCCCTTCCCTTTACCAAAATTTCATAAACAAATGGGAAATCAAGAAAAACCCTCTTCAGATCCTTTCAGAATATAGAAATCTCAAAAGAAACACGGGAGAAAGTGTCCAAGACTATTTCACTAGGTTCAATAGTGTTTACAATGCACTACTGCAAAACATGAAACCCCCATTAGGCCTAGCCTTAGCTAAATTCCCGGAGGGTTTTGACCCCGATATGGCCTATCAACTAAGAGAAAGAGAGCCCCTAACTTTAGAAGACATGCAAAAAGGAGCTATAAGTGTAGAGGCCAACTTAATTGAAAAAAGAGCTAGGCTAAGATCAGAAAAAAGGGTAACATACAAAGATGACACCATGCCCCCCACCTCCTCATCTAATTCCAAGATGGACAACCTTCTTAGGACCATGGAAATAATTATGGAGAGAATAAGCATAAACGAAAGAACACCCCCAAGGGACAACCAAACAAATCCCCAAAACAGAAACCGGAATCAAAATTTTAGAAGAGACTCGCCCCAAAACAGACCAAGGGAAAATGATCAAAAAATCAGACCACCCTTCCAAGATAACTATGTTGACGAAGGGGAAAGAGATATTGAACAACCAGATGAGAATCATCTAAACTTAATAGGCTCTGATAGTAAGGGTGAGGTTTTTATCACAGAAGAAGAACAAGGTTTTTTCTCGTCAAACCAAGATGAAACAAGCTATGAAGATTGCGAAGACCACGAATTGGGATTAGAAAATTCCATAATGGAAGTCCATAGAAAATATGATCTTAGGAGTAAGAAAAACTAAGACAACTTCAGGAAAAACAACTCAAACACTATTGTTAAGAAAACTCCCGAAAACATTCTTAAAAGAACAGCAGACAATAACAACACCATGGCTAAGAAAACTAATCCCAACAAGGATAAAACTAGCCAACCAGGAGTTGACACAAGTTGTCCTAGCACCTCTACTAGTGGCCCTGACAAAACTCTAATGACCAAAGCCCCGAACCAAAATCAGCAAATTAAAAATGTGGAAAATTTTATGGCTGATAAAATTGATGTAAATATGTCTAAAACTTAAGTACATTTCAATTTTGAAGGATAAATCGCTAAAATCAAAATAACCATCCCTCTCACTGAATTGGTAGCTCAGGATATGTACCGCTCCCAAGTCTTGAAAGTTTTGAACATAGGAAATGATACCAATACTCTGAATTTGACAGATGATAAACCAGAGGTTTTGTTAGGACCCGAAGTAGATGGAAAATACCAAGAAGGAGCCATTCCCCCATTCTATGTCAGCCTAAACATACATGACAAAATCCTACATAATGCCATGCTAGACTCTGGTGCCTCTCACAACCTCATGCTGAAGGTAGTGATGGAAAGAGTGGGCCTAGAAATAATCAGGCCCTACAAAGATCTGTATTCCTTCGATTCAAGAAAATTCAAATGCTTGGGCCTGATCAAGGACTTATGTGTCAACCTGGCACAAATCCCTACTAAGAGCCTGGTCATGGATATAGTCATGGCTGATATTCCCCCCAAATATGGCATGCTTTTGTCCCGATCTTGGGGAGCCAAACTTCTGGGGAACCTCCAACTTGACATGTCTTATGCTACTATCCCTGTTTTCAATCAAACCAAAATATTGTACCGATAATCCCACATGAAATATATGGTGAGTAGCCTAGATAGGCCTAACAATAGCTCGGTTTATTCCATACATTCAGATTTGGATTCTTTTATCTTGTATAATGAGAATGAGATTAGTGGACAAACAAAAGGAAGTAAGAAAGATCTAAGCTTACCGAAACACTCATACTCACCCTCAAATGAGGAAAATGATAACCAAAACTCTAGCAACCCTAAACAACAACTCAGTGATAAACATGAAATAGAAACACTTTGGAACATGAGATTTGACGGTTCATGTGGCAAGGCCAGTTCAGGGGCTAGTGTTTTGATACATAACACAACTGAGGGCCATTCTCACAGATTGGAATTTCAATGTACTAATAACATTGCATAATATGAGACTCTCCTCCTCGGTTTACATTTGCTTGAAGACTTAGGAGCTAAGAAAATATCAGCCCAGGGAGATTCAGAGCTGGTCATTAAACAGATCAAAGGTGAATACTCAGCCAAGAACCTAAGATTAAGAGAGTAAAAAAATGCAGCCCTAGACCTCCTCAAAAATTTCGAGAAATATGAGCTCACCTACATTCCTAGAGCCCAAAATAGCCTTGCCAACGAGCTGACCTTTGCTGCCAGCAATTGCTAAATACCTCTTGCAAATAAACAAAGCCCTATCAAATTCAAACATCTTCCTACGATACCTGACAACATTAATCATTGGCAGGTATTTGAGGGTGACGAACAAATTGATAATTTCCTACAATCTAGGAATGAATTTACGTTGACTAAACCTAGCTTAGAACATGAGGAAGACGGTCTTGTTGAAGATAGAGATCATGAATCAGAGTTGCCCTCTTTTGTTGATATAAATCTGATCACACATCCTTATATAGTTGAGATATGTGAAGACCTAGACCAAAAATACCTTGAAGTTTTACACTATAAGAATGACACATTACCAAGAGGCCTTGCACCTTTGGATGAGCTATTCGATTTTAATGATGTAGCTAAAAAACCAAAGATTGAATCTATTGAGGCCGATGTAGAGGAATACAACATAGGAAGCACTAGGGAAACTAAAATGATCAAACTTTCTAAGACCCTTCCTCCTCACATAAAAAAGAAATATATTGAGCTCTTCAAGGAGTTTAAATATGTGTTTGCATGGGGGTATCAAGATTTAAAATCTTATGATACAAGCATTATTCAACACAAAATACCTCTCAAGGAGGACCAGAAACCTTTCAAACAAAAGTTAAGAAGAATAAACCCTGTCTTGTTACCTCTAGTTGAACAAGAGATCAAAAAGATGTATGACGCCGGGATAATAGTCCCTCTCAGATACTCCGAATGGGTTTCCAACCTTGTGTTAGTTAGGAAGAAAACCGAAGAGATCAAACTTTGCATTGACTTTAGAAATCTGAATAAGTCCTCCTTGAAAGACAACTATCCCTTGCCTAAAATGGACCACATACTACAAAAGGTAGTTGGCTCTAAAATAATCTCACTACTCGATGGTTTTTTCGGTTACAACCAAGTGCTATTATTCCCGAGTGATCAACATAAAACTGCCTTCACCACTCCTTGGGGCACATTCATGTATGTTAAAATGCCGTTTGGATTGATGAATGCAGGGGCCACTTTTCAAAGAGCCATGGACATAGCCTTTTCAGAAGACATAGGCTACTTCATAGTCATTTACCTTGATGACATCACTGTTTACTCCAAGACCAATGAGGAGCACTTAGTCCACTTGAGAAAAGTTTTCAAAAAATGTAGGAAATATGGCCTGTCTTTGAATCCCAAGAAAACATTTTTTGGTCTCGATGAAGGAAAACTCCTCGGCCACATCATCTCTAAAAAAGGAATCAAAATATACCCCAAAATAATTGAAGGAATATTGCAAATAAGCCATCCCAGAAACGTTAAGGAATTGCAATCCTTTATTGGGAAAATCAACTTCTTAAGAAGATTCATTCCCAACCTTGCATAACTCTTGAGAAATATTACAAACATGCTAAAAAAAGAGGTAGGAGTTAAATGGACTTTGGAGGCCAAACAATCTTTCGAACTGGTTAAAAAATCACTCACCCAAACACATGTTCTAATAAGTCCTGATTTCACCAAAGACTTCTATATTTTCTCATTTGCATCTGAACATACTGTGGTTGTGGTTTTGTTACAAAAAAATGCAATGGGACAAGAACAGGCCATAGCTTTCTTTAACAAAGCCCTTAGGGATGCTCCCTTAAAATATAACATCATGGAAAAATAGGCCTTCGCATTAATAAAAGCATTGAGAGACTTCAGAGTTTATATTTTGCATTCTCATATTATTCCTTTTGTTCCACACACCGTTGTCAAAGATATCTTAAATCAGCATCTTGATGGTCAAAGGGGAAAGTGGATTGCTATTATTTTAGAATATGATTTATAAATCAGACCCACTGAACTATTTAAAGGACAAGGACTTGCAACACTCATGGCTGAAACAAATCTCCAAGAATTATATATGAATTTTGTTGACTCTTTCGAAGAACAAGAAGAATGCAAAGCTCCTCATGTTGAAGAAGTATTTTTAAATTCACCTTGGTATGTTTATATTCTTTATGTGCTACTCTATCTTAATGCTCCTCCTACCTTATCAAAGACAAAAGCAAGATTCCTGAAAGAAAAATCTTTAAAATTCTTCATTTTAGATGAAGTTCTATACTGGCAGAATCCTATTGGTATATTGCTTAAATGTTTTCTTGAGGATGATGCAGGAAAGATCATGCATGAAATGCATGAGGGAGAATGTGGGGGCCATCTTTAATGGAAAACCACAGCTAACAAGATCCTTAGAGTTGGTTACCCTGTTCTCTGACACCCACAAACTAGTCATGACTTGCCATAAATGCCAAATTTTCGATGGCAAGAGAAAGCTTTTACCTTTGCCTTTACATCCGATCATTGTTGAAGCTCTGTTTCAACAATGGGGTTTAGACTTCATTGGAGAGATCCACCCTTCTTCATCTTCCCAACACAAATGGATCCTCACCGCTACTGATTACTTTACCAAATGGATAGAAGCCATCCCCTCTAGGAATGCCACCGATTCAGTCATTATGAAATTTCTTGAGACCAACATTTTGTCTAGATTCGGTTGCCCCAGGAAAATCATTACAGAAAATGTGGCTGCCTTTACGTCCAAAAGAATGGTTGACTTATGTTATAAATATCACATCACACTAGGACATTCCACAGCTTATTACCCTCAAGGTAATGGGTTAGCCGAGTCCTCTAATAAAAGCGTGGTCAATATCATTAAGAAGGTTCTGGAACAGAATCAAAAGGCATGGCATGGAAAGCTAGTATATGCGTTAGGGGCTGATAGACTAACCACCAAGAAACCTATCGGCATGTCTCCCTATCAATTAGTGTATGGCATGGACGCCATTTTCCCTACATCTTTGGGAGTCCCGGAAATGAAACTATTACAAGAAGTACAATCAGAAGAAAATGACATGCAAAGGAGGCTAAACCAAACTATCCATTTACAACAGACAAGAGAGGAGGTGTACAACAAGACACAACTAGTAGAGGAAAATATAAAGAAAATATTTGATAGAAGAACCAAGGAAAATGATTTCCATATTGGAGATAAGGTGCTGAAGTGGGACTCAAGGAGAGAAGATAAAGGTAAACATGGTAAGCTTGAAAACTTGTGGAAAGGTCCATTCATTATCAGTTCAATTGTAGGAAACAATGCCTTCTTTTTACAAGAACTTTATGGAACTACAACATTTGGAGGTCCTGCCAATGGCAGGACACTAAAACAATAATTTTGTTAATATTCCTAGCTTTAAAATTTTCATTCATTCTACATACCATTGTGTGAAGAAAAAATAAAAAAGAGATAAAAATATAAAACATAGAAAAAATGGAAAAGAGGGCAGATTCAAAACAAGGTACAACCCCATACCCAAAAAATAATGATATTGAAAGCGTGCAAGCCGAAATGCCACTATTGGTGCAAAAAGAATGTCTTGTTCAGCTATCTAGCCTAATCATGGCCAGATTTTAAATTTATTGTTGATAAGTTAGTGAAAAGAATGCTGGTCAAAACATTGAAGCTTGACTTGTCAAAGAAAATAGATTAGGAAAGAAAGATACTGGTTCCACATGCTCAAAACATAACCAAGGAGAAAAAACAGGGATGAATAGCAAACTATGTATCTTAGCCCTGATTTTTCTAGTCTTATTTTGTACAAAAATAACATTTGTGTGCAGCTTGTTTTCATGCCACAAACCCATGATAAATCAGATTGTGTAATCCCGATTTAGTCATGTTTTCAATTTCATTTTTTTAACTTAGTAAATAAATCCTGTCAAATAGTTTAACCTTGACCGTTGAATAGAATAAGTAGAGAATCAAAGGAGTTCAATAGCCTAATCTGAACTCTCAGAAGAAATAAGTGTAGAAGTAGATAGTTTGCTTTCATTTTCAAAATAAAAATGTCAATGGGTTTGCCAGTTCAAGTGCACCCAAGGAAGAAAAAATGTTAGGCGAGTAGGTTGGGTAGGTAAAAGTGAAGTTGAGCTAATTATACTTTCAGATTTTCAAAATCACCATTTCAAGGAAAGAAGCAGGAAAATAATAGAAGAAAATCCACCCAATTGATGAGGCACTGGTCTTCATAAACCAAGAGATCTGAAATTCTGGACACCTCCTAAAAAGGAGCTGCCCTCCCCAAGTGGAGCCACTGTTATTCATTAGTATTTTTTACCTATTTAGATTACTAAATTCTTTGTCCATGATTTCTAGAAATAGAATTCAAGAATCATGTGAGTTCTAGAAATCTCCTCAAAGAGAAATTTTTTCATTATCCACTTCCTTGTCAAAGCATGGCCAATCTATCACCCAGAAAAGACCAAATCCTGAACTGATGTCTCACACTCTCACTATGTTTTCCACCTCTGCCTATAACACTGTGTCTCTATTTTCTTAAGCCCTCTATTTTCATACCTTGTTTCGCCAAGTAAACCAAACTTTTCTCCTACTCACCAAATGCCTCAAGCAATGGTGATTTCAAAACTCCATGTCTAAAAGCTCTTTGAATTAAAAAAAGGTTTTCTAGTTGTCTAGGATGATAGTGCATAATAGAGTGTCAAAAACCCTGTCTCCTCATCCAAACCCTGTTTGAAGTTTTCAGTCAAAAACCTATTCCAAGGACATTACCATAAGTCAAACAGGGTCACCTAGGTTATGCACTATCATGGTTCTAAATGCACTATTTCCACAAGTATTCAAAGGTGAAGTCAAGAGAAAACAAGGATGAGGCTTTTCATTATCCAAAGAACATCAAAAGACCTCCAAAGGTATCCTCTTGATCAAGAAGTAAGCCTAAAAAGGAGCAATTTACCATGTCAAAGCATTTCTGCAGGAATGTTTTTTTAAATGGTCAACAGCAAAAACAGAGGCAAAGAAGGAGACCTAAAAAAGCTCATAAAGGCATCCACAATTGGTAGCAAGATAAAAATAGGCTTAAAATTTACAAGGAAGAACATGATCTCATCAGGGAGTGTTATGAAGTGTTGCCCATCAAAAGGTCCATGCAAGTCATAAAAGACAATGGCACATAAACAACATTGTACCTCAAATCAAAAAGATCATTTAAAATTTTTTTGGTTTCAAGCATGAAACTTGTAGAGGGACAGCTGCCCTTTGCTTACATTCCTGCAAAAAAGACCAAAAGACATCAGATTAGCCATGAGGTAAGGTAAATTAATGAGAGGCATCAACATAAGAGGAGCATTCACAAGCAAGAAGAAAGCAACAAGGTATGTGTTTTATGGAAATCAAGGTTCATGACTGTTTTGACCAAGAAATAGAGAAATGATAAGGTTACAAAGGCAAAGAACACCTAAAAACCCTTCAAAAGATCACTGAAGGCTTTAGACATAAAACAGTAAGTTTGATAAGTGTCTCTTTGACAACTCAGAAGATAAGACTATTTGTTTTTCTGAAAGTATCCCAAAAAACTCAGAAGCTTGGGAAGATAGACAAAGAGGGTCAAAGTAGTGACCAAGAAACCTCCTTCATCACAGCATATGGTTCTACCTTAAATGGTTTGGCAGACAAACAGTCTACTCCACAAGGGCACAGGAAAGAATGTTTTCAAATACAGAAATATCAGTCAAAGGAAAAGTGGCTAGTATGACAAAGTTTGATGTATAAGTCATAACCACCATAAATAGGTTCACTGTTTGAAATGGTTTAAAGCCACTAGTTAAAACCTAGTTGAAGGGTTATATTAGCACAGGAGAGACATCAAAAGGAATCCCAGCACAGAAAGGAAACTTGTTTTGCTAAAACATCACCTACAGGACCAAAAAAGGCCAAAAAACAGTGAGAAAAATTTTAAAAACAAAGAACATTACAAAAGTGGGTTTTGACTTCAAATTTATTTTCAAAAGGGTTATAAAGGACTTTTGAGTATTCTCCCCACACCATTTGTCATCTCCAAGCCAAAGGAAGATATTGAGATAAGGTTTCGAAAGTTTCTAAGCAAAACGGTGAAAATCTCCAGGCGTTACGCACCGAAGTCGGCGCTACGCATAGGAGAGGTAGCTGCAGTGTTATTTAACACTGCGCTATGCACCTAAGGCCCGGAACTACGCACCTGGGCTGGTGTTACGCACAGGCACAACAGAGTGTCTACAAACTGCCTGTTACGCACCTGCGCTACGCTCCTGAAGCCCGATTGGCCTGTCTCCTGCCTGTTACGCACCAGCGCTACACTCCTGAAGCCCGACTGGCCCGTCTCCTGCCTGTTACGCACCAGCGCTACGCTCCTGAAGCCCGACTGGCTCGTCTACTGTCTATTACGCACCAGCGCTACGCACAGGCATTACGCACCGATGTTACGCACAGACAAAGTTTGTGTAAAATTGTTAAAGGGAGTCCAAATTTCAATTTTTCACCTTCAAAGCCTCTGCAAAAGTCAAGACACAAGGTTGGTGATTTGTTTTCTTGCCTCCCAAGTTTTCATTTTCCTAAGCAAAGTCATATTTAAAGGCTTAATTCAACCAAACCCTAGGTTGCCTAAAAATCAATTTTAAATACCTTTGGTTAGGGTTTGAAGGAGAAAATTGTTATATGTGCCAGAGGAGGCTGAGTGACATCAAACAAACCTCTAAACACTGAGTGCACTCTTGGAGAGTTTCATCTTTCCTTCATTTGCAAAAATTTTCCCTCACTTCACTCATTGCAGCCTTTTGACCCAAAGGCCCTCAAGCAGTTTTCAAAAAGCCTTCTGTGCTAAAAAACCAGCCACCATGTCTGAAGCAGAGATTCACACCAGCAATGATGAAAGTCAAAAACCTTCCAAGAAAAAATACAAGGGAAGAAGGGAAAATAGGTTTGAACTCTTAGACAAAGTTCATATTACTTCCTCTCCCATGATCCTTTCATGCTTTCAGGATGTTGGGTGTTATCATTTTTGTGAAAAGGTCAAGCAAGTAGAAAGCCACTCAGACCTCACTAGATTGTTCATCCTTGGCTTACAAAATCACCAAGTTAGCCTAGCAGGAGTGGAGTTTTATCTCTCATCTGAATCCATTTCTAAAGCAACAGGTATACCATACATTTTCGAGATATGGTTTAAACAAAAGAAGTTGGAGTTGAGCTATTATGAGCCCTACCTAAAACCAAGTTGTCAACAAGGCTGCAAGGTTGTTTTTCCTTTTACCCACTTGCTAGAGAGGTATGCCTTGCTGATGAAGCAAGTTATCAGATATTTCACCTGTGAGGGGAGATACTCCAGGATTTACTCATATCATATAAGGTTACTAATGCACTTCACCAAAGTCAAAATAATGAACCTACCATACTACCTTTTCCGGAGAATTGACAAGATGGCCTCACTTGTCAAGAAAAGAAGCTAAAACCACCAAATTCCGAACCTTTTCCACCACTCCTTGATCAAAATGATTGTCTTACACCAGCTGGGGAAGCAAGGAATCTTTTGGGAAGTCTTCATCTCACATGATGTGTTTACAAACCCCCAAGCCTTCATTCAAAAGAATCTACCTTCCACTTCACAACCACCTACCTCCACTCCTCCATCATCTCTCCATGTGCCTTCTCCACAAAGAAATTCACTCCCCATCCCTTATCCAAATGTACCAAGTGAAGAAGCTGACAGTGGCTCTAATGAAGAGAAAAAAAATGACAATAATGAGGAAGAGGACAGTGAGGTAGAAACTGAGATAGATTACAATAATGAGGAAGAGGACAGTGAGGTAGAAACTGAGATAGATGACAATAATGAGGAAGAGGACAGTGAGGTAGAAACTAAGATAGATGAGGATAATGAGGAAGAGGACAGCAAGGTAGAAGCTGAGGGAGATGAAGAAGACAAGGAAGAGGACAGTAGTGAGCAGGAAAGTGATAATAGCCATAACAGAGAAGAAATTTATGACAACAGAAATCAAGAGACAGATGCAGGTGAGACAAAGGTTGAAAACATTGAGGCAAATGCAGAGCTTGATAAAGATGATGAAAGTGGCGAAAATAATGAAGATTATGGGACAGAAACAGAGTGTGAAGGAGAGGAATAGCAAAGTGATGATGACCAGGAAGAGGCAGCCTCTCAATAAGGAAACAGTGAGGTAGAAAGTGAGATAGATGACACTAAAAAACTAGATGAGAACAACAAAGAAGAAGACATTAGTACTGAAGAAAATGATAACAATAGGCCAAGTCATGAAGATAAAGAGCAAGGCAGTGAAGAAGAGATCAGCCAAAAGAACTCACCTAATGAAGAAGGAAATGACCCTCACAGTGATGGGAAAACTAATGAAGGTACTCGAGACAGTGGCCCTACAAAGAATGCAAACAGTGATACAAAGGATCAATTTGACAATGAATACAGTGGGTCAAAAGATCAGGCAGAAGACAGTCATGGGAATGAAGATGTGCCCAACACAGATCAAAGCGCCTCTAACAGTGCAAAAACAGAGGAGGGTAGTCCTAAGGATCTTGACAGTGGTAATGTCATAAAAGATAGTAAGGATGTTGATCAAAAGGGTAGCCAAGAACAAGATAAGGAATATGCACACACATAAATCATCTATGAGGAGGGAAATAGTCGAAAGGTCACTAATGATCATAGTTTTCAAACAAAACTTGTTACACTTTTCACCATTACCTATCAAAGAGGAGAGAGGCATGTGTTTGTTGCCTCCAAAGGGAAAGGGGCCATGCACTCCTCCTCAACTCCAATGAAAGACAAAGGTAAACAACAAGTGAAAGAAGAAAAGGAAAATCATGAGGAAGAAAGAGAATTTGAGCTCATTCACATAAATAGTGATGAGGAAAATGAAACAAAAATAGTAAACTCTCTTCTACAGGACCGTAATGCACAGATCAAAGGCTTGGAATTTGAGTTAGAAAGGTCAAAGGATCTCATTCACTTTTTGCAAATGCAAAAGCAAGGGCGCTCAAATATTAGAGAGAGGCTCAAAGGTCACAAGTGAATTTGGAGGAATACATGGGCGCTTATGAGGAGGTTAGTGGTGAAGAAGGCCAAACTAGAAAGAGACCTAGGACTATGGGTCTTAGGAAAGCATTGGCACAGCAAAGAGAGGAAGAATCAGCCCAAGCACAATAATTTTCTCTCGCCGAACTCCTTGCCATGGAAATTGAGCATGATAGGGAATCATGGCTTGAAAGGGCCAACATGGATCTAGAGGCCAAACTAGAGAAGGCCAACAAAAACTTGAGCTTGCAAAGGAGAATGACTGAGCACTATAAACAAAGAAATCACTATGCAAGGAAGAAGCTCAAAACTGCCAAAAATGAGGGCCCAACACCAAATGATGAGAAATACCAAGCTAGGCTTGGAATTTGGCCCAAGTTTCTCTACAGGTCTCTAAGGACCCATGAGGCACCTACCTACCAATTTTGAGGCAAATTGGAGAACTTTTTGTTTTTTCCAAATTTTGACCCCTAGGAGCGCAGCACCCTAGGCACTACGCACAATTTTGGTGCATATTCAGCTCTCAAAGTTTACATTTTTGGATTTTTCACATCACCAAAATTCTACTCACCAATTTTCAGATCATTTGGAGCAGTTTTACCCCCTCAAAAGGTCAAAAAACATAAAAAATTTGACCTTTCTGCCTCCTTTTCAGACCAGGTTTTACGCACAGAGCAGTGCTGGGAGATTTGATTTTTGAGTAGATAAATGGCATCCATTTAGCACAACTCAAACGTTTTTGGAAATTAGACTCATCAAGCTTTCCAGCGAGACATCACAGAGCCAAATATGGTGTCAAGAAGACCTCCAAAAGACTGTTGCAACAGGGCCTATTTCTGCGCTACGCACCTGGAAATTTTTCACTGTTTGACACATGTGTTATGCTCCTGTGGCTAAGTGGGAAAAATGTGCGTTTGGAAAGTTTTCTTAGGCATTTCAGGCCTAAAAGTCAATTTTATTTCCATTTATAGTTGGAAAAGATATTTATTTATATATTTTTGTGCCTTGGGCTTTACAAAGCCTCAAGGACAAGTTAGGATATTTCTGTTTGGCCAATAGGATTCTAGATGATCTAGTAGACTCTCCTCTCCTCATTTTTTATATAAGACATGAGGATTCATTGTAAACAGTTGTCACTTGATGTGTTTAAGAGCAATACATGGTTTTATGAGCTTGGACAAGGTATTGGTTTTATGAAGTGAATGAATGGCTTGTGTGGCTTGATGTTGGAGAAGCTTGCTTGCAGGATTCCATAGCTTGGTGAATGGTGATGTTTTCCTAACTTGTTAATGTTTTCTTTTCCTCATTTTGTTTGAGTCTGCTTGGTTGCTATAGATCAAAAAATTATAGGTAGAGATATGCTCATGGAAGCACCTCAAACCTCCTGTTTGCTATATTTTTGATGTTTTCTTCTTTTAGTCATCTTAAGAAATTCTTGACTGCTCCTTAGGCCCACTAAAACTTGTTTTTGTTTCATGAATGGTTAGTATGTTAGCTTATAAATATGATTCATGGTATGCCCTGCTTATTTAAAGTTTTCAAAACCCTATTGTGAAGCTCTTCTATGGAATATTGATTGATTAGGTTAAGAAAAATAGGCCTTGTTTCGATCTTGCCC
The DNA here is from genome assembly GCA_034641835.2 of Pinus albicaulis. Lineage (NCBI taxonomy): Eukaryota > Viridiplantae > Streptophyta > Pinopsida > Pinales > Pinaceae > Pinus > Pinus albicaulis. The sequence continues at coordinate 2,058,886,452 of CM076575.1, forward strand.
TTTGCCCATGCTTACCAACTTGTTTCAGAGTTCCCGATAGTTTGATATATGATGTTTACGAGTTCCCTCTCCATATATTAATTTTTTTGTTTATCTTATGTGTTTTCCCAAAAATCTGAAGGTGAATTTCTAAAGTTAGGAGTTCTAATGCTTCTATGTCTCACCGGAATGTTTATCTTACATGTTTATCAATTTGAGTATTGTTCATAGAGATTAATGGTTTTCCCTACCTCATGAGTTATTCCTTTCAGACTATATATTTTTAAGACCTCTTAGTTTCTTCCCAAACTTGATGTTCATTACACCTCATACATCACCCAAAGGATCCATTAACCTTGCTAAATCAGCCCTACAATACACTCTGCTTTATCATTTAGACACCCTCGACTTCATCTAACCCCATAGCCCTATTGATTTGACAGCCTCTCATTCCACCTATCCTACTTAGTCATCTTACCCCAACCCAAAACAAACAAACAAATTACACTTAACAACTAGCCTAAAATCAATCATCCGAAGCGAACAAGTTCACATCCTACGCACAATAGAGAGAACCCTCTCTGAGTCCAAGAAGGCTAGGTCCTAGGACTCCAAATACTGGTCTGATGTTACCCTGTCATTTGGTTTAGCCAATCTGCCAAATCACGGGACCCTAACATGGGCCATCTTCATCATGGAGCCTTGAAAGTCATGCAGCAAATATCTACTGGACTTCTAATGGGAACACTTGCTCAATTAGATCATTGCAAGAGTTGCAGCATGTGGAAGTATTTAAAGTCCACCTTTCATGAGAAGGAAAACCGTGCTTCGAGGATCCTTGTGAGAGTTCACACAGACGTCTGTGGACCATTCTTGGTTGCTTCTACAGCAAAACATAAGTACTATGTTATTTTTTTTTATGACTTTTCTCGTAAATGTTGGATCTTCTTCATGCAAAAGAAGGATCAAACATTCTCAAAGTTTTGTGAGTTTAAGGCATTGGTGGAGAAAGAGTCGGGGAAGCAAGTGAAGGCTCTGAGGAGCGATAACGGTGGAGAATACATCTCTAACGAATTCAAGAAATTCTGCAGCAAAGAAGGAATTCGAAGAGAACTTATAGCGCCTCATAACCCATAGCAAAATGGGATCGCGGAGAGGAAGAACAGAACGATCGTGGGTGCAGCACGAGTGATGTTGCATGATCAGGGCCTACCAATGCATTTGTGGGCGGAAGCATGCAACATTGTGGTTTATGTGCAAAACCATTGTCCTCATAGAGTGCTTGGCATGAGTACACCTCAAGAAGCTTTCACTGGTAAGAAACCGGATGTTTCACACTTTAATATTTTTGACTCATCTGTTTATGTGCATGTGACCAAGGACATCAGGAAGAAGCTAGCTGGAGCCGAATGCTGAAGCTGGGATTTTTGTGGGGTACATAGAAACACCCCATAATTATCGTGTGTATTTTCCAAATAGTAAGATGACTATTATGCGATGGGATATAAAATTCGATGAGGAGAAAGCCATGCAGTTGTCCCTTGAGAGGGAGTTGGACTTGCATGCAGAGGAGGAACTGTTGGTTCCCAAAGATGAGTCTCTAGATGTGGATCAGCTACAGGAGGAGGTTCATGGAGTGGAGGATTTCACTCATGCAAAGCCAACCATCAGAACTGGAAAAAGGCGTACCACAGAAGCTGATAGGCTGAGACTTGATGCTGCACAGAATGTAGGAGCCCCTACTTCATAGGGCAGAAAAGGACAGTCTCCTGAACAATTTACTGGATACATGGCTCTCATGAGAAAATGTATTGTGACTGAACCATCTTCCTTTCAGGAAGAAGTGCAGGAGCCCACATGGGTAGATGCAATGGTGGAGGAGTATGACTCCATTGTCAAAAACAGTGCTTGAGAAATTGTTCCAAGACCGATTGATAAGTGGTAGGTTCGAGATGGATCTACAAGGTAAAGCAAGCTACTGATGGGAGTGTTGAGAAATACAAGGCCAGATTTGTGGCCCAGGGCTTCTCACAAATCGAGGGGATAAATTATGAAGAAACTTTTGCACTTGTCGCAAGGTATTCTTCCATAAGGACCATCCTTGTTCTCTCTGTGCAAATGGGCTGGTGCATTCATTAGATGGATTTGAAGACTATGTTTCTCAATTGGATCATTGAAGAAGAGGTGTATATAGAGCAGCCTTAACGTTTTGAGATCTTCAACAGTGAGTCGCATGTGTGCCGACTCAAAAGAGCATTGTATGGGCTGAAGCAAGCACCCTGTGTTTGGTACACTAAGATAGACAGCTATTTCACCAGACTGGGCATCACCAAAAGTGAAGCAGATGCAAAAATATACCAAATTGTGGTGGAGGTTAAGCTTTTAATCATTTTTCTTTATGTTGATGATTTAATATTGACTGGTGATGATTAGTTGATACACTCATGCAAGGAGGACCTTGCAAAGGAGTTTGAGATGAAGGATATGGGCCTCCTTCATTATTTCCTTGGATTGGAAATATGGCAGCGAGATGGTGAAATTTTTGTGTCTCAAGGAAAGTATTCAAGGGAGATACTGGGTAAGTTTCACATGGATGGGTGCAAACCCATGGATACTCCTCTTCCAGGAAACTGGAGGAAAGAGGATGATACTTCTAGAGAGGTAGTGGATGCTACTGTCTATCGACATTTAGTGGGTTCGCTAATGTATCTAGTGAACACGAGATCAAACATTTGCTATGTGGTTAACCAGCTGAGTCGAGCTATGGTTAAGCTTACCAAGATCTTTTGGAAGGCAGGCAAGCATGTCCTAAGATACCTGAGGGGCACATCAGAATATGCTTTATGGTACAGACAGACATATGAGGTGAAGTTGCATGGCTTCACGGATGCATATTGGGCTGGCAGCCCATCAGACAAAAAGAGCACATCAGGGGGGATATTTAGCATTAGATCTACAGTTGTTTCTTGGTACAACAGGAAGCAGAGATCCATGGCACTCATTTCAGCAGAAGCGGAATACATGGCAGCGATTCAAGTTGTATGTGAGGCTATCTGGATGATAAAGATCCTGGTTGGTTTGTTTGGTTCTCATTTAGATCCGACGGTGATTCATTGTGATAATCATAGTTGCATTAAACTCTCAATTAATCATGTGTTTCATGATCGATCTAAGCATATAGATATCTGGTACCATCATCTCAGATATTGTGTGCAGAGGAGGATCATGATTTTTTAGTACATTCCTACGGAAGATTAGGATGCAGACATTCTGACGAAGGCACTCACCAGGAGAAAATTCGAATACCATAGAGACAGGATCGGGGTGAAGGATAATCCCTTTCTTGTTGAGAGGGAGTGTGGAGATTTAAAAAGAAGATCCTAGTGAAAATTATGCACCTACACTAGGATGGAGCCTCAGGCTATTTTTAGGTGCATGTCTATTTATAGATACATGAGAAAATTCTATTTATAGAAGAGGTCTATTTATAGGTGTACGTGCAAGTTCTATTTATAGATTGCATGTCTATTTATAGATGCATGTCGATTATTACTATCCTTAATATTAGTTGGACAATAAAAAATAATCTATTCTTAATGAGCACTTGGAAATAGTTAACTAAAGTGGAAAATCAGTTAGCTAAAGGAATTTCGAGTTAAGAGGTTGGTTGGTGGGACATGCAAGTGGACTTAGTTGTAACTGAGTGATTCGAAGTTGTAATAGAGTTGGAAGTGCAGTTATGAGAGTTGTAAAGTAGTTTAACTCAATTAAGTGAGTTAAACTCAGTTGTGCTAGTTGTAGCTAAAGATACACTAGTGAGAGATCAAGTGAATTAATTATTAATTAATTCAAAATAAGTGGCCTCCCATGCAACTGAATATTTACTACTATTAACTGCATGCATGTCATATCTAGTGGAGACCCAGTTGAGTTCTAGGTGAAAGGGCAGATAACTATCAATTGTGACATTATCTGGTTGCACACATGCAACCACACACACATTGGATGTGCCCATGAGGATTGTGCATTCAAGGCAAGTAGGATTTCATTCATTCAGGGATTTCTATCAGCTGGGATTGCGTAGTGGAGGCAGGTTGTCTAGAGACAGTAAATTGGCTAAATAACTTGCCAATTTTTGTATGATAGTGTGAGACAGTTAGTTCATGTACAGAGAGATCTTGGATTGGAGCTTTGTATGCAATTTTTTCATGATCCATGATATAATACATAATAGAAGATAGTGGGGTTTTTAGCTATATGCTTTTCCTGGGTGAATTATTTGTGTTATGTGTGATTGATCTTTCTTCATGATATTGTGATTGGCGATTGTGTTTCAAATTCCACAAAGATTTTGTAGAAGCGATTATGTATTTAATAGTAGCATATTATTGTTAGATCAGGAGAATCCAGGAAATACATATTTTTTATTAAATTTATATAGTCAAACCGAAGTGGTTAATAGAATATTCATACATATTCTTCGAGGATACTACAGCAAGAAACCTAAGTTGTGGGATGAAAACTTGCAGTACATTCAGCATGCTTACAATCATGCAAAACACTCCTCTACACAAACTTCGCCATTTGAGGCATGTCTTGGATATTTGCCAAGATCGCCATTGGATTTCATTTTTGGGAAGTATGTTGCTATTGATGGCCATAGCAACATAGACAAAGCCAATAATTTCATAGAACAAATCCAATCGATACATCAAATAGTTCAAGATCAGCTTGAAAAGAGCCAAGGCAAGTACAAAGCAAGCCACAACAAGTATTGTGTAGATTACAAGTTCCAAGTTGGTGAAAAATTTTGGCTTCACATTAGCAAAGAGAGGCTTCAAGGGGAAGGTAAAAAATCGAAGCCAATCCATTATGGTTCTTTCAGAATTTTGGAAAAGATTGCTAACAATGCCTTCGAGTTAGATTTGCCTTCATATATGAAAATTTACTCTGTTGTTAATGTTGAGAACTTAAGGTTGTATGATCCTCCTTTGATTGAAGATCAATGAGAATAGGTTCAGATTCATTCCCTTAAGGATTTTTCTCCATAATACCTTGATGAGCTTCAGCAAGACACCATTCTTGACAAAAGAACAAGGACATCAAAATGAGGGAGCGTGGACTACCTTTGTGTGGGGCTCAAAGGCACAATTCCTTCTAAGGAAAAATGGATCGAGATTGGAAAGGTGAGGGAATTGTACCCTCATCTACTGAACAACTAAAAGTGATCTTTTGGGGTCCAAAAGCTTCCAGTGGGGAGGAGTGATCAGGTGCTCAAAAATGAAATTTTTTGGATTGGTGTGGAACCTGAATGACTGTGTAGATCTCGTCATTCTAAATCTGGTGCAACTCGTTTCATGGAAAACCAACACCGTATGCTCCCAGAAACATGTTCTATCTACTTTATCAAATAGGTAAATTTAAAAAAAAATGCAGGATAGCCCAGTCAGTAGTTCGTACAACTGACTGGGCATGCCTACGTGGCAGGGTGATTGTGCATGTGATTGTTTTCCTCTGGCGTATGATATTGTGACAAGTGGCACATTTTTATTGGGTTGAAGGCATGTTTGATTGTTTATTGGGTGGCCAACCACAGGTTGCAATGTGGCCCAGCCAGGGGCCGCTACGTGGTAGCCCGAGGGCTACCAAAATTGGTTCAAGGTCTGAGCAGAGCGGGCAGGGGTCAAACCTGCGACCTCCAAGAAACAAGCAAGATTCTTTATCACTACGCCATCACCATGAGTCTTAATAGGCTATGGGTTTCAATTGGTTTTTTTTTAATATTGTTTGCACCGTGGGGGAGGGGGGCAGGGTCTAGACCCAGCCCTAGTCACCGCCTGGGGGTGGGACCATGGGTGGGAGGCTAGCCCCGCCCCCCAACCCCCCCCCCCCCCACTGACCATAACCGCAACATTAAATTTCGTGTCATGTGTTCACCAAGCCGAAGTTCATGGATTTAACTGCCTTCAAGTCACCGCCAGCGTTAATTGCCTTGCAAGCCGGCTCCATGTGACCACCCTTGCAATTAATGTGGATGGTTATCCAAACTGTGTGGCGTTTTTTATATAAAAAAAGTTTATTAACCATATCTGATATGGTTTAAATCCGAAATTTATTCATTATTGGAAAAATTAACACGCCGGAAATTGAGAAATTTGGCGCTCAGTTAGTGAAATTCCGGGCAGAATTGTAGGTGTTGCCAGATTTTGTGGAAATTGTGGAGCAATTAGTGCCAAAACTTTGGTAAGTCATAACTTATTCATTTTTTGACAAAATTCGAAGCAGAAAGAGGCTACGTGAGTATTTTTTGGCATTCTGGAGCTTATGGAACATGTTTAAGAGTTGTTTGAGCATTGTAAACATATGTAATCACACTTTTGAGCATAATAAAAGAGGGCCAAGCCATTGGAAGATGGACCAAGGAGACGTAGCCCAGGCAGGGTGAACTCCTTCATTATGTGTTGTTGTGTTACTGTTTATGGCGATGTTTATGTCTGTTAGATGTTGTTGTTCAGTGTTTTTTTTGTGTTAATTTTCTCAAGAAATTCACATAAAAAAACATAAAAAACTCATGATTAACTTGAAATTTTCCTCATAATCCTCAAGCACTTTGTTTATATTTTGAATTGGAATTTAGTATAGCAAACACTAATTTTCCCATTCATATCAGCAGCACACCTCCTAACTCATGCCCACTTACAAGGCATTGGGGAGAGATTAGAGACTCAGTAAATTCAAGGAAAGGCCAGGATAGACTAAGGAGTTCAGGGATATGATGGGGGCGTTGTGTAAGAAAAGTGCCAGAAAAAATAAAGCCACAAGTAATGGGAACACCCACAAGGGACACTTGTAATATCAATACAAGGGGATGGGTATTTAGAAAGGCAAGCCCCAACAAAACCAAACCACCACCAAACGCTAGAATGAGAGCTTACAGAGAGCCCACTTTGAAATTAAAGCATGCAGCACAATGAAACTAATATAGGTAAGAAGAAGCAACACAATTTGGGTGAAGGGAAGCCTAGTTCCAATAGAAACAATGAGGTGCCAGGGAAGAATTAACTATCCCAAGGGGCATCCAGGCTCGACAGCACCTTGTACAATGCTTATGAATAGCATCCCATTTTAAGTAGATCATTCTTCTTCATCCAATAAACAGGCTAGCCCATGCCTAGGATTAACATATATATATTACAATGAAAATATGATATGTTGTATTATTGTGAAGATAATGATAATAAAAAATGTGTTTAGTAAAATTACAAATATTTAAAATTAAAATTTAGTTATATTTTTTAATTTAATTATTAATATTTGTAAATTTAACAAGTGAGATTATTTACAAGTTTTAAATTAATAATTTTAAATATAAATAAATACCTTAATAATATATCAATCATCATTTATTCAAAATTATATAAAATTATTCATATTTAATATTATAATATGTTTATATTTAAATATTACTATAATAATTATATATGATATAAATGTTTACACACACACACACACACACACATTTGAGGGTGAATTGTATTGCCTTTGAAAATTGGGATTTACAAGAAATGTAAAATAGTCAAATCAGTCTCTTACTAGGGAGACATGGCCAGAGCCAAAATTTTACTCTCTATTGAGAGAAGAGAGGTAATTGGATACTTCGAGATACAAAATTAAGTAGACCAAAATGGAAATACTGGTCTGAGACACTTTGCATGGAAACATTTGTAAGGAAACATAAAACATAGACATTACATAACTAGGCAGAGGGATCGAAGTCCAATACTATGACCTCGATAGGCTCTTTTGGGTGCTCAGATGTTCTCCCCCTCGCGGGAAATATGTTGAGACGTTGTTTTATTCTCTCCATCCTTTGATCTGCATCCATCAAATGTCGATGCAAGTGCTCAATTAAATGGAGAATATCCATGTGATGCTCATGTCATTCCAAGAGAGTGTGCCCTAGTACAGATTTCATCTACCAGTAAAGATCAACCATTTTTATATATTGATTGAACTGATCGCTCGTATTCACTATTTTTGAAATCCAATCTATCCATTCTATAAGAACCTCCATAACTGAGAGGAAAATTCTTTGAGAGGAAAATTCCCCTCAACCCAGGTGAGTTCCTCCTAAATGTCTTCCGGTGTGAGGTCATGATAGCGCAAAGAAAATTCCTCCATTCAATGGTACACGCATGTATTTCCCCCATGGTCTCGCTCTTGGTAATATACAACACACCTCCTAACTCATTCCCACTTACAAGGCATGGGGGAGAGACCAAATACTCGATAAAACTCAATCAAATGCCAGGATAGACTAAGGAGTTCAAGGATGCGGTGGGGGTATCACTTAAGACACATCCCAAAAAAAAAAAATCCACAACCTATGGTGCCACCTAGGAGGGACACTTGTGATGTCAACACAAGAGGATGGGCATGAAGAAAGGAGAGCCCCAACAAACACCACCAAATGCTATAATCTTATGGAGAGCCCACTTCCAAAGCACAGCATGCAGCATAACGAAACTGATATAGGGAAGAAGAAGCAACACAAATGGGAAGAAGGGAAGCCTAGGGCCAATAGAAACAAAGAGGTCTCCAGGAGGAAATTTGGGGCCATTGAGATCAGGGGGAAGACTTGCAGAAGATTCCAAGAACACGGGAAAGAGAAAGGAAAATACGAGACCTCAATCCCTAGAACAAACAAGGCATTAACCAACCTGCAAGATAACAGGGAAAACTAGTTATAAAAAATTTTGAGGTGAATCACAAAATTACCAATTCCAAGTCATTGCTACGGATCTGGGAGGAAACATCTTCCATAAATTTTCAATATCATTGTTTATTAGGAATCTTCCCTACAATTAAAACCACATCATGGTCTCTCCAAATACACGGTCATATCATCTCCACCATATAATATACATACACTAAACACAAAGCCCCCTGCAAGCGTCCCACCTCAAGAATAACGTAGATCAATCTATGTAGACTTAGCACCATGGGTGGTGTCTTAACTCTCGTTTCCATCACATGGGTGACAACTCAATTATAGCACATACTACATTCCACACTGCTCCATTCTGACTCCAATCCTCTCATGGTCTAGCAAGACATAATGACCACCCTTTGTCATAACTTCTCGCCATTTACAAACATTGTGGCGTGTTGGCACTGTTGAAAAGTGTAACTAGGATCGGTCTTCATATTGACTATGTAATTATGTATTTATTTAAAATAGAAGACAAAGATAATAAAATGTATTTTTGTTATGCTTTCTTCATGGGTTTCATGAGAAATGTTTTATTATAGGTCAATAGATTTCTTCTTGATGTCTAATAGGTTGTGTATTCTAGTTATAAATATAATTAAGGGTCATAAATATGAAGAGTCTAGTCACCTAAAATTCTCCAGTACCTTGTCATGATACCATGAAGAAATAGCTCCTGAATGATGCTCCAAGATAACCTCATAATGTTGGAAAATGTGCTCTTAAAGTTGGCACTATATGCAGTGAGAATTCGGCCTCATAACACATGATAAAGTTGGTCTAACAGTCATGCTGGCTCCCAAAAATAGTCACATCGGTTCACAAAGACAGGTCGGCTAATATACAGGGGAAAACCACTATATATACCCTAGTAGACTTCGTAGAAAACACAGAAAATTGTGGACAGCTCTGAGTCATAAACTGTGGAATTCATGAGTTATAATTGCGGATTTCAGGAGCCATATATTCCAGGTTTCTTGGAGTAATAAATGTGTATTTCCTGAAGTAATAAATGCGGATTTCCTTAAGCAATAAATGTGTATTTTTGAATATGTGATCAAGGTCATCTATACTGAAGTTTGCGGATGATACTAAGTAAAAGGTGTAGATTACAGGAGTGAAAAATGCAGATGACATAAGTGCTGAAGTGCGGATTTCAAAGGTGATTTCTGAGGTCTATAAGTGCGGATTTTTCAAGAGGATATATGTGCAATTATCTAAGATCTTTTACAGGGTTAAGCAAAGAAAATAACCTGAAACTTAAGAAAATTTGAAAACAATGTACAAGGTACAAATATATGCAAGGTGGAGAAGATAAGATTCAGTGCAGATTGGAGCAGAAGAGAAGGATAAGGGTTGGAAGCGATCAAAGAAATAAAGACAAGGTATTGGAGGCATTCATAGGTCAAGGGTCTAATTCTTGGTCATGGTACTTTTCATTTGAAGATCTATAAGAAGAATTCCTTGTGGGTTTTCCTCTCCAAGAGGGATAGGTTTTTCCTTGGCTCTAGGAGCCTATTTCTTGTGTCTCGTGTATTTTGATAATTGACTTGATGAAAGATATAATAAGTTAACGAAGGGAAGACATAAGTAACTCAAGTAACCTCACAAGTAATTTTCAAGAATAGAAATTTGAATTAATCTCTAGACTTCCACATTCTCAACATGGTATCGGAGCTAAGGTGCTAAACTCGAGGGCTTCTTGAAAAAGAGACACTCCAGGAAGCAAAAAATAAAACTTTGAGTGAAAAGTCAAATCAATTTGCAAGGAAGAATCTCAAGCTATTTTCAAAAAATATCTTCAACTCATTCAAAGGATCAAATTTTCAAGAAAATAATATTTGCCATCAAAGATTTACATTCAAGACATTGTTAGAAGAGGACATCATCTTTTGAAGATATACTTTACCAAAAAGGATCCAAGATCACCTAGATTGAATATTTATATCTTAGAAGAAGTTACTAACTTCTTCGTCATCATCAATGAAGCAGCAAGCCACTCCACTCAAGTAAGTATCTATTACCTTACTTAAATATCTCAATATGACTTATTGTAAAGAGAGCAACAAGCTGGTTGGGTCATCAAACTTTAGTGCATGGAAGAAAAGTACAGATTTGAATTTAATTGAAGATGAAGTTACGGACTGCATCGAAGGATCAACAATTCAACCACCAAAAGAAGATGCTCCAGCTCATGCCAAGTACATGAAGGGAGAAATCAGAGCCCATAGGATTCTCATAGAATCCATTAAGGACTCACTCATTCCCTATGTATCAAAACTAAAGTCTGCTAAAGAAATATATGAGAAACTGGTGGATTTATTCTATGTGAGTATTGTAGGAGAAGCAATCTCTCTGAGACAAGAACTATATAAAATGAAATTGTCAAGGGAAGGAATCACTCCATACTTTATGAGGATTTCTGAAATAAGAGATCAATTGCAGGAACAGGAGAAGTAGTGTCTGACACTAAGATGACTACAGTGGTGTTGAATGCTCTACCAGAGGAATGGGGAAACTTCACTTCAAGTTTATACGAGAAGAAAGAAGCCACACCATTCCATGATTTATGGTCTCTATGTGAAATAGAGGAAACAAGACTAGATGTCAAAGGTGATACAGGACCAAGTGAAGGGAATCAAGCCTTTGCAGCCAGATATAGGAAGAAAGGAAGATTCGAAAAATTTCATCCTCAGAATAAAAGAAGAAATATGGACAAAGTACAATACTTTGGATGTAATGAACTTGGGCATTATAAAAGATATTGTCCTAAATCTGAAAAGGACAAGAGAAAAAGGGAAGAAGTCCATATCTTAGATCTGAGGGAAGAACCTGATGCAAAGAAATCTAAGAAAGAAGAAGCAAGGGATCTCTACTATGATTGAGATCATCTTCTCCTTTAAGTGATTTCTATTGATTGTAAAATAGTAAAGTTAGGAAGCAATGTATATTGATAGCATCATGATAAAATTATGGTAAGATCTCTTGGTGAAATAGCTCCGGAAAAACCTCTCTGATAACATTACTGATGGAAGGCAGTCATCAAATTTCAAGGGTCATCATGGAAATAGAATTCTCGAATGTGATGACATATTGATGGAGCAGGTCAAGGGAATGAAGCTCTTCATTCTAGAAAAAATGCTACAGGATGACTCAAGGGAAAAAGGTATGAGGTATATATATATTTATATGTCGACACTGGATGTTGTGAAGTCATTTCATATTGTTGCAGGTAATGGAATTTTGTATTTAGAAGTGTGATCTATGGAGGAGGATCTCTCACAGTGCACCGAAAGATTAAATCAACATAATATATCCTCATATGGAATATGAGGTGGTTGTATGTGAAAAAGGAACTAGAAATTGTAAGTTCCTGGGAATGAAAATGTGCAGAAAGGAAGAGATCATGAAGTGCAACCATGTCAAGAGGCAGTTATCATCTGGAAGCCAAGAAGATGTGACTAGAATATCTCCTGGGAGGACATGAAGACTCTAATATAAGTCTAGTAAAGAAGAAGACCCTTGAAAAAACATATAATTAGGAGATGTGTCAATCTAAATAAAGGATGTCGATGCCTACAGGAATATGTCATGGTGAAAGATCATCACTGAGGTAACTTTTGTTTTAAAATTTCATATGTATATGTTTATCTGGATGAATTTGTGCAGGACTTCTTATCATGAGAACGGATGTATGATCCTTGGAGATCATTTGAAAGAAATAAGTATGGCATATAAGGTGGACCAAATAAGAAAGACAGATGAATAACTTTCAGGTAGATGACATGACTCATGAATGAAAGTGATGGATTATTTGCACCCTATGGAGCTAAAGTTGAAGATTCCTCAAAGATCGAAATCCATGACATCGAGGGGAGGAATTCTTCATGAACAGCTGGGTGTCTCACCATTGTTGTTGTAGGTCCCTGATTGAGAGGGAGCCTGGTGATCAGTTTCTTACTTGGAAGAAACTAGGTAATTCCTAAGAATAAAGCTTAGGTACATTCCTTATATAGGAATGAGTACATTCCCTTGTGGAATAGGTCCTCCCTGGCTAAGAGGGAGAGATAGACACAACATTCTAGTCTTCACTTAGGAAGACATAATGGAGGATTGGGTAATCATCTGGCATTCGATACTCTTTGTGAATGTGTTAGGGCATTCAAGATAAGAGTAGTCGAGGATCGATATTCTTTGAGGGCTAGCTACCCAAGAGAAGAATAGTCCAAGAAGGTCATATTTTGGGAACACCCGGGTGGAGTATGTACCTTGGAGAGACAATGACTATGGTGTCTATATGTCATGTGTCACGCCAGCATTGTAGCCCATTGTCTTGTTGAGAGATGGGATTGTTAGTCAAGGCCTTGCACTAGGACAATGTTGGTTGATATGATGCTATATAAAAGTGAATTTGATTCTTCCTATGAGATTCTTCAGTTTGAAAGTGACCATGTACCTGTATGAATACCTCCCTAGTTAAGAGGGAGTGTTGAAAAGTGTAACTAGGATCGGTCTTCATATTGACTATGTAATTATGTATTTATGTAAAATAGAAGACAGATAATAAAATGTATTTTTGTTATGCTTGCTTCATGGGTTTCATGAGCAAGGTTTTATTATAGGTCAATAGACTTCTTCTTGATGTCTATTAGGCTGTGTCTTCTAGTTATAAATATAATTAAGGGTCATGAATATGAAGAGTCTAGTCATCTAAAATGCTCCAAGACCTTGTCATGATACCGTGAAGAAATAGCTCTTGAATGATGCTCGAAGATAACCTCATTAACGCTGGAAAATGTGCTCTTAAAGTTGGCACTATATGCAGTGAGAAGTTGGCCTAACAGTCATGTCGGCTCCCAAAAATAGTCACATCAGTTCACAAAGATAGGTCGGCTCTTATACAAGGGAAAACCACTATATATACCTTGGTAGACTTCGCAAAAAACACAAAAAATTGCGAACAAATCTGAGTCCTAAATTGTGGATTTCAGGAGCCATATATTACAGATTTATTAGAGTAATAAATGCAAATTTCCTGAAGTAATAAATGGAAATTTCTGGGAGCGATTAGATTTGATCTTCAATATTGCCCAAATTACTTTTACAAATTACCCATTCACCATAATAAAAAACACAACAAAATATTATAGTATTATAGTATTATTTTTTTAAGTATTAAATTATTTATACAAATTTCAATTTATCTATGAAATGAAAAACCAATTTCTCCAATATCATTACAAATAATGTAAAAATCAAAACTCTAAATACTTATTGAAATAGTATAAACTTGCAATGAGATACTTATAAATTCATTCGCGGTAGCTATTTGTAAAATTTAAATCTAAAACCTTTCAAACATAGAAAACTTTTCGCTAAAGAACATAAGTCACAAACATGTGATCTTTTGCATGAATAAAATTCCTCGAGAAAATGATAAACATAAGAATGAAAAGGATCAAGAAGATGATACTCTTGTAAATAAACGCATGACAAAAGTTAGATTGAAACTTATAAAAATGTATGTATATAAATAAATATAAGTACTATGTACGTATATAAATAAATATAAGTACTAGATACTTTTAAGCTTTAGTTTATCATTTTAACATATTTACTTGTTGAATATATAAAATTAGTTGCATGTTTCATTATCAATTTATAATAATAATTTAATTTATTATTATGTCTATTATGAGATTAAGTATATAATATTGTTTTGATTACGTATTAGTTTGTTTTTGATTAAAAAAAATTTTTTTTATTCATAATTTAATATTAGAAATTTAATTTTTGTTATTTTTTATTATTATTTAAATTTATTTATTTGTAAAGTGATTGGTTGAGATCTTATTATGAGTTGTTTAGTAACTTCTGTTTCTATTAATTATTAATTTTTTGTTTTTAATTTTATTTAACTTTTTTATTTTTATTTTATTTTTCTCTTTTTCTATTATTTTTCATATATTATATCTCCATATTTTCAATTTAAAATGACTTATTATTATATTAAAAACATATATATATTGAAAATAATATATATATATATGTGTGTGTGAATGGATTTATTATTATTATTATTATATATAAGTTAATATAAATAATATTAGTTAATCATATTTTTAAATTTTTAGTGATGGCATTCAACAATATAACATTTTATTAATTGTTTGATATTTGTGATGAAATTTTTGTTTTTATTATTTTAATTAAGCTATATTTAAATTAAATGACAAATATTAACTACTATATAGTTCTTGTTAAAAGTCTTTGTATTATTATTCTAACCATTCATATTAACATAAAATTGATTAATAATAAAACTAATTAATAACCAGACTCAAAACCACTATAATATCAACATATCACGGCAAAAAAAAATAGAAAAATAACACTCCATTCCTTCTGACTTTTCAAATTAACCCTAACTTAATTATATCATATAAACCTTATATTCTAAACTATTATTTAGCAAAATTTATTTTAATATGAAATATTTTAATTAAAAAATTTCAAAAAATATTTTATGAAAAATATAAATTAGTTATTTTAATTATAAATAATTGCAAGATTGATAACAATGAAAATCTATCCAATTATATCGAAAAGAAAATCTGAAATATACACAATTAAGGCCCCTTAATTGAACCAAAAAGAGCTTAAACTCTACCCCGCCAAGTCTTCCTAGAAAGGAGAGAACCCCTGAGATGTCATGCGCTCAAACACCACAAGCAACGGAAAGCATATTTTGGTCTGCTAGCCTCCCACGGGTTCAGTATTACCTAAAGAATTGACCTTTGACTTACTACCGAACCTTATAATTTTAAATGATATATAAAAATAAATTTAAAAAGAACATTACCACCTACTCTATGTTGGATTGTCATAAAAGGTAACAGTTTGGCCCCAACAAAAATATTGTATATATATTAAAATCTAGAAGGTGCATCTAATATCGATAATATATATATAGAACATTACCACCTACTCGACGTTGAATTGTCCTAAAAGGTAACCGCTTGGCTCAAAAAATAAAAAATAAAATACATGGTATATATATTAAAATTTAATATATATACAAGCAACTCTCACCAGTTACCGATTAATCTAGATAAAAAAAAAAAAAATTAATATATATACAAACTGATTAAAAATTAATATATCTTTTTTTAAATGAATTAAAAACTAATTTGGTTTTTTTATCTAGTATAGAGAACATAGATGATCTCTATTATAATGTTATTACAACTTTCTCATATTTTATTAACAAGTTCTCAATTGAAGTCTCAAATAATAAAAGAAATAGCAAAACCAACCCATGGTATGACAAAGATTGTAAAAGTCTGAGGAGAGCAATTAAGGAAGCTGTTGATGAATCTCTCAAAATTGACAAGATAAAAATCTACAAAGCCCTAACTAAAAGGAATGAAAGACAATATATTCGTACAAGACAAGAGAATCTCTTACACCTATTTAAGGTGGCTCCTAAGAAATTCTGGAGGCAGATTCTAACTAGGAAAACTAAAGATAATAATAAAATTGCTTTACACGACTGGAATTCCTATCTTAAAAAACTTTATGAATCTCCAAATGCCAGGGATAACTTTGAAACGCTACTCACAATGAAAGAAGTTTTCCCATTAGAAGACATTGCTTTCGGGGTTAAATGCCTGGCAAATGGGAAAGCTAAAGACATTGAAGGTTACCAGACATAAATCTTAAAAATTGGAGGTTCTATCTTCATCCCCCACATCCACAAGCTTTTCAACCAAGCAGTCAAGCAAGGGTTCCCTAAACCTTGGACTCAGAGCCTCATTATCCCTACTTTTAAAAGTGGGGATACAAATAACCCCTCTAATTATTGGACAATTATGATCAACCCTCTCTTAGCCAAGTTATATGGTATTATTTTGGAAAAGAAGCTGAGCACTTGGCTTGAAAGTGAAGGTAAGCGGGCTAAAGGCCAAGCGGGTTTTAGAAGGCAGCACTCAACAACAGACCACCTCGTTACGCTTAGGATCATTGTGGAGGAATGCCACAATGATAAATCCAATCTCTTATGTTGCTTTGTGGACTTTAGAAAGGCTTTCGATACGATTCCTAGAAACAACCTATGGAATAGATTAGAAGAACTAAATGTTCCTTTCGAGCTAAGAGCAGCCGCTATAAGGTTATACGAGAATGTAATTACCAAGTTAAAGAGAAATGAGGGGTGGTTGAAAGATATTAAGTGTAATATTGGAGTTAAACAAGGTTGCCCCCTCTCCCCTACCCTATTTGGCATTTACATCGACAAGCTAGAAGGTTGTTTAGAGGAAGCAGGATGCGCTGGGACGATCTTAGCTGGGATAGTTATCATCCTTCTTCTCTATGTTGACGATATTGTTCTGCTCGCAAGGTGCCCATCTGATCTTAATAAGCAACTTAGACTTCTTAAGGATTTCTGCTCTACAATGGGTATGTTTGTTAACACTGACAAAATAAAAGTTATGATTATCAAATCCAACAAGGACACTTACGCTAATTTTATGTATGACAATAGTAACTTGGAGGAAGTGTCTTCTTACAAGTACCTAGGAATTGATATTCATCACAAGCTCAACTGGAACTATAGCATTCAGAAAAGGATTAATGGGGAGTGGAAAGCTTATTTTGGTTTTGAAAATAATTGTAAAACGGAAAACCTCGTAATGTGGGATAGAAAGAAGTTCCTCTTTGAAACTTTAGTCACTCTTGTTATCTTATATGGATGTGAGGTTTGGGGTTGCAGCATCTCTAGAGAATCCTAGAGAAAGATTGAGCAAATCCAGAAGCGTTTTATAACGTATAACCTTAAAATTAAAAGCAATACACCCTATCCTATTCTCCTTATAGAAGTGTGTCTTTCCCCTATCGAGAGCCTAGCTATGACTAGGCTTCTGTTGTACAAGCACAAGCTCAATAGTATAGGAGACCATATACTTCCTAAGCTAGTTTTAAATTCCAGCCAAAACCACCTAATGCTTAAAAGAGGTTGGTATAAAGACACCAAGGCCTGGTTAAACCATTGGGAGATCGACGAGAATGTTGCATTACAAAACATTAATAACATTAAAAAAATTGTTACTTCTAAGTTCAAAGAAAAAATGTGGTGTGAGAAAGATCTAGCAGCTAAAAGAAAATTAAGATATTATAAGGAGGTCATCAACCCCACCCTAGAAGATCAAAAGAATCTCTTTGTTTTAACTAGCTCAAAGAAGAAAATTAATATAGCCAAGATTAGAACGAACTCTCATGAGCTCCATAGTGAAACGGGTCATTGGACAGTTCCTAAAACACCATGGATGGAAAGGATCTTCCATCTCTGTGAGAATATGAACATTGAGGATGAGAATCACTTCCTCTTAGAATGTCCCGTGTACAACCACATTAGAGCTCAATTTCATAATCTTTATTGCAATATTGACCTTCTTAGTCTTTAAAGATGTCAAAATTATAGTGAGCTCAGGAGACTTCTCTCCAAGCTTTTCGAGCATAGGAATAAAATCTTAAATCAAACTAAATAACTCTTTTCTTTAGGTCCAATAGACCAAAAATTAGTCTTAGTAGACATTAACCACCATCATCATCATATATATTAAAAAGTCCATTTATTATTTAATAATAATCATATTACACTACAAAACGTAGAGGGGGTTTGGAAATAATTTTTTTTCCTTTTTTAACCATGGTTGTCATATTCTTTTTCCGAAGATGCGGAGAAGATATGAACTCTCACATGAACATAAATATTTTATATTATTATAAAGAATTAAAGTTACATGGCTGTCATTGGGGTTTAGTTAGCAAATAAAAAATTTATGTAACTTGGCTACTAGGGTTTGATTCGCAGCTATAATGCCATATTATTTATTGATTTAAATTTAATTCATGAATTGATATTGAAATGATTAGCGAATCTTGGTCCATGCTATGGTTTAAGAAACTATTATAGGCTAGAGTCATCTTCCACTTTGCATGGATCAAGTACCTTTTTCTCGTAATGTACTGAGCATTATTATTATAAGATGAAGATACGTCGTTTTAACGAGAGGTAAAATATGGAATTAATTAAATTTATATGTATATTTGATATTAGGTTGGCATAGTTATATAGATGAGTATACTATTATAAATTAAAATGGTTGGTAAATGTTTATAAATATTAATTTATAATAAGAATTTGAGAGTGCAAGCTTCTGTGATCCATAACATATTAGATTATAAATTCTCATGTGATTTCCCAAAAGATTTATAATCTAATTATAATAAGAATCTTAAAGATTAAAAAATAAATTATTAATTATAATATATATATATATATATATATATATATATATATATATATAATTATGGAAATTTATTTTATTTTATGATGGAAATTATTAATTTATAAATAAATTTAATTTAATTTAATTATTAATTTTATTAATTTTTATAAATTATTATTGGTGGTTTTTAAGTTAGAGGTTTATGAGAACCCATGGTATTGGCTCATGGTATTGATGTAGAACATTGTCTAGATCCATCTTAATTGTGGATCTACCAAGAGTTGAGAGGGATCAAATTTTTTGAGATAAAAACTTCTTTAGAGAGAAAAGATATTTGATGAAAACCTCTTTAGAGAGAAAAGATATTTGATCCCTCTCGGTACTTGGTAGATGTGGAGTTAAGATGGATATAGGTTGGTTTTAAAGTAGATGTTGAGTGGTTTTAAAGTAGATGCGGAGTTAAGATGGATCTAGGCTAGTTTTAAATTATTATTGTTATTATTATTATTAATTATGTAAAAAATGAATTAATATAAGAGTTAAATATATATACATTTAAAACTAAACTAACTAAGATCTATCTTAATTTTGCATCTACCAAATGTAGAGGGATCAAATCTATTTTCACTCTAAAATAGGTTTGCATCTGAAGAGATTATAAATTATAATCAATTATAATTATAATTGTAAATAAAATATTATTTTCATTTTATTTTACCCAGTCAAAACGTTAGACAAGACATTACAAAACATTTTTTTAAATGTTTAATAGGACATTACAAGTTATTAATATCCATGGTAAAGTGGGGGTGAATATTCATGGTTAAGAATCCTATTATAATGTAAGTTTATTAGCTTATTTTTGTAAGCTTGGCAGGACCTTTTCATTCATATTCTTCAAAAAGAAGGTTACAACCATAATTCAAGTGATCTGGTGGCCTCAACCTGCCCAGAGGGAAACTGTTGGCCACTGAACAATGCTATAAGCCATCCAAAAACATGAAATTTTAAGTCTGTCTAACAACTCCTTAAATGAATGAATGTCTTGAATCCTTCTAAAATATAGGTACCTAAAACAAAATATCATAGCCTGCAAATTTTCCATACAGCTTTTAACAAAAATGAACCATGCATACTACTATTCATCGGAGGAATCCACAGGAGTTGGATCTTTTTCGCTTGAGCCAGGTAATTCAGACTATGGGGGACAAGGAATGTGTTTCTCAATACAGCTGAGACGAACATTTTGTTGCTGGATTTGACACTGAATAAGCTAAAATTCCTTATGAATTTCTTGGAGACCGGGATCAGACTTGGATGAGCCAATTGGAGGGTTCATTATGGATTTGGACACAATGTTCTTCATTAACCAATATAGGTGAACAGTATGCTTATATAGAGAGGTGCGACCTCGGGAGTGGCCTGGGTCTAGAACCAAGTCTCTCGATTCTTCCAATTGGATCTCAACATCTACCTAGTGATTTAGTTCTACCTCCCAAATAGAAATAATTTGACAGACCTACAATGGGGTTCTCGTCTGATATAGCTGGGCAAAGTCATGGATAAGCCTTGAGGAATACTTTTGACCCCTTCCCCTCGCTTGACAAGGCTGGGCTTGACTATTTTCACCTCGCTTCCCAACATTTCTTCCGTGACCTTGACTACCTCTCGCTGAGGAGCCTGAACCGAAAGAAGGAAGAACCATATTGCCACTCAAACAATCTGTATGGAAATATAAAACCTTGTGATAGACAACCCATACCTCAAGCTTGAGGCAGCAAGACAACTTGAGGTCCCAACAATCACACTATAATTGTAAACCTGAAAATTTATCACAGCATAAAGGCATAAAATACTAAATGTTAGGCTCAAACCCAAAAATTAACTTGAGAATGAGATGGGTCTGATGCCAAAGGCTGAAAACAATAAACACAGGGTCCTCGAGCCCTCTTAAGACCAAACACAGAGGTAAATGATAGGAATCGTACGCAAGAAACCTTGAATCTTAATAACTTTCAGAGACAGCGACAGACATCCATACATGCGATAAGAAGCTCCATGCCATAGAGTTCCATTACATCCCCATGGGAGATAGTAATATTCAAAATAAAACATAAACAATTAGATAGTAAGCATAAAGCTCATAATAAAACTCGGAGGGTTCCTATCAGAATTCTCTACACGATTTCTATTTTCTTACAACCTCCAAATTATATAAACTTCCCCATCGAATTCACATAACATTACATGTCTCAGGGAGTGGACTATAAGAGTGGAAAAGATAAATAACTTACCCGTTGACTTTAGTCATGTGGTGATAGGAACTAGATACCCCAAGGTGACAAACCGTGAAATCCTCCCTCTCGAACTTCCTCAAGCTACCCAAGAGCCCTGAACCGATACTAGAACCCAGAACATAGTAATTACTGCTTGAGAATGAGGGTTTCCATCACCAAACTTATGCAATAAGGAGTCGTGTCGACCGGGATTTATAGCATTAAGATTTTGCATGTACACAACCATATTATCACAGCCACCAAACATGTGAGGGTTGTAGTGGAGCCACCCTACAACTCTTTCTGCTTGAACATTACTCATGACCTAGATATTGAAGGCTCCTTTTTGCTGGATAATGTAAGTTTATTATAAGTATTAAGTTTTTATGTGCTTTTTAATTTTATTTTTTATTTTTTCGAGAGAAAAAGATATGTAATTTCATTAAGCTTGAGGAAAAATTAAATTAAATTTTGTATATGTTAAGAAGCATTCCATAATTGAATTCCACACAGGCATAGAGCTAATGAAACAAGAATAGAAATAACACGGAAGACAAACACCGGCGGAGCGATGGCGGCAATCAACAATGCTAGGGTTTACGGATTTGGACACAGAACATCGACTGCCGCCTCCCATGACGACGCATATGCTGGGTGTTGGCTCTGCACCTCAACCTTTCGCGACTTTGAGGCTGGGGGGAAGTTACCACGGGATTAGAGATGCTCTATACCCACGGCAGCTGTATATCGGGTCCCCTGTTTCTGCATAGACCGAAGAATGGGATTCAGGAGATTAGCTCTCAAGTTAATACTGGTTGTTGTGCATCGTTACCAGAAGAGTGCCTGCTCTCCATGGTCTGGGGGATGGGGCGGTGGTCGACGGCCGATGGGAAAGAATAGCAGTTGCGCCCCTTACTCCATTGCGCCCTCTACGCAACATTATGAAGGCAGAGTACTAAGTACTCAGGGTTCCTATCAAATGGGTTGCACAAGAGATACAAGCATTCAACGCAAGCGAGAACGACAACCAGTTTCTGTTAGGCCACCACCGAAGCAGAAAAATAAACAAAAGCCAAAGGCCGATAACTACACCACAGCGAAGGAAAAACGGGTAAGTACAAACTGCTTCCAGATTTTTCTTAAAACTCCTGTGGGCAACAACTTATTGATTTGGATACAAGAGTCTAATCGGGTTGCTGACCTAACGCAAACCATTTTGGATACCACTAGCTATCCTATCCATGAACAATCTCTCATCCATTGTGGGAGATCTCTATAGGACTCCTGCAAACTCAAAGATTATGGCATATACCCTGCTTCCAACATTTACCTCAATCTACGATTGAGAGGTGGTGCTGCCAGATAGAACAGAACACAGGGGTCACAAGGACCCAACACAACCTGCAATGAACACCCCAAAGGACCATCCTACAAGAACATACTAAAGGGGATAAACATACCTGCTGCTCCAATAGCACAAGCAGCAAATGCCCCAAAACCATACATTGTGGAACAACTTAATCAGATTCCAGAACTGCAGATGGAAATTCCTAAGATTGATGAACATCGTTTCGTCTTTGAATCACAAGCACTTATCTACAGATTTAACTGCTTTTGGCCAAAACCAATGGAGCTATTTCATTGGATTTTCACAAATGGTACGACGGAATATGAAATACATCTCTGTTCCAAGGGGTTCTTCATTGTCACTTTCTTATCCTCATAAGCCAGAGAAAACATTCTCAAGGCTGGACCATGGTTCTAGGGGACTATCGGACTATTCACCATACCATGGTTTCCATATTTTGATGAAAATACAATGGAGGTCACCAAAATTCCGGTCTGGGTGCGGCTTTACAACCTTCCACTTCATTTCTGGAATGAAGAGGTACTCATTAGCATTGGCAACATTATTGGGAGCTACATAAAAACTGATACCAAATGCATGGAGGAGAGAGTCTTTACCTTTGCTCGCATTTGTGTGGAAGTAGACCTTAGCAAGGGGCTTCCTAAGTGCATTATACTATCTCATAAACAACAAAAATGGACGCAGCATCTTGATTATGAAAACACTGCATTCAGATGCAGAATATGCAGAAATACATGGAATTTACAAAACACGTGTCCAGAAGCTAAAAGAGATAACAGAAAAAAGAAAAAGACAGGAAAAACCAACAAGGGTTGGCAATTTCCATCAGATAAACCAGAACAGGAGATGGAAGAAGATGAGGAGGAACCCATCCCAAAAGAAAACAATCAAACAACAACAGAAGATGAGACACAAGAACAAGAGATGCAAGAGCCATCCAACATGGCTCAGGCGTCATTGGAACAAGGGGCCCAAGAAAGTGGAGGACACAAAAGACATCATAACTCAGACAATTCAAATTCGGATAAGGACAATGGAGCAATTATAATTGAGAACCAGGTTGTACTTATCACCACTTCGCCATCACCTGGTCCATGGCAAAAGGTTGAAAATAAAAAAGGGAGAAAAACTTAAATACTCCCCTTTGTATTATAGCTTCTTGATGCAACTTATTGTCGATACTTGAAATACTGCAAAGTGTAACATGTAATTTTGTTTTTATTAATAAAATTATGAATTTTTCCTTTGTGAAAAAAAAATGAAATAACAGAACAACAAGAAAATATTTATACAACATACAATGGAGGAGGAAATTGAAAAACGAACATTCTTTGTTAGCTTGACTTTTTACTCTTATTTTTATCCACCTTGTTCCAACCATATGAATTTGGTTTAATAGGAACCAAGGCTAATGTTATATCTGCATCCACCTAGGGGGATTCTTTATCAAAATTTGAACATTCTCAGACATGGGCTCTTTTGGAACCCTCGAGCCCATCTGAAGTCTACATACTAACATGGGGAGAGCCCTATTATGTTTGATCTGTGCCTGAAAGATCTCTTCTAATTTTTTACCATCCTGAAACCTTATTCTCCTCTTTAGGTTAAGCTTAGGTTTTCTCTTTGGGTTCTTCTTTTCATCTTCTGAAAGGAAAATCTCAAAAAAATTCCAACCTTTTGGTTGCTTGGGTTGCTTCTTTTCCTTTTTTGGGTTTTTCTTAGCCTGTGCATAAGTGTTTTGCGGGTGACCTGTGTGAAGAAATTCATGACATCTAAAAGTTGTATTTTCATAGTCTAAATCTTGCATCCACCGTAATTTATTGTGCTTCAAGGTTATGTGGTCTAGAAATCCTTTGCTCAAATCTATTTCCACACATATTCTAACAAAGATGAAGACTCAGCCTTTTTCTTGTCTTTCCAAATCCCTTTTTTTTTAATTTACCCAAGGCATTCCCAATGTCTTCAATAACTTTTTGATGCTAGACACGAAGGGGAAGGTTTGGGAGCATAACCTAAATCAACATGGTAGTTACTACCACTATTGTGGCATCGATTCCGAAAAAATTAGAGTGTTAAATAAGCCACCATTTCCCAAGATCCATGGCCCTTTCTAAAGAACAAAGGCAAAGTAATTTTGAGTGTAAAATTGAACTATAAATAATCCTTTGGAGGACAGGTAAATATCATTGTTTGGCATCCAAAAATTTAAGATCCATTGTGTTAGTACTTTAGGTTTTTGCCAAAACGCATTGATAACATAGAAATGAAACCTCAGTGTTATTAACCACCAAGGCTGGGGCATATTCCATGTGGTCTACAATATAGGAACCTAGAGTGTTATGGGTCTGTACAACAAATCCAGAAAGTGAACTACTTCTTTGAATGAGAGTGTTGTTCCATTTTTTGTTCTAACTCTAGAAGAAACCCTAGGAGCACCCCCACATAATCGTGTGTTCATAATTATGGATGAATCTTTATAGATATTGTAATCCTTGAGCATGGAAGAATAAAGAAGGATATCCCCTTCGTATTGCAAACATTGGAAGCCAATGGGTATACCCCATTTTTCTACAATAACATGTTTTAGCGAGAAGATAGGGGTATATCTATTGATCCAAAATGTAAAATATTTACCACTGTAATTTTTAATAAAAATATGGAAAGAGTTGGCTTGCTCTAGCATTGGTTGGGACTAAGGGAATGCACCACATAGAACCGGTAAAAGAGGGGAAAACAGCCCCATACAATGTTTAAACCCCAAAACCACAAACGCTGAAGGAACAAAGAAAAAATATTGAATAGAAAATAGCAAAGAGAAGAAAACAAGATCAAGGGGGATAGAATATGAGATACCAAAAAAAGTATTTCCTTGCTTCATTTCCAATGAGAAACGTCTGCCATTTGATTCATCAAAAATACTCCCATGGGATTTTTTGAAACCACAACTTAATGATGACTGTACCAAGGTTAAAACATTGACTATTAATAGAGTCCTCCCACTGAATTTGGCCTCGTTGGAAGCTTCACAAAGTGCAGACAGTTCATCCAGCGGAGGGGTAGACAAAATATTGTCATGTGTGTCAATAATGGCAGATAAGAGCACAGAATGTCCTGAGAGAGGGTCATCAAGGGCAAAAGAGTCGAGACCAAACAGGGTGGCAACATCCAAAACAATTGTGCCTTGCAGAGAAAACCCAACAACATGTGTCATCCTTGATCAATTCTATGTTTTATGTGCTTATTAATTAACTTTAAATAAGGTTACAAAATCATTATTACTCCCTGCCAAGGCAAGACTCTCAAAATCGATTTTCCCATTGATCATTATTAATTTAGCATTAACCAATGCAACTTATAATGTTTAACTTTGAAAAATAAATATTTATTTTTGCAATATTATTAAAAAAACTATTTTTCAAACACTTGATTAGACCATAACTTGAAGGACTTATTTTAGCCTTTGCATAATATAATGTCATGTGGATGACTGCATCACATATTTTGTGTCATAATTTATGGATATGGTTCCAATATTCATGAATGATTTTCAGATATTTGTGTAGTGATTTTTCAATCCAAAAATAAAATCCTTAAAAATAGTTCATATTCATGTAAATAACATATTAACCATCGGTTACTTCCCACCCTATAATTTAAGTAATTATTTAGATAAAAAATAGATAGAATAACATGTGAACTCGACATATTGAGCCGACATTTAAAAATGTTGACATACATATATACTTACATTACACCTACACATCTCCCCTATATTGGGTTGTAGAGCGCCACTCGGCGCAAACATATTAATTAATCAAGATGACAAAAATTTTAAAATTGGATTTAATTACCTTATTGAGGTCCATGGATATTAAATTTTTTTTATTTTTTTTCAAATAATCAATTAATTTTTACATTAATAAATAAATATGTGTACTGTTTATTTTTATAAATAATAAGGGTTGTTAAGATATTTTAAGTATTCTTAAATTTAAAAAATAAATTAATCAATGTATCAAACACATAATATTTATAAGTTGAAGACATAATTTTATCTATCAAACAAATACAAATTTAGAAAACATATAAAAAAACATAAGGCTTTAAGCTTAAGCATAAACATTGAAAATTAGAGGTGGCAACTAGAAGGAATAGTATTTAGTAATAGTTCATCGTAAACATTAGGGGTTGACATTGAAATATGATTGTTGGGCTCAAAATCCACAACAATCAGTTCCCAATTATTGTTGTTGAGTTTACATGATTTTGTTGTCTTCGAAATGGAAAGAGACAAGTTCAAGAATTAATCAATCTAATGCATAAGATGAAGATGCCAATTTTGCCTTTGTTATCTCATCTCTTCAACCATGCAACAATCCTTATGGCATATCCCACTCTATAGCCTTTGAGTTAACCTAGATCAGACTAACTTTGTAGGGGATCCTCCATGTGGCTTCCTACTCATATTACATGGGACCTTATCCCAAAAAAATTTAAGTTACTTTACGTGATTTATCTCTTCATAGATTTGTATTCCTGTGATGGTAGTCTATAAGGACAAGCTCACAACATATTAGAGCGTTATTAACATCCAAGAAATATAAAGAAGGAAAACAACATCACTTTAAGGGATAAGTTATCTTCATTCTAAGCTAGTGTTTGTTATAAAATATTATACTATTTTAATGAAGAGTTGCGTCCTTACCATAATATTATGCACTCTATTTTATTTATATGAATATGTGCCACATTTCCTTGCATGCTTTTCGTTTCATTCCTTAAGTAGTTCGAATCAATTCCCCTAACTATCTCTTGAAAAATTTCACTCTAAAGAGATATATTTCCTCAAGCTATATAGTTCTAATAATCTTGACATTATATATAGTTCAAGATTACTAGAACTATATAGCTTGAGGAAATATATCTCTTTAGAGTGAAATTTTTCAAGAGATAGTTAGGGGAATTGATTCGAACTACTTAAGGAATGAAACGAAAAGCATGCAAGGAAATGTGGCACATATTCATATAAATAAAATAGAGCGCATAATATTATGGTAAGGACGCAACTCTTTAATTAAAATAGTACAATATTTTATAACAAACACTAGCTTAGAATGAAGATAACTTATCCCTTAAAAAAAAAGATGTCAACTATGCTAATTGGCCAAAATTTTATCAATTAATTTATCGATGTTTAAGACCAATGTTTGATGTTTACATCATAACAGAATGGGATTTCCCACTTTACAAATGAGAGGCCACACAAATATAAAGCAAGAGAGGGATATTTTCACTATTTTTTTATTATCTTCTTAACACCATGGGTTACCAAAAAAAAAACATGCTTATAAATCACCAATACACCAATGGTAAAAAATCAATTAATAACCATGCAAATATCTTTTCACTAGTTTATTATTATTATTATTATGTTTTATTTGTTTCTCTCCTTGCAATTATCATGGATGAATACCATGGCTTACCAAAACCATAGGCTCATAAACCATTAACTATAAAAAGCTAATTAATGACTATGTTGATTCAATTAAAAGGTGGATGGTCACCAATATCCACTTATATCAATCCTCCTTCCTTAGATTAAGATGTTGATGAAAGTTATTAATAACATGGAATGAGAAACGGCTTATATAATCAGATGTCAAAATTTGATTATTCTTCCTCCCAACATGTCCCGATTAATACAACATTAGAATTTATAATGTTAATTATGATTAAACTAATCTAATACTCATTCGTCATAGAAAATCTTTTCATTTTTTGACTTATAATAAAAGTGCTCTAGAGATACCACTTTTATTAACCATGATGCAACACTTTTGATGAAAACTGCCTCTTAAAATCTAATACCACTTTTATTAACCATGGTGCAACACTTTTGATGAAAACTACCTCTTAACATCTAAAACCATAAGTTAGTAACTTTATCGTGATATCATAAAAAAAAAGGACTTTCGTGTAGAATTCTAAACCTTAAAGGTTGGGGTCGTCATATATTTAAAGGTCCCATATGCCAAGCCTCCCAACATATGTGAAGGTGGGAAATTAATTTTTCATTAGAAACCTTCGATGTCATGGTTTTGACTTTAAAAATAAATAAATAAAGGGTCTTTACACAAAGGACACATTTCTTCAATATTATAAGGAGTTGGTTCCCCTTCATAACCTGTGACTTCCATTATTCTTAACTCATATGTAAAAGTGGGACACATTTCTTCAATATTATAATGACTTCCATTATTCTTCACTCATATGTTAAAGTGGGACACATTTCTTCAATATTATAAGGAGTCGTTTCCCCTTCATAACCTATGATTTCCACTATTCTTCATAACCTATGACTTCCACTATTCTTAACTCATATGTTAAAGTGGAAGGGATCATACATGGAGCTTGCCCCACCTTTGCCCGTAAGTGTATTAGATATAAAGGGACCTCTTTTGTTAAAATGTTAAATATAAAGTTCTTCAATGAAATTTAAAAATTAAGAAAAACCGTCCTCAATGAAAAAACTAAGAAAAGCCATTTACTACCAACTCTGAAAAGTATATGGAACAGCAATCACTAAGATATGAATATTAACTTTAAAATTTCTTTCGAATATATGAATATTATCTTTAAAATTCCTTGTATATGGACCATCAATAAGATAAAATTCCTTGTATATTGGAACATCAATAAGATATGAATATTAACTTTAAAATTCCTTTCGAATAATAATAGGAAGGGTGAAAATATCATTTTTTAATTTAATTTTATTTTTTATATATCAAAATAATTTTGACATATATTAAAATTTATATACTAAATATTTTTAATATATAAATCCGGTAGAAATCTAATTTATGTAATTTTAAATTTGTTCTATTTTTATAATCTAAATTATGTTTTTTTTAATGTGTAGAATTTGATTCTAATTATTGAGATTGGTTATATGGTGAGATCATAATGGGAATCGATTTTATTGAATAATAATAATAATATGTTTTAGCAAGGTAGAGAAACAATGGTGAAATAAGGTAGTTGGGTTTTTTGTTGCACTATGATGATCCGTAAACAGTCGTGGATATTCCACTCGACAGTTTGTCACAACAGATCTGATAATAATATATTAAAATGTTGAAATTTTACATTACTATAGTTTTATTAAAATTATAGATTTGCAGATTTAACTGTAATTAGTTCATGCATGTGAATGTAAATTATGCAGATGAATAGAGAATGGAAAAATAAACTCACACACACACATAAGACACAAGATATATTGTTTGGGAAACCCTTTCGGGAAAAACACCTAACTGGAATGTAAGGTCATTTCGCTCTCTTTCTTTGTCTAGAAATATGGTTGCAAGTACAAAGGATTAATGTTTTCGGCCCGTGGGCTGCTAAAATGCACATATCCTCTCTATGTGCTCTACCTCCTATCTCTCTTGGCTATCTTTGCTCACGTATGGAACAAAATGCTCTCGAAACAATGGAATGCATCTTCCTCCTAGTGGCTTGGTTATAACACAGCCCGATAGCCTATTAGTGGTTAATTTTGACTACATCAACTCTTAACTAGAGTTAAAATCTAGACTCTTCTAGAGTATTTTACATCACAATCACGTGGTTATCCCCTTTTCCATAAATAATGGACACTATCGCAACATCCTCCCGAACTATAGGTGTGAAAACAGGAAGGTCAACTTCTTAGTGGCATAACTTTTACATACGAACTTTGATTGACGTGCTTCTTACGTCGTTGGAAATAAATTTGTGTGTAGAATAGCATGAAATTATGTGTGTTAAAGTGACAAACTTTTGCCCCCAAAAAGTGTCGTTGGATGCCTCAAAAGACTCTGAAAATTTTTAGACTATGTTTTGCCAAACTAGGTCCCGCCGGTAAAAACGGTCCCGTAAGCTTATTCCTCCACTTTTTCCACTCCAAATGCATCGAGATGGATTGAAAAAATATAATGATCCAATCCAAATCATCTGCAGACAATGGTTCCATATAAAACTAAAGATTGATGAAACCACAATTATTTTGGACAAGAAATTGAGCAAATATTCTAAGAAGAAAAATAAGAATTAAACAATTCATGGACACTAATGCAAATGATATAACTAATAATAAATTCATTGAAAAATAATTAACCAATTATGAGTAGGAGAAATTCAGATCACGTAAATTATTTGTTTTAAGTTAAAATAATACTTGTTTCAATAGAAAATGTGTATTTTCTGATTGAAAATTATTATTGATTTTTTTATGAGAGAAAAAATCCATGGAAAGATGTGTTTAAAACATGTAAATTTTGCTTCAATATGTGTTTAAAACATTTTAATTACATTTTTACTGCTAAGGTGTTAAAATACTTTCTATTTTGTCGATCAAAAATTATTAGTGGTTGGAATAGGAATCTCACTCACACAAAATGGAAGTCATTAAATTTCTTGAGCAATGCCAAGTCTGAAACTTGGTACAATAAAAGTAAGAAGTGAACATTTGTTTTTTTTTTGTGGTTAATGCAATATTTATTGTGTTTTGACTTGTTTTTAAAGGAGTTGTATATAGATGTAACAGAATAGTTCAGATGGTAGTTTTTTGTTGGAATTCAGTAAAACAAATTCCAAAAAATCAGGCAGTTGGAGTGTTTGAATTTCATTTTTAATGGTGGAAATGGATTCAGTGCCATAAAAAACCCCTAAGGCACCCAAAATACTGAATTTTAATGACTGTAACCTAGATTTTCAAAAATCTTTGCCAGAATTTTTCATAATCTTGCCGAAATTTCTGAAATATTCTGTGAATTTTTTTAGACTACGGTGTTTTCAAATTCTCACACTTCATATCATGAAAAATGACTTTCAATTAATGTCATTTATTGTACCGGAGAGATTTCAAATTATAGCATTTTATGCCTTCTCTTTTAAATAATGTCATACTTATTATGTTCAAGAGGTGTCAAACATGTTGTTCTTTATATCTTGTATTTTAAATATAAATGAAATATTTGCATCAATTTGAATTTGTGTTGATTGTAGATTTAGATACTTAAAAAGAAAAAGTGATTTGTTAAAATATATAGAATATAAATATAATGGTTCTCAAACCCTTGTGGTTGTTGTTATTTGCAGAAACCGGATTATCCACAATATCTAAAACAATTGTCGACGTTTTGAATCCCAACGGGGATCCATCTTCAGGACGAGAAATGAATGAAGGATGAAATAAGGTCGCAAGAGGTCCGGAGGTCTGCGGCCCTTCTTTCAATCTTAATTTGAGTTTTTTCCAAATAACAGATATCTACCCAAGACTTCCCTCCGTGTAGGGAAATTATAATGGTTCTCAAACTCCTGTGGTTGTTGCTATTTGCAGAAACCAGATTATCCACAGTATCATAAAACAATTTTCAATGTTTCGAATCCCAACAGGGATCCATCTTCAGGACGAGAAATGAATGAAGGATGAAAGAAGGTCACAAGAGGTCCGAAGGTCTGCGGCCCTTCTTTCAATCTTATTTCGAGTTTTTTCCAGATAACAGATATCAACCCAAGACTCCCCTCTGTGTAGGGAAATAATAATGGTTCTCAATTGTTTTATGATACTGTGGATAATCCGGTTTCTGCAAATAATATAAATATAATTATAATGTTTACATGATACTAAAATAATGATGATGTTATATTCGTAAAAGACAATAGAATCTCTTACACCTCTCTAAGGTGGCTCCTAAGAAATTATGGAGGCTAACTAGGAAAACTAAAGATAATAATAAAATTTCTTTACACGACTAGAATTCCTATCTTAAAAAGCTTTATGAATCTCCAAATGCCAGGGATTTTGAAACCCTGCTCACAACGAAAGAAGTTTTCTCATTAGAAGACATTGATTTTGGGGTTAAACGCCTGGCAAATGGGAAAGCTAAAGACATTGAAGGTTACCATGTGGAAATCTTAAAAATTGGAGGTCTTGTCCTCATCCCCCACATCCACAAGCTTTTCAACCAAGCAGTCAAGCAAGGGTTCCCTAAAACTTTGACTCAGAGCCTCATTGTCCCTATTTTTAAAAGTGGGGATACAAATAACCCCTCTAATTATCGAACAATTATGATCAGCCCTCTCTTAGCCGAGTTATATGGTATTATTTTAGAAAATAAGTTGAGCATTTGGCTTGAAGTGAAGGTAAGCAGGCTAAAGGCCAAACGGGTTTTAGAAGGTAGCACTCAACAACAGACCACCTCGTTACGCTTAGGATCATTGTGGAGGAATGTCGCAATGATAAATCCAATTTCTTATGTTGCTTTGTGAACTTTAGAAAGGCTTTTGATACGGTTCCTAGAAATAACCTATGGAATAGATTAGAAGAGCTAAATGTTCCTTTCGAGCTAAGAGCAACCGCTATAAGGTTATATGAGAATGTAATTGCTAAGTTAAAGAGCAATGAGGGGTGGTTGAAAGATATTAAGTGTAATATCGGAGTTAAACAAGGTTTCCCCCTCTCCCCTACCCTATTTGGCATTTACATCGACAAGCTAGAAGGTTTTTTAGAGGAAGCAGGATGTGCTGGCACGATCTTAGCTGGGATAGTCATCATCCTTCTTCTCTATGCGGACGATATTGTTCTTCTCGCAAGGTTCCCATCTGATCTTGATAAGCAACTTAGACTTCTTAAGGATTTCTGCTCTACCATGGGTATGTCTGTTAACACTGACAAAACAAAAGTTATGATTATCAAATCCAAGAAGGACACTTACGCTAATTTTATGTATGACAATAGTAACTTGGAGGAAGTGTCTTCTTACAAGTACCTAGGAATTGATATTGATCACAAGCTCAACTGGAACTATAGCATTCATAAAAGGATTAATGGGGGGTGGAAAGCTTATTTTGGTCTTGAAAATAATTGTAAAACGGCAAACCTCATAATGTGGGATAGAAAGAAGTTCCTCTTTGAAACTTTAGTCACTCTTGTTATCTTATATGGATGTGAGGTTTGGGGTTGCAGCATCTCTAGAGAATCCTAGAGAGAGATTGAGAAAATCCAGAAGCGTTTATAACGTATAACCTTAAAATTAAAAGAAATACACCCTATTCTATTCTCCTTATAGAAGTGGGTCTTTCCCCTATCAAGAGCCTAGCTATGACTAGGCTTCTGTTGTACAAGCGCAGGCTCAATAACATAGGAGACCATAGACTTCCTAAGCTAGCTTTAATTTCCAACCAAAACCACCTAAGGCTTAAACGAGGTTGGTATAAAGACACCAGGGCCTAGTTAAACCATTGGGAGATCAACAAGAATGTTGCATTGCAAAACATTAATAACATTAAAAAAATTGTTACTTCTAAGTTCAAAGAAAAAATGTGGTGTGAGAAACATCTAGCAGCTAAAAGAAAATTAAGGTATTATAAAGAGGTCATCAACCCCACCTTAGAAGATCAAAAGTGTCTCTCAGTTTTAACTAGCTCAAAGAAGAAAATTAATATAGCCAAGATTAGAGTGAACTCTCATGAGCTCCATAGTGAAACAGGTCATTGGACAATTCCTAAAACACCATGGATGGAAAGGATCTACCATCTTTGTGAGAATATGAACATCGAGGATGAAAATCACTTCCTCTTAAAGTGCCCTGCGTACAACCACATTAGAGCTCAATTTCATAATCTTTGTTGCAATATTGACCTTCTTAGCCTTTTAAGATGTCAAAATTATAGTGAGCTCAGGAGGCTTCTCTCCAAGCTTTTTGAGCATAGGAATAGAATCTTAAATCAAATTAAATAAATCTTTTCTTTAGGTCCGATAGACCAAAGATTGGTCTCAGTGGACATTAACCATCATCATCATCATCATTTTGTTTTCTAAGTAATGTCAATAGATAAATTAGTAAAATATATTAAAATTAACTAGATTTAAATAAAATAAACGTAGTTGATATAGGTTGAGAAACATCAACTATTTAATCAATTTATTCATCTTTTTTATAAATATTCAACTAAAAACACAATATTTTGAAGTAAATTTCATTCAATCCTATAATAAATTCAAAAGCATGATACATTTTAATGTAATGAAGTAGGTGAGAAAGAAAATTAAACATAATTAAAAAATATAAATATAAATAAGGTATTTATCTATAATAGCTTCATAATTAAAATAATTATATAAATTAATTAAAAAATATTAAAATAACCATTTAAATTACAACTATTTAAATTAACTATAAATTAAAAAACAACTAAAATAATGAAAAAATAAAATAGTCATGTCAAATAACAAAAATATTTAAAAATTAAAGACAACTACGCCACCCAAAAAAAATGGTATTTCATAACCTAAACATATATATGTGGGGTTTAATATTATTAGAGTTTTTTCTAATAAGTTTAGAATATATAATTTAATAATTATAATAAATATTATTAATATAATTACTAATATTAATAGTAAACTATTACATTACTAATATTAATAGTACATTATTACTATAGATTATCACATTGATTTATAAATTTCGCATTAATAATGAGCTAATTTTAACATTAGTGCATTATAATCATGATTAATCTTCATAATTAATTTGGTCAAAGATAGTGAACATGAAGATCATGTTGAATCATGATAATTGATAGGCATTATGTTTAACATACTTACAGTTAAGCATAGACACATGTATATCTAGAGTCATCGTGATGACATGGAACAAGATATTTAGCCTTTGCAGTCAACCTTTTCAGACAATGTATAAATAGTCAACCATGGTCAATGGTAATCAATTGTATGTTTACCATACTCAATGATAGTCAACATTGTTTACTCATAGTAACCCTTAGTCAAACATGGTCAACCATGGTCATCCATGGTCGATCATCTCATTGTGACAAAGATTTTCTAGATATGAAAATAAACCATGGTCAATCATGGTCAACCATCGTCAACCATATTTTATAAAATCAATCGTGGTCAACCAGGGTTAATTATGGTCAACCATTGTCCAACAACACATTGTGATAAAGATCGTCTCAATATGAAAATCAATCATTGTCTCAACTATGTTTCAACGTCGCATTATGACAAAGATTGTCTCAATATGATAATCATGGTCAACCATGTTCAACCATGTTTTATAAAATCAAACACGGTCAGCCATGTTCAAAGATGTTCTATAAAATCAAACATGGTCATCCATGGTCAATCATGGTCAACCATGGTTGAACGTCACATTGTCACAAAGATTGTCTTGATATGAAAATCAACCATGGTCCAACATCGCATTTTGACAAGAATTGTCTCAATATGAAAATCAACCATGGTCAACCATGTTTATTTTAGTGTTTATAATATTTATCTTAGGGTTTATATACCTTAGGTTTATAATATTATCCAGTGGATTTAGTATTATTCCCATGGGGTTTTATTATTATTCCCTTGGGTTTATAATATCAATCATGCCCAACCATCGTCAATCATAGCCAACCATAGCTGAGCAGTGCATTGTGACAATCATTGTCTCAATATGAAAATCAACCATGGTCCAACGTCACATGGTGACAAAGATTGTCTCGATATCAAAATCAATCATTGTCAACCATGGTCAACCATGGTCCAAAATTTCATTGTGACAAGGATTATCTCAATATGGAAATCCACCAAATTCAACCATGGTCAACCATGTTTATTTTAGGGTTTATAATATTTATCTTAACGTTTATGTACATTGGGTTTATAAATTTGTATCCCTTGGGTTTATAATATCAATCCCTTGGGTTTATTAATACTAGGGTTCATATTCCTAGGGTTTAATATTATTCCCTTAGGTTTATAATCCCTTGGTTTCTTAGTATTAATCCTTGGGGTTTATTATTCCCTGGGGTTTATTATTCCCTTGGGTTTATAATATCGATCATGGTCAAACATGGTCAACCATGTTTTATGAATTCAATCATGGTCAACCATATTTTATAAAATCAATCATGGTCAACCATGGTTAATCATGATCAACCATGCTCCTACGTCGCATTGTGACAAATATTGTCTCAATATTAAAATCAATCATTGCCTCGACCATGGTCCAACGTCACATTATGACAAATATTATTTCAATATGATAATCATGGTCAACCATGATGAACCATGGTCAATCATGGTCAACCTTGGTACACCATGTTCAACCATGTTTTTTCAAATCAAATACAATCATCCATGGTCAACCATGGTTGAACGTTGCATTGTAACAAAGATTGTCTTGATAAGAAAATCAACCACAGTTAAGCATGGTCAACCATGGTCCAACATCGCATTGTGACAAGGATTGTGTCAATATGAAAATCAACCATGGTCAACCATGTTTATTTTAGTGTTCAGAATATTCATATTAGGGTTTATATACCTTGGGTTTATAATAATAGTCCCTTGGTTTTAATATTATTCCCTTTGATTCATAATAACTTGGGGTTTTAGTATTAATCCCTTGGGTTTATTATTCACTTGGGTTTATAATATCAATCATGGTCAACCATGGTCGAATGTCACATTGTGACAATGATTGTCTCAATATAAAAATCAACCATGGTCAACCATGGTCCAACGTATTATTATTACAAGATTGTCTCAATATGAAAATCAATCATGGTCAATCACGGTCAACCGAGGTCCAACTTTGCATTGTGAAAAGGATGTCTCAATATGGAAATCAACCATGGTCAGCCATGTTTATTTTAGGGTTTATAATATTTATCTCAAGATTTATATACCTTGGGTTTATAATTTTTATCCTTTTGGTTTATAATATTAATCCCTTGGGTTTATTAATCTAAGGGTTCATATTCCTAGGGTTTAATATTATTTCCTTAGGTTTATAATCCTTTGGGTATTTAGTATTAATCCCTAGGGTTTATTATTCCTTTGGGTTTATAATATTGAATCCTAAGATTTATTATTCCCTTAGGTTTATAATATCGATCATGGTAAACCATGTTTATAAATTCAAACATGGTCAACCATCGTCAACCATATTTTATAAAATCAATCATGGCCAAGCATGGTTACTCATGGTCAGACATGCTCCTATGTCAGATTGTGATAAATATTGTCTCAATATGAAAATCAATCATTGTTTCAACCATGGTCCAACATCACATTATAACAAATATTGTTTCAATATGATAATCATGGTTAACCATGATCAACCATGGTCAATCATGGTCAACCTTGGTAAACCATGTTTAACCATGGTTCATAAAATCAAACACGGTTATCCATGGTTAACAATGGTCGAACATCACACTATGAAAAAGATCGTATTGATATGAAAATCAACCACGGTTAACCATGGTTAACCATGGTCCAACGTCTCATTTTGACAAGGATTGTCTCAATATGAAAATCAACTATGGTCAACCATGTTTATTTTAGTGTTTAGAATATTTATCTTACAGTTTATATACCTTGGGTTTATAATATTAGTCCCTTGGGTTTAATATTATTCCCTTGGGTTCATAATCCCCTAGGGTTTTAGTATTAATCCCTTGGGTTTATTATAACAATCATGGTTTACCATGGTCAATCATAGCCAACCATGGTCGAATGTCACATTGTGACAATTATTGTCTCATTATGAAAATCAACCATGGTCCAACGTCGTGTTGTGGCAAGATTGTCTTGATATGAAAATCGATCATGGTCAACCATGGTCCAACTCTATATTGTGACAAGGATTGTCTCAATATGGAAATCAACCATTCTCAGCCATGTTTATTTTAGGGTTTATAATATTTATCTCTGGGTTTATAATTTGTATCCCTTAGGTTTATTATTCCCTTGGGTTTATAATATTAATCCATTGGGTTTATTAATCTAAGGGTTCATATTCATAGGGTTTAATATTATTCCCTTGGGTTAATAATCCCTTGGGGTTTTAGTATTAATCCTTAGGGTTTATTATTCCCTTTGGTTTATAATATTGATCCCTAGGGTTTATTATTCCCTTGGGTTTATAATATCGATCATGGCCAACCATGTTTTATAAATTCAATCATTGTCAATCATATTTTATAAAATCAATCGTGGTCAACCATGGTTAATCATGGTCATCCATGCTCCTATGTCACATTATGAAAAATATTTTCTCAATATGAAAATCAATCATTTTATCAACCATGGTCCAACGTGATATTATGGAAAAGAATGTTTCAATATGATAATCATGGTCAACCATGATCAACCATGGTCACTCATGATCAACCTTGGTAAACCGTGTTCAACCATGTTTTATAAAATCAAATATTGCCATCCATGGTCAATCATGGTCAACCATGGTCGAACGTCACATTGTGAAAAGATTGTCTTGATATGAAAATCAACCACGGTTAATCATGGTCAACCATGGTACAACGTCTCATTTTGACAAGGATTGTCTCAATATGAAAATCAACCATGCTCAACGATAGTCAACCATGTTTATTTTAGTGTTTATAATATTTATCTTAGGGTTTATATACCTTAGGTTTATAATATTAGTTCCTTGGGTTTAATATTATTCCCTTGGGTTCATAATCCCTTGGGGTTTTAGTATTAATCCCATGGTTTTATTATTCCCTTGGTTTTATAATATCAATCCCTTGTGTTTATAATATCCATCATGGTCAACCATGGTCAATCATAGTCAACCATGGTTGAATGCCGCATTATGACAATGATTGTCTCAATCCGAAAATCAACCATGGTCACCTATTTTCCAACATCGCATTGAGATGAATATTGTCTCGATATGAAAATCAATCATAGTCAAGCATGGTCGAACGTTGCATTGTGACAAGGATAAATATGGAAATAAACCATGGTCAACCATGTTTATTTAAGGGTTTATAATATTTATCTTGTGGTTTATATACCTTGGGTTTATAATTTTTATCCCTTCGGTTTATAGTATCCATCCATTAGGTTTATTAATCTAAGGGTTCATATTCCTAGGGTTTAATATTAATCCCTAAGGTTTATAATCCCTTCATTTTTTAGTATTAATCCCTAGGGTTTAGTATTCCCCGGGTTTATAATATCAATCATGGTCAACCATGTTTTATAACATAAATCATGATCAACCATGGTCCAACATTGCATTGTGACAAATATTGTCTCAATATGAGAACGAAGCATGGTTAACCATGGTCTAATGTCGCATTGTGACAAAGTTTCTGTCAATTTGAAATTAAACCAAGGTCAACCATGGTCCAATGTCACATTGTGACAAGGATTTACTTAGTGTGAAAATTGACCATGGTCAACCATGTTTATGTTGAGCCCTGAAATTTTCTTCTCTTTTGACAACTTTCACCTCATTTCATCATTTCTTTATCATTTCATAAACCTAAAGATCAATGAGAATGATTAAGGTTGCTTAAAGGTTGCATGCAAATGACTAAATTATTTAACTTTCGTGATTTTTGTTGTCTTAATAATTTTTGAACAGTTTAGCTACAGAATACAGGCATTTTGTAGCCATTCAAGCGTTCCGCAGCTGTTTTTGTGTTTAAGTATGTTACAAGTGTCAACTGGAGAAAAGGCACACATGGGTGGATTCCAAATCTTCCCTACATGGTTCCTTCTTATCCACGAAGATTGAATCGATAGCTGGAGATGTCTAAGCCCATGGTCAAAGAAAAGGTCAAAGAAGTTGTTTTCTACAGGAATTAGGACTCCTGATTTGCTTTACAGCAAATCACGAGTCCCAAAAGAGTTTTAATTCAATTTTGACTTAAATATTACACCTGTACCTATTTCTATTCAATGTTAGTTATGAATTTGCATATAAATTAAGCTCTGTAATACCGAAAAGGGACGATTGATACATATTTCATCATTACAGTGACACTTTGTTTTTAAGCACTGCGTTAATAAAAGGAGTTTAGCCTTGATGTTGTTCTGAATACAATCTCAAGGAGTTAAAGGATTAATGTCGAATTGGTAGCAGAGGGCCCCTGCTATTCGAGGAGGTTTTACATGTTTTCTAGATAAGTCATTTTCAATTATGTTTTTTCATATTTCCTTACTTAGACTGCTTTCTTAAATCATAGTTTTTAGCATTTTGTTTCATGTCATCTGCTTAGTTAATGGATCCTCATTATACTACAGTTAGTCTCTTTCACGAGCTCTTCCAACAAATCTCTACTAAATGAATGGGATTCAATTGTAATATTCTGAGTTTTTAGCATTTCATTTATTATTGTTTAATTAAATAGAAGATCCTCATCATACTGCAATTAGTTTCTTTCACAAAGCTCTTCCAATAAATATTTAATTCACGAATGAGATTTAGTTGTAATATTATGAGTTATTGATTGTTTCA
This sequence comes from Pinus albicaulis, assembly GCA_034641835.2. Taxonomy (NCBI): domain Eukaryota; kingdom Viridiplantae; phylum Streptophyta; class Pinopsida; order Pinales; family Pinaceae; genus Pinus; species Pinus albicaulis. Next base: position 2,058,927,479 of record CM076575.1, read on the forward strand.
TAGAATATCCTTATCACATTATAGTTAATCTCTTTCTCAAGCTCTTCCAATAAATCTCTATCAAATGAATGAGATTTAGTTATAATGTTATAAGTTGTTTCAACATTTCATAGGAGATCCTTACTACATTATAGTTAATTTTTTTCTCAAGCTCTTCCAATAAACCTTTATCAAATGAATGAGGTTTCTCTATAATGTTCTAAGTTACTGATTGTTTCAGCATTTCCTTTTTTTTGTTTTAGGAGATCCTCATTGCACTAGAATTAATATTTTTCTCAAGCTCTTCCAATAAACCTCTAATTGAATGAATCAGATTAAGTTGTAGTGTTTTGAGTTACTTTTAATTTCATGAATGTTCATTTAGAAGTTGTAATATCCATGGATTAGGACTCCTTGTTTTCATCATTTTCTAGTTAAGAATAGAACTTGCAAATAAACTCTGTTTTCATTTATTCATTTTCCTGTTCATCCTCTTTACATAGATTTAACTTCATCTTTCTAGTATAGAATAGAATACTAATAACCAAAACATAAAAACCTCAAAAACATCAACAAAACACTAAAACAACGAAGTAAGAAAAAGGATTCTTAGGTACATATAGTGCATTACACTTCATCATTTTACTAGCCCTGGTCGATGATTTATGTTAACAATTTAGGACACTAAATTGACTAAACAGTTTATTTTAATGTTTATAATACTCATCTTATGGTTTATATACCTTAGGTTTATAATATTAGTCCCTTGGGTTTAATATTAGTTAACCATGGCCAACCATGTTTTATAAAATCAATTTTGGTCAATCATGGTTAATCATGGTCAACCATGGTTCAACATCGCATTATGACAAAAATTGTCTCAATATGATTGTTGGTCCAATTTATGAGTTTAAATCGGATCATTAATTCTTTTATCAATCTGGTTTTTGTAATCTTAGAAGCACTCCAATATATATGGTTTAGAGGTAGTTTTCTGTAAGTTTAACACCTAACTAATTGGAATCCTTGAGTATTTTTGCCAAGCAAGCTACATTCTCCCTTACAGGAGAAGGATTTGAAAAGGCTTTAGTGGCGAGATTAACACTTCCAGATTATCAATTTTCCTTAATGAATCAAATAGTAGCAAACTAATCAAACATGAAATGACAAATTTTGACAAGTTCATTTATTTATTGTGAAAGAAATATCAAGTCCTCTTACAAGGAATCAATTCATAATATCTCTTAAGAAAACATATCAACAATAACTTAATCAAAATATAAATAAGATGAGCAACCTTGGATAAATCTATCCTATTGACAGTGAAAGAAACACCAAGCTCTCTTACGAGAGGTCAATTCATAATATTTTGTTATCAAGCATTTCAATAAAAAAATAGCAAAGAATTGAATACTGAAAGGAAGTACAGCAAACTGAAATGAAGATACAGAAAACTGAAATGAAAATTATAGCAAATCAAAATGATATCAAACAAGGAGAAACTAGTGCACAGTCTCGGCAATGGGGGCCCTCCAAGCTTCCGCTCCGCACCTTAGATGAATATCAGCTCAGGTATATTTATAAACCAGATCAATCATCATTCAAAAAACATAATAGAAGCAAAAATAACTCTGAACCAATTGCTTTCATTAATTTTCAAAAGGTATCCAAATTGACATAGTTAAAGAGATGTTTTCCTCCTCTAAATATCACATATTTATACAAGTCTTTAGTAACTAATTAAATAAAAGTGCTCAAATACATTTATGATATCTTTAGATAAGGCATAAAATTCGAATTCAATACTCCTATCTCTAAAATTTGGGAAAAATCCCTTAAAATCATATTCTGCCCATATTTCATGCTCAAATCAGGGGATATTTCTGAACAGCTATTTTGGTTTTACCAGCATTGACCGGACCTAATCTAGTTGTTCTAGTCTGAAACAATAGGTGTTCACCCATACTTGGTTCCCATAGTTTCCAGTTGTGCATTTGGTTCGAGCCTAGGTGTCCTACAACCATTACTTCAAACGAGTTATTACAGGTTTTTCTAGTTTTTTCATAATTTAATGTTAATGCTTAATTTTGACTAAAACACAAAAATAATTAAAATACATGATTTAGCTACCTTGATGTGAAAAATGGGTGATTATGATGATAATATGATGAGAAAAAGTGATAAATGATGAAAATGTATAGAGTAAAATAAGCCAAAATCAGAAGCCAACACTCCCCCTTGTTGTGCATGAAGCATGTCCTCATGCTTGATTGATCCTCTTGGATCTCCTTCTTTCCCCGGATGCTGATGTGGTTTCCTCCATCTGAGCTGCATGTATAAGAGCCTCTATCCCTCCTGCTTCTCTTTCACCCACCTTATAGATTTCAGTTTTTACTTTCTGCCTTTCATACTTGTATTTCGCATGCTTCTTTTCCTTTAGCCATCTATAGGCCTGCTTTGAAATAAGAATATTCTACTTCTCAAGTTTTCTTGCCTTCTCTGCGAGATGTTTTTTTTTTCTTCAGTAAGCTTGGTGTTTTGATTCTTATACATGTCATTTTATGTTTTTAGATGCCTTTCCATTACTTTTGTTATATGAAAATTTTCTTTCAGTTCCTCTAACTGATTTGTCTCATCATCCTTATGTGGTTTTTAAGTCTCCCCATAAGTGACTTCTACAGTCTTCTTGATCTTCTTGCTCAATTTCTCATATGGAGAATAAGAGGATGATTTCTCTTTTTCACTTTCCTCATACCATTTATCTTGTTCCACTTCTTTAATTTTTTTATTTGTTTCCTTTTCCAATCTCTCAAGAAGATCAAGATGTTCCTTTTGTGCTTCATCCATAGGTATTTGTTCAAATTTTTATTGTTCTTATATGTCCTGGATATCAATAAGAGGTTCCTTCAATGTGTGATCTTCTCCTATCATTCTTTTTCTGAATTTTCTAGGGAAGGAGATAAATGGTTTCTCCTTTTCAATGCTTTCTATTTCCAATTTATTCTTTGATCTTGTTCAGGGGCATGAGGATGTGCATACCATCTCTTTAGAGGAATGTGATTGTGTATCGGCCTTGAAGATTTCATCTGACTGTTCTTCTTTTTCTGGATTTTCTACGAAGTTATTTGTTTCAAGGAAACTTGCCCAAGTTTCCTCTGTTGTGTTTTTCAAATGGTGTTCAACAAGAAATTTTATCAATCCATGATGGTAATAACTTGTCTCTTTTCTGTCATTTTTCCCTTTGACTCCTTTAATCATTTTCAACAAATTCATTGTGAAGAAATATGTAAGGTTGACCTTATCTTCTCCTTAGATATGCTGAAGGATTTTGATGTCGTACATATGTACCACATTGTATCTTCCATCACATGTAATATATTTCATGACAATAAGGATGAGTTCCCTCCAAGGATCTCGAAACCATTCTCTTATAAGTCCCTTCTTCTAGTCAACAGTCCCTTTTCTATATTTTTGTAAAAATAAATTCTAATATTTTCCTTTGAATTGTTGTCCCCTATGATATATCTCTCCTATCTGAGGCAACCCTGTGGCTTGGGCTATGTAATATTCTGTGATTGGAATGTTTAAATCACCTATGACTGTCTTTCCTTTTTGAAAGTTTGTGACAAACGCTTCTCTTACTTTACTGTTCTACCCATTGTATTTGCCCAAAAATTCTAATAAATCAACCTTATGAAGTTCTCTGATGCTCTCTTGTGTCCATTTCTCTGATTGAAATTCAACTTGTTCAATTCCTCTTTTATCCATTTGAAAAAAATCTGTTTTTATGTATATATGCCCAAGTTTCAAAAAAAAAAAAAAAAGATAGTGAAGTCTTCATTTAAAAAAAAAAACCAAAAAAATGTTTTTACCCTCTTCTTGTCTTTGAATTTTGATTTCTGGGTTTTTAAACCAAGTTTTTGTTTTCTAAACAAAATTGGAATAGTAGTTTCTGCAATTTCCAATCACTGTGAAAATAAAATGGCATCATTGTAAGGCATCACTATATATTTTTTTTAAATCTCACAAGCATTTCTCTGTACATACCAGATCTCTTATTGTTGAGGTTGATTTGGTGTTGACCTCTATTAAAAAACCCTTCTGTCTCTACTCATGTGTGTGTAAAAATCAATTTGCAAATTGCAACCTTATGTGTACTCCTGTGTATTAAAACAAACAGAAGTCAATTTGAAAAGGGATTCATAAAAATCTACTCTATTCCTTTAAGTTGAGTTCCTATGTCACTCATCTAAATTTTATTTCCTTGTGTTGCCTGCCAATTATTCCTCAAAATCAAAAAAAAAAAATTCACAACAACCCTCTTTGATACACTACTACCATGCAAATTTTCTATGAATATTTTTATGCGAAAAAACTGGGATATATTACCTTCATTAAATCTAGATTTTGTTATGTCGTTCTGATAGTAAATATCTTTTTTTTGCTCTCTATTGTTTCACCGTTTTGATTGCTTGACTCAATATTTGGTTGCACTTACACTATACAGCATTGGCAATAACATTTGTACTTCACAATGCTCTACATATCTTGCACTTATGACATTTTCGTTTACTTCGTAATTCACAACACTCCACAGCTCTTGCACTCACAACACTTTGCACTACTTCCATGGCTTTTTCACTGATGGAAATTTCAAATGTTTATACGAGGCAAGCCTTTGTATTCCCTTTTACATCAAATGATTATGAATTTTGACAATTTTTATGATTCTGGTTTATGACTGTCAAATCGATTTTTTTAAATTGTACAGGCTTCTCATTTTATAATCGATTTTTATATCCTTTCCTTGAGTTGTCTCATTTCATTTTAGCACTATAGGATGACCCATTTTTAAACATCATCATAAATTGTAGGCAGTGATTTCATCATTGAGTTATAGGCAGACCCATTGTTTCATTTGTAGGCAGACTTCATCATTGAATTGTACAAACTCTTATCTCTCCGAACTATAGGAAAAAATTTATGATAGAAGTTTCATGATTTGATTTCTTAACTCTCTGTGCTTTTGATGATAAGAACAGGGCATTCACATTTTCTTTTGATGATAATGAAACAAGAATGATTTCATTTTTATTTAAGGAGGCTCTCTATTAAACTAAGAACACCATGATAACTCCATTCTTTTTGTAATCATTTTATGCATGAAACTTTTTTTTCTCTTGAAAGCTCCTTTTTCTTATTTTAAATTGTGTTCTTCATATGTTACTCTTAGAACGCTGTTCTTTTTAAATAATCGCTTTAGGGTCATTTAAAAACTTAAGACCTCCTTAAAACGGAATATCTTTATTTCAATGTTATGTCTTGTATTTTTTTGAAGAGGAAATCCTTACAAATTTTGCAAAATAAACTCTTCTCTTTCATTTTTCTTGATACTAACCCCCATATTGTCTCTTTTGCAAAGATTATTTTCTGCTTTCCTCTTTCGTCTTGTTTTTGCAGGCAAGAAAAGAAGGTTGCTTTCCGATTCTGGTTTAATGTTTGTAGGTATGGAAGATATGGAAGGTATGGAAGGTAATGAAGGTTATGGAGGATTTGAAAGGTATGGAAGGTAATGAAGGTTATGGAGTAGTTTAGAGAAATTGTGAAAGAAGTTTTATGTAGGATACATCAATATTAACTATTCCTTTAATTACAAGTGTTTATTCAAAATTAAAAGCATTAAAATAGAAATTCTAACTTACATAACTTTCCATTGGTTTGCTTGTAGCTTGTTTCTAGAAGTATCTCTTTTGATTGGTTCTTCATTATCTTTGAGATGACGTAGCTTCTTTGATTGACACTTGAAAAGTGAAAAAAAAAGCAGGTCCCCTCTATGGATTGAATTCAACTTCGGGTCTCTTTGTGCATTAGATTCAACTTCAGGTCCATATGTGCGTTGGATTGGACTTCAGGTCCCTTTATTGATTCTCTTGAGCCTCTGATTGGATTTCATTCAGTTTTAGGTCCCTATGTGCATTAGATTCAACTTCAGGTCCCTCTGTACATTGGATTCAACTTCAAGTACCTCTATGGATAAACATATATTTTCCAATAACATAAATACATACACATTTTGAGATAGAAAGAATAAAAAATAACATAAATGCTTTTGTTTCCCTCCCCCTTGCTATTGTAAGACTTGTCCTCAATTCTTTATTTTTAACTTGATAACTTCATTAAAGAAATTATGTTTTATTATTGTGAATTCTAATCAGCCAATTTGAATTGGTTTTCTAATTAGAATTTTGATTTTATGTTGTGCAAGATCTCTATTTTTCACAACTAAACTCCCTTATATATCTATATATATATATATATATATATATATATATATATATATATATATATATATATATATATATATATATATATATATATATATATCATTGTTTTATTTTTATTTTTTATTTTTTTAATGGTGAGTCTTGGTAGGTGTTCCCGACACCTCCATATCACTTTGTTGCGCCATTTTCTACTAGAAAACTTCTTTGTTTGTAGGCTTATTATGTAACCTCGGTCTATGCCCATTAACCAAAAATGAAATTTTCTCTTCGTAAATTATTTTAATTTTGACTAAACCATTGTCATATATGTCTTCAATTTCATCTAGACCAAGCGAGTGTGTTGTGAACTTGGCTTGAAAGTATTTAAACTTTGAATTGAACAATAATTCCCAGTCTCCCACTTTGAATTGCTTCTTCTTGATGAATTTGTTATATCATGTTGCTCTTTGTTATTAAATGATCTGAGTATGTTGTAGTGCTTATTGTCTAATTTCATCCAACTGATTTAACTGCATTATTATTTATTTTTGTGCCTCATCCAAGTCCATCCCTAAGTCAGCTGCCAATTTGTAAGTGTGAATTTTAAATAGGGAGTAAGACTTGCCTACCATAAACCAATTTGTAAGGAGTGAAACATGTTGTGTTCTTCCAAGTGATTTTGTATGCCCATAGAGCTCTATTTTGTGGAAATCTATGTTACAGGTGTCCACGAAGGAAACGAGCCACATGGGCAGGCTAGGAATGACGAGGACATGGTTCGTGTCCTATTGGTTCAAGTAAATTCGTCAAAGGAAGCCGCGGTCAAAGCCATCCACGTGGAAGTCAACTATGGAGTTCTATGTCGGCTGGACTCTGTTTCGTGGCATATAAACATCCATACGGCCGTTTCCAAGCTTGCGGAGGTTAATTGACATCTGTGTAAAGTTCTAGAGTTGAATTCAAGCGCCCACCTTCCATAGATCTGTTTTCCAACATGGCCATACTCCTATATCCGTGGCCTTAGTGGTCTACGTGTTGGCTGCTATCATAAACTTCAGGAGACAGTTACATTTTATTGTTTTATAAAGAGCGTTTGCATACGCACGTAGAGTTAGTTATTAGTTGATCATAGCTGTTGAGTTGTTAATTGATAGTTGATGTGCGTACTCTGTTATGTAGTGATTACGCTGCCTTGAGCCGTAATACTACCAGTCTGTAATGAACTGCTTCTTAATGTGAAAAGACTCTGTTTTCAATTTAATTCGTGTTGAGGATCGTACCAGAGCTGTGTAGAGGGCCCCTGCTCAGCCGAGGTTCTGTGTATTAATGTATATATATTTCATTTCATTTCTTTTAAAATTCATTGTATTATAATCCATTACATGTTCATATTTCATAGTTGCTTCATTTCTGTTCATACATTTCTATAATTTCCATTGCATTCTTGTCTTTCATGTTTTTATGATTGTTAAATCACTGATCAGTTTTCTTGTGCAGGTTTTAGGTAGACAGCCCGGGTATTTTCATAGTATTTTAGCTAATGATATGAGACTGACATTATTCTGCTGCTAGTTTCCTTTTCATAGCATTTGTTTAACTTCAGTCTTGCTTTGTACATTTTAGTTTTGTTTATCTGATTCAGTAGTTAAATTTAAATATATTAAGCTACTCATAGTGTCTTCGGTTACCTCCGAAAGCCACAGCTGGACTGATGGTGAGGGGCTGCATGATGAAATGTGTAGTTTAGTATTAGTTTCCTTTCCGCAAAATTAGATATATTAAGCTGCTCATAGCGTCTTCAGTTACCTCCGAAAGCCACAGCTGGACTGATGGTGAGGGGCTGCATGATGAAATGTGTAGTTTAGTATTGGTTCCTTTTCTGCAAATTTAGATATATTAAATCATGTATGACATCTTCAGTTGCCTCCGAAAGCCACAGCTGGACTGATGGCGAGGGATTGAATTATGTGTGTATGGTTTAGTATTAGTTTACTTTCTGCAAATTAAATAATCAGTTACACAAGTTGTTTATGATTACTTCCGCAAGTCATAGCCGGTCTAATGATGAAGGGTCAGAAAATGAATTGATGTAATCTGATTTAGATTTATTTCATTGCAATTTTGAATTTCCATAAGCGTAGTTTCTTTTGTGTTCAGTTGGCAGCAAGAATAGTTTAGTTTTCATGTTCACTAGTTTCTTGTTTTGATTCATTAGATTAGCAGCACTTTTTATTTCAGCAGTACACTTTTACTTTCTTTTGTCATTGTAATTTCAATTTGCTTTTAAAGTTTCGAGATTGGTAAATCATTATAGGGGATATCACTTCCTTGAATAAATATAACCAAGCTTGTTTTTCACTTTAGAATTTCCATTTTACCTTAGAAAGACCACAAACGAGAAAAAGTTAAGAAAGAGGTTATCTTGCACATATAGTGCGCCGCACTTCATCAGCTTACGATTCCCGGATTGACAATTAAATGCAGCAATTTAGGACACACTAAATCGACCAAACATTTTGGCGCCGTTGCCGGGGAAGTGTAACTAGGTAGCCAATTTCTTAAAAAAAAAAAAACATAAAATCATAAAAGAAGGGAAAACTTGATAACTTCTTGAAGTATGCTCTCCTCTTGCACCTAGTGTGATCTGGAGGATCATAAAAGAGAGTTATTGGTTTAGTAATTTCTTAAGTATGCTCTCTTCTTGCACCTAGTGTGATCTGGAAGATCAGAAAGAGAATTATTAGCCCAACTTTTTAAAAAAGAATAAAAAATGACATGCATAGAGCAAGAGATTCTAGGGGAAGGTTTATAGCTAAAGCCAAGAGTTCGATTTTCACAACTCCATATTCTTCAAGGCATAGACCAGATTCACCACCATCTACCCCTAGCCTTAAGATTTTTGGAAGTCAAAGAACAGCTGAATTAGAGGATTCTCCTATACCACCTACTAAAACCCACTTAGAAAACAAAGAAACTTTCTCTCATCCTTCCTCGGTAGAAGAACTAGAGGACTATAAGGACTCTAAAGAAACTATCATGGCAGAGGAAGTAATAAATAGAGGTGGAGGTAGAGGAGGAGGAGATAATGAAGATAACAATGGTGAAGGAAATAACGATAGAAATAGGGACAATTTTCTAGGATTCCCTATAGTTGATGAGGAAACTCATGCAACAATGAAAAATATCTCACCATCTGTTCTCCCTAACTTTTATGGATTACGAAGTGAGGATCCTGAAACATTTCTGTTTGAGTTTGAAGCAGTGTGCCGAACTTATGACTATATGGAAGATTCTCAAAAACTCAAACTGTTTCCTTCAACATTGAAGGGATCTGCTTTGAAATGGTTCATGGGATTAGCCACTCAATCTATCGGGACTTGGAATGATATGAAACAAACATTTTTGGATAGATACTTGGACTATTGTATGCCCACCAATCACAAGGATGAGGTATTCAAAATGATGCAAAAAGAAGATGAAAATTTGGAAGACCTAATTGAAAGATTTCAATACAACTTGAAAAGAGCAAAGATGAGCAACTTAGATAATGAAACCTTGAAAGCCCTCCTATTAAAAGCCATTAGAGATGAATGGATAGACATTTTAAACATGATGGGGAAAGGAGGCATTTCTCAACTCCCATTTCATGATATAACAGAACTATGTATCCAATTCTCAAGGGGAAGATCTAAAACTGGAAAAGGGCCTAGGGATTCTTCTCTTATTAGGGCTAACAAATCCGCAACTGGATCAGTAAGTAGGGCAGAGATTGGTAATATGCTTGATGAGTTTAAAACTGATATCTTAGGGGGTCTTAGTGAACAACTAGACACCCTTAAAATCCAAAACAAGCAGAAAGCAGAAACATATGCTTTAGCCATCTTTTGTCCGAAATGTAGAAAGAAACATGCTTTAAGGGAATGTCCCTTGGATGCAAAAGTTGTAGAAACATGTATGATTTGCTTAGAAAATCATGAGATCAAGGATTGTCCTTCAATCCCTGGACTCAAAGTTGTTTTTCAAGAAGATCCAAATTCAATAGAATCTCTCTGTTTTGTCGCAAGGAGACCTTGGCAGGGACAACAATCTCAAGGGTTTAATAACCCTATGAATCTTCAAACCCCACCAAATTGGACTCCTTGGCAACAACCTTGGCCCCAACATCAAAATTCATATCAGCCATGGGTACAAGGGATGCAAAATCCTTATGGGAGATGTGCTCAATTTTATGAATATCCTCCATCTTTTCAAAATCAACAAGCTCTACAATTTCCAAGCCAAAATCCACAAAAACTTTCATTGCCATTTCCACAACAACAACCTTCTCAACAAAATACAAATCCTCAACTCATGCTTCCATACCAACAGAAGACAAATCAACTTCCAGCTCAGCCATTGCCAAATCCTAACAATAAGAATCCTCAAACTACTTATATGGTAGAAGGACAACAATTTCTTACCTATATGATTGTTCCTCTCAACGATGTACAACTCAGATCTGGTAGAGTTTTAGAAAAACCTTCTATAGACATTCAAGAGCAAGATACCTCTGAGGAGGACTCTCTTCAAGTCAATATGGGTTCTGAGGAAGAATCTCTTCAAAATTCAAAAATTCAAAAAGAAAAAGAAAAGCTAACATCCACAACTCCTATAGTTGAGCAACCTGTATCTTCATCTACACCTCCTTTTCCGAAAAGACTACAAATTGATAAGGGGGTGGAAAAACAAATCTTGTTGCCTAACTATGACTTTCTAGATGAATTGAAGAATGTTTGTATCAAGATTCCATTGCTACAAGCCATTCGAGAAATTTCTATTCTAGCAAAAACCATAAAGGAGTTGAGTTTCAAAAGACCAGGAAGAAAGCTAAAGGACACAAGAAGAATCCACCTGGTAGGAAAGATTGCAGACATTATGATGGGAAAAATTGCCATGCAGAAGTATGTAGATCCTGAAAGTCCAATTGTCAAGACACATATAAATGGGATAGAAATTCCAAACACATTGATTGACTTAGGGGCTGCTATCAACATTATGAGTAGACAGACTATGGAACAGTTAAAACTTCCTAACCTTCTTTTACACCTACTTTATTGCAACTTGCAGATCGATCGGTTATTAAACCAGATGGTGTATTAGAAGATATTTCAGTCTCCTTAGATTCTTGGGAATATCCAGTAGACTTTATGATTTTGACTCCCAAAAGTAATCTAGGAGGACATCCAATTACCTTAGGAAGACCTTGGCTGGCCACAGCTGATGCTTTTATTAGTTGTAGATCTGGAGACATATACATTTCTAATGGTAATTCGACAAAGAAATTCAATTTGTATCCTCCTGCAAGAGCAATTACAGAAATAGGAGACAATGAATGGGTCGATGATGAGAACACTATACAACCCGTCTTTACCATTTCTGAAATTAGTGAGGATAGTCAAATTCTGAACACATTAGAAAATTTTGAGATAACTTCAGAATATGACCCCACACAATTTCAGTTGGAATCCGACATAGAATATTTATCATCAAGACAAATGTCTCTTTACTCTATGGAAGAGTTTGGTAATTCTGCTATTGAGATTTTTCCAGGAAAAACATTGAATATCAACAAACATTTGGAGAAGTCACAACAAGAAGAACTAACCAGAATCTTGCAAAAACATTCTACTGCATTTGCATGGGAGTATACCGACATGAAGGGTATTGATCCTAAGACTTGCATCCATCATATCTATATTGAGGAAAACAGTAGACCAATCAGACAACCTCAAAGAAGGATGAATCCAAATCTTATGGAGATAGTGAAAGAAGAGCTCCAAAACTTCTCAATGTAAACTTCATTTATCCAATTTCAGATAGCCGATGGGTTTCTCCTTTGGTTATAGTACCTAAAAAGAATGGTAAATGGAGGGTATGCATTGATTACAGAAAATTGAACAAAGCAACTTTGAAGGATCACTTTCCTTTGCCTTTTATTGATCAGGTATTAGATACATTAGCAGGTAAAAAGTACTTTTCATTTTTGGATGGTTTTAGTGGCTATAATCAAATTCAGGTAGCACCCGAAGATCAAGATAAGACCACATTTACTTGTCCATGGGGAACTTTTGCCTACCGAGTGCTTCCTTTTGGGTTATGTAATGCACCAGCAACATTCCAAAGAGCAGTACTAGGAATTTTTTCTGATCTAATCCATGATTGTGTAGAGGTTTATATGGATGATTTTACAGTTTATGGTAATTCATTTGAAGAAGCATTAGAAAATTTGGAAAAAGTTCTCATAAGATGTAAAGAAACAAACCTTTCATTAAGCCATGAAAAATGCTTTATGATGTTTACTGAAGGGATTGTTTTAGGACATCATATTTCAAGAGATGGAATTAAGGTTGATAGATCAAAAGTTGAAGTCATCTCCAAGTTGCCTATTCCAAATTGTCAAAGAGATGTTAGAAGTTTTCTAGGATTTACTGGTTACTATAGAAGATTTAGAGAAAACTTCACTAAAATAGCATCTCCACTCTTCAAGTTGCTTACAAAAGACTGTGAATTTAAATGGGATCCTGATTGTCAATCCGCTTTTGAAACTTTGAAAACAAGAATATCTGAAGCACCTATCGTGAGAGGACCAAATTGGAAACTTCCTTTCCATATTTCTACAGATGCTTCAGATACAGCTCTTGGAGCTGTGTTGGGTCAAAAAGATTTAATTCCTTATGCCATTTATTACACCAGTAAAAATTTGACTCCCACAAAGTTGAACTATACTGTGACTGAAAAAGAGTTTTTAGCTGTTGTTCATGCAATTAATAAGTTTAGACATTACATAACAGGCTATGAAACTTTTATTCATACCGACCATTCTGCAATTAGATATTTAATGAACAAACCTGTTACTAATGGCAGAGTGACAAGATGGCTTTTACTTTTGCAAGAATTCAATATTACCGTGTTGGATAGACCAGGAAAACAGAATACAGTAGCTGATTTCTTGTCTAGGATTCAGAATACTAAAGAAGATTCTCCTGTAGAAGATAAGTTTCCTGATGAATATTTGTTTGCAGTAACTATTAAGACCCCTTGGTATGCAGATATTGCTAACTATTTGGTTACAGGGAAACTACCTTCACATTTATTTCCAAGAGAGAAACGAAAAATTATTCAGGAGAGTTCAAGATATTCATGGATTTCTAACGAATTGTTTAAAACAGGGCCAGATCTTGTGATCAGAAGATGTGTCAGGAAAGATGAAATGCCTGATATTCTTAAGGCATGTCATGATGAACCATGCGGCGGACACTTTGCGGACAAAAGGACGGCCTATAAAATCCTTTCCTTGGGATATTATTGGCCTTCTCTCTTCAAAGATGCAAAACAATATGTCAAAAGGTGTGATAGTTGCCAAAGAGTAGGGAAACCTACCCTTTCAAATGAAATGCCACTGCAAACACAGGTACTCATTGAACCCTTTGAAAAATGGGCTTTAGATTTCATTGGACCAATTAATCCACCATCGAAGCAAAAGAAGTATATATTGGTTTGCACTGATTATGTTACTAAATGGGTAGAAGCTAAACCATTAGTATCTGCTACTGAAAATTCAGTTGTTCATTTGCTTTATGAGGATATTTTTACTCGCTTTGGTGTTCCAAGAGAAATTGTAACAGATCAGGGGAGCCAATTCACATCAAATTTGGTGGAGAAGTTGATGGAAGAATACAAAATCAAGCACAGAAAATCTACTCCTTACCATCCACAAGCAAATGGTCAAGTGGAGTCCACAAACAAAGTTCTTGAAAGTATCATCACCAAAACTGTTCATCTACATAGAAGAGATCGGGCAGATAGGCTTCCAGAAGCCTTGTGGGCCTACAGAACTACATGGAGGAATACAACAGGACATTCTCCCTATGAACTTGTTTATGGGAAAGAAGTCTTGTTCCCCATTGAGTTCCAAGTCAAGACCTTCAAGATAGCAGTTCAATTGGGAATGGACTTATCGGAAGCCCAAAAGCATAGAATGGAGCAGTTGAATGAGCTAGATGAGATCAGACAAGAAGCAATTCTAAGAACTGATCTAGTTCAATATCAAAGAACTAAATGGCATGACAAATATATCAAAGAGAAGAAGTTTCAAGAAGGAGATTGGGCATTGTTATTTGACTCAAAGTTTAAAGATTTTCAAGGGAAATTTCAGACTCATTGGCTTGGGCCATATGAGATTGACAAGATCTTTAACAATGGAGCTATAAGAATCAAGACCATTGATGAGTTTCAAACTCCTCTTTTAGTGAATGGCCATAGATTGAAAGTTTATCATAAGCCACTTTCTAAAGAGGATTTTGTCAAGTTGTTTCAAGAAAGTTCTGCAATCAGGCTGGTACAGAAGAATTCTTCTTCTTCACCAGCCTAGCTTTTGTTTTTCAAGTTAAAAAAAAAAAAAAAGAAAAAAAAAAAAGAGAAAAAAAAATGGTATAAGCCTGAAAACCAATCATTGATTGGCAGTCTTATACAGAAAATATGGGGTGAAAATCAGGGACACCTGACACTCTATATTTTCCAAAAAAAATCTGTCTTTCATTTCACTTCATCTCACCACCCACTCCATTTCATTCCACTTCATTTCATTTCATTTCATTTCATTTCACTTCATTCCACTTCATTTCATCCATTCCATCAATAAAAATCTTTTTATGGCCATTTCCACCTGGTCATTTGTCATTTGTTCATTTCTATTTCAGCTAAGTAATAGATGTGTCAGTTTCCGCAGCTGACATCTGTTTCCACAGCTGACTCCAGTTTCCGCAGCCAGGAGCAGATTCCGCAGCTACTACTACTCTGTTTAAAAAAAGAATGTACAGTTAGTTGTTATTTTCATAAATTATGAAATAAAATGCAGGAGAGGATCAATGGGACATTCAAGACACTAATGAAGATCAATCAGTTGAAGACCAAGGACAAAAGCAAGGATTCCAAAGGTATGAATAAAGTTTATTTCAAATAGTATCGAAAAACACATTTTTATGTAATTTTAAACTATGAGCTATACCCATAACGCGCAATGATTATATTGACAGTCCGTAACCTTCACGATCTCTATGTTATCCTCTTGCATTTATTCACAAAAGGTTTCATCATTGAAATTCCGACTCTCACTCATGTTCAAATATCCCACCGTAGATAATGATACGTATTTGAGTTGACAAAGGACTCTTACAAGCCGCATAACTTCATAATCATTGATTGAAACGTGTTTGTATTTATTACACAGCCACCAAAATTCAAAATGCGACCGAATGCATTATACTTTGTTAACCTCTTTGTCGTGTCTCTGTCGTGTTTACAAAACCCCACGCTACTCATTCTCACTCCCTGTTTCACTCCATTCCGTTCCTTTTTCTCACTCTCATTCCCGTATATCCACCCACAGTCTTATTCCATTCTGTTTATGGTGCTCATTTCCGTTTTGTGATAACATCCCCACAGTATTGTGCTAGATTCTGTGTATTCCATCGTTCCATTTCCGCTTAAACCCTCACAAAGGCAAGCCTGTGAAGCACAAAGAAGTAAAATGGGAAAATTATTAAGGGCAGAGCCGGAAGGACAGAAATTTATAGAGGGATTTCCACAAGCAAAAGAGATGTTGAGGAAAGCTAAATGGCTGCGTTTTATTCAGAAATTCAGGGGTTACCACAGAGAAGTTACCAAAGCGTTTTCAAGATCATTTGATGGCTCGGAAGCAGAAGTGGGAGACCTCAAGTTTTTAGTCAATGAAGCATCAATAGCAGCAGCCACAGAGCTTCTTCAGGAAGGAGAACGTTGGTTCAAAAACAAAATTATCAGTGATGAGGCATGGAGAACAATCCTCCGAAATCAAGGTATGGATATCACTGTTTTCAAAAGAGGAATCCCTGTGCATGCAATAAAAGATGAATGGGCCACTTTACTACTTATTGTTCAGAAATTTATCACATGTGAAGGTCATTTTGGCTCCATGTACATGTATCATACTAGGCTATTGATGAATTTTCTTGAAAACCAAACTCTCAATCTTCCTTATTTCCTATTCAATAGCTTGAAGAAAATGGCTGTCACTGTGCAAAAACACCTAGGAGATGTAGAGCCTCATTTATATCATCATGGGTTTATAAAAATTTTGATTGAAAAGGAGCTAAAAGAAAGAAAAGATACATGGGAACAATTCCTAGTTAGAAACTTCTTTGAAGAACCTCAGGAAATTCCTGAAGGTAGTTCAATTAGAAGAAGTAGAAGAAAGAAAATAAATGTTGAAATCCAAGTTGCTCCTACACAGGAAATTCTCGCAGCTAGCACAGCAAAAAGAAGTAGAAGGAAAAGAACAGTAGATGAAATCCAAGATACTTCTACTACTACTATGAAGAAAACTGATAGGGAAGAAAGATTGGTAAAAAGGAAGAAGAAGGAAATTAAAGCTAAGAAGCCAACAATACCAAAAGGGAAAGAAATTATTGAGGTTGTCCATAAAACTTCTTCTTCTGAAGAAGAAGATCACCAAATTCTATCTGAAAGATTAATTTTTCTTCAAAAACAGTCATCTCTATCCAAGAAGGCAAAAACAGGAAAACAAGAACAAAAGGGTAGTGTACCACAGCATGTGAGGAGAAGTAGCAGGCTTAAGGGAAAACTGAGAAAAACACAAATTAAAGGTCCTCATTTCATTGATTTGGGTGAAGAGACATCTGAACAGTCTCCAACCGACCATAGTCCATTTTAGTCAGTTAGTGAACCTGACTCCTTTCACTCCCAATCAGACAATGAGTGTACTCCATCTTATTCTCAGCAAAATATTGATGAAAGTTCTCCTCAGCCAAATTTTGAACATAATTCTCCCTTGCAGCATTTTGAGGACAGTCCAATGAAAAAGACACCGGAAGTAGACCCCAAACAGCAGGAGGTCTATGATTATATAGAATCCTTGGAGAAGGCAACCACAGGCCCAAGTAACTCTTCTATTCAGCCTCATACATTACAGGATGACTTGGTTCAGTCATTAAAACAGGAGATTTTTGAGCTTGAGCTTTTGAATCGGCATATCAAAAATGAAAATGAAACACTCAAAGAGCAAGGCAAACCGGACAAGATTATCCATGACAATACTATGTTACATTTGGGTATTTGGCAAAAGAAGAATAAGAAGCTAAAAAGGAAATGCCAAAAATTGAGCAGAGCACTTGTGAACATCAAATTCAGGTGCCTCATGAAGAAACCCAGAATGATGGCAGTACCAAAGAAGAAGAGAAGGGGGTTAGATGTGTTGGCTGAAGTATCAAGGCACATGAATTGAACAAAGAGTGTCAAAATTTTGGTTGCATGAGGACATGCAACACCTTCACAGTGGGGGTATGTTGAGTCCCGAATTTGCCTCTTTTCCATACACTTTTCCATATCTTGTTCACTCACCTAAACCTCCAAAATTGTCAATATCATGTGCAAAAGGGTATCTAACATGGTTTTTAATTATGTTTGTGTGTTTTCTATTTGATTTAGATTTTGTTCATACAACTGCGGAAACTTGTCACTTTCCGCAGCTGCTGCAACTTTCCGCAGCTATTTTGTGGAAATCTATGTTACAGGTGTCTACGAAGGAAACGAGCCACATGGGCAGGCTAGGAATGACAAGGACATGGTTCGTGTCCTATTGGTTCAAGTAAATTCGTCAAAGAAAGCCGCGGTCAAAGCTATCCACGTGGAAGTCAACTATGGAGTTCTATGTCGGCTGGACTCTGTTTCGTGGCATATAAACATCCATACGGCCGTTTCCAAGCTTGCGGAGGTTAATTGACATCTGTGCAAAGTTCTGGAGTTGAATTCAAGCGGCCACCTTCCATAGATCCGTTTTCCAACATGGCCATACTCCTATATCCGTGGCCTTAGTGGTCTACGTGTTGGCTGCTATCATAAACTTCAGGAGACAGTTACATTTTATTGTTTTATAAAGAGCGTTTGCATACGCACGTAGAGTTAGTTGTTAGTTGATCATAGCTGTTGAGTTGTTAATTGATAGTTGATGTGCGTACTCTGTTATGTAGTGATTACGCTGCCTTGAGCCGTAATACTACCAGTCTGTAATGAACTGCTTCTTAATGTGAAAAGACTCTGCTTTCAATTTAATTCGTGTTGAGGATCGTACCAGAGCTGTGTAGAGGGCCCCTGCTCAGCCGAGGTTCTGTGTATTAATGTATATATATTTCATTTCATTTCTTTTAAAAGTCATTGTATTATAATCCATTACATGTTCATATTTCATAGTTGCTTCATTTCTGTTCATACATTTCTATAATTTCCATTGCATTTTTGTCTTTCATGTTTTTATGATTGTTAAATCACTGATCAGTTTTCTTGTGCAGGTTTTAGGTAGACAGCCCGGGGCATTTTCATAGTATTTTAGCTAATGATATGAGACTGACATTATTCTGCTGCTAGTTTCCTTTTCATAGCATTTGTTTAACTTCAGTTTTTCTTTGTACATTTCAGTTTTGTTTATTTGATTCAGTAGTTAAATTTAAATATATTAAGCTACTCATAGTGTCTTCAGTTACCTCCGAAAGCCACAGCTGGACTGATGGTGAGGGGCTGCATGATGAAATGTGTAGTTTAGTATTAGTTTCCTTTCTGCAAAATTAGATATATTAAGCTGCTCATAGCGTCTTCAGTTACCTCCGAAAACCACAGCTGGACTGATGGTGAGGGGCTGCATGATGAAATGTGTAGTTTAGTATTAGTTCCTTTTCTGCAAATTTAGATATATTAAATCATATATGACATCTTCAGTTGCCTCCGAAAGCCACAGCTGGACTGATGGCGAGGGATTGAATCATGAGTGTATGGTTTAATATTAGTTTACTTTCTTTTCACTTTAGAATTTCCATTTTACCTTAGAAAGACCACAAACGACAAAAAGTTAAGAAAGAGGTTATCTTGCACATATAGTGCGCCGCACTTCATCAGCTTACGATTCCCGGATTGACAATTAAATGCAGCAATTTAGGACACACTAAATTGACCAAACAAGCTTCAAGAAGCTTGTCTGAGCAATCTTTTCTATTCATTCTCACGGTCTTAGTCATTATTGCTTCAAGAGTCTTATTAGTAGACTCCACTTAGCCATTGGCTTGTGGATGATAGGGTGTAGATTTGTTATGCTTGATTTTGTGCTTCTATGCTATGTCTTGAACCAATTTATAAGTAAATTGTGCTCTTTGATTGGTGACAATTTCTCTAGGGACTCCAAATCTAACAAAATTTTCCTCATAGAGAAAATTACCCTCTGGATGTTATGTTGCTCTGGGAAATTATTTTTCTTCCACCCACTTAGTCACATAGTCAGTACATACCAAGATGTACTTTTTTCCTTTTGATGGTGGATTAATAGGCCCAATAAAATCAAGTGCCCACTTTTCAAATGGTTCTATGAGGACTTGTGGATTCAGGGGCATTTCATCATATGCTACTATTTTTCCCATTCTTTGTCAGTCGTCACAACTTCTGACATATTTCTTGGAGTTTTTAAAGATGGATGGCCAATAGTATCCCAGATGGAGTATTTTGTACGTTGTCCTCTTATCTGCAAAATTTCCACCACAAGGCTCATCATGACAAGATTCTAAAATACCTATTAGTTCATATTGTCTTACACATCGTCTTATGATTAGATCAGAACCAGTATTAAAGAGATCTCCATTAAGCCATTTATATCTATCACTTTCTCTAATTACTTTTCTCTTTTCTCTTAATGTAAAGTGTGGAGGTAGTTTTCCTATTGATAAATAATTGGCTATATTAGCATACCATGGATTTATAACTGATATTGCAAATAAATGTTCGTCAAGAAAGATATCTGAGATAGGAACAATCTCACCAGATGTATGAAGTCGAGATAGAAAATATGCCACTTGATTTTCCCTTCCCAGTCGATCTAGGACAGTAATGTTAAACTCCTGCATCAATAACAACATCTAGTAATCCTGCCATTAGTAATGGGTTTATTCATTAAATATTTAATGGCGGAATTATCAGTATGAATGAACACTTCATATCATGTTGTGTAATGCCTAAATTTATTTACTGCATGCACTACAGCAAGAATTTCTTTTTCAATAACAGTATAATTCAACTCAGTTGGAGTTAATTTTTTGTTGATGAAGTAGATTTCATAGTGTAGTTGGTTCTATTTTTTCCCTAATGATGCTCCTATTGTTGTATCTTATGCATATTTGGATATGTGAAATGGAAATGACCAATTCGGTCCTCTAAGAATTAAAGTTGTGGAAAATTTTTGTTTAAATTTATCAAATAAATTTTGGCAACTAGTGTTCCATTGAAACTCTATGTCCTTTGTAAGTAATTTAAATATAGGCAAGGCTATCTTACTGAAATTTTCAATTAATCTTCGATAATAGCCTGCATAACCCAAAAAACTCCTTACTTCTTTTGGAGTTTTTGGTGGTAATAAGTTTACAATTATATGTATTTTCACTAGATCCACCTTTATTCCACAAGTTGAAACATGGTGTCCCAACACTATCCCCTCAGTTAACATCATAAAGCATTTCTCATTGCTAAGAGATATATTAGTGTCAATACATATTTGTAAAACTTTTTCCAAATTGTATAAAGAATCATCAAATGTATTCCCATAAACAGTGAAATTATCCATGTAGACTTTTACACATTCATGTATAAGATCGACAAAGATGGCTAGGACAACTCTTTGGAAAGTAGTTGGTGCATTAAAAAATCCAAAAGGTAACACATTGTAAGCATATGTTCCCCGAGGGCAAGTAAATGTATTTTTATCTTGATGTTCTAATGCTATCTTAATTTTATTATAACTGCTAAATCCATCAAGAAAAAAAAAGTACTTTTTCCTGCTAATGAATCTAGGACTTGATCAATGAATGGTAGTGGAAAATGATCCGTTAGTGTTGTTTTTTTTAACTCTCTATAGTCTACAAAAATTTTCCATTTTCCATTTTTCTTCGGAACTACAACTAATGGAGAAACTAATTAACTTTCTGAGATAGGGTAGATAAAACCTACCTGCAATAGTTTCTGCAACTCTTCTTTTATTGTCTCTTTCATCATTGGATTCATCCTTCTTTGTGGTTGTCTTACATGTTTGATATTTTCATCCGTGTAAATGTGATGCATGCATGTTTTTGGATTAATTCCATGCATATATGTATAATCCCAAGCAAAATATTTTGAGTATTTATTTAGTATTGCAATTACTTGTTCTTTTTGTGATGATTGTAAATTGTTTCCAATATTAAGATTTTTTCAGGGGTTAATTTGAATTATTTTACTTTAAGAGATTGTGATTCAGTTAACGGGAAAAATAGCTTAAAATGATGTTTGTAATGAATTAATAGTGCAATTTTCCTAAAAATATTGATTCAAAAGTTGACTTGTAGCTTCATATTGAATGGTTCTAAGATGCTCAGAAATATCAGGTTATGAAATGAAAAGATCCATTAAGTCCTCATTATCCTCTTCTCTAAAATCAAAGGCTTGATTTATGCTTAAAATAAGATGAGTTTCTTCATTTTGTTCATTGGGCCATGATAATAAAGATGGAGATTGAGCGGGAGGATATAGTGTTATGTGCTTCTTTTCATTTCCATGTGATATGATCATACTTCCTAATCTACATCAAATGAAGGCATCTGTTGTGGTTAACCATGGTCTGCCAAGGATTAAAGGATGGCCTCCTAAATTTGACTTCAATTATAGGACTAGGAAGTCTACAGGATATTCCCATGAATCCAAAGAAACAATGATGTCCTCAAGTACTCCTTCTAGCACTACTTTGGATTTATCAACTAGTTCCAAAATTGTAGTCGTAGGTTAGATATTGGGCAAGTTTAAACACTTCATAGTTTCTATTGGCATGACATTGATAGCAGCTCCTAAGTCAATTAAAGATTTTGAGACTAAGAAGTTGTTGATTGAAATTGTTACCATAGGTATTCCAGGGTCAATATATTTCTCAATTGTTGTATTTATTGACATTAGACTGGTTAATTTCCCAATGACATGGATTTTAGGTGGATCCTTCTTTCTCTTGCCAGTTTTTTTGATGCATAATTCCTTAATTGATTTTGTGTAGATAGGAATATCTTTGATAGCACGCAATAAGGGAATTTTAACAGAACAATTTTTCAATTCATCCAAAATATCAAATTCTGGAAGAGGAACTATATATTTTTGCTCTACTAACCTTTCCGGAAAAGGAGGTGCTTGAGTAGTTATTGTTCTATTTTTTTGAATTCGATGTTCTTCGTCATGTTTTTAGGATTTCTCCCCTCTTCAACTTGTTCTTCTTTAATCACAAGAGAGTCTTTTGTAAAATTTTCCTAGACCTTAAGTGGATGTTTTGAATGGGAAGGATGGAGTATGATGTTCCTTCTTCAGTATTGTAAATTGGTATTTCCACTTTGTTACTCGGGTTTGCTATTGGTTGAGCTGGTAATTGATTTGGTCTAGGTGGAGGTTGGTTAGAGGGTAGCTAAAGCTGTTGAGGTTGAGTTAGTGCAAGTAATGGTTGTTGTGGAAATGGGTTGATTGAGGGGGTTGTTGGAATTGTTGATATGGGAATGGTTTTTAAGGATATAATTATTGATATAATTGTTGAGGATAAGGTTGGTATTGTTGTTGATATGGCTGTTGAGGATAAAATTTTTGTGGAGGTTGGGCTCCATAAGTATATCCTTGCCAAATCTGTGAAGTTTGGTTTTGGATTTTCTGTGGAGGCCAAGCATGTCATGGCATAGGAGCATTCCATGAGGATTGAGCAGGATATTGATAATTCTGAGGAATTTGTCAAGTAAATTGTTGAGGAAAATTTTGAGGCATACTTGTAAACCATGGTTTCCAAGGTCTTCTAGGTGAAAAATAGTAGATATATTTTGTGAGTTGGTTGCATAACATTTGGTTTCAGAGCTTTGGAATCTAGGGTTTCACTTCTTCAAACAATCCAACTTGGAATTTTCGCTATAACGTTTTCTCTACGAAGCTTCATAAGCTGAAATTGAAACCATGTGAAGTCAAAATACTGGTGAACCTTGTGTACAAATTTATGATCTTGGTTCGCTATATTTACAAATTTATGATCTTGGTTCGCTATATTTACAAATATATTATCTAAGTAATTTAGAGTTTTTTCATGCTCCACAATTTCATCTAAAATAGGTGACCGAGGGAAAATCTTCATAAATTTTGTTTCAAGAATCAGATTTAAATTCTATAAAAAGTGGTGAAAATTGCACAGACTGTAGTTTCTTGTGTATCAATTTCAGATTCAAAGGTTTAAACAGTGACATGTGGCACTATGTACAGGTTCACTCTACAGAACTAGTCCATAATTAGGTCATTGTGGGATATCGATCATAACTTTATCTTGAAGAATCAAAATTAGGTCTGACATGTGGCATTGGAAATAAGACTCAGAGGGATACTACAGGACCGAAGTTAAAATCTTGGGGATCCGAAATTACAAAGATACAACATATTCAATATCGAGCTCCTACAAAGCAAAGAAAAAGGTGTGTATTTAAAAACAAAATATTTTTGTTTGAAAAATCAGTTTGAAGTGATTCAAGGGGCATAGTGAAGCATAAATATCATTGTTTCATTCCAAAATGACTCGAAGCAAGAAAACGGAAACACCGAGTAAGCAACCAGAAAACTCTACTATGACACATGAAGGAAAGGAAGAAATACAACATGATATATCAAAATTACGAGACCAAGTGCAACAAACATCACTCTCGCAAAGAGTAACAAAAAATAAAATGGAAGCTAAGATGGATGGTTTAAAGAATGGTTTAAAAACATACGTGGAAGGTTTGAATAATAGTTTAAAATCAGACATGGAAGGTTTGAAGGATGGCATAGAAGAAAAAATGAAAGGCAACATGGAAGAATTGAAGAATGGTTTAAAAGCAAACATGGAAGGTTTGAAGCAAGGTTTGACAAAGTTGCTACAAGAAATGCTTCCTAATGGAAAAAAGGTATTAGATGAAACTCAAGATGTGAAAAAAATAAATGTTAATCATGATTTCATAGACTCTAATGTTGGATTGAAGAGTCGACATATTCCAAAGATCGATATGAGGAATTTTGATGGCAAGGATCTAGTAACATGGATACTACAGATGGACCAATATTTCGATCTTCATAATGTGAAACACACGCAACAGGTATGCATTGCACCTTTATATTTAGAACCCAATCAGTTGGTCTGGTATTGATGGTTTTTTTCTCGTAAACCACTAGTCACATGGTCAATTTTTACAGAGGAAATGATAGCACATTATGAAGATACAAAGAGAAACACGTTCTTTAGCGAATTGATAAATCTCAAACAAAAGGATTCAATGGAGGAGCACATTGAGGACTTCAAAAAATTTAATATAAGGTTAAATGATACTCCAGAGGAGCATAGGATTGATGTATTCATAGGGAATTTAAAGGGTAACATCCAACATGAGGTTTGTCTTTGGGAACCTGATTCATTGGAGAAGGCATTCAAGTTGGAAAGAAAAATTGAAAGAAAAAATATGACAACAAGGAAGCCTACCACTCACAACAATAAAGATGGAAGTGTTGCTGCTCCTAGCCTTACACAACCTACAAGATTGAAACCACAACAATTGTAAGAAAAAAAATCAAAAGGGTTTTGTTACAGTTGTGATAGAAAATACACTAAAGGTCATAAGTGTGTTGAGAAGAAATTATTTTACATAGATTTTGAAGAGGAGGAAGAAAAGGAACAAGAAACTTCAAAAGAAGAGGATATACACTAGGAACTGGCCCTAGAAAAAGAAGAAATGAATCTGACCATATCTTTTAATGCATTGGCAGGAATTACCACTCCTCAAACTCTTAAGTGAGAAGGACATATCAAGAAGAAAAAGGTAATAGTGTTGATTGATTCATGTAGTACCCATAATTTTATTCATTGTAAGATAGCCAAGGAATTGAAATGCTTCCTATATCCAACACCAGAGTGTCAAGTGATGGCTGCAGATGGAGGGACTATAAATTTCTCTAAAACGTTCCATAATATCAAGCTAACCATGGGGGGATATCTATTTAATAGCCCAATTCTTTCCATTCCAATGCATGGTGTTGATGTTGTACTAGGAGTTTAATGGTTATAATCTCTGGGTACGATAGATTTTAATTTTCAAGAACTTTTCTTGAACTTTTTTTGGGAAGAGAAGGAAGTTGAATTAAGGGGTGTCGTAGGGAAACCAGGAAAGATAATCAGCTCTAATGGCATGACAAAGCTTCTAAAGAAATAACAACGAGGCATAATTGCACAATTGTGCTCACTATAGTTTCAAACATCGAAATCATCTAATTCTCTAGATCTCCAAAAAGCCTTGGACATTCATTCCAAGGTATTTGAGACTCCCAAAGGCCTCCCACCTATTCGTGATCATAATCATGGTATACATTTGATTTCAGGAAGTTTTCCTCAAAACATCAGGCCTTGCAAATATACCTATTCAAAGTTCTTCCTATTCTCCAGTAGTATTGGTGCACAAGAAGGATGGATCATGGCGCATGTGTCTAGATTATAGGGAGCTCAACAAATTCACTTTTAAAGATAAATCTCCCATTCCTATCATTGATGAATTATTTGATGAATTACATGGAGAAATTTAATTCACCAAATTGGATCTTTGTTCAAGATATCATCAAATTAGAATGAAGACTGAAGACATTCTGAAAACAACATTTAGAACTCATTAGGGTCATTATTAATTTTTGGTCATGCCTTTTGGCCTTACCAATGCACCTTCTACATTTCAAGGGTTAATGAATTCCATTTTCAAACCCTTCCTTAGAAAATTTGCGTTAGTTTTTTTTGGTGATATACTAATCTACAACAAATCTTGGAAGGATTAAGTTCAACATGTCGACAGGGTGCTCAAACTATTGGAGGAAAAACAATTATATGCAAAAACTTCCAAATGTTTCTTCGAAGTACAGGAGGTGGAATATCTAGGTCATATTTTATCTCATGAGGGTGTTAAGGTAGACCCTAACAAAATTAAATCCATTAAGGAATGGAAAACGCCCATAAAGCATCTACAAGGATTCTCGGGTTAACATGGTATTATCGCAAGTTTGTTAAGAATTATGGGACAATAACAGCACCTCTAACAACATTATTGAAGAAAGATGCATTTTGTTGGACTCCAGAAGCAACCAAGTACTTTGAACATATTAAAGAGGCAATGTGCCAAGCACCGGTCTTAGCTACGCTAGACTTCCCAAAAACATTTATTGTGGAATGTGATGCCTCGGGAAATGGAATTGGTGTTTTTTTAATGCAAGAAGGAAGACCCATTTCTTTTGAAAGTCATCCAATCAAAGGAAAGTATTTACATAAACCTATTTATGAGAAGGAAATGTTCGAAATACCACATGCACTAAAGAAATGGTGAGCTTACCTAATGGGAAGACACTTCAAGGTAAAAACAAATCATGATAGTCTTAAATATTTTTTGGAAAAAAAATATATCTTTAGAAGAGCAGCAAAAAATGGTCACAAAGATGTTGGGTTATGACTTTGAAATTATCTACCAAAAAGGGAAGCTAAATGTTGTTGCATATGCACTCTCAAGAAAGGATGAGGATGTGGAATAATTTATTTGTGCCATTTAAATTATCCAACCAGATTGGATAACTAAAGCAAGGGAGGAATGGAAGAATGTCGAATAAGTAAGGACACTCATTCAAAATTTGCAGCAAGATACCAGTATATCTAATACATTTAGCTAGAAAAAGGATTCATTATGGTACAAAGATCGCTTATATATTTGTAAGAATTCTCAACTAAAACAAAATATTCTTTTGGAATGGCACACCTCTCCTTTAGGAGGACACTCAAGATTTTTAAAAACTTACCACAAGGTCAAGAAATATTTTTTTTGGGATAGCCTTAAATTTGATATTCAAAATTTTGTTGTGGAATGTTTGGTTTGCCAACAAAATAAAGTTGAGATAATTAAGACCCTAGGTTTGCTACAATCTTTATTCATTCCAAGTCAACATTGGGAGAAGGTTTCAATGGATTTTAGTCCGAAGGAAAGAGTGTCATCGTTGTGGTAGTTGATATACTTACCAAGTATGCACACTCTTGTGCATTATCTCATCCCTTTAAAGCCAGTACGATTACCACTGCATCTATTTAAACCATTCAAAAGCTACAAGGAAACCCAAAGATTATTGTAGGTGGCAGAGATCCCATTTTCACTGAAAATTTTTGGAAGGAATTATTTTCTTGTCTGGGTACTCAACTAGATCATAGCTCATCTTATCATCCTTAATCCAATGGAAAAACTGAGATAGTGAAAAAAAATTTGGAAGGATATCCTCATTGCTTTGTATCTGATAAACAAACACAATGGGCGAAGTGGTTACCTCTAGATAAATGGTGGTATAACACTTCCTTCGCACTGCATCAAAAATGGCCCCATTTATGGAACTTTATGGATATCATCCATCGTCCATCACATCATATTTAAGAGAAAAATATAAGATTCAAGTAGTGGAAGATCACATCGAGCATCAACAACAAGTTCTCCAACTCTTAAAGGATAACCTAACTTTGGCACAAAATCGAATGAAACAATAGGCAGATCAACATCGCAGTGAAAGAAGTTTTGATGTAGGCAACTGGGTATTTTTACAGCTACAACCATACAAACAAATTCCCCTCAAGCAAGCTAAGAAAGATAATAAATTATCGCCAAACTAATATGGTCCTTACAAGGTGTTGAAAAACATTGGTACTATGGCATACAAATTGGAGCTTCCTGCATCTTACCGAGTGCACCCAGTTTTCCATGTTTCATGCTTAAAGAAGGTTATATGTGACAAAATCCTAGTTCAAAAAAATTTGCGAGAACTTTATGAGGAAGGAAAAACGATATTGGAACCTAAAGAAGTCATAGAAACAAGAGCTCGACACCTACGAAATCGATCAATTTCAGAGTATCTCATCAAGTGGAAGAACTTACCCGTTGAAGATTCCACATGGGAGGATGAGAATTTTATACAAAAGCATCTAGAACTACTCAAGCGTTGAGGAAAGCGCTTTTTTGACGGAGAGGGGCATGTTAGGTCCCTATAATACTAGTGTGCCCCCCTTATTATTATTGTTGTGCCCATGTAGTCCCCATGTTATTATTATTATGCACCATAGAAGCCCAATATTGTTATTGTTGTGCCCTTACATTGTTATTGTTATGTAGGCTTTGATTCTATTGTGAACCCTTAGACTCCTAAATATAGAAAGTAAGTTTTTTCATTTGTATCATTCAATAATTGTTCATTTATGTAATGTAAAGGAGGTTTCCCCATCGAAGTGGATAATTTTTAAGTCGTTTATCTATATTTTCTTCTATTTTGTGAGATGGTTGCATAACACCTCAACTGTGCATTGTGAATTATTAGTCAGCGTTCAGGCCCTATCTCCGTTATTAACTTTCTCAACTACCCAAACAATTGTCTCAGTCCCCCCATAACTGCACATTCACAATGAGAAATTTTTCCTCACTGCATCTCTAACTTCATCAATTGCGTAGTATTATCTTCCTGTCCCTCAGCCACTATGCATTGCACAATCACAGTGACTAGACCCTCATCATTGCCTCCTATTTTGTGCATTTCACAATTCTTGAGCCTCTTCCTCAATCATGTATATTGTTATCACCAAATTGAGTCCTCTTGGACTGCTTCAATGCTCAACTTGGAGTAACTCTTTCAAACCAACTTTTGACTGAAGCTTAGCCTCTTCAGTCTAAGAGGGATCTCTCAAGGGGTTTTTATGATTTAGATAACGATAGTACTAGATGGCTAACTCTATCAATTTTGTCTTGGTTTTATGTGTTTGCGGGTTGAAAAGATGAAGGCTTGCTACCATTGGGCTATGGAATCAATGATAGGGATAAAGATGAAAAAGGCTCTCCTTGTGGAAGCTAAGGCATGTATATACTCAAATGAAAGTAGAATACACACACACATGGTTTACTCAATACATAAATGTTCCAAGGAAGTCATAGCATGAGATATGAATTCTGAGTAATGAAAATTAAGATACTGAAATAAGGACATTGAAAAGGATATCCAATATTTTAGTGCTTGAAAGGAAGTCAAAGCATGCTAACCAAGAATTTTGAGTAATAAAACATTAGCATATTAATATAAATTAATAAGATACATAGATTTCATGAAATTATCAAATGAATCTCAGGTGAAGGAAGAAACCAATAGCCATTCTCCATTACTGATCAAAAACCTCTTTACAATAGCAGCAGTCAGCCATAACATATCCAAACACTTTCTAACTCTAAAACTAAGTCCTTTATAGAATGAGGACTTGTACCAATGATTTTCCACCTTACTAGCCTCGAAATCCCACCTTAGAGAACTATTTCAAATAGGGTTAGCTCACTAGAGACTTCCTATGGATATTTCTGTTTTGCAGAGTTTGAATCCAAAAAGGACTCTTCTTTCATTAAATAACTCAACAAATCCATTTAATAACCCTTATCAACTTCAACCAACTAAATTTCTGAGTGTGCTGGAGTGCTGATGTGTCATTATGCCATGTGAATGATGAGTTGGACCTCCTCCAAGTCGAATTTTAAAATTTTTTCACAAATCTGGCTAGTGAAAATTCTGAAAAAAATAGGCCTCCAGGATGAGTGTATAATTTCCAAACCCTGATGGATTTGTAGAAAATGAGAGAGGTTGTTGTAGCTAGGGTTATGGTGAAGAAAAAACTCTTTCATATTTCCAAAATAATTTTTCATTTGGCCAATAACGAAACTTTAAGTTGACTGCTAAAACAATCATGTACAGGACAAGCCAGAACGACTTAATTTATCAATCTCTGCCACCTCCTAATGAATTTGCAGAAACTGAGAGAGGTTTTTGTAGCTGGGTCTATGTTGAAGAAAAAAATCTTTCATATTTCCAAAATTATTTTTATTTTGGCCAACAACTGAACTTTAAGTTCGCTACAAAAACAGGACAGTTTCGTAGCGTTTTGTTGTTCTTCAAGCCCAGGCACGCTACGAAACTGCTAAAAACAGTCAAAATTCCAGAATTGTGTCTAGCTTCAAAAATCTACCTTCGAGGTGCCAAAAAATATTTCTATCATGCCATTAGCCTTAAAAACCATAAACCAGCTCACCTTATGATCCTTTAGGCATTTCTTCCTCATTTATGATGGGTTGACCTATTAGCTCTTCAAGCATTGTCATTTTTAGACCTTTGTTCTACAATTCATCTTCATCATGGATTAATTCAAGCTACTCCTGGAGGTCCTTAACCTGATTTCTAAACCTTCTATTGGTGGCTTTCAAATGTGTGTTCATCCTCCTGACATGTTTGGCCTCTTTCCTCAATGGAATGGTCCATTTTATAAGTTGTTGTGTATTATCCAAAGTCTTGGAAACACTGTCAACCTGTTCTTCTGAAGAGTTCAACTATTGTTGGATCTTCATTGATCTATTTCATATTTGTTGGTTCATATCTCAGACATTGTCCTTCTTTTCTCTGCCATGGTTTCTTTAATGTCTTCACAGCCTCACTTGATGATTTGCAGCCTCGGTTGATAGTTTGCAATGTAAACCTTTGAAAACACAAGCCACAGATTTGGCTTAATGTAATAGCTCTCTAGAGCTTGATATCACACAAGAAGGAATGATAAATCAGAAATGACTGAATTAGGAAAAATTTTGAAGTTTTGATGTCTTCTCATGACTCATACATACCTAAATTGATGATGATGAGTTCAGACCTTATCATGTACCTTGATTTTATCCCTCCATGACTCGAATGGAATCTAACTTACCCTTTCCCAACTATTTTCTAACACCTAATAGCTAAACTAACAAGACAGATAGGACACTGCGCTTTCGTAGCTTCTCTAGCGTAAATTTGGTTCTTTTCGCTACAAAACTATCAGCAGTTTCGTAGTGAAAAGTGACTTTTCACAGTGTATTTCGCTACGAAACTGTGGTTTCATGGCTAAAATGGAATTTTTGGTAAAGAAACCTTGGAAATTGAAATCTATCAGAAAATTATGATTGATGTAACATGAGAGGATTTGAATGAGGGTGGGTTCAGACCTTAGGATAGGCTAAATTAAAAATTTTCCTTGACCAAGTAATGAAAAATGAATTCTATGACCCTACCTTTGACACATGAACTTCTAGGACTTTGTGAAATGATGCTTCATTTTTCTGAGTGATAATAGTGGCTCCACTTGGGATGGTGTGCCCCTGTGGTACACCAAAGAACTTGTAGTTCCAGTGCTATCCATCTTCTTGGAAATAAAAACTTTGAAATTTATGAAAAATTCGCCAAGCTCTTATGGCCTTCACCTCGGGCTCAAGCTTTATGATTACTGCTGAAAGACCAACTTTGTACCTACTGAAAAGATGCTCAGTCAACTTTGAGCTTATTCACACACTCCTAACTACCCTAATAGCTGCAATCTCCATTTTTTATTCAGACAACATGAAACTTCCAATGAAGTCGGTCATTGATCTGATCTGAAATTTGAACCTCTTGAATACACTTGAACCAATAGTAAGCATGATACTGAAATGACCAAGGCAACATAAAATTTATCTGATCCTCATAATGAAAATATAATTGGAAATCTAAATTGTAGAACTCTTCCATGTAGTCAGCGATAGGATCATAGAAGACATATTTTGTTTGATGGTTCTCAAGGCATTCTGCAGCTTTGGACAACTCATATATGTTTTTCTTAGCCACACAAGATTTCAGTTGTGTGCTATCAAACTAAATTTCAAAAGCAGGGTATTCTTCCTCAATCTCAAAAGAGAAAGGTAGCAGCACCCTCTCTTTATGTTATGGCAGTAAAAACTTTTGAAAAGACTGATCTTGATCATGAAGAATATAAGATTGAATTTGATCTTCTAAAACTTCAATGTATTTTTCAATGTTCTTAGCAACTTCATCCACAAATTTAATCTTATCTTCTGACTTGCACTCAAATGATTTCTGATTAGAAGACAAGGATAAAGAAAAAATTTCATCCACTGCCTCATTAGTGTGATGCAAGAAATGACATGAAGAATAAACTTCTTCCTTTACCTGAGGATTATAGCAATTATCTTCCAATATTTCCTCTTGTTGTTTGAAATGATTCTCATACTCCTGATAATCAAAAGGCTGACAAGTTTGCTGCAACTTTTCATCAAACTCATAGAATGTAACATGATTTTCATAAATAAACTTTTGCTGGGTTTCATTTTCATCCAAGAGAGAGGCTATCCTTTCTTCTTGGTGATGAAAGGGACTGTCATGAAGGGCCTCTAAAATTTCCTCATCCATGAACTCATCATCTTCATAACAATTCTCCAAATATTCAATAAAACTCACACAATGTTTACAACAGTCTTTGACCAGCAATAAGAATGGATGACACTCTTCATACATCTTATAAAATGCAACATGGAAATCAGCAAGAAAATATAATGAACCATGTGGCAGGCTTCCGTACCAAGACCATGCTTTTTCTTCTAAAGTGGCCATAAACATCTTCATGAGACAATCCTCAGGGAATTGAACCTTAAGTCTGTGTACATGCATATGGAATCTAACCAAATGAAGAGCAACATTGTCTTTATTTTCATCTTTAAATATAGGAATATCAGTTAATCATTCGACCTTTGGCATAGGATTTGGAAAACCAGGGATGTGAGACTGATTCATAGGTGCATACCTGGCATTTATTCTTGCAATGGAACTCATCTTGGAACTTCATCAAGCTAGCAATCCTCAAGCAGTGGAGTCACCTTCCAATTGATTATTTGATGTGTGGAGTCACCAGAGCAGAAATATAGCCAATATTTTTCTAAGTGTTTGTTGCTCTCAGACCTTTAGAACTGGAACTTTGTCGTTCTTCCCAGGGAAAATTTACGCCTTCGCTCCCCGGCAACGGCACCAAAATTTTATCACCAAATTGAGTCCTCTTGGGCTGCTTCAATGGTCAACATAGAGTAACTGTTTCAAACCAACTTTTGACTAAAGCTTAGCCTCTTCAGTCTGAGAGGGCTCTCTCAAGGGGGTTTTATGATTTAGATAATGAAAGTACTATATGGATAAATCTATGAATTTTGTCTTGGTTTTATGTGTTTGCAGGTTGAAAAGATGAAGGCTTGCTACCATTGGGCTATGGAGTCAGTGACAGGGATAAGATGACAAAAGCTCTCCTTGTGGAAGCTAAGGCGTGTAGATACTCAAATGAAAGTATAATACACACACACATGGTTTTCTCAATACATAAATATTCAAAGGAAGTCAGAGCATGAGACATGATTTCTGAGTAATGAACATTAAAATACTGAAATAAGGACATTGAAAAATATATCCAATATTTTATTGCTCGAAAGGAAGTCAAAGCATGCTAAGCAAGAATTTTGAGTAATCAAACATTAACATTGTTAGCCACCTATGAAATTTGTTATACCAAAAGGTGGCTAAATCATTTTTGGAGCCTTCAAGGAACAAATTTTATTGCAAAAAAGTGTTATCTCTTGAAGACTCTTGAAGGCCTCATGCCTCTGTCCAAAATCTTCCCTACTGTGCCCATTTTACACTCTGGAATTCTGTTGATTTCATGAGAAAAGACTACTGCAAAATCCCTTTTCCCCCTCCTCCATTAAGAAAACTAACCTCCATTTTGCTTCCCTTTTTTCTCCATAAAACTCCTCTAACCGTTGGTTGATGCCATCCAACGGCCACGCTCCTCCCCACACCCTCTGAAGTAGTAAAACCAAATAATGCAGGATTTTGTAATGTAGTTTTGTATTGTGCAGGTGTTTGAATGAAATTCCATTTTATGAGTTAGATTCTATACTTCATGATCGGCTATCAATCACTGGAAGGATCGATAGCGCTCCAATATGGTACTGTAATGTTGTTGCCCGTAGGAGCTACGAACCTTGTCCAAAGGAAGAGACCCACTTATAGAAGAAATAAATCGGGAATGAGTTAATGGAGCCACAGTTCCGAGGTTTGAACCTGGAGTTTAATGGACTGAAGTGAATAGAAAGCAGGGTGTTAACCCCAGTTTAACCTACGGTCACTTACTGTTCAAAATCCGGAAGCAGTTTTGATCGCACCGCTTTTGGTACGGAAAGGAAACCACTCAATAGCAAGCGATCCTGTTAAAAGCCACCACGTCGACGGGACAATACCGCCTCATCACTCCCTCATCGCGCGTTAAATTTCGACTGTCGGCTCAGCGCGATATTGACGTATGCCGTTCGATCTGAGGCTGGCTCATCAAATGGTGATCGCACTCAAAGGAGCTCGGGGGATAAAATAAGGTATGGCGTGATCCATGGCCCACAATCAATCGCCCTAGTCCCCACGGCCACGATAGCAGTTAGCAGTCCCACATAACTGGTGGTCCCCAACGCCTAGTCAGCACCCACGCGGCAACAACTAATTGGAGCAGGTCTTGTTTGGTTGCTCGCATAGTCATGAAATCCGGACCTGAAATTTTTATAGGGCAGAATTGATAAAATTTCGGGTCACACTTGGGCTGACGTCAGTAGGCCCCAAAACGGACTCGATACGCTTTATAGGGCGAAATTGATAAAAATTTCGGGTCACAAACACCCTGACGTCAGCGGGCTCCTTTTGTGACCCGAAATGGTTTATGTAGCTTGGTTTTATCGGGAATTTTGAAGTCCAGGGTATATTATTTGATAAAATGTGATTAAAATGGTTTTTTCCATGATACTGAAGAAAAGCCGAAGGCTAGGAATGACGATTCTCACGCCTTCAATTCATTAAAAGAAAGCCATCCATGGGTTTGATTTCCACCTCTCGTCAATGCTTCATGGGCATTGATGGCTCACGAGCCCTACGCAACACTGCACATCAACAAGACACAGTGAATAAATCACAAACAAAGAGTATCAGTGTCGAAGACAAAACATACCAAAACAGGAGATTGAAGATAGCTCTGTGGGGATTACGGCCAAGATTGATTATCAAAAGCCTAATCCTCCAAATTAAAACACAGTTTAAAGAAAATCAGAAGTGTTTATCAAACAGAAAGGCCTCCACCGCCACATCTGAGGCAAATTTATTCCTCCCAGCTACTACAATGCCACCTGTGCCTCAAGGCATTCAAACACAGGCCGAATTTATTGATCAAAAGAAACATTTTCCTCAGCACAGCTAGAGAGTTAATTCTGCACATAAACTTAATTACAAAATATCAGCAGAGTTACTTTAATATAACACAGAGCCTCAAAAGTCAATAAGAGCTCCCACCGAGCTTAATCTTAAATGAAAAACATTAATACAGTCAGAAACATTTGTAAACTTCTTCATCGAGCCCCTCAAGGGCCGAGAAGCCATTAAGTTTGTATTAATAGACCTAGGAGATCTTTTAACAGATCCCACCTCCTCATTCTTCTATAAATACTACTGGAGAAGATGAGAAAAGGGTTGGTTGCTGAACTTTGAAATATAATTGAGCTTGAGACTTCTACTTGTAAATAGTGTTCACTGGCTCTTGAAGCTCTGTTTGTGATAGATAAGTCAGTCTGGGAAGTGTAGATGATTGTTAAGCTAGAGCATTGGAATTGAAGCTATAACTGGTTTGGAGCATCAATACAAGCTGATTTATGGGATCCTGGTCTATGTCAACGGTGATGTTATTTCTTATTGTGAATTGTTGTTTTATTTCTGTTTTCACTGTGTTCATCTTATCTTATAAAGAACAGCATGCATAGAGTTAGGACCTAATGTATATCAGTACGCTTCTCTGACTGGAAATCTTTATCTATATGTTTTCTTCCAATTCGTGTTATTTAGGAATGATTTAATTCAGTTCTAAGCATAGGAATGTTGGCGTTCCCTCATCCTATTGCCTTAGCTAATTGTTATTATTAAATGTTATTTTCAGTATATGTTAAGTAGAGATGAACTAAGGAAGATATGGTGTGCCCTGGTCCTAGTTTTATCCCCAAATACTGTCTGAATGTTTCCCTTGGAATGTGTTGAAAGCTGGCTAGTGTTGAAGCACTTACCAGATCTTAGGCCATTCTTTGTTATCTTTGTGTTTTTCTTGAAAGTTACCAAGTAGAGCAGAGCTAGGAGAGGATTTGTGGTGAGCCAGGCCCTCTAGTTTCTTCTCCAACAGTTGCCTTCAAGTTTTCCCTTTGTTTTAAACTATTTTTTCTATTGAAAGTGCATCAAAAGCAGGCTAGTTTAGAATTACTTATCTGATCTTAGATTACTTTTATGTCTCTCTTAAGTGTATGTCAAAAGCAGGCTAGTTTAGAAGTACTTTCCTGATCTTAGGCTTCTCTTTGTTCTTCATCTGTTTAATTCCCCTTCTTATTGTTTCATTTCATTCCATAAATCAAACTTTGAAGATATCCTTAAACATAGATGACTTGCCCCGTGGACCACTCTTGCCCCTTGCTGTTTCAATTAAACCCTATTATGACTCCATAGCCCAATGGAATAAAACCTGCAATTATCTATCTTTGAAACTCTTTGCATTTAGAACTTTCCACTCAAATAATATTCATGCTCAACCATCCAAAAACAAAACAAACCCTCGGCCTTCATAACTAGCCTAACATCATTACCCAAAATTCAAGGATAAATCTATCTTTACACTTATTGGAGAGATCCCTCTCTGGATTCAAGAGGGCTAGATCCTAGAATCCCAAAGTGGTTGAAATAATGTTCTCCATGCAGTTGGACTTTTTCCAATATTGCTAATTACAGGGTGCTAACATTTATGGCGACTCCGCTGGGGATCGAACCTAGAATCTCTGGTTCCCTTTAAAATTTCATACAAACATTGTTTAGTGAGTAAGAAGTAGCCTTTTCAAGCACTGCCAAGAAATGGTAATCATGATGAAGCTTGTTTGAATTAGTGACAAACGAGGCAAAACTTAGGATTCTCATAAGAGTTGTCTAAACCTTGAAAAATCAGCCAGCTTAGCCATAAGAGTAGAATTTATTTGTCTCATAACCATAGCTAAGTTTTGAAACAGAGTTAGGACATTCTTAGAAACCACACAACTGAAAAATAACTCAAAAAACCCAAAAATATCTCAGATTGGTATCCAATAAACATGGTAGTGGACCATAAAACCTTTTACCTCTGAAAAAGAGCTAAAAACTTCCACTTGGCGACTCCACAATCCTGAACAGACCTTAAGACTCCACTGGGAAGAACCCTTATCATTGTAATATCATTCAAACTCAGTCAGAGGACTGTAGGATTAAAATTTTTGTCAAACAGATTAGTTGACCTTTTAAAGACTATCATACCTGGTTGAACTTTGCTTATTTATTTGGGTCTGAAAAACACAGCATAGTGGCTCCTAGAAAGATTCATACTAGAACTTATCCTGACCCTGATCCACCTGAGATAGTTGATAACCCAGAAAGTATCCTTAGGAAGTCCCCTAGGATTAAATTAGCAATTGTTTTTAGATCACCCTTGAGAGCTAATTCAGTTCCTAAAAATCTTTCAACTCTACACCAATCACAAGTTGACTTAGTAAATCCCTTTAGAACTAGGTCTCTTGATGATTTAGATCAGTTAGATTCTAAGTCTTCACTTTCATCTCCTGAAACAAGTGAACATATTGGTAGCAGAGAAGCAACACCTCCTGATTTACATTTCCTTCACAACTTAGGTGTCTCTCATCCAAGATCAGATCAACAATCTACTCCTGGTCCATCCACCTCTGCTCACCCTACATCCATTGTTCAAACCACTCCATTCTGGCCCACTTTCCCTCTTTTTAATCCACCTCTTGTAAATCCACCTCCACCTCCTGCCATGGTTGCATGGTATGCTCCCTTAGTCCTTCCTATACCATTATTCAATCTTCCACAAGACTATTAGTCCAAAATTCCATTATATGATGCTATCAATGCTAAAACTGCATCACAACATGTGGATAAGATGAATGGCTACTTTGACAGAAATGAAATTGATGATGATTCTGTCAAGCTTAGATTATTTTCTCAAAGCTTAGGAGGGGAAGTCAAAAAATGGTTTAAAGGCTTAACCCCCCATAGTATCAATGATCTCCAAGCCTTCCATCATTGGATAATAGTCTGCGAAAGAAGAACTTTCCAGTGTATTTTCTGATTACAAGAACCTCCATAGAAACACCGAGAAAAGTGTACAAGCTTATTGTACCAGATTTAACAGTGTATATAATGCACTTTCCCCAGATCTAAAACCTTCACAAGGCTCATCTTTAAACAAGTTTCCTGAAGGGTTCGACCCTGAGATGGCCTATCAGCTGAGAGAGAGAGATCCTGCAACTCTTGAAGAGATTCAAAAAGGTGCTCTTGCTATGGAAGTCAACTTGATGGAGAAGAGAGCAAGAATGAAAAATGAAAAGAGAGTTTCCTTTAGAGAGGAATCTACACCCTCTACTTCCAACTCAAATATGGAGAGAATGATGGAGGAGATGATGAAGAAAATGAGCATCCTTGAGAGAGAACAAGCCAGTCAAAACCAAATTGCTCCTCAAAACAGAAACCAGAACCAGAATCAGAATTTTAGAAGGAACCAACCTCCAAACAGACCTAGGGAAGATGATCAACAGATCACTCCTCCCTTTCATCAAAACTATGTAAGTGAGGTTGAAGAAATAGATGAGCAAGCAGAGGACGAGGACATAAATATGTTGGGAGTAGATAATGATGACTTCGAAGTCCATTATGATAGAAAACGAGGTCTTTATACACCTTATGATGACAAAAGAGATGATGATGAAAGTTATTATCAAGACATGGAAAATGTCATCATAGAGGCTCAAAGAGAATATGACCTTAGAAGCAAAACCATTCAACAAACCCCCAACTACAAAACCTCTGAAAAATCTTCACAAAACAGCACTGCAACCAAGCCTAAAGTTGTCAAACAAAAGGACAAAACAGTGGTTGTTAATTCTGATAAAGGTAGAGATAAAGGCACTCAAAACAATGAAAAACAAAGTGCAGACATTAGTAGTACTAACACTTCAACTAGTACTCATGTTAAGACCATTTTTTCAAATGTAAATAGAACAAATCAGCAAGCTGATGTTGCTGATAGACTAGCAGCTAGTAAGGCTGAGACAAGTTCTTCAAAGAACCAAATTCCTTTCAGCCTAGAGCAGGAAATTTCAAAGATCAAAATCTCTGTTCCCCTAACTGAATTAGCTGCCCAGAATGTATATAGAACCCAAATTTTGAGGGTTTTAAACATATAATATCATATTGACACGGTCAATCTTAATGATGACCAGCTAGAGCTCATTTTTGGTCCTAATATTGAAGGTAGATATCAAGAGGGACCTATTCCTCCCTTTTATGTAAGTTTAAATGTTCATGACAAGATTTTACATAACGCTATGCATGATTCAGGTGCCTCTCATAATTTAATGCCCAAAGCTCTCATGGAGAGCCTAGGCCTTGAAATCACCAGACCTTACAAAGACCTTTACTCCTTTGACTCAAGCAAAGTAAAATGCTTAGGATTAATTAAAGACCTTTGTGTTAACTTAGCTCAAATTCCAGCCAAATGTTTAGTCATGGATATTGTTGTGGCTGATGTGCCCCCAAAGTATGGAATGCTATTATCTAGGTCTTGGGGAGCTAAGTTACAAGGAACT
Organism: Pinus albicaulis; assembly: GCA_034641835.2. NCBI lineage: Eukaryota > Viridiplantae > Streptophyta > Pinopsida > Pinales > Pinaceae > Pinus > Pinus albicaulis. The sequence continues at coordinate 2,058,967,479 of CM076575.1, forward strand.
ATGCAAATGGACATGACCTATGCAACCATCCCTGTTTTCAATTAGAGAATAAGACTTTACAAGGAGTCTCATATGCAATACATGGTGACTAGTCAAGACAGACCACAGAACTCTCCCCTTTATTCTGTAAACATAAGCCTGGATTCATTTATCTTTTTTAATGATGAAACTTTCAGTGAACAAGTGACCTTTTCTAATTTAATGACAGATAGAGAGGAGGAAGAAGATAACGTAGGAGTGTCAGAACAGTTTGCTGAACCTATAAACTCTAGCAAACAAAACACAGGTCTTGAGCTACAAATCATGTGTCCTTTGCTTTTAAACGTTGAGAGTCAAGAACGCAGTCCTCAACCCAATAAAAAATCTGAGGAGTTAAAACAAGTTCAACAGTGTGTTGACCTCCAAGAACAATTCGATAGCACACTTATTGAAGAGCATAGTAACCCAAATGATAAACTCGAGACTAGTCCTCTATGGAGTATGCACTTCGATGGGTCTTTCACTAAGACCAATGTTGGTGTAGGTGTCTGGATATGCAACACTGAGAATGACCACATAGAAAGCCTTTCCTATAGATTAAACTTCCAGTGTTCCAATAACATAGCAGAATATGAATCCCTTCTCTTAGGCTTACGATTGTTGAAAAAGTTAGGACCCAAGAGAATCAATGTGTATGGGGATTCAGAGTTAGTCATTAGGCAAGTCAATGGGGAGTATAACGCAAATCATCCCAGACTTAGGGCCTACCGAAACGATGTCATGGACCTTTTAAAAACTTTTGAGGAGTACCAAATTATTTTTGTCCCAAGAAAAAGAAATATTGCGGCCCACAATTTAGCCTTAGCAGCTAGAACATGCTTAACGCCATATGAAACCAAAGACTGCACAACTTAGATAAAATTCAGACCAGCCATTCCTAATAATGAAAAGCATTGACAGGTGTTCGACGGAGACAAACAAATAGAAGACTTCATGCAGTTCAGAAACGAATTCGAACTACCAAGTTCAGATTCATATTATGAAATCGACTGCCCTAGTGACGAAAATTTTCTTGATGAAGAAGAAAGGTCTCCTAAACTTGCTAATGTAAACCTATTATCTAGCAAAATTGAAAATGAAACAGAGATGAACGCAGAGTTAGAAACCCTGCACTCTAAAGATGAGAGTTTTCCAAGCAGTCTGGCACCTTTGGAAGAGTTGTTTGATTTTAATGATGTGGCCAGGAAGCCAAAACTGGAACCTGTAGAGACTAAAGTGGAAGAGTGCAATATAGGCAGTGAACTTAAACTGAAAATGATCGAACTGTCTAAGACTTTAACAGCTCACATTAAACTCAAATACATAGATCTGTTTAAATAATTTTCTGATGTTTTTGCATGGAGTTACGAAGATCTGAAATCCTATGACACTGAAATAATACAGCACAAAATCCCTCTCAAAGAAAACCAAAAACCATTCAAACATAAACTGCGCAGAATAAACCCTGTTCAGCTGCCTCTGGTAGAGAAGGAAATCAGGAAAATGTATGAAGCTGGTATTATTGTCCCTATTAGATATTCTGACTGGGTGTCTAATCTGGTGTCAGTTAGGAAGAAAACTGGAGAGATCAGACTTTGTATAGACTTTAGAGACTTAGACAAAGCTTCATTAAAAGACAACTACCCTTTACCTAAGATGGATCATATTTTACAAAGGGTGGTAGGGTCTAGAAGAATTTCTTTGCTTGATGGCTACTTGGAGTACAATCAGATCTTAGTTCACCCTGCTGATCAATTAAAGACAACCTTTACTACACCATGGGGCACTTTCATGTATGCGAAAATGCCTTTTGGTCTAATGAATGTTGGAGCAACTTTTCAGAGAGCCATGGACATAGCATTCTCGGAAGAACTAGGCTACTTCATTATTATATAGCTTGATGATATCATGGTGTTTTCAAAAAAAGATGAAGAGCACTTAGCACATTTAAGAAGAGTTTTCGAGAAATGCAGAAAGTATGAGATATCTTTGAACCCTAAGAAAACACTTTTCGGTCTCCAAGAAGGTAAAAGTTTTGGGCACATTATCTCAGAAGAGGGTATTAAGATAGATCCAAAGAGGATTGAGGCCATATTGCAAATCTCTCATCCTCGAAACATCAAGGAGTTGCAATCTTTCATTGGAAAGATTAACTTTTTGAGAAGGTTCATCCCCAACTTGGCTGAGCTTCTTAGAAATATCACAAACATGTTGAAGGAGCAAGGGATAAAATGGACCTTGGAAGAAAATAAGTCCTTTGAGCTGGTGAAACAAGCGTTAACCAAAACACCGGTTCTAATAAGTCCCGATTTTTCAAAATACTTTTATATTTTATCATTCGCATCAGAACATACCATAGTTGTTGTCCTTTTACTGAAAAATCCACAACGACAAGAGCAGCCTATTGCACTCCTTAGTAAGGCATTGAGGGATGCTCCTTTGAAGTATAACATTATGGAGAAGCAAGCTTTTGCTTTGGTTAAAGCTTTGAAAGACTTTAGAGTATACATCCTTCACTCAAGCCCAGGCACGCTATGAAACTGCTGAAAACAGTCAAAATTCCAGAATTGTGTGTAGCTTAAAAAATCTACCTTCTAAGTGCCAAAAACTTCTTTCTATCATGCCATTAGCCTTAAGAACCATAAACCAGCTCACCTTATGATCCTTTAGGCATTTCCTCCTCATTTATGATGGGTTGACCTATGTTATGTAACCAACTCCAAAAATAGAAGAAATGAGATATCAACGCCTTAGAAATAAGCCACTTCGAGGGGGCAACCTCCAATACATTACATAAATGAACAATTCTTGGATGATACAATTTACAAAACCTCCTTTCTATATATAGGAGTCCATGGGGCCATAATGTAATCCTAGTGGGCCACAATGTAATCCTAGCCGACCTAACAATAATAATTTAAGGGCACAATAATAACAAAAATGGGGGTTACAAGGGTACAATAATAACAATAAGGGGTTTACACTAACAATAATAAGGGGCTATACTAGTGATATAGGGACCTAACATGCCCCTCTCCTTCAAAAAAGTGTTGTCCTCAACACTTGAGTAGCTCCGGGTGCTTCTGTATAAAATTATCATCCTCCCATGTAGAATCTTCAGTGGGTAAGTTCTTCCACTTGATGAGATACTCTGAAATTGATCGATTCCGTAGTTGTCGAGTTCTTTTTTTCATGACTGCTTCAGGTTCCAATATGATTTTCCCTTCCCCATCAAGTTCTGGCAATACTGTTTGAACTGGAAGATTTTCACCTATAACCTTCTTTAAGCATGAAACATGGAAAACCGGATGTACTCGCGAAGAAGCAGGAAGCTCCAATTTGTATGCCATAGTACCAATCTTTTGCAACACCTTGTAAGGACCATAGTACTTTGGCGATAATTTATTATCCTTCTTAGCTTGCTTGAGGGACATTTGTTTATATGGTTGTAGCCGTAAAATACCCAATCTCCTACATCAAAACTTCTCTCGCTGCGATGTTGATCTGCCTGTTGTTTCATTCGATTTTGTGCCAAATTCAGGTTATCCTTTAAGAGTTGGAGAACTTCTTGCCGATGCTCGATGTGATCTTCCACTGCTTGAACCTTCGAATTTTCTCTTAAATATGATGTGATGGATGGTGGATGATATCCATAAAGTGCCATAAATGGGGTCATTTTTGCTGCAGTATGGAAGAAAGTGTTATACCACCATTCAGCAAGAGGTAACCACTTGACCCATTGTGTTTGTTTATCAGATACAAAACAACGAAGATATCCTTCCAAACATTTATTTACTATCTCATTTTTACCATCAGATTGAGGATGATAAGATGAGCTATGAGCTAATTGAGTACCCAAACAAGAAAATAACTCCGTCCAAAAATTTCCAGTAAAAATGGGATCTCTGTCGCTCACAATAACCCTTGGGCTTCCATGTAGCTTTTGAATTCTGTCCATAAATGTAGTAGCAACTGTACTTGCTTTAAATGGATGAGATAATGCACAAAAGTGTGCATACTTGGTAAGTCTATCAACTACCACCATGATGACACTCTTTCCTTCGACTTAGGTAAACCTGTGATAAAATCCATTGAAATCTCCTCCCAACGTTGACTTGGAATGGATAAAGGTTGTAGAAGTCTTGGGGTCTTAATTTTTTCCACTTTATTCTGCTGGCAAACCAAACATTCCGCCACAAACTTTTGAATATCAGATTTAAGGCCATCCCAAAAAAATTCTTTCTTCACCCCGTGGTAAGTTTTTAAAAATCCTGAGTGTCCTCCTAAAGGAGAAGTGTGCAATTCCAGAAGAATCTTTTGTGTTAGTTGGGAATTCTTACAAAGATATAAGCGATCTTTGTACCATAAGGAATCATTTTTCCAACTAAATGTATCAGATGTACTAGGATCTTGCCGCAACTTTTGAATGAGTGTCCATACATCTTTGTCCTTCTTCCATTCATCTCTTGCTTCGGTTATCCAATCTGGTTGGATAATAGAAATGGCACAAAGCAATGCTTCCACCTCTTCATTCTTTCTTGAGAGTGCATCCGCAACAACATTAAGCTTTCCTTTTTTGTAGATTATTTCAAAGTCATAACCCAACATCTTTGTGACCCATTTTTGCTGCTCTTCTGAAGATAGTCTTTGTTCCAAAAAGTGTTTAAGACTATCATGATCAGTTTTTACCTTGAAGTGTCTTCCCATTAGGTAAGTTCACCATTTCTTTAGTGCATGCAGTATTGCTAACATTCCTTCTCATAAATAGGTTTCTGTAAATACTTTCCTTTGATTGGACGACTTTCAAAAGAAATGGGTCTTCCTTCCTGCATTAAAACTGCACCAATTCCATTTCCTGAGGCATCACATTCCACAATAAAGGTTTTTGTAAAGTCTGGTGTAGCTAAGACCAGTGCTAGGCACATTGCCTCTTTAAGACGTTCAAAGGCCTTAGTTGCTTCAGGAGTCCATGAAAATGCATCTTTCTTCAATAATGTTGTTAGAGGTGCTGCTATTCTCCCATAATTCTTAACAAAATTGCGATAATACCCTGTTAACCCAAGAAATCCTCGCAAATGCTTTATGGTCGTGGGGACTTTCCATTCCTTAATGGATTTAATTTTTTTAGGGTCTACTTTAACACCCTCGTGAGATATAATATGACCCAGATATTCCACCTCTCGTACTCCAAAGAAACATTTGGATGTTTTTGCATATAATTGTTTCTCCTGCAATAGTTTGAGCACCCTGTCAACATGTTCAACATGATCCTTCCAAGACCTGCCGTAGATTAGTATATCATCAAAAAATACTAGCACAAATTTTCTAAGGAAGGGTTTGAAAATGGAATTCATCAACCCTTGAAATGTAGAAGGTGCATTGGTAAGGCCAAAGGCATGACCAAAAATTCATAATGACCCTCATGAGTTCGAAATGCTGTTTTTGGAATATCTTCAGTCTTCATTCTAATTTGATGATATCCCGAACGAAGATCCAACTTGGTAAAATAAATTGCTCCATGTAATTCATCCAATAATTCATCAATCACAGGAATGGGAAATTTATCTTTAATGGTGAGCTTATTGAGTTCCCTATAATCTGGACACATTCGCCATGATCCATCCTTCTTGTGTACCAATACTACAGGAGCAGAGAAAGAACTTTGACTGGGTTGAATTATACCCGCCTCTAACATTTCTGCAATCATACGTTCAATTTCGCTCTTTTGGAAGTAAGGATATCTATAAGGCCTGATGTTTGGAGGAACACTTCCTGGAATCAAATGAATAGCATGATCATGATCACGAATAGGTGGGAGTCCTTTCAGAGTTTCAAACACCTTGGAATGATTGTCCAAGACCTGTTGGAGATCTGCAGAAATAGATGATTTTGATGTCGGAACTTCTAGTGAGCATAATTGTGCAATTACGCCTCGTTCTTTCTTTAGAAGCTTTTTCATGACATTAGAGCTTATTATCCTTCCTGGCTTCCCTTCAATACCCCGTAATTCGACTTCCTTTCCTTCTGAAAAAAATTTCAAGAAAAGTTCTTGAAAATTAAAGGCTACCGTCCCCAAAGATTGTAACCATTGTACTCCTAGTACAACATCAGCACCTCCCATAG
>CM076575.1:2058973719-2059140440 GCA_034641835.2 Pinus albicaulis
AATATAGGGATAGTGGCATATGAGCCGTCCATCTGCATGGTGCCTTGCAGCTTGGCTCCCCATGATCTAGATAATAACATGCCATACTTGGGTGGCACGTCTGCCACCACTACATCCATGACCATACATTTCGCAGGAATCTGAGTTAGGCTCACACATAAGTCTTTGATGAGGCCAAGACATTTTACCCTACTCGAGTCAAAAGAATACAAGTCTTTATAGGGTCTGGTGATTTCGAGGCCTAAATTCTCCATGACTACCTTAGGCATTAGATTGTGTGATGCCCTGGAGTCATGCATGGCATTATGGAGGATCTTGTCATGAATGTTAAGACTGATATAAAAAGGTGGAACTACCCCTTCCTGAAATTTCCCCTCAATCTTGGGACCGAATAAGAGGGCAGGCTGATCATCACTCAAATTTACAGTGTCATTATTTATACTCAGATTTAATGCTTTCAAAATCTGGCCTTTATATACATCCTGAGAGGCCAGCTCCGATAATGGTACAGAGATTTTGATTTTTGCAATCTCACTTTCTAAGTTGAAAATGGATTGGCTTTTGGGAATGTTCGAATCTGTTTTATTTGCAACTACCTTAGTAGCTGAATCAGTTTGTGTTTTCTCATTATGTACATGTGTAGACACAGTTTTATCAGGAGCACTAACTGAGGTGCTAGTGCTACTGGTTGGTTGACTTTGTTTTTCATTGTTTTGGTTGTCCTTTTCTTTGTTACTCTCAGAACTCTTGGCCGTTGAAATGTTGTTCACAGCAGTTACTTTAGAAGATTTTTCAGGCCTCTTTTTGATGGTTACCTCAGGAGTTTTAGGTTTGGAAGTGTCTTGGTTCTTTTTACTCCTGAGCTCATATTGTTCTCTGACCTGTAACATGGAATTTTCGAATCCCAACCTATAATCCTCAGATTCAAACCATTCCTCCTCCCCATAAGAGGTTGAGGGTTGGTCCTCTTCTGAATCACAGTTTAGGATCGAATCTTCTGTTTCGAACATGTTTATCACATTCCCTTCAGACTCTTCTATGATTCCCTCATCCTCATCAAGAAAGTTTTGGAAAGGGGGAATGACTTGTTGATCTGACTCTTTCTGTCTGTTGGGGGTGTTGTTGTTTCTTCTAAAGTTTTGTTTTTGGTTTTGATTTTGGTTCCTGTTCTGAGTGATAGCCATCTTTTCGACCACTTGGCATAGCTTATCCAGATTCTTAGACAATTTGTCAATATTAGGATCTGAAGTGGAGGCTATAGTGTCATCCTTGTATGTTACTCTCTTCTCAGCTCTTAGTTTGGCCCTTTTTTCAATCAAATTTGCCTCTATGTTTACTGCCCCTTTCTGCATGTCTTCCAAAGTGGTGTACTCTTTATGTCTAAGCTCATAGGCCATGTTAGCATCAAATCCATCAGGATATTTGGCCAGGGCCATACCTTGCGGAGGTTTCATGTGTGGGGGAAGAGCATTGTAGATGCTATTGAATCTAGTGGTGTAATCGTGAACACTCTCTCCGGCGTTCCTCTTAAGAGACATGTATTCTGCTAGGAGCTGGCGAGGGTTTGCTCTAGTTTCCCATTTGTTAATGAAATTCTGGTATAAAGCAAGGAGATCTTGGATACTACCAGCAGGTAGGTTTTTAAACCACTTTTTAACCTCTCCCCCCAGGCTCTGCGCGAAAATTCTCATTTTGATTGTTTCATCATCAATTTCCATATAGTCAAAAGAGTCCTCCATTTTATCTACATGTTGTTGTGTTGTTGTAGGCTCTTTAGCAGGGAAGTGTGGGATTTTTGATTGATAATCATTTGGTAAGGGCAGTAGAGGCTGAGGTAAAACTAGAGGTGCATACCAAGCTGCCATGATGATGTTCTGATGAGGTATAGGGTTGGCTTGAGCAGCTGGTAGTTGGATGATAGGGATGGTAGGACCAGCAGAAGTCTGTTGAGCAGATCTAGGGTGAGAAAGCCCCAAGTTTTGGAGAAAGTGGAGATCAGGTGGTGTGGAAGGAGGGGTTTCGTTGTCCCTAGTGTCTGGCTGGTCTGAAACACTGAATGACCTAGTTCTAGGTAATCTGTTTTGGAGGTCTAGGTCGAAGAAAGGGTCTAATAGAGCTGCAAGATCTTCTGGTGCAAAATTGGCTCTATGAATGTTGCTGGAAATAGTTGATCTCCTACTCACAGGTGTTCTTTTAAGGATTTTCTCAGGATTATCAACTGTTTCAGGTGGGTTTGGATCAGGGAAATCTCTTGTATGAATGGTTCTGTGAGCCAGAGTGCTGTTTATAAGCCAAGCAGCTTAGCCCTACTTGTTATTTCTACTGTGGTTAATGTTGTCTTGGGAACTGGTCTCCCAGTGGAGTCTTCATTATGCTTGGGACTGGTCTCCCAGTGGAGTCTGATGTGAAACCAAGATAATCAGCAGGCCTACTGATCACCAGTGGAGTCTTTTACGTTTAGGAACAATGGAGTCGCCAGGTGGAGGGTTTAGGATGATTCTAGGGTACACTGTCCACCACAGTGCTCAGGCACTATCACCTTTCATGAATCTCCTCTAAAGCAACAAGCTCCAACCAGAGATTGACTGGGAGGGCATTTACCAGACATGTCACCCCTGAAGAGAGGATGAGATCCGGAGGCTACTTGGCCCTATCCAGGCTCTGTCTAAGAGTATGGTGGATATTCGATAATGGAGGCTGATTTGAGAAAGGGGTGACTTACTGTCAACCTAGCCGGAGTTCTGAGTTTCTAAGATTTAAGAGTATTTAAGATGAAATGTACTCAGATTCCCCAGTGGAGTCGCCATTATGTTGGGGTTCCCATGTTTTGGCCAGGTTGACAGAGACCAAAAGATGAGACAACATAGAACCACTTTCAGACCTTAGGATCTAGCCCTCCTAGGTCCAGAGAGGGATCTCTCAATGATTATCAAAGGATATATGTTTTTGAAGTTCTAAATTATGATTTTAGGCTAGTTATAGGCTTAAGGTTGTTTATTTGATCATTTGAGTTTGGTTGTTGAGAATCGGGAAGGAAGGTTTCACCATAAGGCAAGGATGGGTAAAGAAGGAAGCTAGGCAAGAATAGATAACTCAGGGAACATCAAGGCCATTGGGCAATGGAGTCAAGAAAGGATTTACTTATGTTCAATGTGTAAGCTTCAGTTGGGCTAGTCATCTAGAGCATTTGGATCTCAAAGAATGATTGGTGGGATGGAACACTAAGGAATGAGAATGAAGGATGGAAAACCATCTGATTCCGTCTATAGATCAGGCCAGAGGTCATTTAACTCCAGGCCTGCTTGGACAAAACCATAGGCAACACGAGGGGTCTTGAAAAGGTTTGTATGGAAGGGCAGCTTATGAAGAGGCAGCGACAGGCTTTACACCTCCCAATGTTCCTAACCTCTTTCAATTAAATCTTAACAAAGACATCTGAACACTGATTCTATCAACTTGCACATCAGAGAGCAGGCAATAATCATCCACTACACTGGTTTAGTCAATTAAAAACAATATTCATATACACATATGAGCAGAAAACATTAAAGACTGAGAGAGCTGGGACATAAGGTACCTAACAAGGGTAAATCTTATGTCATGCATTCAGATGTCAGTCAGAAGAACATGAAATGAAATGGAAATAAACACAGAGATAAGAAAAACATCACCAACTGCTGTCGATCAAGATCCAATGAAAACTGCTTATCATGTTAAACACAACACCAATCAGGTACATCACTGCCCAAAGCTTTTACATTCAGCCTGAATACATCATATTTCTCAGCCTGTCATACAACTATTACACAGGAAACTTGGCTCAGGACAAAAATGCTTGCAATTCACTGATAATCCAACAACAACCATTACAATGATATCCCTCTGTGCTTTATAGCAGAAGAGACACAGAGGACCGACTGAGGAGGTAGGTGAATCTTAAATGTTACATTTAAACACAACAATGAATGCAGGGCCGAGGCCCATTCTGCTTGATACACTGTATATTTAATGATTGTCACCTTCCTCGTGAAAGAAAGATCTGCTCCGGATACGATTTGACCTTTGGGCTGTAGTACTCCAGGTGATTTGAACAAAATGAAAGAACTTGCTGAGGGGTCTGCCTCATGGATGTTAGATTGTTTTGAACTATAGCTGGGACGAGAAATTCCTTCAAGGACACGGCACATAATAAAGACTGTATGGGAGACCTGTCCTTTATGGAAAAACATTCTGCTGATAAGAAAACCTTGATATTACCTCTTATTGATGTTCAGGATCTCCAGAATCGATCCTCGGGGTCTTCAAAATGATGCTTTGCCTCTTTAAACCTCTGTTTCAGGGCTTAAGATCTTCTTTGACGCGCATTAATCCCTCTGCTCTGTACTGAAAATCCTTGCTGCTTCATGACTGCCTCTGTCGGGTTAGCTCGAGCTTTTAATGGCGCCGGCAAGATTTTCGGCGTTTGAACTCCGCTTTCCTTTAATGTAAGTCCTGACAGCCCCATTCATTGACTTTCCTGATGGTACTGGTTCATTGGATTTGATCCTGACTGCGCCGCTTGCCACTGAGGCAGTACATTGAACAGAGGCGGTCCTCTTCCTCTAGAAACTCTGCAACACGGCAAATTTGTGAAGAAACAGTGGACGGAGCAATGGACGCAGGGTGAACTAAATGGTGGTGCGGCGGTGGCGGAAACAACGCTATTTTGTAAAAGAACGATGAAAATGCAGTGAAGTGGTGGAGTGCATGGACAATAGGGTTTGGTGTGAATATGCAGCGCAGACCGTTAGATCCTGGCCTGGGAACAAATATCAACGGTGGAGATTGAGCGGCGGAACAATACATAAAATAGGCGTAACATACAAAACACATGAAATGCAATGGAAACGAATGTAAGAGTGGGACCCAATGTGGTGGAGGGCGATCGAGATACGGCCCGTCGGATCATGGGAGGATCAAGGGTGTAGAGTGTGGAGATGTAATCGGGTAACCGCAATCGGGAGGGGACAAGGGGTCGCCATTGAAAGTTGGGTTGCGATTGGGGGGTCGGCGTGCGATAGTCGTTGGATCATCGACGGATGGATGGATGGGATCGAATCGAGGGTCGGACGGAAGGTGGAGTCAGCGATCGGGCGGGGGTTACGATTGAGCGCCGCCATTGGATCATCGAGGTAGATCAACGGTGCGGGCCGATCGGAGGACATAAAGTGTTAAAACAATCGCGTCGGGACCTTTGAATATTATAAAGGAAATGCACCCGTCGGTTGTTTCGATTGAGATTAGCACTTTGTCCCAGCGTCGAGCATGTGTGGGAAGTGGTTAAGGGACTTGCGGTAAGGGGCTAGGCCCTATAGCATGGTCGGAAAGTGGGTTTTTTGCCCATTTTAATGGGTTTTAAGGGTTTTTAAAGGGAAACGATAAGGGGAGAAAGGAAAAGAAGGGAGCTGAGAGATAAAAGAGGCTAAATGAGGGTAACGAAGGATTTGGACAAAGGGAAGAGGGAGGCGATGCATGTTGCGGGGTAAAGGAAGGAATGACATGCCCTTTTAGCAATTTACTTGGCGGTTGTATTAGGATGAGAGAATTAAGAGACTTGAGGAGGATGGATTTTTGGGGAAAGGCATTCCTTGAAAGACTCAACAATGATTTAGCCCCCTATTTTCTTGTCAAAAATTTCATGTGGGGGCTAACAATGCTAAAAAGTGTCCTTATAAAGAAACATCTGCTAAAGGGAAAGAAGTAGAAAGAAGTAATAAGAACCGATCTAGCACTAAGAAAAGTTACTATACTAATGAAGACAGTGATGGGTTATTTGATAGTGAGGAAGAATGTGAACAAGATCTTAGACTTCTCATGGAATTTGAATCTATAGAAGAAAAGGATACATTTTTGGATGCTCTAGAGGACAATAACTTTCTTGAAGAAAACAATCAACTCAAAATATGCTTAGAAGAATGTAAAATACTCTTAGAAGAAAGGAAAATAACCATAGAGACTTTGGAAAAGCAGTTTGAAGAAGCAAAGAAACACATTGAGAAATTAGAATGTGAAGTGGTAAGTGTAAGAAAAGATTTTGAGAAAGAAAAGACTCTGAATCTTAGATTTGCTAAAGGATCTGAAACCTTAGATGATATTATCAAGGTACAACGTTCTCCTCTTATAAAGACAGGTCTTGGATATACCGGAGAATATTCTCAAGCTTCAGCACCAAATTATCTAAAAGCAGCTACAGCTGGTTTACTACATTCTACCACTCAGCAAGGGAATAAAGAATCTTTACAGGTAAAGCATGATCATCTCAATTCAAGGAACACTAACAGGCATATCTTTCAAAGAAGCTACAACCAACAGGTAAATTCAAATAGAATATTTCATGATCGCAGAAATTTCTACTTCAATGGACAATGTTTCTCATGTCACAATTTTGGTCATAAAGTTGTTCAATGTGTTGCATATAAAACCATCATGACAAGAGAAGCAAGAAAGAAAAGGATGGATACTGAACCAAAGAAGAACACCTATAACAACTTTTCTCCTCTTCAAAATGAAGTTGAATGTGCTTATTGCAATAACTTTGGCCATGAAGAATCTGAATGCAAGAGCAAAGTCCAGCCAAAAGAACATGTTCCTTCAAACTCCAAAGTGTGGAAAAAGAAGGAAATACAGGTTGAAAATTGTGGCATAGCTTTATTTGCAGAAGGTGAAGAAAATCAATGGTATATTGATAGCGGATGCTCAAAACATATGACAGGTGACAAAAACAAACTTCATGCATATAATGCCCTAGAAAAGGAAAATAATGTTACATTTGGAAATGATACACTTGCTGTCATTAAGGGAAAAGGGTCTGTTTTTCTAAAAGAAAAGGTGAAAGCTAATAATGTCATGTATGTGGATGGATTAAGACATACCCTGTTAAGTGTGAGTCAAATGTGTGATCAAGGAACTGAGGTTGTCTTTAGTTCAAAAGAATGTGTGGTACGTGATCTTGATACAGGTAAAACAATTATAAAAGGAAAAAGAACTCCAAGAAACCTGTATGTATTGAAGAACTGCAAAGATCAATGTTACTTGAGAAAATATTCAGAAAATTGGCTATGGCATAGAAGGCTGGGGCATCTGAGCTTCTCTCAAATCAACAAATCAAGCAGACTTAAAGCTGTTCGTGGTCTTCCCAATATTACTCTACTAGAGAGTATCATATGCAAATCTTGCCAATTCGGTAAACAGACCAGAGTACAATTTAATGCCAAGGAAGGTTCATCAAGTAGGCCTCTTGAACTCGTTCATACTGACATATGTGGACCTATGAGGAAAAAGTCACCACGTGGTGAAGAATAATATATCTTATTTATTGATGATTTCTCTAGAATGTGTTGGATTGGGTTGATTAAACACAAAGATGAAGCATTTGAAAAATTTCAGATCTTCAAAGCACTGGTGGAAAATGAATTAGATCTAAAAATCAAGTGTCTTAGATCTGATCGAGGAGGAGAATATACCTCAAATTAATTCCTTGAATTTTGTGAGCAACATGGCATAAAAAGACAGTTCTCTGTAGCTGGCACCCCACAACAAAATGGCGTAGCAGAAAGAATGAATAGAACAATTCAACAAATGGCTAGAGCTATGCTTGATGATTCTGGAACACCTGACATTTTCTGGGGAGAAGCAGCACATACAGCAGCAAACATTCTCAACAAGGCACATGTTCGAGTAAATAGTGACAAAACTCCATATGAACTCTAGTATGGTAATTCTCCCTCTGTGAAGCATTTTAGAATTTTTGGAAGTAAATGCTTTATCAAAAATAATGATGAAAAGCTTGGAAAGTTTGAACCTAGATCAGATGAAGGGATACTTCTTGGTTACTCATCTACAAGCAGAGCATACAAATGTTACAATAAAAGGCTTCGAAAGATTGTTGAATGTATTGATGTTGTTATTGATGAGTCTCCTGCAGCCCCTAAAGAAGAAAAACAAACAACAGAAGAAGATGATGGTGACTTTTGTCCTTCTACATCAAATAGAAATGAAATAGACAGTGGATCCAATGAAGAACCTGAAGATGATTTATCTGCAAAGGCTCCATCCAGATATGTCCAAAGGAATCATCCTGAATCTCAAATTTTGGGAGACAAGGAATCAGGTGTACAAACAAGGAGGAATCTTGTGGGATCTTCTAGCTATCTGGCATTTCTATCCATGATTGAACCTCACAATGTCAATCAAGCCAGCAAAGATGAATGCTGGATTCAAGCCATGAATGAAGAGCTTGATCAAATTGAAAAGAATCACACTTGGGAATTGGTACCAAGACCACATGATAAAAATGTCATTGGAACTAAATGGATATTCAAGAACAAGTTAAATGAGAATGGGGATGTTATAAGAAACAAAGCTAGACTGGTTTGCAAGGGGTATACTCAACAAGAAGGTATAGACTTTGAAGAAACTTTTGCTCATGTAGCTAGACTTGAAGCCATAAGAATGTTTCTTGATTTTTCAAGTTTTCAACAAATCAAAGTTTATCAAATGGATGTTAAATCTGCCTTTCTCAATGGTGATCTAGAAGAAGAAGTTTATATAGAACAACCGGAAGGATTCATTTTGGGAAATGATGAAAATCTTGTTTGTAGACTTAAAAAGGCTCTATATGGTCTCAAACAAGCTCCAAGGGCATGGCATTATCGTCTTGACAAATATCTTCATCAACAAGGATTTTCAAAGGGGTCTGCTGATAGCAACTTATACACAAAAATTGAAAATGATAAACTATTGATTGTGGTTGTATATGTTGATGATATCATTTTTGGAAGTAATGAAGAATCTATGAGTCAGAAATTTGCTTCTGTCATGCAGCAAGAATTTGAAATGTCTTTACTTGGAGAACTAACATTCTTTCTTGGCTTGGAAGTGCATCAAACTGCAGATGGTATATTCTTATCACAAGAAAAATACCTTAAGCAAATTCTGAAGAAGTATGGCATGGAATAATGCAAACCTGTAAGTACACCAATGATAACCGGATGTAATCTCAGTTCTCATGATGATTCTCCCATGGTGAATCAACCAGAATACAGATCAATGATAGGAAGCCTACTTTATCTCACTGGGACTAGACCGGACATTATGCATGCAGTTGGGATTGTTGGACGATTCCAAGCTAATCCAAAAGAGTCTCACCTTCAAGCTGTCAAAAGAATATTCAAATATCTACAAGGAACTCAAGACTTTGGACTATGGTATCCAAAGAATGCTGATCTTACTCTTCATGCTTACACTGATGCAGATTGGGCAGGAAATGTTGATGATCGGAAAAGCACGAGTGGTGGTGCATTCTATATGGGACCCCGATTGGTATCTTGGCTCAGCAAGAAGCAAAATTCTATTGCATTATCTACAGCAGAAGCAGAATATGTGGCTGCCACATCTTGTTGCACTCAACTCCTTTGGATGATGCAAACCTTGCAAGATTTTCAAATCAAATGTACACCTCCTATCTCCATTATGTGTGATAATACAAGTGCCATCAGTATCTCAAAGAATCTTGTTATGCATTCAAAGACCAAGCACATTCTCATCAAGTATCACTTCTTACGTGAACAAGTGCTTGAACAAAAGGTGAAGTTGGAGTATGTTCCCTCCAAAGAACAAGTTGCTGATATATTTACCAAACTTCAGTCAACCAGCATTTTAAAAATTCAAGATGTATTTATAGTTCTCATCGCTACTTAAGAACAACTTGCTAATCTTAGAAGATTAAATTTAGATACATAGATACGTTGGTTTCAAAGATGGCTTTGTTGTGATATACGTCGAGTTCATACACAAACCATATGAGTGGTTGCCGACAATTTTCTGTGGTCAAGATTTCTAGAAAGAATGGCCAGGTGTCATTGGTATTGTGTGGTTTTGAGTCTCGATGGCAACTTTTCCTTGCTTCTGTCTCATTCTCTATTGGGTGAAGATGCCTTGATGATTTGATGTTGAAAGTGTTCAGGATGCACAAGCAAAGGGGGAGCTTTGGTCATATGGAAAGGATGCATTGGATGCACAGCTTCAGGGGGAGCATTAGCCTTGCTGAGCATAATGCATTGTTGGCATTATGATGGTTCTGTAATATGATCTCTCTCTTGAGGTCTTTCTGGTATTGGTCATAAAAATTCATATTTGTAATTTGTTGAAAAGGTCATGTTGAGACCTATGATGTAAAATTGTAATTTTCAATCATGTAAGGACTTGTTCAAATTTGTAAACCCACTTTTTTGGGTAGTTGAGTCAAAATGTGTAAATCCACTTGGTTGGATCTTTGATGTAAGTATGAATCCTTGGTGATAGGAAAGGTCATAGAGTCATGTACTTCATTGAAAAATATGTTTGAAGACTCAGCTTGAACTCAGGGGGAGCATGGTAACTTCAGTACACATCAGATCTACAGCGCTCTTCTTTCTCATGATGGTTTTGATCCGCCCTTTGCCCTTGATGTCAAAGGGGGAGAATGACATGGTGTTTGAATAGGGGGAGATTATCATGGTATCTATCTGATGTGGTGATCAAACACCATCATGGTTGCCATTAAGTCCAAAGGGGGAAATTGTTGGCATGTGTTGTCCTTGATGGCAACTTAATTGATGAAATGAGATGATTGGAAATATGATGCAGAGTGTTGTCCTTGATGGAAACCTATTTGATGAAGTTGTACTTGATGAACTTGTTAATGATGTAAATTTGATGTATCTACAATCAATACAGAAGTTGCAGAATAAAGAATCTCCAGTATGTGCAAGAAGAATGTTAAACAAGGTATGTCACAAATCATACGCGGGTTTGTTTAGGGGAAGTCGCGTATGCACACGGAAAAGATCGTGCCAAGTCGCGTATGCCTAATTGCGCTCTAAATTTATAAAACCAGGGGACTTTACCATGGTATTGACCCATTGTATTGAGTGCTTGATTTTCTAATTGATCCCTCCCAGGAATACCATCGGAAGTAAAGTGGTTTTGGCTCATGGTATTGAAAAAGGATAAATCTATTTAAGGAGAAGAATTTCATTGTGCAAGGTAAAAAGTGATGTCTCGAAGCAATGAATACCACTCCGAAGTTAACTGATATTGAACTCTGCTTTAATCTGATAGATTCAGAATTGATGTGTATAAGAATATGATGAAGGTTCAAAATCTTCAGATCTGGAAATGATGAATCTCTAGGATGATCTGAAATAGGTAATGAAGTTAATCGTTATGAATTATTAGTAGTTGAAGAAACTTGCAGAACACAGATCCGGTCTCTGGCTCTCGCAAAGTTTATCTTTTATAGATCTATACGCAGGTTCGTTTCATGGAAGGTGCGTGTATACGCGGATCTGTTTAAACAAAGGCGCGTATTGGCTGTTAGGGTTTTTCTGAAACGGTGCACAAATATATGCGCGAGTTGGCTTTAGGAAAGTAGTGTATGGGTTTTAAGAAAGAAATATCAAAGTATTGTTGTCTGCACTAAATACTAATTCCCCCCCCCCCCCCCTTCAGTATTTTTCCCAACAGGGTTGATGTTGCATAAACACTTTTGAAAATCATCATGAAAATCAGTAACATTTAAAAAAAAATGTTCATACTTGATACATATGAAAATTTAAAGTGGCAAAAATATGTTCCAAAAAAATATATATATTATAAATAACTACTTTTCAAAATTGGGTGATTTTTTTGCTACCTCAAAAAAAACAGATAATCAGTAACTTTATCGTTTGATCGGTAACTATGTTACTCTCCTTAAGTATATAGGTGGATTACATAGTTATTTTAGACATGATATATTTATGTTTAATCCCACCAATCTAGATAAGTATGTGTTCAGGAAACTCATTTAGAATCAAGAGAAAAGAATGTTCCTCAAGAGTCCAGCAAGAAACCTTTCAAATCTAGAGACAAAGGAAAGGGGAAATTTAAAGGAAAAAGTAAGAAGAATGCTACTGTCAAGAAAGAGGGAGAGAAACTTACTTGTAAACATTGTTCAAAAGATGGTCATGAGGAATATCATTGCTGGAAATTACATCCATAATTGAGACCAAAAAATTTCAATAACTAGGGGAAACAAAAGACTGTTGGTACGACTCAACAATATCTCAGGATCTGATTCAGGTGATGAAACCATAATCACAACCATGGCAATGAAAGGTATAACTTATGTTGGACACCTAATCCTCTAAGGGTTGGTGTGGAAGTTGAATAGTCAAAGGGAGTCCAAGAGACCACTTGAAATATGAAACCAAAGATCACTCGACTTGTATAAATGTGTATCATTGTAATTATTAATTCATTAAATGTTTATCCTCCATATTTTCTATTTTCGCCATGGTTGTGTCTAACATGCTATCAGAGCAGGCGTAATCCTGCCGTGCCCATATTTGAACCACTGGTTTTGTGGCCTCTCTGTGCATACCAGTTATGACATTTATGCTAACGGTACATAAAACTCCATTAATTCACTAACGATCAAAAATCCGTTGCTTCTCCTCTGTCGATTCCTTGGATTTAAGAAACCATGTCTGTTGTGCCTACTAGGAATTCATGTACATAGGCTATAACATATTCTACTTCTATTGTCTTTGATCGTTTCTCTTCTGGATTCGCTCTTTCTTGACTGTTGAACTATGCACCTCCAATTAATAATGCTCAATGCCTATTTTACCTCATTGCATGTTTTACACGATTTATCTCTAACCATTAATGCTCAAAATTTTCACATAGTCGCTGCCATTGTATGCACCCATTTTATCTTCCCTTGGTTGACAGTTCGAGACATTGTATGATTCTGCTTCCAATTGCCTTTCATTTTTGGGGACGATAAGAGACCGCTTATGTGGGATCGTGGTATTGAAACCTTGTTAGAGATTTGATAGATATATAAATTTCTTTGTTGAAGTCCGGTGTTTCAAGCTCATAAGACTTTGGCAGAATGTTTCGAAATTCGACAGCAGTTAGGTAATTTTATTGAATTCTGGTGGAATTCCTTATTGAACTTATTTTCACTGAGAATATCAACAATATACACCTGGTCATTTTAATTCTTAATATGATCCACATCGCTATCAAGTAGAAACTTTTGTCTCTCTGCGTGTTAGCAAATTTATCAATTTTGAACCTAACGCTTGTCCTCTACCAATGCTACCTGCAAACACTCTGCTTATGCACTCATGGCCTCACTCTAGTCTGCAAGATACTCTTCTGAGGTTCTTGATCTTAATTTCTTTGTCTGAGGGTGAATGAAATACTTGTTAACCTTGGATCCGTAACCAATTTAGCTCTTTAGTTCAAATTCCATATTCAAGTATTGTAGATTGTACAATACAACAAGTTTGTTCGACTATTCGTGGTCGTTTTCACTAAGCCTGAGGCTATTCGATGGGATTATCATTACCAATAAAGTTATCATTGTATTCTAATTTCATACATTGTAACCCTCCTCCTTCCCTTCAATTGAACATGACTCTTTGGGCATATTTTCTAGCTACATAAGCAGTGAGAAGATTCATCGCTCTTGCATCTTCATTAAGAATATTTCTGCGCCAACCAACATTTTTCTTACCTCCATAAAATTGATCCTCTTGTGTGGATTTTCCCCATATCTGTTAATAATAAAGTCCCTATATTCCTTGTATAATTTTGGGTATTTTCATCAAATTTCTCATTGAATAACTCTAGTAGAAATCTTCCATTGGTGCTGTGAATTTTGTTCCAGGAAAACCAACGTGAATATCTAAGAATTTTGTAGATTTCTTTATGGCATGGGGGTGAGATTCCCTCATTGAAGTCTGACTGGAGAATGATGGGAGGCTTGGAGGTATCGACAATAGCAATGTTAGACGATTCATGGGGACTTCCTGCGTGGTTTGAAGTGATTTCCGTATTTGGGTCCTTGTTGGTATTACCGCTTGTATTGATGTTCGAGGGGCTCTCCATTTCCCTGGCTCATGTGGTCACCCTGCTCTCCTTTGAACGTTGGGACACAAGGTTTATCTCCTCTGGCCCCAACTGCAGTGAGTAAAATACCCGCAACAATTCTCCACGTGACATAGCTTGAAGCTTTTTGAGTCACGGGGTTGAGCTCCCTGGATTTCCTCCATGGTAATAGTGATATCATATGTTGATTCCTCTTTGTGTTTTTCTATTGAGACTTGAATCCATTGAATGCGTGAGTGTTTCATTGAATAATGAACGTCGTATTGAATGTTGAGCTTGAGTTGGGAGGTGCGTTAATTATATGTTGTGTGTTGAGCTTGTTTTAAGGGCTGGTGTATATATGGTTGTTGAACTCGAAAACAATTAAATGTGGCATATGAGAGTCTATGGTGATCGCTATGGTGACTGGTATGTTATATTGACTGCTTCATAAATTAAATGGTACGTGTTCATGACGTATTATGCATTTTTGAAAACCGTATATCATTGGTGATATGGCATATAATATATATATGGTGTATTGGTTGAAGCTTATATATGTGCAACGTTGAGCGATGTGATTTGAAATGGAATGTTGCCTTTATCTCTCCTGCCAATATTCAAATGCATAGTTGAAAGTGAATACAAAACGTTTTCGCTGTTTATAAACTATGGATTGAATTTTGGAACAATATCTCTGTGACTTTGCCTTTAACCATGAGCTAATTTTGTTAACTACATTGAATTGTATGTTGGATAGTGTGAGTGGATTGTGAATGCATTACAATCATTGTTGCCAGTTGGTTGGAGAATTAAGTCTATGCATTGAAGTCATAGTATGTACATTGAATAGAGACATTGCACATTGATTGTTTGGTGCACATTTACAAAACATATTGCAGTGACATCAAACTGTGAGTGAGTGATGCTTCTTCTTCTTTGGTTCATAATTGTGATTAGAAAATGTCCAAATTTTAAGAAGTATTAGAGTTTTTGAAAAATATAATAGAGTCTAAAATTAATGACAAAGTGAAAATAAACAAATCATCTTTTGCTGACATTAGAATCCATACACAAAATGCATAAGAGAAGATTGATTTTTTACAGCTCGAATCTCAGCTTCAGCAAGAAGAATTCCAATAGTGGAGTCATCATTCTGAACTTGTTTCTATTCTAAACATTGAGATAGAATCCCATCATAAACACGAATATAAAGTTGATGTTGATTCATATTCAATGCCTAGTTCAAGAGAATATTTGCATATAGATGTAGAAGTTTAGTTTAAACTTCCCAAACCCATCATCAAACCTTGGGAAGAGCTTGCACATAACACACATTGGATATGAAAAGGATGTGTCCTTCATATTCCAGATTACTCAAAGCCCATTCAGTTTCATAGTGTTGGATTTCTTCATGACAATGCACCTTCAACTATTCCAGATTATGCTCTTCTAGAAAAACCACAATAGAATGTGAGATGCCAACGTTGTGATAGTATTATCCATACGAAGGATCATTGTTTTTATCTTCATCCATGTAAGCATTGTCATAAAACCACTCATTCTTCACATAGATGCTTCATAAACAAGCCTTGTATAAGAACAACGATTAATCTTGGATGGATCGCTTCTTGGAAATGGGACTCAAAAACCAAGAATATATTTCACTCATATGTTATAGTCACTTCTATAGTATTAAAAAGTCTTGCAATTGATTTTTCTCCATCTTCCCACCTTGTATCTAACAGGGGGAAAGTGTAGGTCATCTACTAGCTTCAAAGCCACATCAAGCGATACTAAGCCACAAGGGGGCTACACTAACATCATGATAGTATTAAATACCTTTTGGAACAAATACTATCTTCAAAAGAGAAACAAAAATGGGTCACAAAGATGTTGGGTTATGATTGAAATAATTTACAAAAAAGGAAAGCAAAATGTTGTTGCAGATGCACTGTCAAGAAATGATGAGGATGTGGAAGCATTTCTTTGTGCCATTTCTACTATCCAACCAGATTGGATAACCGAAGCAATGGAGGAATGGAAGAATGACAAATAAGTGTGGACACTCATTCAAAAGTTGTAGCGAGATCCCAATACATATGATACATTTAGCTGGAAAAATGATTAATAATGGTACAAAGATCGCTTATATCTTTGTAATGATTCCCAACTAAAACAAAATATTCTTTTGTAATTTCACACCTCTCCCTTAGGAGGACACTCAATATTGTTAAAAACTTACCACTGAGTGACGAAATAATTTTTTGGGATGGCCTTAAATCTGATATTCAAAATTTTGTGGCAGAATCTTTGGTCTGCCAACAAAATAAAGTTGAGACAATTAAGACCATGTGTCTGCTACAACCTTTATCCATTCCAATTCAATGTTGGGAAAAGGTTTCAATGGATTTTATCACAAGTTTACCCAAGTCCAAAGGAAAGAGTGTCGTCATGCTGGTAGTCGATAGACTTACCAATTATGCACACTTTTTTACAGTATCTTGTCCATTTAAAGCCAGTAAAGTTGTTACAACATTTATGGAAACAATTCAAAGGTTGAACGGAAATCCAAATATTATTGTAGGCATCAAAGATCCCATTTTCACTAGAAATTTTTGGACGGAATTATTTTATTGTCTGAGTACTTAACTAGCTCATAGCTCATCTTATCATCCTCAATTTAATGGGTGAACTGAGATATTGAAATTTTTTTTGGGAGGGTATATTCATTGCTTTTTATTTGATAAATAAAAAAATGGGTCAATTGTTTACCTCTGGTTGAATTGTGGTATAACACTTCCTTCCATATTGTAGCAAAATTGACCCCATTTATGTCACTTTATGGATATCATCCACCATCCATCACATCAACTTTAGGAGAAAATTCTAAGGTTCAAATAGTGGAAGATCACATTGAGTATCAACAACAAGTTCTCCAACTCTTAAAGGATAACCTCGCTTTGGCACAGAATCAAATGAAATAATAAGCATATCAACGTTGCAGCGAATGAAGTTTTGATGTAGGCGACTAGGTATTTTTACAACTACAACCATACAAACAAATTTCCCTCAAGCAAGCTAAGAAGGATAATAAATTATCGCAAAATTTCTATGGTCCTCACAAGGTGTTGCAAAATATTGGTACTATGGCATACAAATTGAAGCTTCTTGCATCTTCCTGAGTGCACCCAGTTTTCAATCTTTCATGCTTAAAGAAGGTTATAGGTGACAAGATCCCAGTTCAAAAAATATTTCCAGAAATTGACGAGGAAGGAAAAATCATATTGGAACCTGAAGCAGTCACGAAAACAAGAACTTGACAGCTATGAAACCAATTAATTTCAGAGTATCACATCAAATGGAAGAACTTACCCGCTGAAGATTCCACATGGGAGGATGATAATTTTATATAGAAGCATCCAGAACTACTTAAGTGTTGAGGACAACACTTTTTTGAAGGAGAGGGGCATGTTAGGTCCCTATAATACTAGTGTAGTCCCTTATTGTTATTGTTAGTGTATCCCCCTTATTTTTATTTTTATTCCAATGTAGTTCCCATATTGTTGTTATTGTTCCACATAGAAGCCCATTGTTGTTATTGTTGTGCCCTTACATTATTATTGTTATGTAGGATATGAATACATTGTGACCCCTTAGACTCCTATATATAGAAACTAGGTTTTTTCATTTGAATCATACAAGAATTGTTCATTTATGTATTTTAAAGGAGGTTTCCCCCTCGAAGTGGATAATTTTTAAATCGTTGATATATATTTTCTTATATTTTGTGAGTTGGTTGCATAACATTCTGTCTTCGACATGGTTGCGTCTAACATATTTTAATGTAAGTAATAGTTCTTTTAGCAAGCCTATTGAATCTAAAAATTATAAATAAAGAAGTGAGATTTTCCATATCAGAGTTATTACAAAACATAAAAAAATTGATACATTATTTGATAGTGAATCTCAAGTCAATCTGATCTCTGAAGAAATTATCAATAAACTTAAGAAGAAAATATTGGCATGTAGAGAATCTCAGTTTTAGAGAATGAAAATTTATTAAGAAGAAAATTCAAGAGTTTCTTGAAAAATGGGTCATCAAACCTAGTACATCTCCTTGTGGGTATCATATTGTTTTGGTTTCAAAGAAAGATGGTAAATTTCACATGTGTGTGGATTTACGAGCTTTGAACAAGATCACGGTAAATAATTGCTATCCTCCTCCTCGCATTGATGATTTGATAGATCGGTTAAAGGATGTTGTTTATTTTACTAAGTTAGATTTTAGAAGCGCTTATCATCATATAAGGATGGCTGAAGATGATATTTGGAAAACTGCTTTCAAGGCAAAACAAGGTATGTTTGAATGGTTAGTTATGTCGTTTGGGATTTTCAATGCACCCACCACTTTCATCAAAGTTATGAATAATGTATTGGGACCATTCCTTGATGATTTTTTCATAGTCTACTTAGATGATATTATGATTTTCAGTAATACTTGTGAAGAGAATGCCAAGCATGTAATGCAAGTTCTAGATGTATTGAAAAAGGAAAAGTTTTATTTGAGGATATCTAAGTATGAATTTGGGAAAACATCTTTGGTTTATTTGGGTCATATTGTAGAAGGTGGTGAATTGAATATTGATCCCTCCAAAGTTGATGTTATTGTGAATTGGTCTAAACCCAACAATGTAACAAAAGGTAGGAGCTTTTTGGGAGCATCCCAATATTGGAAAAAATTTATCACTAAATTCTCATTCATCGCAGCACCATTACATGGTTTGAAAAGTGTGAAGCAAGTCATTTGGAGGCAAGAAGTAGAAAACCTTTGATACTTTGAAAGAGAAAATCAATACAACACTAGTTCTAGCACTTTTAGATCTTAAGTAGCCATTTGAAATTCAAACTGATGCAAGTGAATATGCTATGGTAGTAGTTTTGATATAGTATGGTAAGGCAATATGTTATCATTTTGAAACCTTTTCTGATGCAATCATTAACTATCCATCTTATGATAAAGAGTTGTATGATTTGGTACAAAGCGTGAAGAAATGGGAGCATTATTTGATGGGTAAAGAAACGATTATTCATACTGACCATGAACCTTTGTAATATTTATAATTGAAAACCAAACTACAACAAGCTAGACATTTCAGATGGATGGGATTCTTGCGGAAATTTCATTTGGTAATCATGTATAAGAAAGGTATATACAACAAAGTTGTAGATATGTTATCAAGGCCTATTGTTAATGCATCTATTATTCTTGAGCATAATTCAATCATGCATGAAATTTATATTGAACAATATGCTCAAGATGGAGATTTTGAAGATGTTTATGCAACGTTGAGTCAATGAAATCATGTTGAAGAGTTGGTTTTTCATGTTCATAACAAGTTTTTATATCATCTTGGAAAGTTATTTGTTCCACAGGGTGAAATAGTTAACGTCATAAAGGAAACCCATACTTCTCTTATTGCTAGTCACTTTGATGTAGGTAAAACAATTTCATAATTACAAAGGTATTGTTATTGGCCTTACATGAATGATATTGTCATCAAGATATGTAAAATGATGTTCTATGTGTGCTACTAGAAAGCCAAGCAATAGGAAATTGGGTTTGTACACTCCACTTCCTATCCATTCTCGTCCTTGGAAAAGTATTTCTATGGATTTTGTTGAGGGACTACCAATGTTTAGGAAAGTTCATGATTATTTATATGTTGTGGTGGATTTTTTCATCAAAATGTGTGTGTTTATGCCATGTAAGAAACATGTTACAATTGAACAAACAACAAATATGTACTTCCAAAATGTATGGGTTCATTTTGGGTTACCTACTTTTACTATTTCTGATCGATATTCTTGATTTATTGGGAAGTTTTGGTCAAATTTATGGGAACTTGTGGACATAAAATTAAAGAAGAGCACAAAATTTCATCCACAAAATGACGACCAAACATAAGTAGTAAATAGAAAAGTAGGGCATATCCTTTGAGGATATTGTTGTAAGCATCCTAAACTATGGGATGAGCATTTGCATTACATCAAGCATGCCTACAATCGTGACAAGCATTCATCTACACAAGTATCTCCATTTGAAGCATGTTTGGGATATTTGCCAAAATTTTCATCAACTTTCATCATTGGTAAAGATATTGCTGTAGATGTACTTAGTGATGTGGACAAAGCCAAAAATTTATTGAAAAAATCCAATTAGTGCATCAAAGAGTACAAGAACGATTGGAGAAAATCTAAGCCAGGTACAAAGCAAAATATGATAAGAATCAGGTTGATCATGATTTCCAAGTGGGAGATTAAGTTTTGTTGTACATCAGCAAGAGAAGATTACAAGGTGAAGGTAAAAATATCAAGCCAATAAAATATAGTCCTTTCTGTTAAGCAGGAAAAACCTCTTTGCAGATAGAGACGATCCCTCTAGCCCTAGAGTGGGTCTAGAAACAAAGAGACATGCTAGAGTGTAGGTTCCTAATTACAAAATGAAAGAGGACACGGTATATCGACCTACCTAGAGTCCAATGCTATCGTTACGGCTGTAGTGGTGGTGGCCTCTTTCTCCTGCCTCGACAAGTCACAATCCTTCTGCAGTCATGCTTGGATACCTGCACATAGAACAATAAACAAGAGCAGCATACAACATAATAATTCCATTCGTAATTACTAACCAGTCAAAGAGGGCTAAGGATATTGCGTTAAACAAACATCATAACACAAAATGGGAACCCAGACAATAGTCACGTATATATTGATAGAAGGAATAGGTACAACCAAAGCTTTGGCATCGTAGTCTCCTCCTGCAGGGTTCAGCCGAAGCGTGTCTCAGATACTCGTCAAGGGATTCGCACGGGATGAGGGCATGGGCTTAAGCTCTCTCAACGAAGTTCCTTCTTGTTCTATCTCTTCAACAATTCATCTATAGTAGTTCAATTCTCCATGTTCAGCTAGCTTATGCAAGGAGAGATAGCTTCTTTTTATAGAGGAAACAGAGGAGGTTAGGATCCCTACAAAGGTGGAAGAGAGGCCTATTCTTTAGAAGGTTCTCATGGGAGGTGGAAACCATAAAATAAAGGAGGGAGTTCGTGGTTATTCATTCCAACCACTGCCAATGATTCATCCTCGAAGTTGTTGGAGTGGAATCTCCATCTCTATTTTTAAAAAACATTCCATAAGCAGTTCGGCGTGGGTGTCTAATTGGGACAGAGCACCAACTGGCGCGGGGCCCATTGTTAATCTTCTCCATCGGCACAAGGGCAGAACTGGCTACTCGCGCCAAGGAAAAAACAAGGGTTTTTGAAGCTCTGCTCAGGGAATTGTCAACAGAAGGAATATTGCTCTCATGTAAAGGGATGCAATGATGGTCTTTTCAAGGCATGACACTTCTTATTAGTCATAGAATGACCTTCCAATGTGAGAGATGGGGATTGCAGGGACAACAACAAAATTTTGTGTAACAGATGCCCCCTAAAGCATGAGGTCCAAGGGAGAGGGAGGGATGAAATGCTTTATGAGAACGCATTCGAACCAAACACCACTGTCAGAAAACCTACAATTACAAATACAATTGATATCTCTGATACATGAACATGTGGCATGGGCACAACCATCCATAATAGAGTACATAAAAACCAAGATCCGAGGTATGGACACAGCCATCCAATAGTAAGGATCAACAAATAGACTCAGGTATGGTTGTAGCCATCCAATAAAAAATATTCATGCAATAAGTCATGATAATCAACAAAAATCCGCAGCCTGGATTTTATCAGACAAAACCCAGGGTCTTGGGCTCCATCTCGACCCGAACAAGTACAATTTCAAGTATGTGAATATATGAGCTAAAGTCGAAAATGCAATAAAATCATTTAATTACTAGCCAATGATGAAAGTCGTTAACAGATGTGAGAGAAACTACCAATAATGACAATGGCCCTCAAGGTACGAAAGGTACAATCCACGGAATGTGAACAGTGATCTGATGTCGAACACCCGCAGAATCACTCGATCGAAGGCTAATGATGTGAACCTTGCATCGAATGTGAAGAACCTGCCATTGAGGCATGTAAGATCCAAGGTACCGGAAGGGATTCTCTAGATCAAATTCCTGGATAATGAGCTGAAGTTGACAGGAAGTGATCTGGTCGAAGGAAGGCCATAATGTTTTCCACATCATCGACACAAGACAGAGAAAAATGATGAGAGTGAATCAGGACCAACAGAGAATTAGAGGGAGGTTGAAAACTGTAGAGGAAAACTTATCTTGAACATATCAGCGACATGACACTCGGTTTGGCAGTATTTGACATCAAGGGATCTGAGGTCATGATGGCGTGGTAGAGAGAAAATGAGAGGTCAAAAGAGTTTACCCAAACCCATGGAAACAAAAAATGACAAAATGAGATGTCCCCAACCCGACACGAATGCAGACAAGTGCCATGTTCAAGAGCGACATACTGCCAACGTAAATAGAACTTGGTTCCATTTCCCCCCCACCATTTCTGGCGAGTACCCCAGTTATTTTTTAAAACAAGCTTGAAGGGGATAGCATATGCTTGCAACGTAAGTTTTTCCTTCGGATAAATCCAACCTAGTACATTTTATGAGCCCTAGGAAGGAGGAAATCGAGTAACGTCATGGCGACGAAGTTTGATGTCATCAGGGTTTAACGAGTATGAGAAAGGGAGAAATTGACATCTTTTCATGTTTAGAGAGTTTGAAAAGAAGGAAGAAAAGAAAACTCCAGCATGTCCCTTTTCGTAAATAGTCTCTCAGATCTGAAAACGTAGAAAAAAATATTTGAAAGAACCTCTTAGTCACGATAGGCTAAGGTATTCATTTTTCGTAAATGATCTATCCCAGCCCAAAAAAGGGGTAAACATATACTAGGTAGATATCGTTTTGCAGTTACCATTTAACGAGTTCAAAATGACAAGAATCTCAGCAATATTTTCAATTTTAGAGAGTCAGAAAAGAGATGAAAGATGACTTGAGTAGTGACTTTTTCGTGTTTTTACCGAGTCCGAAAAAGTATAAAATATAACTCGTTACTTCATCACTATCACATGAAAACTTTTCGCTGCACAAGAGACACGTGTAAAACCCATTTCGAAATAATATAATAAAATAATCAAAAAACATGTCTGAAAACATAATTAGGGTTGTGAAAAAGTTATAAAAAGCCAAAAATGGTAAAAATAATTACTTTTCACTTTTTATCTCTTGTGGAGCAATAATTACCCATTTCACACTGCGATTTTGCGGCGATGATGGTGGATGAGTTGGCAGACCAATCTCAAATCTATCAGTTCCAGGTAAGAGCCGACACCTTTCCCTTCATTTTGAGTCCCCTTTATTGCCTGCAACCCTAAATTTGATTTCTGAGGGGGGGAATGTAAAATTTAGGGCACGGTGGTTGGCACGAGTTTCAGGCACGGACTCACACCAATCACCCATTTTTCTTAACTAGGGCGCGCCAACGGCGCAAACCATTTTTATGCTCAAAATGCCAGTCAATAGACCCAAATTTTCACAAATTAAATTTTTTAATTAGGCTAACAATGTCCATGTAACAATGTTTGCAGGTACAAAGCAGAAAAATGGTAATAAAATGGAAAGAACGGGAACATAGCGAAGAGGATTAGCTTGCCATGGGAAATGAGAGATGCATGGAAGCTCTCAAAGACTGTGGATTGAAAAAGTTCTTCTTGACACTGTGTCTCTGAGCTCAACCTGAGCTGCTATAGTATTTGATCAGCATATGGGATGAGAATCAGGAAAATTTCATCATTCGAGATCAGGAACTTGAGATTGATGTCTCTGATGTCTATTTCAAAACAGGATTATCGCGGAGGGGAGCAGCACCAATCCTAACCGACACCCGACCTTGCATGGAGAACATGTCCATGGTGATTGACAAGGTATGTCCAGGGGAACAAAAGGGATCAGGAAGTGGGAAAGTTGATATTGAGACTATCCCAGACTTGGCACTAAAAGTAGTGCTACATACCATCACAGGAGCTGTGGGATCGCAAGCACCGCACGAAGCAACAAAGACAAAATTGCTTCTTGTTTTAGACTACTTGTCACCAACCATCTACAACTGGGCAAAGGCTGTGACAATAAACATGAAACGCTAGCTAAAAAAAATGCAAGAAGGCCAAATTGAAGAAATTTGGTTATGGGTCTATCCTGGTATCGTTCTTCTTGGAACAACTACCAATCTTTCGGCGACAGGTTCAGGTCATAGTCACGACACCACCAGTGAGGGAGCCACGGATGGCCCGATGGGCAGCTCTGATGCCAAGGGTAGGGGGTAGTCAACAGATGTCCTAGAAACTAGAATTATTTGATTGGCTTTGCCGATAGTTGAATGTCATGGAGGAATGGTCCTACTCTGGTACAGATTTCACTGGTGATCTAGACCTCCCACTCCCAGAGGGAGAGGATTGGGATGAAGATTTGGGTAAGACTCATTTTTAATTTTCACGAGTGTTATAATTTTTTTAATTATGTATGTTCTGACATTAAATCCATGTGTTTGCAGATGTTGGCCCAGAGAGACCCGCAGGCATGTCTTCGATAGCGAGGTGAATCCCTCATGATTTCGACCCTCATGGTGAGGGAGGCAAGGAAGATGAGATCGTGCACAACTTGGAGTGAATCACACGTGGAGTCCCGAACTATGCACGATTCGACGATGTCCCTCGTGCCTACCAGAGACATATTGTAGGGGTGCCCAGCCAAATTCACCGCTTGTTGAGGCGGCTCGTGCGAGCAGTGACATGCTACCATGAGCATCATGCCGATTAGACACCTAGGATTTTTATCTGCATATTTTGAGAGACATGATGTCTCAAGATGTAACAAAAACACATATTTTTTGAAGTTATGATGCACACTGATGCAAACATTTGATATATATATATATATATATTTTTTTTTTTTCCTACATGGATATTTTACATATGATGATGAGTTTACAAATTACGCAAATGTCTATCTAATACAATGTTGGCCACTGTATCAGTTAATGCATTCATTCATCTAGGAATATGTTGATATGTAATAAAATCAAAATGTCTTTCTAGCAAACGAATACGTAAATACAATCTTAGAATGTATGGATTTATAACCGAATAATGACCATTGAGGTGAAGAATGACAAGTTGTGAATCTAAATTTACAAGCAATGCGCGTATGCCGAGCTTGATCGCCTTGATTAATAGTTCAATGACAACACTATATTCAGCGACATTGTTTGTAGTCTGTCCTAAACAAATAACTTGCAAATCTATCAACTCACCAGCAGGATCATAAATTACCCAGGCTACTGAAGCCAAATTCCTGGTAATGTGGGAAACACCAACCGCAAAACCAACATAAGGGGTAATAGACATCTGCATAATAAGCAAGACCCAATAAGCAGGAAAAACGCTCACAAAGCACACCAAACCGAAACATGTACAAAAATGAAAACCACACCTATGTACACAAATCATGCATGAATGACTCACACATAATATTTTTTGAGATACAACCCATTTCTGGGTTGTTCAATAGGATGACCTTTGTAATCAATGATCTCATAAGCCCCATTCTGAAACACACGTTTAATAATGTAGAGCCCATGCCACATGGGTTGAAATTTGCCTGCCCCCAGCTTATCATGAGCTTGGTCGTACAAGAGGATGAGATCTCCTTCAACGAAAGAACGAGGGGAAACCGATTGGTCAAAATGAGCTTTGACCCACTTCTTCTATGCTTCAATAACCAGAGCAGCAAAGCAGTGTGTTTCATCCAGCCTTTCTAAATAAAGGAGATGCTCTTCTTATGGCGAAGTGTTTGGCAGTAATTCAACAACCAACTTGAGCGAAAGTATTTCACATTCAATCGGAAGAGTAGCTTCCAGACCATAAACCAACTGGAAAGGAGTGAATCTGGTTGCGTTCTTAATTGAGGTTCGGTACGCCCAAAGAGCCGAAAATAACATGAGATGCGAATTGGATTTGTGGATCCCAATCAAACGTTGAAGCATGGTGACAAGAAATTTTTTCAAAACTTCAACCTGACCATTGGCCTGAGGGTAGTACGGTGTTGAGCTGTCATGACGCAAGCCCAACTTAGAAGTCAAATTTTCCACCATATAATGTCGAAAATGGGAACTATGATCGGTAATGATGGCTTGAGGGATGCCAAACCTAGCAATGATGTGATTGAATATGAACTGAGCAGTTGTCTTACCGTTAGCGGCAAGTGTAGGCATTGCTTCGACCCATTTGGTGAAGTAGTCCACAACTACGATAATATAGGCATGCCCCCCAGCTGAGTGAGGGTTACACGTCATAAAATCGATGCCCCACTTTGCAAAGGGACCTACGGTAATGACAGGATGAAGAGGTACAGGCGGCACACGCATCTTACGTTGGTAGATCTGGAAATCATGACATTTATGAATTGCAACAATGTAGTCCTTGAAGATAGAAGGCCAAAAATAACCAGCATGAAGAATCTTCTGTGCAATAGCATAACCATACATGTGACCACCACAGGCGCCACTGTGACAGTCATTCACAGCTTTCTCAGCTTTCTCGAGAGTCAAACATCGGCGGAGTATGGAATCGACTCTGACGCGATAGAGTGTATCTATGACTATACGCTAAGGTTGCGACTGATGTCGGATGCGTCAGCGGGCATCCTTCATCAACTCAGATCTGAAAGTAGAAGTTTGGAGATAGACGATGATATCACCATACCAAGGATCGAGGGTGCTAATCAAGAAAAGTGAATCGTCTAGAAGGTATTCCTCAGAACGAGAGGGAGCGGAGTCGGAAGGGAGGGACCAGATCAAATTAGCAAAGACCAATGATTTCTTCAACTTGGAAGCAGTAAATTCCAAATCGAACTCTTGGAGGATAAAAATTCACTTCAAGTATTTCCCCCCCAACAATTTTTGAGACAAAATGTACATCATCGGGTTGTAATAAAAAATCACAGTCACACTATGAAAAATAATATAATGACGAAAATTCTGAATGGCCTGAACCACAGCAAACACTAGCTTCTCGACATGTGCATAGCATGTTTCAGGATCAAGAAGGTTTCAAGACAAGTAATTTATATCATGCTCGTAACTGTCATCATCGTCTTGTACTAGAACCATGACAATCATGCTAAAAGAGGCGGCTAAATAGAGGGAAAAATCACGATGATAATTTGGAGGACGTAACAGAGGAGCATTGACAAGCAATATCTTCAACGCATCAAAAGACTTCTGAGCGATCTCATCCCAAGAGAATGGGATGCATTGCTTTAATAATCGTGTGAATCCTTTAGCCACTTCTGCATAGTTAGGTATGAAACATCGTAGAAAATTAGCCTTCCCTTGTAAAATATGCAACTGATGCAATGAGGAGGGATAGGGAATATTGATAATAGCCTCAACCTTAAGCGGATCAAGGCGAATTCCGTCTTTAGACACAATAAACCCCAATATTCTACCGAAATCAACGCAGAAGATGCACTTTTGCGGATTAAGCCGAATGTTGTAACGTCGACAACGAAGAAAAATCTGACAAAGATGGTTAGGATGATCCTTTCGCTTAGTTGAATGAGCTGGAAGGTCATCCAAATAAGGATGAACGATGTGACGAATATCATGGAAAGCATATTACATCGCTCGTTGAAATGTGGCCCCAACATTCGTTAAGCCAAAAGGGAGCTTCTTATACACGAAGGTACCCCAAGGACAGATGAAGGCAGTTTTGTGTTGATTAGTTGGGAGAATGTTAATCTGATTATAACCAGAAAAACTATTAATGAGGGAAAAAATATCACTCCTGGCACAGTCATCAATTATTTGATTGATAAAGGGAGTAGGATAATTATCCTTGGGACAAGCTCGATTGATATCACGATAATCAACACAAACCCGAATTGTTCCCTGTTTCTTATCTACATGAAAAATATTAGAGACCCATTTTGTCAATGGAATCAGATAAATGAAACCATCTTTGAGAAGCTTTTCGACTTCACCCTTAATGGCAGCAGCTTTTCTAGGGTGCACCGGACGAAGATGCTAGCGAAAAGGTTTCAAACCGAGGTAAGTATGAATTTCATGCACCACTATACTAGGATCAATGATGGGCATTTCTTCATAGGTCCATGCAAAGACATCACATAACTTGTGAAAAAGTCTAGTGTAAACTTGTACTTCATCTGAAGGACAAGTGACCCCGATATGGATGTTCTCGACGATTCCCGGTTTAACGAAAATGTCAATAGGCATCGTCTGTGTAATGTTACTCAAGTTACCTTCCGAAAAAACTTCATGTGTCAGAATAGGCATTTGAAGCGGAGGAGAAGGAACATGAGATGTAAAATACTCAAGACACATAGACATGGCCCCAAGACTAGGCATAAATTAGGAACGATGATGACCATCTTCCCATGGCAGATCTTCGAGAGACATGGTTTCCACAATGGCTTCATCGGAGGGAAACACTTCTTTCAAAGGAACAGGTGAATCTAAATAACCAAGCCAGGGGGATTGAGAATAAATGTCAAGAGACATGCTCGAAGGAGCACGATCAAAGGATGGAGTGTCCAAAGCCGCTATGAGTTCACAATAGTCAATCTCAATCGGACTCAATGACATTGAATATCTGAAAGAATCGATCTGTTCAGGCGAAGGGATAATCCATGGGTCATCAGACTGAGATATCATGTTGACCTAAACAGTGTTTGGAGGAGGAAGGGGAAAAACACCCGTGAGGGCAAGATCCTTGAAAAGACCTGGCCCTACGCTCTCGTAGGGAGTAGGAATTTGATCCACATACGAAATGTTGTTCTCGGAAGAAGAAGTGAAAAAATATAATTGATCAAAAGTAACAATCTTTCCTTCATGCGGGAATTTCAAAACACGAAAGAGAGTGGATGGAACACATAGCATGGCGTGAGTCCAACTATGTCCGAGGAGAAGATTGTAATTGAGCTTAGCGTCAACCACTTCAACCTTGACATTGACTGTCTTCCCTTCCAATGTAATCGAAAAGCTATAGAGAACACCAAGAGGTTTAGATTCCCTTCCATAAAATGCTTCAAGAGAATTTGGCGAGGAATTTAGAGCTGGAGAACCAATGGCTTTCTAACAAGCAGATGACATGACACATGTAGACGCACCCTCATCCACAACCGCTCGATGAATATTTAGACCATTAATACCAACTTGGATAATAAGCACAATCTGATGCAGAAGTCTTGGGATGAAATTCTCTAAATTGAAAGCGAGAAGGCTAATATCAGCAGGATCAATCCCACCAATCAAAAACAACAAAGCCTTCTGTTGAGACAGACAACTCTGAAGTACTTCTAAAGCAGACATCACAGATGGTGCTTGAGCCAAATCCTCAACAATACTGTAATGGTGAGTGGCACAGGCATTGGGATTGTAAGAAGAATTGCGGAGTACACCTTTGGAAGGTGGTTGTACAATAGATTTGGCACTAGGCCTTTCAATCTCAAGAGGGCCAGAAACAGGCGGAGGAGGAGGACCATCAACGATCTCCTTCCCCGCTGCCTGACGTGATCCAGTATAGTCTTTCGATCGAGTAGTAATAGAAACGGGTGCAAAACTATTCATCATGAATACCTGAGGGCAAAATGGGGCAGAGGACTAAGGTTTCTCTACCATCTGGGTTTGATGAGATGGGAAAGGTTATTTAAGAATGGTAGGAGCTCCCTGGGTTCCTTTGAGCAACCGGCTCACTTCGGACCATTGAGGATAGTCCTTGGTGAAGTGCTCATCATCACAAATCAAACAAGGGTACTTCGGCTTGCGTTGAGAACCATCAACAACATGAGGTTTCTGAGAATCTTGTTTCAGGGTATCAGCTTTGGCCTTACCTTTACCCTTCTTCTTACCTTTAGAAGTGTTATCCATTGGATTGGCTTGAACAACATTAATTTCTACGGGTTTTCCAAAATTCAAGGTGGAATGAGAAGCAACATTGTTGGAAGAAGTAGACTTCTGCTTCCCAGAGTTTGATGAAGAAGAATTTTGAGAAGTCTGAGATACGGAACCAATAATAACATTGACGGATGGATTCGTTGGTGGTTTAGAAGTTCCAGGTCGAGGAGCATCAGGCAAGATGTCATACAATGTGCCAGACTGAGAGTACACAAGATCAAGGTACTGGGCGTAAGCAATGTCTTGTTCCTCGGTCACACATGCCCCCATATCTATGTCTTTCGCAATCTGATTGACGAAGGAGGTGGTGAACCAATGAGTCAGAAGTTGATCAGGAATCTCAATCTTGATCATGCGATGATGACGCCGCCACTCATGAATATGATCCAAGATATGAGTAGCTAAGTCCTGTTTCAATGAAGTGAGGAGATGCGTCCCGGTCTCATAGCGGATCGGTAACTGAAAATGTGTAAGGAATGCCATGGCTAAAGAATTGAAATATTGGAAGATGCCTCGAGACAGCTCAATGTACCACTTTGCAGTGGCACCAATAAGAGTACGCTGGAAAAGCCAGAGTCGAATAGAATCATCAACCCAAGAGTTAGAGGAACACCACAAATGGTAAGTCATAACATGCGATTGGGGGTCTTCACTAGACTTGCCCTCAGATTTAGGACAATCACCAGGAATCTTTGTCGGAACCAAAGGCCAATACAGGTTATGAAGAATAGGATCGTTCGTTAACTTTGACACATCTGGTAACTCCAACATAGCAAGAAACAGTAATTGAGGATTGAAACTCATGGGAGGTCTCTGATAAGGATCCGTGTTCACATTCCAACCAATTCGAGAGAAATTCTTCCCCCATATATTCTATCCTGAAGGATTATGACCATAGGGGTTAGAAGCAAGATAATTCTGTTGATACTGGGGTTGAGGACCAAGATACTAAGTCTTAGTAGACCATTGAGGTCCCTACTGAGCAACATAAGGATTCTGTTGCGGAATGTAAGCATGGATTTGGGGTTGATTACATACCAAATAAGGTTGATTTTGAGAGTAAAAACCTTGGGGCGCATTATATACCAGTTGATATTGACCGTGAGGGTAATAAATGCCTTGTGGTTGAGCAGGCGGACCTTGCTGAGCAGGTTGAGCAGGTTGCTGTGAAGGTGGACCTAGCTGAATTGGATAAACATGTAGAACCTGCTGCTAAGCTGATTGAACTGGATACTGAGGACCACCGCGTTTCCCTTGTGGGAAAGGTTGGCCCGATGGTTGCGATGGACCAAGTTGTCCCTGATAACTAGGTTGACCCGGAGGAGGACCGTAGGGTTGTCCTTGTTGCACAAATTTTTGGTCATACTGAACGTGTGGCTATAGTTGTGGCGCAACATGTTGTCCCTGTGGTGGATAGATTTCCCCCCCAAGAGCATAAGATGGCCCTGGTTGATTCTGAGGCTGACCAGAAAGAACGGAGGGTTGTCCTTGTTGGACCAAAGGTTGACCTTGTGGACTGGAAGGTTGTCCCTGTGGACCAAAGACAGAGCCCTGCTGAGGCAAAGGTTGTCCCGATGAGGATTGTCCTTGTAAGCCAGAGGGTTGCACAAGTAAGGTAGGTCTAAGATGAGTAACGGTCTGATAAGGATCATAAACAGGCAGATGAGGATCAATAGGAGGAAAATAGACAGGATTACCATATTCATCATAATGATGCGAAAACATATATATGGGGTTACTAACAGCATCATAGTGATGGAATCAAGGATTACCAAGAGGTTGGGGTTGCTGGGAACCCTGAGAGCTCTGTTGTTGAACAGCCAATAGATACTCTTCAAAAGTAAGGCTGCCAGGAATCACAGGGGTAGTGGAAACAACACTAGAAGAAGGTGGGGCCTCCGCAGCACGAGATCGTGATCCACTTGGACCAGGATTGACACGCCACATAGGATTGAGAATAATAGACCTGCGAGTGTGAAAAGATCCGGACGACTAAGACGTAACAACCGGTGTAGACGAAGCCACACAGATAGTAGGTTGGACTGGGACAGATCTAACAGTAACCGATGGATCTGATGCTGAAGGTGACAGTCCTAACGAAGGGAGGACCAAACTCCAAGGAGGCGTTTACGCGTTGGATTGTGCTATGGATGCAACACCAGACATAATATGACTCAAAGACCTATATCCGAGTGGAAGTGACACCGATGGTGGAGAAGATTGAATAGACACACGAGGGAGATCTTTAGGAAAATGTTGATATTATCCCGTGGAAACAGTCATTCCTTCACTGCCAACAGGACTGGAGGAATCCATATCTAATCCTGTCGTAAGATCTTCGAAAAGACTACGGGGACTAGGAGGTACCACAACAGCTATAAATGGCGATCCCGACGTAAGAGGAGGGAATTCTCCTTCTTCCCCAAAACCAGACCAAGCACCCGAAGGAGGCCAATTGAACTCAACTGACTCTCCAGGGGGAGATCGGGTAGCAAGAGGCAAGACAGACAGAAGAATAGGCTGCAAAAAATTAGCAAACCTAGTGGACTGAGGGGTTTCAAAAGAAATGTATGGAAAATAACTACCACTAGGAGGCAGTGAGGATGAAAAAACTGATGGTTCCGCCACTTTGAATGTATATCAAAACAGGAAGGAAAAGAGATAACCAATCGAAGGCTCCTAGATAAAAACTAAGGAAAACAAAAACAGGTCAAGTAACAAAACTTTTAATGGGTGTGTGATCGTAGTTAATTAATTTTATGACACTGAAACCAGATTTCATTGTTTCATGTTTTAAGAGTCGAGAAACAAGAAAAAGATGACTCTAGTCACTTTCAATTTTAAACGAGTGTGAAAGGACAAGTGCTCAATGATCTCTTCTCTTTTTTAAGGAGTCATGAAAAGATCAAAATGACTACTCAGGAATTCTAAGCAAGAGGTTGTACCAGGTTTCCGTGAACTTCCATATACACCTTGGTGATCAAATGAAAGAGAAATGACCAAGGACTTAACGTACATGCAGGTAGTCTCCCCGAATGCTCTGTTCAGTGTATCACGGGTACAAGGCGACAGACTCGGCTTCCTATGGATAAAAGGATTGCAACCTAGAGGGGTCTCCCTTTATATACTCGACAATACAAGGAGCACAAGTCCGTACTAGCGCTGTCTAAAGCCAAATGGCAAACGGAATCTACTAGGTTTTAAGATGCCAGAACACGTCTTTAGCCTAGACCATTAAAATTTTTGCGTTAGGTTTCAATGTTTCCTTAGGTTCATTGAATGAATTTTAAAGTTGATCTTGGATTATGTTTCAATTTCAAGGCACCGAATTTGGAGCTCAAATTTCCTAGATGCAAGCTATATGCAACAGAACACCATCTTCAATTCAATGAATGATAGTTATGAGAAGGATGGAGATCTTTCAAACAATAGCAAACAATGAAAATATGCGAAGAAATCCACTAATTCATCTAATGCAATCAAACTAAAATGAAACTCTTTCCTAGACTAACAAGCACTAGTTATGCACAAGATGTTTTCACTTTCGATGCAAAGAAAGAATGCAAAATATTTTTTATTTTCCAATGAAACGAAGCACATAATGCACTAATTACATGAAAAAAAAAATAAACACTAGCCTGAGATATGCGAATGTAGGAATCAAAATTGAATGACTCAATCAATGCAAAACAAACACAAGAAAGCACTCAAACTAATGCTACAATATTTCAACCAAAAGAAAGTTTTCAAAATGACCCAAAACAAGCAATGTAATTGAAACTTGGAGCAACAAGGAGAAGGATCAATCAAAAAATGAAATGATCATTCAACCCAAGAAAACACTCAAAGGATCAAGAAAACTCAGTGCAATCAACCCAAGAATGAGACTAACAACAATCAAAGAGACTTGATTTCCAAACAGAAGGCTTAGTGCACAAAGACACTTAGAAACTCTAAGGCCTTAATCTACACCGATGGGAAAATGGACAAACGACTAAGAAAAACAAGCCTACATCAGTCAAAACAGTCCCAAAGGCTTAATTACACACAAAAAATAACCCAGAGTCAAGCACAACTGACTAAAAAACTCATCAAGCAGGGTAAACCTAATCCTACAGGAGTTGGCGCGACTGTGAGGTGGTATTCAGTGCCAAACAGGGGTTGGTGCGAGTGCACCAAAAGCAACCTGTGCCAATCGGTGTGACTGTTCAAATAGAAAATGCGCCAAGCCAGATAACTATAGAAAAAAGGCAAATCCAATGAGTAGAGGTCAACCTTGACACTTTGGAGCTGAACAGGGGATATCAAGCAAGCTAGCAAACTAGAAAAAGACAAACAAGTCAAAGAGGACTAAGCATATTGCGTTAAAAAAATGACATAACACAAAATGGGAACCCAAACAATAGTCACGTATATATTGATAGAAGGAAGAGGTACAACCAAAGCTTTGACGTCACAGTCTCCTCTAGTGGGGTTCAACTAAAGCGCGTCTCAGATACTCGTCAGGGGATTCAGACGGGATGAGGGCATGGGCTTAAGCTCTCTCAAAAAAGTTCCTTCTTGTTCTATCTCTTCAAAAATTCAACTGTAGTAGTTCAATTCTCCATGTTCAGCTAGCTTATGCAAGGAGAGATAGCTTCTTTTTATAGAGGAAAAGGAGGAGGTAAGGATCCCCACAAAGGTGGAAGGGAGGCCTATCCTTTAGGAGGTTCTCATGGGAGGTGGAAACCATAAACTAAAGGAGGGAGTCCATGGTTATTCAGTCCAACCACTCCCAATGACTCATCCTCAAAGTTGTTGGAGTGGAATCCCTGCCTCTATTTTTAAAAAACATTCCATAAACAGCTTGGTGCAGGTGTCTAACTGGGACAGAGCGCCAACTAGCGTGAGGCCCAGTGTTAATCTTCCCCATCGGTGCGAGGGTAGAACTGGCTACTCGCGCCAAGGCAAAAACAAGGGTTTTTGAAGCTCTACTCAGGGAATTTTCAATAGAAGGAATATTGCTCTCATGTAAAGGGATGCAATGTTGGTCTTTGCAAGGCATGGCAATTCTTATTAGTCACAGAAATGACCCTCCAATGTGTGAGATGGGGATTGCAGGGACAGTGACAAAATGCTGTGTAACACTTTCAAAAACTTGGAGGATATTGGCAACATTTATTTTTGATCAGATTTTCCACCTTACATGCAAATTTATTCTATTGTGAATGTGGAAAAATTGAGATTGTTTGATCCTCCTATGATTGTTGATCAAGAAGAAAATGTTCATATTCCATCTATAGAAAACATTTCTCCTAAATATTTAAATAAATTGTAGGAAGACTCAATTCTTGACAAGAGGATAAGCACTTAACGCAAAGGAAATGTGGATTACCTACATGTGGGGCTCAAAGATACCAATCCAAGAAAAACAAGTTCGATAAAGATCGATAAAGTGAGGGAGTTATACCCTCACTTACTTCTTGAGTAAAAACAAACTTTTTGTGCTCCAAAAGCTTCTGGTGGGGAGGAGTGATATAGGGGATAAAAAGCATTCTAAAAAAGGAAAGTACTCAAAATATCTCGAAACTAGCGCAAAATCATAGATATCGTCATTTTGATTCCAACGATTCTTGAATCACCTCAACTTGACACCATATGAGGAATTTATCGTGTTTTGAAGTTTTTTTAAAAAAACTAAAAAGCCAAAGTGCATGGTTGACTGTGCAGACTGTATGATGACGTGGAAGACTGTATGCTAACGTCAACAGGATGACTAGAATGTGTGGCTAGAATACAATCCAATCCCATGAGGACATATGGCGCGCTGGTATTGGTTAGAGGGTTTTGGATTTGGGACAATCCCAAACTACCATGTGGTCCAATTAGAAGGTGCCACATGGCCCAATGGGAGGCTACCATGTTGCCTCAGGAATGGTGAAATTTTTTTTGTGTGTCAACTGACCAATGCCGCGGGGTTTGACCCCATGACCTCCCAATCACAACAGGAACCTGATCAATCAAGGTACATAGTGGTTATTGTTAACTCTAGTGGGCGGCTTATACTTATTGTGGA
Source organism: Pinus albicaulis (assembly GCA_034641835.2). Classification (NCBI taxonomy): domain Eukaryota; kingdom Viridiplantae; phylum Streptophyta; class Pinopsida; order Pinales; family Pinaceae; genus Pinus; species Pinus albicaulis. The sequence continues at coordinate 2,059,009,701 of CM076575.1, forward strand.
ATGGTCTAATGGTTGGGGGAGAGGGTTTGGACAATGGGCACGCTCGACTGGCACAACCCAGGTTCTATGCTATGTAACGTGAACACTGACAGAGCGGTTGTAAGGGAGCGAGCGTGTGGAACCCTGCCTGCACCCAAGGTAACAACCCTAGGCCATATGGAAGTTCATGTAACCAATGACAGAGGAGTTGGATTAGGGCGCGGAGGTTGGGCCAATGGCTTGTAGTGTCATTGGACGCCACACGACCGACGAATCTTTGCTTGGGGTTGGGCATGTGGAACCATAGTCCATGCATATGGCTCGCGAAACCAAGGTAAAACCAAGGTAAAAAATTTCAACGGGGCCGAAAGGCCATTAATGTTTTTTTCGTTTAATATTTAATAAAAAATGAAACCACCATTGAGAGTTTGGTATCAAACCCAGGACCTTCGGGTTTCTAACTGAGTGCCAAACCAATATACCATGAGACCGTTTTGTTACCCAATTGGTAGATCGAGGCCAATTTGTAGAGTGCTTTTGCAGGCAGTTTGACGAAGGACGCCTATCTTGGCCATTTTTTAACCTTTATGAGCCCGAAAAGAGCCTAGATAGTGGTTTTTGGGCATTTTAGACCCAATGTCAGTGTTATTTTTTCAAATTGAGACTTGTATATGGATGTATTAGATTATTTGAGCATATAATAAAAAATTCCACTATTGGAATTTTTTTCAGGAGACATAACCTAGGAGGGGTGAACTCTATTATCAATTTGTTGTGTTTTGATGATGCATGTTGTCCATTTTATCTGTTTAAAATTATGAAAAATTTACTTTAGTTTGTGTGCTTTTTCAATCATGATCCATTGCTTAAAAGACATAAACTAGCTTGCAAATCATTTCATAAAACCTTCAATTTTTAATTTTGGATTAGGTACCTACTAGAATACATAGTTATTTGACCAAGTACCTCACCATCTAGGTCACTGATTGTAATTTTTCCAAATGGTGGATGGCTACTGATTATAGGGTATCAAACAAACTTAAGCTTAATAATATGCACCCCTTGAAAATGATAGATTATTTATTGGACCAAGATTATAGCAAACAATATACTTCACGAAGCTGGCATTAATATCAAGGTATCACTAGGTTTGAGTCAGAAAAGAGGATACATGGAAGATCTCCTTCAAAGATAGACAATGTTTCTATGAGTGGTTTGTTATGTTGTTTAATTGACTTATGCAATGTACGAGCCGGGTTAATGAGGTTAATAAATGATATATTGCGTCATTTTATAAAGTCATTTGTTGTTTTTTATCTGGATAATATATTGGTATACAATGCTACCTGAGAGAAGCACATCTCACATTTTATGAAGTGTTAGAGACATTGAAGAAGCACTAGCTACCGGAAAATATCAAGAAGTATGAGTTTGTACATCATACTTTAGTGTAACTAGGATATGTGATGGGTGGAGGAGAGCCGAAGATTGATCTTGCCAAGATGTAGGCCATCATGAAAGTTGATACCTACTAATGTTTCTAACGTATGGAGTATTGTTGAGTAAACATAGTCCCTGAGGAAATTTATAGCACCATTAGCAGTAGCAACACCACTCCATGCCATAAAAACGAGCGGAAAGACTCAGTAGAGTACCTTTGAGGAGTTAAAGAAGAAGATCGACCACACATTGGTTATGGAATTACTGAATCACAATAACCCTTCAAAGTTGAGACAAAAGAGAGTGGGTATGCTATGGGAGTGGTCTTGATGAAGAGATGAAGGTCTGTATGTTATAATTCTGAAGTGTTTCATGGCATGGTTCTTAAATAATATACCTACTAGAAGGGTCTCTATGCCTTGTTATAAGCTATTAAGAAACATAAACACTATCTTATGGGAAATGAGACAATACTTGACACTAATCACCAACTACTATAGTACTTGTAGGCCTAGAGTAAGCTACAATATATTAGGCATTAAAATTGGATGGGGTTTCCACAATAGTTTCATTTAGTGATTAAGTAAAAGAAGGGAAACACAAACAACTTGGCCGACATTCTTTCAAGGTCACCCACATCAAAAATCACAAATTTGAGAACTCTTATGAACATGGATCCTTTCACCAATGATGCTTATAGAGAGGAATAGACATAGGATGAAAAATTCAACGAAGTGTTTAAACAATTGTCTATATGGATTCATGTGCATGATCATGACAATATAGTTGAATACCATATCTAAAATAATTTTCTCTAGAGGCCGGATAATTTATTTTCTCCTAAAGGTGAGTGACTAAAGTTAATGAGGGAGGTTCACACATCCAATGTTGTAGGGAACATAATGGCCAACTTGTGTAGGTATGTGTAGTGGCCCATAATGCAAAAATATGTAGCTAGATTCATAAGAGGATGCATGTTTTGTTGTACCAACAAGCTTAGTAATAGGAAATAGGGAATATAACATCATTTTCCTATAGCTTCTCATCCTTGGGAAAACATTTTCATGAAATTTATGGGTTGTTCACCAACAACTAGGAAGGTACATGACTATATGTTTATGGTAGTTGATAAATTTTGCAAGATGTGTGTTCTAATGCCCTGTAAAAAGATCATCAATGGTGAAAAAAAATAAAATTTTTATTTGAACATATTTGAGTGCACTTTTGAATACTAAGAGTATCATTTCATATATGGACACGAGATTTATTAGCGCATTTTGGGATACATTGTGGGAGAATATAGACATGAAGTTAAATAGGTATACAACATTCCATCCATAGATACATGAGAAAACTTAATTAGCCAATACGATTTTGGTGGAGCTTTTTAGGGGTTACAATTAGAAGCATGCGAAAACTTGGGATGAAAATATGGTATATGCACAACACTCTTATAACAGATTCATCCACACTTCGATTAGTAAGTCCCCATTTGATTTTTTTTTCCTAGATATTTTCCACCTTAACCTTTGGATATTGCATATAGATGGCAAGGAGGAGTGAGGTAGGATCTTATAAGGGATTCTTTAGCGGTAGAAAAAATTGTTGAAAATATCAGGTAGATCCATCTACAAGTACATGACACATTTCATAAGTCACGGGAAAAGTACGAGGCTAGACATACTTAACATAGAATAGATACGTCATCTAAAGTGAGAGATAGAATATGACTACATTTGAACAAGCAGAGGCTAGAGGGCCAAGGTAAGAAAATCGAGGCTTTGCAATACGGTCCATTTGAGATACTATAAATGTTGGATATAATGCTCATAGCCTCATTGTATCCCCATACATTTGCATTTACTTAGTGAATAATGTCGAAAATATGAAACTCTATAAGCCTTCCATGCAAGATTAAGAAGAGGAACATGTCCTACCTTCTATAGAGGATTTGGAACGAGATTATTAGGTAGAGTTGATGGAGGATACAATTTTGTAGAAGTGGTCTATAACTACAAGACAATGACATTATGACCTTTGGTAAATTGAGTTGAAAGAACAAATTTCAAGAAATACTAAATGCTACTCGAGGGAGAAGGTGTTTAAAAATGCAACAAGAAAGTCTTAATTTGATTTTTCCTTGGTCAAATTGAGAAAATTCAAAATTCCACATCAACAGACAACTTGGATGCATTTAATTAATGTGACATCACTCGTGTCACTCAGTTAGATCATTAAATTCAAATTAGAGGAGTTGGAATTTAGTTAAGCATGTGTGATTTATAATTTGTAGCAATTAGGGTTAGTTGTTTCAAGTTGTTTTCATTTAAACTAGTTATAACTATTGGAAGGTCGGTTATGTAGTGGGACAATATTCTAACTCAATGATCACCTAGTTAACTGATCAATCAACCCAAAATAACTAGTGCATGTGGAGAATTCAAGTTTCCCAGTTGTGGTGGAGATTCCAAGGCAATGTAACATAAGTTGTAGACTAGTCTTGAGTGTATAGGTGTTGCATGTAGTCAACTGATCAAACTTGGGAATTGCGTAAGTGTTTTGGAGGAAATTCCTAAGTAATAAGGGCCTAATTTCCTCAGGAATTGTGTAAGGAAATAGGGGCTCAAGAAAAGGCTGAAATTGACTAAGTCTGGTTCAGAGCTTCTCAGTGAGCATAGAGATAGGTTATTCACTTGTAGTTTATGCTCATTTTGAGTAAGAAATTATAATACATCTCTATTCACCAGATTAATGCAAGAAGGAATAAGGGGTTTTTAGTAGTTTCTTTCCCCTGGAAAAATACTGTGTGGATGTGTGTTATTTCTCTTTGCTTGTTTGTGATCGATGTTATAAATTGTGAATTTATTTCCGCAGAGCAGTAGAGTAAGATCGTGTCTTGTGATTTAGATTAAAATTTCATGAGTTGTTATAATTCTACACCATAATTTCTACATGCTATCAAAGCAAGATTCACATTAGAACAAGAATTTTGAAGTTTTTTCTTAGGAGGTTCAAATTTTCAGTTCAGTGTGGCAGGATATCTTTAGATTTGGGAATATGACCTTCAATAGACTAAGACTAGAATATGCCTTGGAAGGCAGCTCTAATTTCATTACATGGAAGGATCGCATGGAGGCGGTGTTGGATGACAATGGATTGCTAGATAATGTTAAGACAAATATTTCAAAGCCATAGGAATATGATGCACAAAACCTAGCCCAATGGAGGAAAGATGTAGCCAAGGAGAGGAGAATAATATTGGAGGGAGTACGAGACCACATTGTCTCAAATATCCATGGGAAAGAAACTCCTTTTGCAATGTGGAAGGCACTAAAAAAATTTCTTGAGAATAACAGTGACCATAGGAAATTGAAACTGAAGGATAAAATTTGAAATATCAAGATGTAGAAGAATGACACTATCTTGTAGTATTTGAGCATATTTACACAAGTTCGTGATGAACTTGGTGGGGGTTGGTGTTAATGTTTTAGAAGATGAATTGGTAAGCCTAGCTCTTCTAGGCCTTCCAAAAAGATGGCATAACTACCAAAACTCAGTGAACGTGAGGGAGAAACTATTGTATTGGGAATGCTTATGGTTTGATTTGGTACATGAGGAGATAAGGTAGAATACTAGAGATGGAACCTCATCCAAGGGCGAGGATGAAGAAAAATGTGCATTGGTTGGAAAGGGAAAGAATGGAAAAGGGAAGAAATCTCAAACCAAACTAGAATATAGCCAAGGGGGCAAGAAGAAAGACTTGTCTCAAATAAATTTCTTCAATTTTCATGACCTCAGGCACTATGCCATGAATTTTCCACAAAGAAATTCAAGCAATAAGACCTTAGGAGGAGAAGTAGGTGAAGCCTTGGCTTCACAGTTCGAGATTGAATTCAACCTTATCACATGCATGGACAACATAATGATGGGGAGCGTGTGGTGCGTGGAATCAAGTGTTTTGTTCCACATGAGATGGTGCAGAGAGTTTTTCTGTGACATGGCGAAGAAATATCTCCATATGCATATTGAGCTGGGGGACAACGGAAGGTACAACATGACCGATATTGGTATAGTCACCTTTCAAAGGGAGTCGAGGTCCCCTGTCAGACTCAAGGATGTCATGTTTGTTCTAGGCCTAAAGAAGAATCTCATCTCTGTAGCTATTTTTGAAGATCGTGGTTATGATGTGATATTCAGCAAAGGAAAAGAATTCCTAAGACACGTACCCATTGGAAAGGTGAAGAGGATTGGGGTTCGGGTGAAGAACCTATAGAATTTGGATGTGGAAGATTGTGTTTCATTAAGAAGTAAGGGAGAGAAAGTGAAAAGCCACAATTTCAATGAGCTTTTGCACAAAATACTTGGCCATTTTCATCATGACACCTTAAATATTATGAAAAAAATAACCACTAGCCTCCCTAGAGGAGTACTTGAGCAGAAAGATGTATGCAAGGGTTGTACCTTGGAGAAGTATGTGAAATCCACATTCCATGATAGAGAAAGAAAAGAACATGCGGTCTTGGAAAGAGTCCACTCTAATGTTTGTGGACCTTTCTCGAAAACCTCCACTACCAGACATAAGTACTATGCTATATTTGTTGATGATTTCTCCCAGAAGTGTCGGATCTTCTTCATGAGGAAGAAATATGAAACATTCGCAAAGTTTGTATATTTCAAGGCATTAGTTGAGAAAGATACTGACAAGAAGGTGAAGGCTCTCAAGAGTGAAAATGTAGGTGATTATGTTTCAAATGAATTCGAGGATTTATGTGTGAAAGAAGGCAGTTGAAGAGAGATGACAACACCCCACAACCCACATTAGAATTGGGTGGGTGAGAGAAAGAATCAGACCATTGTTGGAGCTATGAGAGCTATGCTACATGACCACGACATACTACTACATTTGTGGGAAGAGGCATGTAACAAAATATTATACTTACAGAACCAAATTCCTCATCAGATTCTTGGTATAATCACAATGGAGGAATTTTTCTCAGGGAGAAATCTAGACGTATCACACTTCAAGATTTTTGGAGCCTCTATTTACTACCATGTCTCCAAAGAATGAAGGAAGAAGTTTGAGCCAACAACAGAGTTGTGAGTATTTTTGGGTTAAATAGAAACTCCTCACAACTATCGTGTGTAGTATTTATCCCTCATAATGAAAGTTGTGCGAAGGGATGTAAACTTTGATGAGGAGAATGTAATGCAATTATCTTTTCAGAGGGAGCTTTAGATCCCTCTAGAAGAGGATCTTTTAGCTCCAAAGGAGGAGCCTTAGGAAGTTTTAGAGTAGCCACAAACTGAGGAGCAGAGAGTGGAGACACCCACACAAGAAAAAAAATCCAGAGAAGGCAGAAAAAGAACCAGGTAAGCTAATAGACTTGTGAAATATGTGAGGGAGAATGGTGGAGCTTCTTAAAATTTGTGCATGCAAAGGAGATCACCTGAGAGGTAAACTAGCTACATGGATCTAATGACCGATATTGTAGAGACTGATCCATTTTCTTTCGAGGAAGCAGTATAGAAACCTGTTTGGGTTGATGCAATGGTGGAGGAATAGGAATCCATTGTAAAGAACATTGTTTGGGAAGTGGTCCCAAGACCAACAAATAAATTAGTAGTGGGCTCAAGATGGATATTCAAAGTAAAGCATGTAGTATAAGGAAGAATAGATAAGTATAAGACCATATTTGTGGCCAAAGGATTCTCTCAAGTTGAGGAAATTGACAATAAGGAAACCTTTGATTTTGTAGGAAGGTATTCATCCATTAGATCAATTCTTGCACTGGATGCAGATGGGGTGGAAGGCCCACCAAATGGATGTAAAAACAACATTCCTCAATGGGATTATTGAGGAGGAGGTTCATATTGAACAACCAAAATGTTTTGATAGATTTGATCGAGAGTATCATGTATGCAGACTCAAGTGAGCATTGTACGGTTTCAAACAAGCACCCTGTGCTTGGTACACCATGATCGACATTTATCTCACTGATTTGGGCTTAAACAAAAATGAAGTGGATGAAAAACTCTATCATATATTGGTAGAAGGTAGATTTCCTATTATTGTCTTATATGTTGATGATTTTATTTTAGGTGGTGATGAGAAACTGATCAGATATTGCAAGGAGGACCTTGCAAGGGAATTTGAAATGAAGGTAAAGGGTCTCATTCTCTACTTCCTCGAGTTGGAAGTATGAAAAGGCGATGGAGAATTTTTTATGTCTCAAGTAAAGTATGAAAATTAGATACTGCAAATATTTTTCATGGAGAGTTTCAAACCCATGGAGACACATCTAGCGACCAACTAGAGGAAGGAAGATGCCACTTCAGGTGAAGGGGTGGATGCTACCATTTATTGGCAGCTAGTGGGTTAACTGATGTATCTTGTGAACACACGACCAAATATGTAATATGTAGTCAACCAATTGAGCCAAGCTATGGTTAGGCCAACCAAATTATATTGGAAGGTAGTTAAGCATGTTTTACGACGTTAGAGGCACTATTCAGTATGGATTATGGTATAGAAAAATAGAAGAAGTGAAGTTGTTTATCTTCACAGATGAAAATTTGACATGGATTCCATCTGATCGAAAAATACATCAGGTGGAATTTTTAATGTTGGGTTTGCAACGGTTTCCTAGTACAACACGAAGCAAATATTTGTGCCACTCAATTCGACATAAGAAAAATATGTGGCTACAAGTGAAGCAACATGTGAGGCTATCTGGATAAGAAATATACTTGTGGGATTGTATTGGTTAGATGATGGACCCAACTGTGATATATTTTGATAATCAAAGTTTCATTAAGCTCTCTAAGAATTCAATATTTCACAACCAATCTAAACACATATATATCTGATATCACCACTTACAAGATTGTGTGCAGAGGCAAATAATCTTGCCACAATACATTCTAACAGAAGAAAAATATGCTGACATTTTGGCAAATGTTTTTTCAAGAGGGAATTTCAAGTTTCACAGTTGTAGGATAGGGGTGGTTGATAATCCCTTTATTGATAAGAGGGAGTGTAGAAAAATGCAACAAGAAAGTCTCAATATGATTTTGCCTTGGTCAAATTGATAAAATTTGAAATTCCACATCAATAGACAACTTGGATAAAGTTAACCGAGGTGACATGGCTCTTGTCACTTAGTTATCTTATTAAATTCAAATTAGAGGTGTTGGAGTTCAGTTAAGTATGTGTGATTTATAATTTGTAGCAATCAAGGTCAATTATTTTTAGTTTTTTTTGGTTAAACTAGTTCTAACTGTTGAAGGAACTAGTGGAAGGTCATTTATACAGTGGGAGACCAGTCTAACTCAGTGATCATCCATTTAACTAATCAATTAGCCCAAAATATCTTGTGCATGTAGAGAATTAGAGTTCCTCAATTGTGCTGGAGATTCCAAGGTAGTGTAACATTAGTTGTAGACTAGTCTTGAGTGTACAAGTGTTGCATGCAGTCAGATGATGACCTTGGGAATTGTGCAAAATTTTTGTAGGAAATTCATAAATAATAGGGGCCTAATTTCCTCAGGAATTACACAAGGAAATAGGGGATCAAGTAGAGAATGAAATTGACTAAGTTTGGGTTGGAGATTCTCACTGAGCAGAGAGATAGGTTACTCACTTGCATTTTGTGCTCAGCTCAAGCAAGCAATTGTAATACATATCTATTCATCAGATTAATGCAAGGAGGCATAAGGGTTTTTTAGCAGTTTCTTTCCCTTGGAAAAATATTGTTCATGTGTGATATTTCTCTTTGCATGTTTGTGATCAAGTTATAAATTGTGAATTGAATTTCACAGACTAGTAGAGTAGGAATGTGTCTTGTGATTTAGATTAAAATTTCATGAGAAATTACAGTTCTACACCATAATTTCTACAAAAGGTAGAGGAAAAATTTTGTCACTTTATTTAGTAAGAAAATTTTGGGACCAAAATGTTCCCAAAATAGGGAAGCATGCTTTGGATTGGATTATTATATTATTTTTCATTCATATTGATGATTTAGAGTGGAAAAATTGGAGGGATCAACTCACATGACCATTTCACTGGTGGGTCCGAGTTTGACGAATTGATATCTAAAACCTTCTGAAAGTAGTTTGAGACATTAAACAATTTTTTTGGGTGGGGGGAGTGGAGACGGTAAAAATTTTCCACTTAAGTGTTGCACCCCCTAGTGCTATTTTACACTCAAATTATTTCCAATGATGCAAGAAATACCTCAAACATAGTCTATATGTAAAATTTATGCCACTTGAAAATTAACATTCATGTTTTGTCCATTATTATTTGAGAGGATGTCACATAATCACCCATTATTAATGGAAAATGGGATATCCATGTGAGCATGATGAGTAAGATTATAGATGATTCAATAATATATCATTAGTTAAGAGTTGAAGGAGTCAAACGTAAAAAATAGTAGGCTAACAGATTTTTCCATGACTGAGCCACTAGGAAGAAAAGGGTTCCATTCTCTTTGTTGGAAACATAATAATTTGAGGTTATGTAAATTGGATTTATTCACTTGGGAGGAAGATAAAAGCCTCAAGTGAACATTGAAATTCATGAGAAGTCCAAGATACATATTGGAATATGAAACTAAGGGTTAGAACATTTTTTACTTTTATGTATTATTGTGAATAATATAAGTATCACATTCATCTAATTCTTATGTTCCATTTAAGTGATTTTAACAATTTTATCAAAATTTGGTTGTATGTCCCTTTTTAACTCCTTATAAATTCCCCTCTATCTATTAGATCTTCTATTATGGCCGAACTTGATATAGGTGGATATTTGTGGCCACCTACCTATTCCACTTGGACCCACACCATTGTTTCTTTCAGTTTTTCAGTTTCCTTAATTCTAGCACAATTTACTATTTTTGGCAGTTTTTGGGTCCTAAACTTCCGGAGCTGTTTTGAGGCCCTAAACGAAGTTTTTTGGAAACATCAGGGCCAACATGGGGCTTTGACCAATGTTGGCCAAGCAAAATTTGTATTCCTCAGATAGATATTTCTAACGAGGTACCATCCGCATCAAACAAAGATTTTATGCCAAAGTTACGACCCCGAAAAGTTGATGTACCAATTTACCCAAACAGGGCCCATAGTTTTGGTGTTTCATCTCCTAGGGTTAGGTTTTTGGATGTTTAGGGTTTTGTATTATTTCTCAATAATAAATATGCCTTCAAACCTCATTGTAACAAAGTTCAGAGGCATGTAGCTACCACATCTCTTCTCAGAGATAAGCTACCATTGCCCGAGCTAGTTTATTTCCATTCTATCTATAAGATTATTTCAGTTATTTGATATTAATGAAATGAAGTGTATTTTATGCCACATCCCTAGGTTTATGTTTATTTCTGTATTTTATTACATTCCTGGATAAATATGAATCAGTGCTATCAGAGTGGTCTGCTCTTTCTCGATCTTTCTTTGCATGTCCCAAATGAGATCAGGGTATAAGGAGTTAGGGCTCGAACTAGTTGAAACTTTGCAAGATTAGCCTCGAAAATCTTGACGACCTCCCATGGTGGAGGAAAATAAAGACAAGGGATTACGAGATCCTTTCAAACTATTGCTCGAGGAGGCCCTCGAGAAACAAAGGAACACTATGATGGATAGCTTTTCCCATATGCTTCGAAAACTACCCACCGACAACGTATCTTCATCTGGCAGCCACTCTGGAGGCGCCACTCCTTTTAAGGTACAAGTTAAGTTCAAAATTCCCATATTTTAGGGGAAAATAGATGCAGATGTCATAAATAGATGGCTGACTCTATTAGAAGGATATTTTTTGGTTCATGAACTTTCCAATAAGGAAAAGACGAATTTTGCACTCCTCAATGTTGGCCCCCATGTCAAGGACTGGTGGGAAACCTACTGTGAGAAAAATGATGAGGGGGGATCCTCCCTGTTCTTAGTTGCACCCAATTTGAATTCTTTCCGAGATGCCATTAAGGAACAATACTATCCCATGGGGAGCTATGAGGACAAGTACATATAATGGACTACCTTGCGACAACAAAGGGATAAAGATGTGAATGAGATGACGAATCTATTCCATACCTTGCACACAAATTTTGGTATCAAAGGTTCAAAGGAACATTTGGTGCTTAAGTACCACAATTTTCTTCACATATACATTAAGGAGGAAATGGATTTCCTCGACATCCCCTCCCTTGGTGCAACATACCGATATGCTGCCAAGATAGAGCAGAAATTAAAGCAGAAGAAGCGATAATTTGGATCTGCAAATAAGAAGCAAGGGAGAGGCCCCCCCAAACTGCATAAAAAAGGACAAGGCCAAAGCGGAGCAGCCCAGGACAACCCGTCGAAGCCACAAGTGAAGAACAACACCACGAAGCCGAAAAATGAAACAAGAAAGTGGTGTGAGTGTAGAAATTATATGCACTAAGCATGCATATGTCCTAGCTCCACCTCATCTCACACTATTTATCTTTATGCAAGATATTGAATCTATTCCACTTGTTAATATTTGCGGAAAAATTAATTGCGCACACATGTGAAGCATAAACAAAAATATTCAATCGCACATAACACAGTTTTTAACCAGGAAAGCCTGAAGTTGAAAACCCCAACTATATATTATGTAACATGGAGATCATATGACAATCTCATACAAGCATACAAAGCTTATCACAAGCTCTCAGTATAGTACAATCGTCATACACTAATCAGGCCTAATCTTGCAAATCCATGCACCGATATTTGCCACCTGCTAGCCTCAAGCCCACTACACAATTGCCAAGAATAGATTCAATGAATTCGAATTACACCTGTCCCCACCGCGCAATCATCATTGGCATCTCCACCGAGTGTGCATCACTAGTAGTCACAACAGATAGTCTATCTTTCCCTTTCACCTATCTCTCCAATGGTCTCCACTGAAATTGCCATGAACTGTAGTTAACTGATGTATTGTTCAATTGATAAATGAGTTATTATTTGTGAATTAATTAACTAATTAATTCACTCCACCCTCACTAGTGTATCAATCAGTTAGACTAGATACAACTAGCTCAACTGAGTCTAACTGAGTTAAACTAGAAATAATGCCATAATTACTTTTCCAATAAATAACTACATTTATTTAACTAAACCTACAAAGAATGTTCAGAACTTTATCATAAATCTTCATCTATAGAGTCCGACATTATTAAGATCTAATAATAATCAACATGCATCTATCTTAGATTGACGATCTTTTATAGAGTTGGCACGTTAATTCTAAAAATAAAATTGATCTATTTTTCCAACTTGATCAACCATCCACAAATAGCATCTTGTAACTTCGAAATATTATGATCATGTCTAAAAATAGACATAGTCTAAAAATAGACTTGCGCCAAAATAGCTTCACGGCCCACTTAGTGAAGGCGACTCTTTTCACTAAGCTCATCATCTTGTTGAATCTCAACACTCCCTCTCAACAATATAGGGATTATCCTTCACCCCAATCCTGCCTCTATGGTATTCGAATTTGCTCTTGGTGAGCGCCTTCGTCAGAATATCTGCATCCCGATCCTCCGTAGGAATGTACTGAAGCAGCATGATCTTCCGCTGCACACAATCTCTGATATGATGATACCAGATATCAATATGTTTAGATCTATCATGAAACACAGGATTAACCGAGATTTTAATGCAACTCTAATTATCACAATGAATCACCGTGGGATCTAAATGTGAACCGAACAAACCAACCAGAATCCTCCTCATCCAGATAGCCTCACATGCAGCTAAAATTGCTGCCATGTATTCTGCTTCCGCTGAAATGAGTGCCACGGATCTTTGTTTCCTGCTGTACCAAGAAACTGCCGTAGATTCGATACTGAAAATCCCCCCTGATGTGCTCTTTCTGTCTGTAGGGCTTCCTGCCCAATTTTCATCCGTGAAGCCATGCAACTTCACCTCATCCGTCTATCAGTACCATAAACCATACTCAGATGTGCCCCTGATATATCTCAGGACATGCTTGCCTACCTTCCAAAAGAGCTTGGTAGGCTTAACCATCGCTTGTGAAATCTGGCTCACCGCATAGCATATGTCCGGCCTTGTATTGACTAAATACATGAGCGAACCCGTTCAACCGTCAATAAACAAGACATCCACTACCTCTCGTCGATGTAGCATCCTCTTCTTCCATTTTCCGAAAGAGAGGTTGATAGGTCACAGCCTTGCATGTGAAACTTCTCCAAGAATCCCGGGCATACTTGCCTTAAGACACAAAGATTTCACCTTCTCGCTGCCATATTTCAAATCCAAGGAAATAATGAAGGAGGCCCAAATCCTTCATCTCAAACTCCTTTGCAAGATCTGCCTTGCATGAATGTATCAAATGCTCATCACCTATTAGTATGAAATCATCAACATAAAGTACAATGATTAAAAGCTTACCCTCAACCACAATTTGGTACAGGTTTGCATCTGCCTCACTCTTGGTGAAGCCAAGTCTAGTGAAATAGTTGTCAATCCGAGTGTACCAAGCATGGGGTGCTTGTTTTAGCACATACAACTCTCTTTTGAGCCTGCACACATGCAACTCACTGCTGAAGATCTCAAATCCTTCAGGCTGATCAATGTACACCTCTTCCTCAATGATCCCATTAAGGAATGCAGTCTTCACATCCATCTGATGAATGTGCCAACCCATCTGCACTGAGAGATCAAGGATGGTTCGTATGGAAGAATACCGTGAGACAGGTGCAAAGGTTTATTCATAGTCAATCTCCTCAATCTGTGAGAAACCCCGGGCAAAAAATCTTCCCTTATACTTCTCGACACTCTCATCAGTAGCTTGCTTTACCTTGTAGATCCTTCTTGATCCTACAACTGATCTTCCCACCGACCTTACAACAATCTCCCAAGCACTGTTTTTGACAATGGAGTCATACTCCTCCACCATGGCATCTACCCATGTGGGCTCCTACACTGCTTCTTCAAAAGAAGATGGCTCTGTCACAATACACTTTCTCATAAGAGCCATGTATCTAGTATATCGGTCAGGTGACTGTCTCTGTCTGCGTTATGATGTAGGGACTCCTACATTCTATGCCGCATCAAGCTTCAATCTCTCAGCTTCTGTGGTACGCTTTCTACCTTGTCTAATGTTTGGTTCTGCATGAGTGGACTCCTCCACTCCATGAATCTCCTTCTATGGCTGATCCACATCCAGAGGCTCATCTTTGGGAACAATAAGTTCCTCTTCCACATGCAAGTGTAGCTCCCTCTCAAGCGACAACTTCATGGCTTTAACCTCATTGAATTTTATATCCTGTCGCACAACAATCATCCGAATGTCTATAAAATACAAATGATAGTTGTGGGGTGTTTCTGTGTACCCCACAAATATCCCAACTTCTATAGTCAGCTCCAGCTTCTTCCTCACATCCTTCGTCACATGAATGTAAAAAGGTGAACCAAAAATATTCAAATGAGAAATATCAGTCTTCTTACCAGAAAATTATTCGTCAGGTGTACTCATGCCAAGTACTCTATGAGGACAATGGTTTTGCACATAAACCTCAGTGTTGCATGCATGTGCCCACAAGTGCATCGGTAGGCCCTGGTCATGCAGCATCGCTCGTGCAACACCCATGATCGTTCTGTTCTTTCTCTCCGTGACCCCATTCTGCTATGGGTTATGAGGCTCTATGAGTTCTCTTCGAATTCCTTCTTTGCTACAGAAGCCTTTGAATTCGCCCGAGATGTATTCAACACCATTATCGCTCCCTAGATATTTCACCTGCTTCCCTGAATCCTTCTCCACCAATGCCTTGAACTCACAGAACTTTGAGAATGTTTCACTCTTCTTCTGCATGAAGAAGATCTAGCATCTATGAGAATAATCATCAACAAATATCACATAATACTTGTGTATTTCTGTTGAAGCAACCGAGAATGGTCCACACACGTCTGTGTGAATTCTCTCCAGGATCACCGAAGCACGGTTCTCTTTCTCATGAAAGGTGGTCTTTACAAACTTACCCATGGTACATCCCTTGCACTGATCTGACTGCACAAGATTACCCTTGGGAAGTCCAGTATAAATTTGCTGCAAAATCTTCAAAGCGCCATGGTGAAGATGGCCCAATCTCCTGTGCCATAATTCACCCTCATCCCGGCTCACCACTCCTTCTGCTTTTCCCACCATTGCAATGCAGCCATCTACCTCCAGCTTGTAGAGATTCTTAATTCTAACCCCTATCTTCTTGGTTTGACCCATTGTTTGATGTCGAAGGAAGGCTTTTCCCTCACTGAAAACAACATCATAACCCTTGTCTTCCAGCATTGCGACTGAGACCAAGTTCTTCTTCAGACCTGGAACATGCGTGACATTCTTCAACAAGAACGGATTACCAGACTCCCTCTGAAAGGTAATGGTCCCAATTCCAGTCGCACTTTACCGACCATCGTCGCCCATCTCTATATGCATCTGGAGGTCCTTCTCCTCCAAGTCACTAAACAACTCTTTGTCTCCTGTCATATGGAAAGACACACCATTTTCAAGATACCACACCTATCCCATGCAGCCTGAAACCAAGCATGCGATCAAGGAAAAATACAGCTCAAATTGCGAGGCTAAGGCCTCTCCAGCTACAGATCCAGTAGCCTGCTTATTCTTCTTCTTCTGTGGACAATTAATGGTGAAATTTCCATGTTTGTGACAGTGAAAATACTTCACTTTGGACAAATCTTGATTCTTGCCTTTAGCACCGGATTTTGAAGAAGATTTCTTCCCCTTCCCTTTCCTTTATTTGGCAGCCAAAGCGCAATTCTCTTCATCTTCATTCTTCGATGAAGATCCATCCCTGGTACCTCGCCTTATCTCCCCCAGCACAATATCCGACCAAAGTCGTTCCCATCCTGGCAGTTTCTCCTATCCATTGACAGAGTCTTCGTAGCTATGCCAACTCTTCAGAAGCCCAAGGAGAGCCAATCTCACCAAGTCTTCTTCATCAACAGTAACCCCCACACTTCCCAGTTCATCCTTGTAGTGGACAATCTTCGTGAGGTATTTTGGTATACTGTCGCCTTTCTCCATTTTTATTTTTCTGAGCTTGTCTTTAAGCGACAACTTCCTCTGGTCACTTCTACTTTGGAACAAGTCTGTAAAAGCCTTCCTCATTAAGAATGGAGTTGCTTTCATATGAAGGTTGGACACAATATGGTCCTTCACACCTTCCAAAAAAATCCTCCTCATCTTTGCAGTCTTCTTTTGCCATGCATCAAGTAATGCAGCATCGCTAGATCCTGGCTTAGGAACATCGCTATAGATGAACTCCTTCAGCCCATTATCCTCCAACACCGCCTCCATCCTGTCCTTCTAGGCTATGTAATTCGAGCTCCCATCAAGGGCATACTCCAATCTCAACCCGTTGAAAGACATTTCAATGTATACTCGATTTCTACACCAAGAATCTTCCGTAGAAAATTCGAATTGTCCACCGGCACAAACTCACTTCACAATTGCAATATTCAATCAACAACACTCTGATACCATGTAGAAATTATATGCACTAAGCATGCATATGTCCTAGATCCACTTGATCTCACACTATTTATCTTTATGCAAGATACTGAATCTATTTCACTTGTTAATCTTTTGCGGAAAAATTAACTGCACACACATGTGAAGCATAAACAAAAATATTCAATCGCACATAACACAGTTTTTAATCGGGAAATCCTGAAGCTGAAAACCCCAACTATATAGTATGTAACATGGAGATCATATGACAATCTCATACAAGCATACAAATCTTATCACAAGCTCTTAGTACAATACAATCGTCATACACTAATCAGGCCTAATCTTGCAAATCCATGCACTGATCTTCGCCACCTACTAGCCTACCTCCACTGCACAATATCTGCTGAAGAATAGCTTTGAATGAATTCAAATTACACCATCCTTGACTGCGCAATCCTCATTGGCATCTCCACTAAGTGTGTGATGCAATCAATGCATCACTATAGTCACAATAGATAGTATATCTTGCCCTTTCAGCTATCTCTCCACTGGTCTCCACTGAAAATGACATGCACTGTAGTTAACTGCTATATTTTTCAGTTTATTGATGAGTTATTATTTATGAATTAATTAACTAATTAATTCACTCCACTCTCACTAGTGTATCAATCAGTTAGACTAGATACAACTAGGTCAACTAAGTCTAATTGAGTTAAACTGAATACAACTCCATAACTACTTCTTCCAACTGTGTCATAACTCTGCTACTTGAGTTCTAACTAAGTCCTCCATGCATTAGCTCCAGTAAACCCTTAGGAATTGCGTAATTCCTTCTGTCAGCTGATGTGCCACATCTGTGCACTGAACTAAAGTGCTCCAAGAGAATAAGTTGTTGTTTAGAGTCTGATTATTATTAAGAGCTAATAATAATCGACATGCATCTATTTTTAGATTGACGATCTAAAAATAGACTTTGCCCAATATTCTAAAAATATAATTTCATCTATTTTTCCAACTTGATCAACCATCCACAAATAGCATCCTGCAACTTTTGAAATATGATCATCATGTCTAAAATAGACATAGTCTAAAAATAGACTTGCGCCAAAAATAGCCTGCGGGCCCACTTAGTGAAGGCGACTCTTTTCACTAAGCTCATCATCTTTTTGAATCTCGACAGTGAGTTCCATGAGCTCCACTCACAACACAAGTGAGTGTAGGGCCAAGCAGCCACTAGTGGCCAAGCTGAAGGCTTCTGAATCAGATGCATGTTCTAACTCCGAGTCAGAACCTGCCAAGGGCAATGAAAAAGGGAAGAAGATTATTGATGTGTAGCCTAGTGCCACCATTTCCACCACCAAGATCTAGAAGGAAGAACCCGAAGATCCAGAGGAGGGGGAGCACCTATTTGATTCTGAGATGTGGGTGAAGGGTTCCTTGATGCAGTTAAGTGTCGAAAATTAGAGCCAACAAAAACTCATTTTAGTAGAGGTGATGAAGAACACCCAGAACCATACACCAATGGGTGGCTTCACCAAGGACGGGATCTTCACGTCATCCAACAGTGTCACCTTCCCTACAACATCAAGCCCTTCACGGATGAGGTATTATGTGATATTGCTCCTCTTGAATTTTTTGATGTATTATTAGGCCAACCATACTTATGGAAGCGACATGTTATCTATGAGTCTTGGCCTCGCGCGGTTATTATTACTTTGGGTAATAAGTTTTATAGGATACTGGAGGTAGCACTACTTATCACCATCTCTTTGATCACTGCGAATCAATGCAGTTAGCTCATTTCCAAAACTGGGAAATTGGTTTTCCTTATGATATGCCCTCACAGAAAGAAGAATATTGTGGCCATGACCTCAAAATAGAGCTCCTCCACATGGAAACAACAGATGAACAAGGTCGTGGAGGAGTACGGGGAGATATTCACCTCACCTATAGCGGTGCCTCTTCACTGTCAGGTCAAGCACTCCCTCGATCTAACCCATGGTGCACTGCTATCCAATGGGCCAATCTATTGGTGCTCTATTATGGAGAACAACGAAATCAAGAGGCAGATTCAGGAGCTGTTGCAGAAATTTCACATCCAACTGAGTTCATTGCCCTATGGGAGCTCGATCGTGTTGGTGCAAAAGAAGGATGGGACTTGGAGACTCTGTATTGACTATCGGGCATTGAACAAGATCACTACCTGAAATAGGTGTCCGATCCCACGTATTGATGAACTTCTGGACCAACTCAAGAGGGAAAAATATTCCAACAATATTGAATTGAAGTATGGGTATCACCAAGTACCAATTGAACCCTCCGATGTGTCGACGATTTCCTTCAAATCCAGAGAGGGCCTTTTTGAATGGTTGGTCATGCCTTTCAGGTTGAAGAATGCTCCTCCAACCTTCATGAGGCTGATGGATGACATATTGCAACCGTTCACCAACTCATTTGTGGTGGTGTATTTGGATGGCATTCTTATCTTCAACCAAATTTGGGGGAGCTCCTCCATCACATTTGACAGGTCCTCCAAACACTACGCCAACACAAGTTTTGTGCAAATTTGGAGAAATGCACTTTTGAAATGACCTAGGTTCAATATATGGGATACATTATTAATGAGCAGGGGTTACACGTGGATCCATCCAAGATCCATGATCAGATTTGGATCAGGACCTAAGTGATAGCTCAAATTTAAAAGTGTTCGAAAGTGTGCCAAACCTAAGTGACCAGATAGATCTTATCTTCCTGATTCCAGTGTCATGGACGGCTCGAGAAATTGACACCTTATGAAAAAGTTATCGCAATTTGAAAAGTTCAGTAAACTGTAAATTTTGAAAATTGACCAGGGTTGACTAGGAAAAGGTAAAATCAGCAAAAAGGAATATTCTAGGGAATATTCCTAGAATATTCCTCGAAATATTTCCCCAGAATATTCCTTCTAGGCCAATTAGATGCTGACATGTGGCACATTTTTACTGGTCGAATGATTTAGAGGAGCCAATCACAGGGTGACACGTGGCCAGCCCTGAGGCCGCCACGTGTCCCTGCAACGGCACGTTAAAATTTTGGTTTTGGTCCACAGTAGTCGACCCTACGACCTCCGGCAAAGCATGCCCACAACTTAACCACCTGCGCTACATTGTGTCTTAACCTTATTAGCTCTCAGGTTGTATTTAAGGTTTAATACATATGCGTTTGGAGGTGGGTTATCACATGGCATGGAAACGAAAACCAAAACATCAAACGGAAACTAAAAACCACCAACCTGCGAAATTCAACAAATTAATGTTACGCCTTATCACATTTCCACGGTTAGTTCGCTGACGGTTTCATTAATGCGCGGTTTTAACTCCAATTGAAACTTACCACGATGTTCAATGCCTACAATTCTGCCTGCAATTGAAGTTAGCTCGTATGGTTTGGGTTGGCATGTGGCCACCCAACCATAACATTAAATTTGCGGTTAGCCACTGGCGGAGTTTATAGTGTGCCTTATTTTTGTGCCAATTTTGACTCCAATTAAGTGGAGTCCTCCACAATTAGTGGAGTTTTTTTAGGTGTTACTGGGAAAATGAGTTGGAGACTCAATTTTTGACCATTATGAGTGAACAAAGAGTCATTATTAGCTAATTGGAGTGTTTTGGATCCATTGGTGAGGGTTTCAGAGCCATCAGAGAACTTCTGAGTGTGATTTTTCTTCAAATAACTCCCAAGGGCCACTAGGGCCACTAGGAGCCAGTAGCAGAATGAGGCCTAGCCAGGGAAGCTAGAGGCCTTACTCAGGAAAAAAATAGTAATTTTTGGATGTTTCAGACATTATGGAGCCATTGGTGAGGTTTGAAGAGCCATCAGAGAACTTTTGAGTGTGATTTTTCTTCAGAGAAGTTCTAAGGGCCACAAGGGCCACCAGGGGCCAGCAGTAGAATGAGCCATATCTAGAGCAGGCCGAGACCATTCTCAACAAAAAAATAGTCTATTCTGACTATATTTAACCTTATTAATCCAATTGAATGATTTTAAAAATCTTTTGAAGACTTCTAAAGGCCGATATGCTACATAGAAGTTTTCAGTGAGCCGAGAGCCATAGGGTGCCACCAGGTGTTGGGGGCATAACCAGAGCAACCAAAGGAAATTTTCAGCAAGTGAATAGTCTATTATGACAATTTTTGACATTATGAATCCAATGGAAGGATTTACAGAGCCATTTGGAGAATTATAGAGCTGAAGAATCCACGAGGAAGTTTCGGGTAGCCCAGTGCCAACAAGAGTTGGAGGCCTAGATTGGGGAGCGAGAGCTCATTTGGAGAAAATGAACGTTCTATTTTGGAGGAATGATATATGCTGGAGAGATTAGAAAAGGTTTTAGGGACATAAAATGACTTCTAAGGGAGTTAGTGCCACAAAGAAGCTCAGGGAAGCTTAAGGGCACTGATAGAAGAGGTCAAGTCAAAGGGAGCCTAGGTCCATTTCCAGAGAGATACCAGTCATTATAGGGGTATGATGGTATTCTAAACCCAATGCTGTAGAGAAAAAAACCATTGGAGTTAAGTAGAAACTTTTAAAATAAATTTTCCATCATAATCCCAAAGAGCCAAGTCAATTGACAAAGGCTCAAGGATACGTAGCCCACAACATTCGGGTGAAATCCATTAATAAATTTGTTGTTATGTGTTGATGATTAGTTTTATGCAATTTATGCTTGTTGTACATGCTTATTATCAGCAATTTTTTTTTAAAATTCCTCACACATAAAGAATTAAAACAATTTAAAACACATACACATGATTCAAGTATTCAATTCTGCATTATCAAGTATAAGAAAGCTCTTAATTTGTTTAGCTGAGTGGGAGGTGCTTGCATAGCATAACAAGTCAGCCACCGGTTTCAAATCAGGTTGTATCAGTGCACTATTTTTCTTGCTTGATAGAGCACTAGGTTGCTTTATTACTTGTTTGACTTGAAGGGTGTTTAACGGTGCAAAGAATTTCACTGTTTGCAAATTGATTGATGCTTACAAGTTTAAGTTTGCTAGAGGTGAAGGGGAGATACTGTTAGCTAATTCTAGAAGAGGACAATAAGGAATAATGTTGAAAGCATTCTCCTTACCCAAAGGACCTCAAGGAAACCCTTGAAGCACGAGAGGGATTGTTTACAAAAAGAGGCTGCTTGAAGAAGAGATACAAGCTGCAGAAAAGAGCTTGAATCTACAACCATATTGTTTAGAATATTTATCAATTGTTTTTGAAGCTTTGTGAATTTTTATTGAAGTTATTTAATTAATTTACATAATGATGAAAAATTCTTCAAGTGAGGTTTCTAAATCATCCTTTACAAAGACTCTTTAATTAAGATTTGAAGCAGGACTTCTACATCCTGAAGGATATGGTTCAAATTATGTATGAAGATGGAAGGGAAAGAACTAAACTTCATGAGAAATTGGTTTCTATGAAGCAAGAGAAAGAAGGACTTCTTCAAAGAATTCATGATATGGAGATGCAGCTCCATCATGCCCAAGAGGCCTTAACCAAATACATGCTTGAAGAAGAGGTAAATCACTCAAATTTGTCTTCAAATTCCTCTTCAAATAGATGTGTATGTTCATTTCAAAAGCACACTAGAGGTATAGGGTCCAAATTGATGTTAAAAATGGGCTATGAAGGCAAGGGTCTAGGAAAACATTCACAAGGCATGGTTGAGCCTATTATGGTTGAGGAAAGGCTTAAGATATTTGGTCTAGGCTGTGTTCAATCTTATGGCAAAAAATCCAAAGCCATGAAGGCACTTGGGACAGTTCCAAGAAGAACTTTTATTGCAAGTTCAAACCCACAAACATGTCAAGTTTGTATGCAATATGAATGGCATTGTTTGAAGACTATGTTAGAGCAAGATATTTGTAGACATGCAGCTTATGGTGAGCAAGAGAGTTCTGACAACTATCAAGACATGAACACTGATGTTGTTCTTCCAAAAATATTTGGAACCTCTACAATTTCATCTCCTTGAAAAGGTAAAAAATATGGACATGCAAAGAAACATTCGAGGTATAGTTATTCCCATAGTTAAGTTGATTATTTTTATGTTAAGCAAGACAAATTTTCATGCCTGAATGGAAGAAATATTTATTGTTCCTATTGTGGTTTGTGTAGCCATGAAGTTTCAAAATGCTGGAAGAGGATGAAGGCATACAAGAAACAATTGAAGCGAAGGTGACTTGAACAAAAGGTGCAAAATAGTTGCACACATTGCCAGAAGAAGGGACATTTCATTTCCCAATGTTAGACATTACATCTAACCAATCATCCCAAGCATTTGAAGCAAGAGGATAAAAATACTGGCGAAAATGGAGCCAAATATTCCATCATCTATGTGAGTCCATATGATTCACAAGAAGATTTTCAACATCAAAAATCGCCATGGAAGTGGCTTGGTAAGAAGTGGTTTGACTTCTTGACCCAATAAGACATACATTCATTTGTACATATGAAAATTTCAGTCATGTATGCATGTATTTCTGTTGAAAAATTATGCTTGTAAGAGCCACCTTTGATAGATGATCAAGGATATGATGTTCAGCTACCTTCTATTGAAGATTTCTCGCCAGAAATTTCTGGGTGAGCTCAAGGAAGACACAATTCATGACAGGAGGACAAGAGTGTCAAAGAGGGGAAGTGACCTTCAATTTTTGGGCTCAAAGACACTAAGCCAAGCAAGGCAAAGTGGATGGAGGTTGGAAAGAGGAGGGTGTTGTACTCTCATCTACTGAACAGGTAATCAAGTCTTTTGGGGTCCAAAATATTCCCAATGGGGAGGAGTGATCAGATTTGGATCAGGACTTAAGTGATAGCTCAAATTTTAATGTGTTCGAAAGTATGTCAAACCTAAGATACTGGATAGATCTTATCTTCCTAATTCTGACTCCGTGAACGGTTCAAAAAAATGACACCATATGAAGAAGTTATTGCGATTTGAAAAGTTCAGTAAACTGCAAATTTTGACATTCGACCAGGGTTGACTGGGCAAAGGTACAGTCAGCAAAAATAAATATTCTAGGGAATATTCCTAGAATATTCCTCAAAATATCCCCCCTGAATATTCCTTCCAGGCCAATTAGATGCTGACATGTGGTGCGTTTTTACTGGTCAAATGATTTGGAGGAGCCAATCACAGGGTGACATGTGGTCAGCCCTGAGGCCACCACGTGTCCCTGCAACGGCACGTTAAAATTTTGGTTTGGGTCCACAGGAGTCGACCCTGTGACCTTCGACAGAGCACACCCATGACTTAACTACCTGCGCTACATTTTGTCTTAACCTTATTAGCTCTCGGGTTGTATTTAAGGTTTAATACATATGTGTTTAGGGGTTGGGATCGCCGGCGGTCCCAACCTGCTTATCACATGGCATGGAAATGAAAACCATAAAATCAAATGGAAACCACCAACCACCAACCCGAAAACTTCGACAGTTTAATGTTATGCCTTGTCACATAGCCATGGTTAGTTCGATGACGGTTTCGTTAACACGTGGTTTCAACTCTAATTGAAACTTACCACCATGGTCAATACCTATAGTTTCGCCTGCAATTGTGGTTAGCTCGTATGGTTTAGGTTAGCATGTGGACACTCAACCATAACATTAAATTTTTGGTTAGCCACTGGTAGAGTTTATAGTGCGCCCTATATTTGTGCCAACTTTGAATCCAGTTAAGTGGATTCCTCCACAATTAGTGGAGCTTTTCTAGGTGTTACTGGGAAAATGAGTTGGAGACTCAATTTTTGACCATTTTGAGTGAAAAGGGAGTAATTCTCAGATAATTGGAGTGTTCTGGAGCCATTGGTGAGGGTTTCAGATCCATCAGAGAACCTCAAAGCATGTTTTTTCTTCAGATAAGTTCCAAGGGCCACTAAGAGCCATCAGCAAAATGTGGCCTAACCAGGGCAGCTAAAGGCCTTACTTAGGAAACCAATAGTCATTTTTGGATGTTTCAGGAATTTGGGAGCCATTGGTGAGGTTTTTAGATCCATTAGAGAACTTATAAGCGTGATTTTTCTTTAGATAAGTTCCGAGGGGCATGAGGGCCACCATGGGCTAGCAGGAGAATGAGGCATATCCATAGCAGCCAGAGACCATTCTCAGCAAACCAATAATATATTATGACTATCTTGAACCTTATGAATCCAATGGAAGGATTTTCAGAATATTTTGAAGGCTTCTGAAGGGAAAGATGCTACAGGGAAGTTTTCAGTGAGCCTAGAGCCATAGGGTGCCACCAAGTGTTAGGGGCATAACCAGAGTAGCCAAAGGCCTTTTTCAGCAAGTGAATAGTCTATTATAACTATTTTGGACATTATGAATCCAATGGAAGGATTTCAGAGCCATTTGGATACTTATAGAGCCGAAGAGTCCACAGGGAAGTTGGAAGCCTAGATTGGGGAGCCAGAGCTCATTTGGAGAAAATGAATAGTCTATTTTGGAGGAATGATATATGTTGGAGACAATAGAAAAGGTTTCAGGGACAGAAAAGGACTTCTAAGGGAGTTAGTGCCACAAATAAGCTCAGGGAAGCTTAAGGGCACTGACAGAAGAGGTCAAGTCAAAGGGAGCCTAGGTCCATTTCCAGAGAGATAATAGTCATTCTAGGGGAATGATGGTATTATAAACCCATTGGTGTAGAGAAAAAAACCATTTGATTTAAGTAGAAACTTGTAAAATAAATTTTCCATCATAATCCCAAAGAGCCAAGTCAATTGACAAAGGCTCAAGGAGACGTAGCCCACGACATTCGGGTGAAATCCTTTATTAAATTTTCCGTTATGTGTTGATAATTAGTTTTCTGCAATTTATTCTTGTTGTACATGCTTATTATCAGCAAAAAAAAAAAAATAATTCGTCACACATAAATACTTAAAACATTTTAAAACACATACACCTTATTCAAGTATTAAATTACGCATTATCAAGTATAAGAAAGATCTTAATTTGTTTAACTGAGTGGGAGGTGCTTGCATAACGTAACAAGTAATCCACCCGTTTCAGGTCAGGTGGTATTAGAGCACTAGGTTTCTTGCTTGACAGAGCACTAGGTTGCTTACTTGCTTTTTTGACTTGAAGAGTGTTTAACAGTGCTAAGAATTTGACTGTTTGCAAATTGATTGATGCTTACAAGTTTGAGTTTTCTATAGGTGAAGGGGAGCTACTGTTAGCTAAGTCCAGAAGAGGACAAGAAGGAAGAAGGCTGAAAGCTTTCTCCTTACCCAAAGGAACTCAAGGCAACCCTTGAAGCACAAGAGGGATTGTTTGCAAAAAGAGGTTGCTTGAAGAAGAGATACAAGCTACAGAAAAGAGCTTGAATCTGCAACCATATAGTTTAGAATATTTATCAATTGTTTTTGAAGCTTTGTGAATTATTATTGAAGTTATTTAATTCATTTACATAATGATGACAACTTATTCAAGTGAGGTTTCCAAATCCTCCTTTACAATACTCTTTGATGAAGAGATGAAGTGGGACTTCTACATCCCGAAGGATATGGTGCAAATTATGTATGAAGATGGAAGGGAAAGCACTAGAATTCATGAAAAATTGGTTGCTATGAAGCAAGAGAAAAAAGGACATCTTCAAAGAATGCATGAGATGGAGATGCAACTCCATCATGCCCAAGAGGCCTTAACCAAATAAATGCTTGAAGCAAAGGTAAATCACTCAAATTTGTCTTCAAATTCCTCTTTAGATAGATGTGTAGGTTCATTTGAAAAGCACACTAGAGGTATAGGGTCAAAATTGATGTTAAAAATGGGCTATGAAGGCAAGGGTCTAGGAAAACATGCACAAGGCAGGGTTGATCCTATTATGGTTGAGGAAAGGCCTAAGAAGTTTGGTCTAGGCTATGTTCAATCTTATGGAAAAAACTCCAAAGACATGAAGGAACTTGGGACAGTTCCAAGAAGAACTTTTGTTGCAAGTTCAAACCCACCAACATGTCAAGTTTGTATGCAAGATGAATGCCATCGTTTTAAGCCTATGTTACAGCAAGATATTTGTAGACATGCAGCTTATGGCGAGCAAGAGAGTTTTGACAGCTATCAATACATGAACATTGATGTTGGTCTTCCAAAGAGAGTTGGAACCTCTACAATTTCATCTCCTCAAGAAGTTAAAAGAGATGGACATGCAAAGAAACATTTGAGGTATAATTCTTCCCATAGTCAAGTTGAATATGTTTATGTTAAGCATGAAAAATATGCATGCATGAATGGAAGAAAGGGTTGTTATTCCTATTGTGGTTTGTGTAATCATGAAGTTTCAAAATGCTGGAAGAGGATGAAGGCATACAGGATATAGTCGAATTGAAGGTGACTTGAACAAAAGGTGCAAAATACTTTCACACATTTCCAGAAGAAGGGACATTTCATTGCCCAATGTTGGATATTGTATCCAACCAATCATCCCAAGCATTTGAAGAAACATGATAAAAATACTGGCGAAAATAGAACTAAAGATTCCATCATCTATGTGAGTCTAGATGATTCACAAGAATAATATTTTCAGCAACAAAATTCGCCATGGAAGTGGCTTGGTAAGAAATGGTTTGACTTCTTGACCAAGTAAGACATACATTCATTTGTACATATGCAAATTCCAGTCATGTATGCATGTATTTCTGTTGAAAAATTATGTTTGTATGAGCCACCTTTGATCAATTATCAAGGAAATGATGTTCAGTTACCTTCTATTGAAGATTTCTCACCAGAAATTGCTGGGTGAGTTCAAGGAAGACACAATTCTTGACAGGAGGACAAGAGTATCAAAGAGGGGAAGTGTTGACTACCTTCAAGTTTTGGGCTCAATGGCACTAAGCCAAGCAAGGAAAAGTGGATGGAGGTTGGAAAGAGGAGGGTGTTGTACTCTCATCTACTGAATAGGTAATCAAGTCTTTTGGGGTCCAAAAGATTCCCAATGGGGAGGAGTGATCAGATTTGGATCACGACCTAAGTGATAGCTCAAATTTCAAAGTGTTTGAAAGTTTACTGAATCTAAGCGACCAGATAGATCTTGTATTCTCGATTCTGGCACCGTGAACATTTCGAAAAACCGACACCGTATGAAGAAGTTATCGCGATTTGAAAAGTTCAGTAAATTGTAAATTTTGACATTTGACCAGGGTTGACTAGGAAAAGGTACAGTCAGCAAAAAGGAATATTCCCCCAAAATATTCCTTCTTGGCCATTTAGATTCTAACATGTGGCACATTTTTACTGGTTGAATGATTTAGAGGAGCCAATCACAGGGTGACATGTGGCTAGCCCTAAGGCCGCCACGTGTCCATGCAATGACATGTTAAAATTTTGGTTTCAGTCTGCAGGAGTCAACCCTGTGACCTTCGGCAAAGCACGCCCATGACTTAACCACCCGTGCTAAATTGTGTCTTAACGTAACAGAGCTTCGTAGCTTTCTGGTTCTTGCTAATTTCTACTGCAGTTTCATGTTGGGGTTCTCTCATATCACTTGGAATTTGAGTCAAGTCAGCAAAGGAGGAGCAAAAGAAAAATTATTTTGGTCCAAATATCAACAGAATACATTCACATAGTTGAAGCATTGCCTCTGCTTTTCACTATTGCTCACATTACCAGACTTGAAACAACCATTTGAGATCGAGATAGATGCCTTTGACTATGCTATTTGAGAAGTACTTACTCAGCAGGGGCATCCAGTAGCATATCATAGTGATACACTTTCAGACACAATCCAAAAGTACCCCACCTATGACAAAGAGATGTATTCCATTGTGGAGGCTTTCCAACAAAGGAATCATTACATTTTAGAGAAGAAAATGGTCATCCACATAGATCACTGACCCATATAGTTCATATAGACACAAGGGAAGTTGCCAAATGATCGCCATCAGAAATGGTCCACATACCTGCAACAGTTCCATTTGAAGATCAAGTACAAGAAGGGAAACACTAATAATGTTTCAAACTACCTCATCCGACCATCGATCGTGGTGCTAACCACTGTGCTCGAGTCTTATGGGCACGAGACTTCGAGTTGGCCGCATCTCTACAAAAGTGATCGAGAATTCGACAACACATACTAGACACTCCTAAGGGTAAGAAAGTTTCAAATTTTTACCTCTAGGATGTACTATTATGCCACCTGGGACACCTATGTGTTCCTTCAAGAGAGAATTCCAAGATGATTTTGGAAGCACACTATAGTCGGGTCGCTGGACATTTCGGGGTTGAGAAAATAGTGGCAAACTATAGAAGTATTTCTATTGGTCAAACCTTCGACATGATGTCGGGAAGTACATTAGATCCTGCACTGTTGGCACCATTTACAAACCTACCATCAAGAAGAAAGGCTTATATAATCTTATTCCCTCCCCTAGTCGACCATGGGAATCCATCTCCATGGATTACGTGTCGGGCCTTCCTTCTACCAAGAATGGAAATGACTGCGTTTTTGTGGTCGTGGACAAATTATATAAGATGTCCATTATGGCGACTTGCAAGAATAATATCACAATATAAGCCATTGCTAAACTCTTCTTTGAGTGAGTGTGGGTACACTTTGGGATCCCACAGTCCATTATTTCAGATCAAGACAACAGGTTCCTCAGTTTATTTTGGTCAAGTCTCTGGTCGATGCTGAACACCAAGCTCACTAAGTCCACATCTTTTCACCCCCAAAATGATGGCCAAATAGAGGTCATCAACAGGATGATCATACACATTTTGTGCATGTACAACTCGAAGAATCCATGCACATGGGATGAAATCCTCCCCTATGTCCAACACAAATATAACTAGGCTATCCAAAGCTCAACTAGCCACAACCCCTTTCAGGTGGGCTCAGAATTCCAGCCACTATGTCCCATTTATGCGACCATACCATTTGCAACTACTCAGGTAGATTCAACTCATGTCCAGTCCGAAGTTGACAAGGCAAAAAATTCATTGAGCGCATTCAACACATCTGCCAACAGTTCCATGACATATTGAACAAAGCCAATGCTAAGTACAAGCAATGACATGGTCAGCATCAGGTGCCACACAAGTTCGAGGTGGGAAAACAAATTGGCTACATTTGCAGAAGGAGCACCTTAGTGGACCCCACAGCGAGCTTCACCCACTCCAATATGGGCCATACAAAATCACCAAGGCTATCAGGGATAATTCCTTCATGATCAATATTCCACCATTCCTTGGTCTGCATCCAGTGTTCAATGTGGACCGCCTTTGGCCCTACTTTCCACCATTACTGGACACATCATACGTTGTAGAACAAATCACACCAATAGAGCTAATCCATGACTGCATGGAACAAACTTCAAATGATGGGATCATCGACATGTAGATCAAGAACACTTGCACTCAAGATCCAGTTGTATTGGGTTGTCAAAGCTAGCCAACTCCTGCACCAAGGCAAGTGGCTCACCAGGGACCAAGTTCAGCAGAAGTTTCCTCATCTCATGGAGGAACTCAATGCAATGGGGAACATTGATTCCTAAGGGGGGAGGACTGATCCAGGAGGATATTGGTGGCCACCCACCAATTCCATTTGGACCCCACCATTTTTTATTTCATATTTTTAGTTTCCTTAATTGTAGCACAATTTACTATTTTTGGCAGTTTTTCGGGTCCTAAACTTCTGGAGCCATTTTGAGGCCCTAAACAATTTTTTTTGGGAAAATTGGGGAAAAAATGGGTATATGTTTGAGTTTGGCCACTCAAAATTTGTATTCCTCAGATAAATATCTGTAACGAGGTATTGTGCACATCAAACGAAGATCGTATGCCGAAGTTACGACCCCGAGAAGTTGATGTACCAATTTACCCAAACAAGGCCCATAGTTTTTGCATTTGATAGTTTTTGAGTTTCATCTCCTAGGGTTAGGTTTTTGAGTGTTTAGGGTTTTCCATTGTTTCTCAATAATAAATAGGACTTTGAGCCTCATTGTAACACAGTTTAGAGGCATGTATCTGCCACATATCTTCTCAGAGATAAGCTTACCATTGCTCGAGCTAGTTTATTTCCATTCTCTCTGTAATTTTATTTCAGTTATTTGATATTAATGAAATGAAGTATATTTTCCGCTGCATCTCTGCATTTGTGTTATTTCTATATTTTATTGCGTTCTTTCATAAATCTGGATAAATAAATTTCCTTTTGGGCATTTGATTGTTTTGGAAGAGCTGGTTCACATTCTCCATGAGTTGTAATTCTCCGCCTGGTCTCCATAAGGGTCCTTTGTGCACTTGCGCATGAGAAATATTACCTTTGAGACTAAAAATTCTTAACAAGTTCCATGCACTAGTTTTTTCACATTCTCTTTGGTATCTGGTATCATCGTTATTTTTTTCTCTACCATGCTTCGATATAACCTATATTCGGC
Organism: Pinus albicaulis; assembly: GCA_034641835.2. Lineage (NCBI taxonomy): Eukaryota > Viridiplantae > Streptophyta > Pinopsida > Pinales > Pinaceae > Pinus > Pinus albicaulis. The sequence continues at coordinate 2,059,041,041 of CM076575.1, forward strand.
ATAACCAATTGATTTTGCAAAAGAGTAAAGGTCACATATGTTAGGAAATTATATTCAAGGTTTTTTTACAATCTGGCTGTCCCAATTCAACCAAAGTCTAGCTGACTTGGAGTCTTAATTGATTACCTTAAAGCAACTATGAAGTAACTATGGAACTACAACCATTCACATTTTCCTGACTTACCTCCATTGTATAGAGAACAACATGCAATTTTCAAATGAGAAAATATTATTTTGAGTGCCCAGTGGTTGCTTACTTTCTATTGGATCAACCAAAGAAATTATTTAATGCCCACAATCTATTTTGATGTAGACAACATCCAGAGTTTTTTTTATTATGCTGGGGGCATTGCACATAGAATAAAAGAGGAATCCAATGTTAGTAACTATTGGAAATATTGTTCTATACTGAAAATTTGCTGGTAATGAATATAAAAGTGATGGATCTGAATGTTGGAGGTGTTATGTCTATTGTATTAACTTTAATATTGAATTATTAATAATTATCATTATTAGTGTGGTGAGTTATTTATGTTGTTCTTCATGCACTAAATCCTTCACTTAGTGGGTATATGGATACAAATTGTATGCTCTCGATCTCTACACTAGGAATAGTAGTTTTTTCTCAGCTAAATTACATGAAATATGGAAGTTTGAAAATTATTTTCCATATGTAATTTTTCACTAATGCTCTTGATAGGTGCATATTTCTAGGGTTTTGTGTAGGCTTTAATTGGATGTTGTGAGGATTGAAATGTGTTAATCCATGAGCAAATGTAACTATTCAAAGTTAAATTTGAAAAAAAAAATTATGTTGCAAATTAGTGTAATATATGCAAGTCGATCACTAACATGTGATTTCTATTGTATGTGAGGTATTTCCATTGAAATTAAGATAATTCTCTCTAAGAAAACATATGCTTGTTCCACTCAGCCTGAAATTTGGGCCTAAGAGATACAAGGGTTTCTTGAGCTCGAATCAAAGATGATTACCTATGTGGCCTCTAGAGGTTATGTAAAATATCTAGGACTATGACTCCATTGAGAATCGATCCTCACATCTAGTGGTTCTACCTTCTTATGACATGACTTCTCTCTATCTCATTTTTCGGAAGTTTTCTTATGCTTGGACAAGTTTCTGGAAATTTAGAATCAGGGAGAGGTACCACCATTTCAGCGAATGATTTAATAAGTTGTGTCTTATATTTTTTGTTTTCTCAAACAGGTGAGTTTCTCATATAGAAGTTGCATAAGAGTCAATATTTTGCTTTAGTTTCTATCAATACTTAGATGATTCCCAAAAAGCTTTTTCAACTTTTGCATCTGAACAATCCTCATCAAATTACGCCATGAAACTTGTTATATACTTCTTAATGAAAAATTCAAACCATTTCCCATTTCTACTAGACTCCTCAGGTTCCTTTTTAAAACTATTTAGAGCTTATGAGCGGAGATTCCCCAACATAGCATGGTAAGAGAGATATACAATATATAATGATTAGTAACCATATCCTTGTAAGGTTAATTGTTGGCTCTAGCTGCAAGGATATACAAATAAATTCTTAAAGAATATACAAGAAGCACTCTGGTAGAAAATATAATACAATTTTCCCATGGCCATGTCACTATTATTGGTTCTTAAATACATAAGAAAACATCCCAACAAATTGGATGAATATAATACAATTTTCCCATGGCCATGTCACTATTGTTGGTAGTTAAAAACATAATAAATCATCCCCAAAACTTGGCCAAATGAAAGAGGTTGTTAACATATCGTGGGACCTCCATTCACAATGAGAAACATTGTTGAGAATTAGAATTAATCCTATCAGAGTACTCAAATAATCAAAATCATAATCAATCCTGACAATAAATTCAAAAAACATAAAAAATAATGGTGACTTGCAAATAGTCCCAGGGGGGGATCTTAATTGGTGATCGAAGTAATGCATGTTGAGAAAATTGAGAGATACAAGATTCAAATCCCCCTGGTTAGGACCTCGTTTACGGAGAGGAGGACAAGTCATAGACCCCCATAGGTTTACTGGTAGCTACTTGTTAGGTGGGCTGTTGGGCTCCTCTGGGATACAAAAAAAATGGTAACTTGAGAAAAGTATTTATTTTGTAAGTTCACTTGTAGTTTTTTAAAATAAGTTGAAGTTTCATTATAAATGGGTGCATTTTTAGTTGAAGCTAACACCCTTCATTTGTTAAGCTTGCATTTTTATAAAGCGACTCAAATTAATAAAGTATTAGAGTTACTAAATACTTTAATAACCTCCATGGTTGAGAACATAGTTACAATTGATAAAGTCATTTTCATCTATATTCAAATATGTTTACAACATGCATAAGAAAAAATCTAGTTTTTCTAGCTTGAATCATAACTTAAATGAGATGAGCTACTACAAAGGAATCAACATTCTAAATTTATTCTAGTTGAACAAAATTCTATATTTGATATTTATTTCCATTAATAGTGAGCAAATGGTTAGTTTGATGATGCCACTTTAGGAGTCGATTCAAAAGAAGATGAAGAAGTTCCACTTGCACTTCCTAAGCCGATCGTCAGACCCTAGGAATAATTCGTCAATAAAAATCATAGAACCATTATTGTATATGAAAAGGAAGTGACCTTACACATCTTAGACTACTCTAAACCAATCCAATTTCATAGTGCTCTGTTTTTTCAAGACAAATCATCTTCACCTACTCCACTTCTACATCCATTTCAGATTATCAAATGTCAAAATTCTGCTAGATTTGGCCACATGTAAGATCAATGTTTTTATCTTTAACCTTGTGAGCATTATGGAAAGCATACTCATCATTCAAATATGTTTTTTAGATACAATACTGTTTCCAGGAAAAAAATTGAGTTTGGATGGATCACTTCTTGGAAATGGTCTTCAACAACCAAGAAGATATATTGATCATATTGTAGAGTTCATTCTCGAATATTTACACATATTGTGGTTGAAATATCTTCATCTTCTCACCTTGTATCTGATATGCAGGGAATTGATAGTCAACAACTAGATTCAAAGTCATATTAGACGATCTTGAGCCACAACTTGAACTAGACCTTGTAGCCAAAGTAATCTAGAGTCAACATCAAATTTATAGCCAAAGCAAGACTTATGTTCCATGAGCACAGTTTGGTTGGTGGCTATCCTTAAACCACCACAGGTAGAATAATTAAACTTTTTCTACACATTTCATTATGTCATATTTAAACAATCATTAGGGAGAACTTTCATTTCAAAATGTACTTAAAATTCTATCTAGATTTAGAATTTTTCTAGGAATTTATTCGAGCCAAGTTCTAGAGCTAGTGATCGGCCTTAAATCATCATCGGTAGAATTATTTCGCTTCTGCTACCACAGTTTTTTTTGGTATTCCTTAAACCACCATATTCAGAGAGAAAATCCAACCATTGGTCTCTATGCACTTCTATAGTTTAGATCTCTCCTTGGACTCACATATACCCCTTCAGATTAAACAGGGGGGGGGAGGGGGTGGATGTTGGAAACATAATCCTTTGGGGTTATGTAAATTTGACTTATTCACTTGATAAGAAGAAATAAATACTTAAGTGAACAAAAACATTCATGAGGAGTCGAAGGTTTTTGTTGGAATATGAAACCAAGGGTCAATTGTTTTTGTATTTATATGTATATATTGTGAGTAATATGCATACCATGTTCATCTAATTCTTGTGCTCCATTTATGTGATTTTAACACTATTCAAGTGCATTTTGTTCCATAGATGAACATAGTAGATGATATGGGTAAAGATAGAGCAAACATAAAGGAATTTTCCACTGTAGTATCCCACTGGCCACATAATTTTCATTCCTTTGTACTTGCATCCATTTCCATTTAAGAAACAGAGAGTAAAGCATCCTCACCTTCTAGTTGGGTTTTCTTATGTAAAGGTGTCCCAAATAATTTTTTTTTTCATTGTGGTTTATGATTTTTATTTCCCAGTTCTCTATTTTCCATATTTTATGTATTGCATGCATAAATATAACAGTATAACTAACGGATTTAGAAATATAATAATAAATTAACCCACATAATGTAGGTTTCAAAATTTCAAATATATTATAATATATCTATTGTGATGAACTATTTATTGGGATATCCACAACAATTTATAGATCATTGGTTGATTGATCGCTCTTGATTGTATACTTGTTCCCACACTTCACCTGGGAGGTTAACCTTTAATTCTAGTTTAGTGAGACCTCCTCTGAGGCATTATGGTTTAGGAAAGACACTACTAGAGAGGCACTGATTGATGTAACATATACAGGGTAATCCAGACTGACTAATTTCCATATTTCCCAATTATTCATCTACATTATTTGGTTTGATAGTCATTGGTCATTGGGATTAACACCCTATATCCACATGCTTGAGTTAGGGCTTGAAAACTTGGCCTTGAAGGTTGATGCAACAAAACAAATGATAAAATCATATGAAGCCACAATAAAAGGAAAATGTGAAAATGAAAAACATGGTTGACACTTATTTAGAATGTGGGGAAAATCCTAACATGAGATCTACCCTCTTCATTACCCATCACCCAGTTATTAAAGGATTTAATGCTTCATCTAAAATAAATGAAGTCATGAATTTCCCAATCCTTATGAATGAGGGACTGCTACATCTTTAAGGGTTGTTGTAAAAGCACAAAGAAATATTAGGCTCCTAAGTTATGCACCGAAAAAATATAAATCATTAAAGTAAAAGGAACATCATAGGGGTGGAAAAATAAAGCGGAGGAAAGGGGTAACTCATGCTTCCATGAATGCTCCCTCCTTACACCATTACACTCACAATGTTGGACCCCCATTATCCAGTCTCATAGATGTGGCATATTCCTTGAAGCATTTCTCACTCCATGACCACCTTATCACACACACCTATGGACTTATGGGTATACCTAAGACATGTCACTAACTTAAGGGGTGGAAACATCTAATAGGCTTGTTGACCTAATCATCCCTAACATAAGTGAGGTATCTTATTTATAGGTCTTAAGCTAGTTAGACATTTGAAGGTGAGTTTTTTGTGAAGTATTTATGTGCCCCTAAAATTAGATATGGTCCATTATGTTGCTTTAATGGTTTTATGTCCCTAACAACATGGGTCTCAATTTCTCTTGAGATCCCTTGAGGGATATATTGACTACTTTGCAATACCTTATATGGGGTACTTTTCTCCATTCAGAGAGAAAAAATAACCTTGTGTCCCCAACATTTCCCCTCCGTAGATGATCATTGGGCCTTGATAATATTCTACATGATTATACACCTCTTGATGTGTCTATAGATGCCGAAACGTTAAGTTTGAAATCTTGATAATTGGATTATTTTCTGATGTGTGCAAATGGACCCAAGAAACTCCTAGGCTAGCCTTCACCATGTTTGATGGATGATACCTTGTTCCAAAGCCCAAATGAGTATGGTTGCCATAGAGATGAATTGATAGGGTGAACACATTCTTCCTTGATACTAATTCTTTCCCTAGATGGTGCCACATCACTCACATGCCTTGGAAGGGTAATGTAGGTCTATTTTTGAATGACATTTGTTATTTTTCCTAGTGTTAGTTTCGGATATATTGTCCTATATTGTTAGTTTACCCTAAAAATTTCACCTAGTAAGTGATTTATTATTATTATTTGTAGTAAATAAAATTTGAAAAATACAAATATTTTTTTTGGGTACTTTAACATATTAAATAATTGTAGAAATTCCTTGTAGATTCAAACTGCTAGTTGTAATTTGCTAAAACAATAGACTTGAATCTACTCTACCAATTGTGGAAATCAATTTTAAATTATCATGAAATCATGAAACATACAAGAGAAATAATTCAATAAACACATTACACAATGATTTCCTGGGGGAATCCAAAACTAAAAACCCCACTATCTATATATTACAATAGTAAAAAAATATGAGAAAATTAAAATGCTTTTGACAAGCCTGAGAAACCTCTGTAGTATCTCTAACTGTCTCAGTGCTTCCTAGACTAACTCTGGCCCAAACTTAGCCAATTTCCTAACCTTTTAAGCTCCAAATTGCTTGCAATATTCAATGAGGAATTATTCCCCTATTTAATATGAATTTTCCTCCATTTCATTGCAGTTCCTTTAGGCTATTCCTCTGACTGCATGCACCATATGTACAATTTGGATAATTATAAAATTGATAGTACATTGCCCTTGAACTCCAATCTCAACTGGTTAACTCTCAGTTCACACATGCATGATTTATTTATGGTTGATATATTAGTTCTCTAGTTGATCACTGAGTGTGGTTCAAGTTCCACTTCCACACTTTGACCTTCCACTAGTTCCTCCAACAATTGGAACTAGTTAAACTGAATTTAACTCAGATAAATTGAATTAATTAATTACAACTCAAAATAAACTCAACTTGGGCTCCTAAAAAGTAGGAATATCTTTACATGACTAAAGTTAGACCCTCAACTCAAATTGACTAAAACAACTACGTCAAACTAAATTAGTTAACTCGTACAAGATGTCATGAGATGTGGAATTACAATTTTATTATAATTTAATTAAAGAGTAAATTAAATTAGAATCTTTCTTGGTGCCATTTTCAAGATTTCATGTTTCCATTTTCAAAACTCCCTCTAAACAAGAAATGAATTCAAATCTATCTCGATCCAGTAACTTTGGAATGTTCAACATGTAACACTTCTCACTGTTGCTATTAATAGTGCAACATATGCAGCTGAAAAACATAAAAAAAAATGAATCAAATGTCTGCAATTGTCTACTAGGAAAATTGTGTTGCTGCTGACTCTATTATTGAGCCTCCTGATCTATTGTCAACACTTATCTGCACTCCTATGTATCTAACTGACACTGATCCTCCTGATACTGAATACTATGGGCCTCTGTCACAAGGTAATGATCCATGAGGAAAAAAACACCTTAATGGACCCTGCCCAAATTGTTTCACTCTTGGGACTATTGCTTCACATCGCCCCACCTCTCTCTTGGAGGTATGGATGCATGTGATCCCTCTTCCCACTTGGCTCAAAATTAACCCCTACTGGAGGTATTTTCTTGATTGGATGTCTCCACTCGACCCCTCTCTGCTTCTCCAATTATGGATGCTCTACTACTTTCTGAGGCTATATGTTGAGAGGTATAACATTATCCCTCTCAACCACTAAGTCTCCAACCTTTTCCTTACTCCTTAATGATTTTCATGCATCTTGTACCTCAAGTGCACATAGGTTCTTGATTCACACATTGATATTCTTCACCTGTCCCGTGATGATGTGTCTAAGGAAAACCTTCCCTTTGCTAAATATCACATTGTAGCCACAATATTCCAATACTATGATGGAAACAAGATTCTTCTTTAGTCTTGGAAAAAACATCATATCTATAAGTCTGAGAGGGGATCCAGACTCCCTCTGAAAAGTAACTGTACTGATACTGGATGCACTATACTTCCCATCATCTCCAAAGTCTATGTTCTGCTTGAGGTCTTTATCATCCAAGTCACTGAAGAGATCTCTATTCCTTGTCATATGGAATGAGGCATTGTTGTCGAGATACCACATGATTCCCATTATAGTGCTTGTCATGCATGCAATGAGAGTGAAATCAAGATTGAATTTTGAAGCTAGAGCTTCACTTATTGCTGCTACTTCATGATCCTTCTTGGTTTCCTTCTTGTGTTGACATTTCATAGCATAGTGCCCGAACTCGTGACAATGAAAGCACTTGATGTTGGACAAGTATTTATTCTTGCCCTCCTCACCTTGGGACTTCTTTCCCTTGGATTTATTTTCTTTCTTGACTAATTCAAAATCATTTTCCACTTCTTTGGATGATGCCACCTTTATGGTGTTCCGCCTTATCTCTTCTTGCACCAAGTCAGACAACAAACCCTCCCACTTAGGTATCTTCTCCCTTCCATTTACTGAATCCTGGTAGCTAATCCAGCTCTTTGGAAGGACTCAAAGAGTTAGGATGACTAAATCAACTTCAGAAACTATAAAACCAACACTCACAAGCTGATCCTGACATTGGGTGAACTTGCTCAAGTACTATGGTATTGTGTTTCCCTTTTCCATCTTGATTTTCCTGAGCTTGTCCTTTAGTTCCAGCTTCATGTGGTCACTGCTGTTATGAAACAAGTATTTCAATGACCTCCACATTGCATATGGAGTTCCCTTACCATGGAGGTTCAAGACAATATGATCTCAAACTTTTTCCAATAAGATCCTTCTTTCCTTGGATACACTCTTCTTCCAATTTGCTAGATCCTGGACATTACCTGGAGTGGATTTCAGGATTTCCTTATAAATGAAATCCTTCAATACATTATCTTCCGTGATTGCTTCCATCCGGTCCGTCCAGGCAATATAATTCGAGCTACCCTCAAGGACATACTCGAGCCTCAAACCATAAAATTCCATCCTTATCCTACTGCTAGCTCTGGACAAAAGATCTGCAAAACTCGTTCATACTACACAGAAAAACTCATATTCTTCTCTTCTAAAGTGATTTCTTCTCTGATACCATGTATAAATTCCTTGGATATTCAAACTTCTAATTGTAATTTTCTAAAACAATATACTTGAATATACTCTACCAATTGCGGAAACCAATTTTAAACAATCGCGAAGATACGAAGCATACAAGATAAAGAATTCAATCAACACATTACACAATGATTTCCTGGGGAACACCACAACTAAAAAACACACTATATATATATTGCATTAGTCAGAAAATATGAAAATATTACAAAGATTTTCTCAAGCATGAGAAACCTCTGCACTATCTCTATATGTTTCATTGCTTCCTAGACTGACTTTGGCCAAAACTTATCAAATTTCCTAGCCTTCCAAGTGTGTACTTCCTTGCGTTGTTCAAAGAGAAATTAGGCCCATATTTAATAGGAATTTTCCCCCATTGGATTGCGTAGTTCCTTTAGGCCCTTCCTCTGACTGCATGCACCATAGGTATAATTCAGATAATTATACACCTGATAATACACTGCCCTTGAACTCCAATATCAACTAGGTAACTCTCAGTTCACACATGCATGAGTTATTTACGGCTGATCTATCAGTTCTTTGGTTTATCATTGAGCGTGGTTCATGTTCTACTTCTACACTTTGACCTTCCACTAGTTCCTCCAATAGTTGGAACTAGCTAAATTGAATTTAACTTAGATAAACTGAATTAATTAATTACAACTCAAAATAAACTCAACCTAGGATCCTAAAAAGTAGGAACCACTCTACATGACTTAAGTTAGACCCTAAACTCGAATTAACATAACCAACTAAGTCAAACTAACTTAGTTAACTCGTAAAAGATGTCATGAGATGTGGAATTGCAATTTTATTCTAATTTAATTCAAGGGAATATTAAATTAGAATCTTTCTTGGTGCCATTTTCAAGATTTATTGTTTCCATTTTCAAAAATAGCAATAGAAAATATTTCAAAAAAATTAGACAAGACAATAACATAAATTAACCCTCCAACTTGTCATCATTTAATTTATTAGAGAAATCATGGGGTCTCTTACAAGGGAAAAAAACCCTCACAATTTACAAGGAAAATATATTAAAACCTGAGAAAAATCAACAACCCACTTGACCTCCTCAAGCCCCTATGCATCCATGAAATATCACTAGTTGTCTCACTTTTGCGGGTCCCTCCTAATTTATTCAGCTACATAAAATTTTCTTGCTATATTTTTTCTTCTTCCTCAGACTGTATGAATCTTTCATAAAAAAAATGCAATGTTACTCTTGCAAATTATTCAAAAATTATTTTTCTAAATTTCTCCCATGCTTGTGTTGTGTCTTCATATTCTCCCTTAGGCTACTTTTATAATTATCCATAGCCCAAAGCCCTACTCTCCAAATTTATTTAGAGCTAGTATTAAATCCTAGCTTTCTTTGATCAATGATGTAATAATTTATCCTTACAAAACGCATTAGTCCAAATTCTACATTTATCAAATGATTAATCAATGTAATTTTCTCCTCTTGAACAACCATTTAAAGAGGAATTCTTCTCTTGTATGCTACACACTAGCTGATGAAAAATACATTTTGAAGCTACAAAATCAATACTCGCTCCTAACAAGGAATATATTCTCCACCAACCCCATCTTTTCCCTATAGAACACAAACTCCCCTTCACAAGGGGCTTGTTGAGAATATATTCTACTTGCTTCCCTATGGAAATGAGATGAAATATCACATCACCTCTCTAGAATGTGTCTTTGATGAAGTGGTATATGGTTTCTATGTGCTTGGACCTATAATGAAACAGTGGATTCTCTAAAATATTGATGTAACTTTGGTCATCACAATGCATCATTGTAGGCCCTATCTCAAGGCCAAAAAAAATTGAAAGCATCGTATAAATCCATATGGTCCACAAATTTCTAGACTCACTTCCATGTACTCGACCTTTGTTTAGCTAAGTGCCACTGATTGTTGCTTCCTACTAAACCACAATATCACTTTATACCCAAAGCTAAAACAACATCTAGATGTACTCTTCCTTTCCACTCCACTCCCAGGCCAGTCTAAATTTGTATAACCTTGTAACTTCACTCCATCAACTATGACATATCTTAATCCATATTCCATTGTAACATGGAGATTATCAGGCCCAATAATTTTCTCATTTTTACCCTCACATACCCCCATTTTGTCCCTTGTTTTACCATTTTTAACCTACCTTACCCCACATATCCATACCTCTTTGATGCGAAGTTAGAGAAATGATTTTAATTAGCATATTATTAAAAACTTGGAAGGTAAATCATTATTTCCGCCTAAAAATCCTTCATTTTAGGATTTTTATAGGATTTATGATGGTTAAAAGACTTGATAATGAAGGTTTGTAGGTTTCTGCAACCCCTACAATGATCCTGCAACCAAAGGTTGAGTACGTCTTAATATTTTGGACTGGAGACACCATGTGGACCCAATGACTAGTCATCACTTTGCACATCTGTCGAAGGTCCTCCTGGAAGTTAGGTCAAGGATTGCACACTTAAAAGGGAACTACAATTGTTAGAGGCTGAGCTAGGAGGAGTTATTTTGAGGTCTTCCTCAATTCAAGTCTACAAAATTCTTGAGTTATCTTGTAGTTATACCAAATCAAGCCACCCTCCTATGGTCGTTGTGATCTTCATACTCAATTTAACTTCGTTAATTTTGGTTGTTACAACCTACATTTCTAATGCAACTAGTATAATAAAGGAACCATGGCCCTTGGGCTTGGTTAGTGATTTTACTATAGTTTTACTTTTTTGGTTCAACATTCCTGTGTGTTTCTCACTTCGTTAAATGGACCTTGACCATTTTTTTTATCTTGTAAAGACTGATAAAGTTTAATTTCAAACACTTATGTCAGGTTCCATTTCATTTATTATGAATTTTAATGTTTGATCTCATCTCTATGATTTAAGTTTTTACAAAGGGGATGAGATGGCTGGTTTGGGACCACCAACTCAGCTTGTTTCCCTCTTTCTTTTGTATATTTATTTAATTAAGTTGCAAATTTATTGATTGGTTTCGTTTAAGATTTGGGTGTGCTAAATGGATTGATAGATCTCATATATAAGGGTTTTTGGAGCGAAAGTTATATAATTTGTTTTTAATACATATTTCAGTATTTTATACTAGTTTCATATCTTTGGATATGGAAGTATTGTGAATATGCATGTTGTTGGTTTTCGTGACAGACATTGTCACTGTTGTGATATATTACTGTCTAGTATTGTTTATGACCCATGATGTAGTTTTTATATGTATATTACAGTGATAAGATTCAACCATACTCTATCTCAGAACTTGTCTTCAGGGATTCAATTTATGATTATGAGCTAGAATGATATGTTGAAGTAACATTACAATGGGTATCAAATCTCACAGATATGGTGCTCTTTGTCAAATTAATTACACACGAGGGACATATCTATCACATTCCAAGACCTATGTTGTATTATAAATCAAACACAATAGGCCTATTTTTATTTGGAAACCACATGTTAAATAATAGCTCAGAGATGCTCATATATATTTAAATATAAAGTCTATTGATTGGTAATGTTACCCATCAAATGTGGGTGACCCCATAGGAGAAATTTTCTCCTATATTTTTCTTTAGCTAGCAGCCAACAACCCCCAACAACCACCAGTGTACCCAATTTATTGTGCCATTTGATCTCTGCTCCTATAGCCAGTCATATTTCCCCTCACCCATCTGTCGACAGCATATGTTTGAAGGTGGGAAATCCAACCCTAAAGATATGTTTTTCATTGTGTAATCAAGTTCTTATGCTTTTTTTTCCTTGGGAACTTTAGGCATGGATTATTGGCTGACTTCGAAGGAGGATGGGTTTTGAATGTAGTTTTTTTCTCTGACCTTAAATGAAGGAGTTAATCCTCAATCCTAGTCTCGTGGGATATCACCCTATTGGCTTATTTCTTCAGAAATGGCACTACTTGCGAAACCCCGATTTTGGTGGTGTGGTCTCATTTTCCCATTTCAAAATTTTCATTCCATTCCACACATTACAAGCCCTATTCCATCACCTTCCCTCTCTGGGTCCACAAGTCACTAGTATACCCCCTCCCCTTGTCCACATGTTTGGGTCAAGCCTGAAAATGTTGCCTTGAAGGTTGATGCATCTAAATAATGTTAAAATCATATCATGGCCACAAGCAAGAAACAGAATAAAACGATATTATAAAATGAAAAATATCGAAAGAACATTAAAATAACATGCGGGAAAAAGTCAAACATGAGATCTACGTCTTATCATTATGGCCATCACCCTAGTTCCTAGGGCCCCATGAGCACCCCCATATCATTAAGGAACCCATGCACATCCCAAAACTTGATGGGAGATGAACTTCCCCACCTTAAGGAGTGATTCGGATGGATCCATAAATAGAAGTGGCCTTGGAATAGCTCAAAAATTAAATTCATAAGATTGAAGTGAAACCAAGACTAGATAATAGTGCTCGTTATCCTGATTCCAATGGTTTGAATGACACTCAAATCTGAGTTTGTATGCTCAATTTATAGCTGGTCAAAGTTCTAGTCAAACTAGGCCAAGCGACAGTCACTAATGAGGCAAAAATTTGGCGAAGGGATGGCACATAGAAAATGATGGTCAGAAAGGGTGAATTTGTTTCATCCTCAATTTTCCCAGCGACCCTTAAAAATAGATCCAAATTTTTAATGGTTATGTTAAAGAAATAAAATAATAAATTTGGGGTGGCGGACTGCCACCCCCACCACCCCACAACAAGATTGAATACGTTTTATATTAAAAATGGGGTGGGAGGGCCACCCATTGGTGGAACTGCCTGACCCACCAGTCGACCATACTATATATTATATTAGAGCGGAACCTGCGGGGATCAAACCTTCTCGACCCGGTGGGCCAACCCACCAACTGGGTTGTTCCAAAACATGTTACAACAAACATTAACCATCAAACCATTTAAACTCCACTCGCCACCATGGTTAAAATAATAATGCACCATTTTGGGGGAGGCCTGCGGGTTTGACCTTGGGACCTCTGCCCACCTGGTTCCACTTTTCACCAACGTGCCAACTACCAACATTGGTTGGTCCAGCCACAAAATTATATTTAAACCTTAATCGAATGCCATTGAAACACCGACGAAGGGCGGAGCAGCAGAACCAAAAGTGGCCAAAGGGGTTGGAACTCTGAATGGGGGACTTGTCTTGACACTAAAAATATTCCTTTGGGGTCCAGAAGTTCTAGTGTCAGAACAAGACAATTTTATAGTCATTTTTGCACAATTTTTTTCCAGGAATCCAACCGTGTAGTATGTTTCTCCAGTCGTGGTATCCATTTTCAGGCCATCACCAGAAGTGGAGGTATAAGGTGTCATTTTTAAAAAGTTTCTTATACTTTATTTATGTTTCCAATTTAATGAAAGAGGTCTCCCCACATTGAGCAGGGCCTGAAGACGTAGCCCACATTGTGTGAACCTCATAATCAAATAACCTCGTGTCTCTGATATCATGTTTTCTTATGATTTTCACTTATTTTCATATGTTTAAGTTACTTTTTTATATACACTCTTTTATATTTAATTAAGTATGCATCCATGAAGTAAAATATTTTAATCAAGTTTGGTATCAGAGCAGGTCTTCTTGATGCAAATTTCATGAGTGAATGTTAACCAAGAGCAAGCTCCAAATAGGTGAAGAAAAAAACAAATCCTTTGATCCTGAAGTGGGGCATGCACCATGAAGACGAAACATGGCAGATGAGGATGCATGAGTGGAAGAAGAGCGGAATTATCACAATATCTTCTTCACCATGTCAGATAATTTTGACAAGTTGTTTGCAAAATATGAGAAGTAAATAAGGCATGAAAAGAAAGAGCATGATGATCATGCATCAATCCACCATGGAGGTGGAGGAGAAGATCCTCCTCCCTCGTGATCCACCATTGAAATTTGTTCTTCTTCCTCTTCTCGTCATTCTAACATGTACCATAAAAATACATCTAAGAAGCCATTTTTAAAGCTAGATGTAAAGTTTGATTTTACCACATATAATGGAGAGTGTAATGCAGAGAAAATAAAAAATTAGATTATATAGATCAAGGTTTATCACTAGATTCAGCAGATCCAGGAGGATGAGGAAAATATCCAATTATCATTCCTTTGGATGAGTGGCACCACTCTCATTTGGTGGGAGAGAAAGTTGCAAAAAGGCACCAAAGACTTGGGTAATCACCTTTATTCTTGGTCAAATTTTTTATGCATTAAAAGATCAGTTTTATCCTTTGGGTTATTGACAAAATGATTTAATGGAATGTAATATCCCAAAATAGGGAAATTCTACAATAATGGGAATATCTTAAGATATTCCAAAATTGGAGATCCAGCAATACATGAGCACAAACTGGAGTAGCAGTGAAAAATCAACTCATAAAATATAAGAAGAGCACATAGCCATAATATTAAGTTACAGTAGCAAAATTTATACAAGATATTGAGGAAAGAGTTACTCAAGTTAGGCAAAATCAGCCTCAAGGGACATGTACATAGAATATGAAAACACTGCTACACAAGAATTCCCAAGGCTATGACAACACAGTTTTATAAGGAGAAACTGATGCTAAAAAATGTAAATACATGGATATACAAATGTATGGCTCATACAACATTGGGAGTGAAGATCTAAGCTCCCAAAGACAATTTCAAGACAATCCTGGAAGGATTGGCTGAAATATACAAAAGGGGAAAAATGTTGGAGTTGCAGTCTCAAGACTGAGTAGCAGCTACAACTCAAGAACTAGATGGAGATGGATGAATATGATGCATAAGCTAAACAAGTAGACCTCCTCCAATGGATCTTCCAAGTGAAATTTTGATCCTATCACTGAAGATCTCACCCTCCAAACACTCTCTGCAATCCTCATTGCAGATGCACACTGAAAATAACGCAGTCTAGAAAAGGGACTACGTTGTAGGAGAAAGGAAATGTATTGGCCAAGTGCAAAGATCTGTAATAAGCTCCATAATCTTCCTCACTGGTGTCCCAAAGGAAAGAAAGCTTTCTCCTTTGAAAAACAAGCCCCGAAAGTGGTGTTGTCAACCCTCCACTACAACACCCTGCAACACAACCCAGCTCTCAACAGAAATTGCGCTGTAGCTTAAGGAGGTAGCTTGGCCTCAAGCTTGGATGTGTAGAAATGAAGTGCAAGCTCCTTCAAGAGGTCTCTCTTGAAAGGAGAAGGAATTCCTAAACAGGAATTCCTTGTGCTAAGCAGCACTACAACTCTGCTAAACAACAAGAGAATGCCAAATAGTCTTTCAGACCATAAAATCAAGAATACATAACATGAATAAAAATGGCTGATTTTCCCTCCTTTTAAACAAATGGAAGCCCTCTCACCATGGGTCCCACTCATTAGGTTTTCCTCCACCAAGGAATATTCCTCCCATTCATACTGCGCTATCTCTCCAAGTGTTCTCCACATCCTATCCCAACATTGTTGACTTGGTCAAACTTGACCTTGTCCTCGTGTAAATGTCCTCTTTCACACTTGAGGGTGTGAAATATAGCTCTTATGAATATCCATTTTCAAAATATGAGGGATTTTATTCATTTTTCTGTAATGTATGGGCCTCCTTACCCATTTATTTATCTACTAAGTGACATGAGCAAAAATTAATATTCCAATTAGTTGCATGCTAATTTTGGAATAGTATAGTCCTCCCCTCCCAAATGTTGCTTGTCCTCAAGCAACTGCAAGGATAGAACTGAGAAGCCTCCTCTTCTTCCCCTGTAGCATCCTCATATGATAAAATCGTCCAAGGATCAAGATGTTGTCTCATCAATATATCTCCAAGTTGACCCTCCCAAGTATGTAAGCTAGCTTTTGGTGTGTATCCCAAATAGTTATCATCATGTAAAACATCCATGGAGGCAACAATGGGCTATATAAAGGCCTTCTTGAGGCATGAGGTCTGATATACATTGGGATCTACCATCCCCATATGAATATCCCATCCCCAAGCTATCAACCATACAAAATGAGCCACCCTCCAAAATGGTAACTCATGCAAATCATCCTCCACCTTGAGCTCCGGCAATGTAGGTGCGCTGAAAATCTGAACATGGTAGAAAAAATAGCCTACCCCACGCTGTCCTCCTCTCCACTTATGATAAGTGTAGATTTTTTTTTGATCCTGGGCTGCAATAATTTTGCCCTTAAGAGGAAAGATGAAGACTAGATCTTCAAAGATCTCTCCTCCAACGCTATGAATCAAGCTGGCCCAAACCATCTCATATATGATGAATAGGACATGATCATCATATGGCATCCAAATGAGGAGATTATTGAAGTTTCCATATATTTTTGGAAGGTACCAACAGTCTCCCAAGTAGTTACAGCACAGTTTTTCTAACTGCTGCTTCAGAAAATGACAAGGCAAGATGTTTCTTGAAAAATAGCTAGTTGTATATGTCAACACCTCTAATAGTGAATAGTAAATGGCTTGGTGAACCAACTGAGCATACATAAAATAATAATGAAGCATTTTCCCAAGGCTACATAATATATGGTTGTCTCCATCACAATAGTTGGCCAAAATATGACCATGGAGCCCAAAGAGAAGCTTGCCCTCTTGTGGAGCAATGCACTCAATAGGAATGATAAGAACACACAAATGTTCTGTTAGATAATCCATGTATGTAAAAGTAAATTTCTTACCATGTGATGGAAGTAAGATGATATATGGATCCATGAATAAGTTCTCCATAGTGGTAGGACACACTCCTATGAAGAGGAATGTACCATGTGTTGCATCAAGGTCCTCCTTCTTATGCTTGGAAACCCAAGTTAAGAAGATCACACCTTGGTAATAGATGTCTCCATCCACTACTCCGTCACTCTCATATCCTCATTTTCCACCAAGTGCATCATATGTGAAGTTATCCTGGGAACACTCCATCAATAAATCCCAGCTCCAAAGTGACAACGTTGTTGGCCTATGAACATAAGCTCCTGCCATCCCATAACTCCATTATTTGACATGCCCATTGTCAAATACATCTCCCACAATGCTACCATATATAGGAAGCTCCTTCCAAAGTGGAAGCACCTCCTGATAATCTAAGGCTAAGGAGTATCCCCCTTGCACCATGATAGTGCCATCTCCTACTCCCGCAACACTATGCAAAGTGTGAGATCAAATATGCCCTTGCTCTCCCAAGGTCTGTTGGGTGTGGAGCCTGATTATCTTGTTTACTTTGTATCATAGCATTGGACCCCTATAGCTTCAAAGGGGAGGCAACGCCGCCCGTAGTTAATCACTGCCGTGGGGGGTCTAGGGGGGGGCGGCAACGCTTTTCGAAGCCCCCCCCCTTGGCGGGGGTTTTCGGGGGCAGCGCCCCCGAAGCTAAAAACAGATGTAAAATTTCCTTGTAAAAGTATAGTAATTTCTAGTCAATATGGGCCGTTCATTAGGCAAATGATCTGACGGTAAAAGTTATGTTTAGTTTAGGGTTTTTTTCCCTAGAAGGAAACCCCTCACTTTTATGAGGGTATTGTATTGCGGCTGTGTATTGTATGTGTATTCTTGGAGCGAGAAACAGAGAGGGAGACTGTGATAAAGAACAGAGGATATTACAGCGGATCTGCTGTAGGTTTTATCTTTTCATCTTGCTGGATAATAGAATGGAAGGACTGGCTGTTCGGGGTGGATGTAGCCCAAACTGGGTGAACCACGTATATCTGTGTCTCTCTGGTTTTATGTGTTTTTTTTGTGCTTGTATTTTCCGCATATTTTATGTGTTGCATTGCTCCATAATATATAATTTTATAACAAGATCCTCCAAAGCAAAAAAAGCTTTTGCTGCCTCCTCATACCTCCATCATACAAATCATGTGGTGCAGACATAATGGTCATATCATCATAATGCATCCATACTCCTTGCTACCCAATGATGCAAGTATCCTGCCAAACTCCTTCCTCCCTCATATCCTTTGAAAGAGGATATGTCTCAAGATGGCCAAAATCTTTTAAGAGTAGCCAACGCAACCATGCCTCCTGCTACCCAGTGTCATAAATTTGCAATTAGCTTACCAGATTCTTGCTCTCCATCCACACACATTCATCCAAATGTGGGTGCCTCCCATCCTGCTCAATCTTGGTACCCTTCCCATGAAGACTACCATTCTCCCAAATCAAATTTTTGTCTTTTCATTTCATGGGATATTGAAATGCAATCTCCTCAATAACCAAGTTGATCCCATAAGGATCCAAATAGGTGGTAGGAAAAAACCTCACATCATGATGTGTAGGGCTCATCAAGAAGTATCCAACACAAACATGAGATATGTTATCCATCCTAAGATGTCCTCCATCATCTATCTGTTCCCCTTTGGTAATGTATATGGGAAGGTCATTAGGATATTTAAACTATGGTTGGGTCCCCAACTCATCATTGATGCTAAATGATAGCGTTGTTAATCTTTCTAATGATGTACTTGCTATCTCATGCCCCAACTCAAGGATGAACATATGGTTTTGTGTAAGTTTGTTTGGAACAATATTCATCCTCCCCTCCAAGTTTTCAAACCCCAACCTCAAGTGTGGTATACAACTCATCAATGGTATATGAGGATAATGGTTCCTCCCTTCCTTGAACAAGTCAAGGTGGCACAGCGCAGTGAAAGTCCTTCACTCTAAATAAGTAGCATGCAATGGTATACAACCCTCCATATAATTTTCTGAAACAATACGAGATAAAAACTTAGGCATACCTTGGTGAAGTTTGGAAGAACCTTGTATGGCTGCAATAGTTTCTTCCTTTAATGTGTTGGCTCCCCCAACTACTGATGTGGAAGGCTGCTCTCCCAAGTTTGTGACAGCGCTGGTACAAGTCTCCTCCAATGGTGGTGAGGGCTTCTCCTCCTCTGATTCCTCTTTGCCAAACTTTATAATCAACCTTTGAGTAAACTCAACAAAAGTATGCACTCTTTCATGACCCAAATGGTTGAACCACCAAATATTAGCCTCACCCTCAAGGTGCAGCGCTGCAATTTCTATAACTTCTCTCTCTACCATTAGATGTAGTAGGAATAATGCATCAAGTTTTCTTGCCCAAGCCCTTGCTGTAGATGACCCATCAAAGGTAGACAATAGAAACGTATTGCCTTTGATTCTTCTTGTGTTGCATGGTCTCTTCTCTTCCTCCAATTGAATGAACTGAGGGAAAGCTAAAGTCTCCTTGAAGGCTCTAGGTTGAGATTTGTACTCAACAAGGTATTCACTTAGGATCTTGTGATCCAAGTGTCCTTCATCTTTCTACAATTTGTCCTCTCTTTCAAAAGGAAAGGGCATAGTCCCACTGCTTCTTCTTTGCTTGACCTCCTTGTTGAGGTCCTTCTTGCTTCTGAAAAGAGATGAGAGAAGGCTCATTCTCTCCAAAATTCTGATCTTATTATTTTCTTATGATAGCATAATGGCTAAAAATCATAGGCTGAGCCAAGATTATGCTCTGATACCACTGTAATATCCCAAAATCGGGAAATTATACAATAATGGGAATATCTTAAGATATTCCAAAATTGGAGATCCAGCAATACATGAGCACAAACCGGAGTAGCAGTGACAAATCGACTCATAAAATATAAGAAGAGCACATAGCCATCATATTAAGTTACAACAGAAAAATGTATCCAAGATCTTGAGGAAAGAGTTACTCAAGATAGGAAAAATCAGCCTCAAGAGACATGTACATAGAATATGAAAACACTGCTACACATGCCCAAGGCTATGAAAACGTAGTTTTATAAGGAGCAACTGCTACTAAAAAATTTAAATACATGGATATACAAATGTATGGCTCATGCAACATTGGGATTGAAGATCTAAGCTCCCAAAGACAATTTCAAGAAAATCCTAGAAGGATTGGCTGAAATATGCAAAAGTGGCAAAATGCCGGAGTTGCAGTCTCAAGACTGAGTAGCAACTGCAACTCAAGAACTAAATGGAGATGGATGAATATGATGCATAATATGAACAAGCAGACTTCCTCCAATGGATCTTCCAAGTGAAAGGATGATCCTATCACTAAATATCTCACCCTCCAAACACTCTCTGCAATCCTCACTGCAGATGCACACTGAAAATAACCCAGTCTAGAAAAGGGACTGCGTTGTAGGAGAAAGGAAATGTATTGGCCAAGTGCCAAGATCTATAATAAGCTCCAAAATCTTCCTCACTAGTGTCCCAAAGGAAAGAAAGCTTTCTCCTTTGAAAAACAAGCCCCGGAAGTGGTGTTGTCAACCCTCCACTGCAACACCCTGTAACACAACCCAACTCTCAATAGAAACTGCGTTGTAGTTGAAGGAGGTAGCTTGGCCTCAAGCCTGGATGTCGAGAAATGAAGTGCAAGCTCCTTCAAGAGGCCTCTCTTGAAAGGAGAAGGAATTCCTAAACAGGAATGCCTTGTGCTAAGCAGCACTGCAACTCTGCTAAACAGCAAGAGAATGCCAAATAGTCTTTCAGACCTAAAATCAAGAATACATAACATGAATAACAATGGCTGATTTGCTCTCCTTTTAAACAAATGGAAGCCCTCTCACCATGGGTCCCACTCATTAGGGCTTCCTCCACCAAGGAATCTTCCTCCCATTCATACTGCATTGTCTCTCCAAGTGTTCTCCACCTCCTATCCCAGCGTTGTTGATTTGGTCAAACCTGACCTTGTCCTTTTGTAAATGTCCTCTTTCACACTTGAGGGTGTGAAATACAGCTCTTATGAATATCCCTTTTCACACTATGAGGGATTTTATTCATTTTTGTGTAATGTATGGGCCTCCTTACCCATTTATTTATCTCCTAAGTGACATGAGAAAAAATTAATATTCCAATTAGCTACATGCTAATTTTGGAATATTACATGGAATGGAAATATTTGAGACAAGGAAAGGGTCAAAATGTACAAAGCTTAATGGAAGAGTTTAGGAAACAAGATTTGAATTTGAACATTCCACTTGATTCACCTAGAATTGTAACAAAGTATATTGGTTATTTACATAGTTACATCATACAATTTTTGTTATTGTATGAAAAATAATAGAAACCAAACAAATTGTCTTTCAAACCCCATAATGGAAAATTCAAAGGAAAAAGAAAGAGAAAGAACAAGAAGGAAGCTACAACCAAGAAGGAGGAAGGATAAAATCCATATTGCACACATTGCAAGAAGTAAGGTCATGATGATGAAAATTGTTGGAAGTTGCATCTGAATTTGAAACCAAAAATATTTGATGGGAAGAACAAGAAAAATATGGTGGAAATTGTACAACAGCTTATTGGATCTTATTCCAGTGAGGAGACACAGATCACAACAGTGGGCATACAAGGTAACCTTTCTCTTCATGGTAATGAAAATTCTGACTTGCATGCAAGTACAAGTTCTTCAAATGAGTCGATTTTTAATCAATGAAATATGATTGAATTGTTCCACATTAGAGTCATAATGAAACATACTAACGTAGAAACCTTGTTTGATTTGGGTTCACAAGAAAATTTGATTTCAGAATCCTTGGTTAAGAAATTGGGATTAGAAACCAAGCCTCATCTAAAACCTTACCCTCTTGGTTGGGTGTGTGGTAAAGCCAAATTACATGTAACGAAATAGTGTAAGGATAGATTTGTGAATACATACAAACTAGTAGATGAGGTTGATCTTGATGTTGTACCTTTGGATATCTGTGGCATGGTATTGGGGAGTCCATATTTCTATGATAGGAAAGAAATTTTTTTCTCCATGAAAACAAGTTTCAACTCATGAAAGATGAGGTGGAATACATTGGTAGAGATCATCATGCCAAAATCAGTGCCAGTCTTGTAAGCGCATGTCAAATGAAGAGGTTGGTGAATTCTAGTAAAGGGTTCATACTCATGGTTATGAGAGAAAAATATGTGGATACATATAAAGCTTTCCAAGGTTGTGATCCTACTCATAAAAATGAATTGTATGAAATTGTTTCTAACTATGATGGGATTTTTCAGGAACCAAGTGGGTTACCTCTAAAGCGTGAGATCCAACATGAGATTCACTTGCAGAAAAATGTTCCTTTACCTAACATTCATATGTACATTTTTTCATCCATTGAGATGGATGAGATAAAGAAACAGGTGTAGGAATTGTTGAACCAAGGGGTCATAAGACCAATTTATTCTACATCTTGCTCACCTATTGTGTTGGTGAAAAAGAAGGATGGAAAATGGAGGATGTGCATGGAATACAGAGAAATAAAATAAATGACAATGAAGAATCGGTACCCTCTCCCTTGCATTGATGATTTATTATATCAATTGAAAAATGATGTCTATTTCACAAAACTAGACTTGCGTAGTTGCTACCATCATGTTAGGATTGTAGAACATGATATATGGAAGACTAAATTCAAGACAAAATAAGGGTTGTTTGAATGGATGGTGATGCCATTTAGACTGTGCAATTATCCCACCACATTCATGAGGGTGATGAGTGATATTTTCAGACCTTTTCTTGATAATTTTTTACTTGTGTAACTTGATGAAATTCTTGTTTACAATAGGACATGGGAAGATAATGTGATTCATGATAAAAGGTGTTTGATGTTTGCAAAAATAAAAACTGTATGTAAAAATCGCTAATATGAATTTGGTAAGACCTCTTTTGTTTACTTGGTTCAAATTGTCAGAGGTGGAAAATTAAAGATAGCTCCTTATAAAATTTACGTGATTGTAAAGTGGCCTACACCCACCAATGTTACAAAGGTTTGTAGCTTTTTGGGTGAAATACAATAATGGAGAAGATTCATTACCAACTTCTATGTCATTGCATCCCCTTTACATGCATTCCCGAGTGTGAAGCAAACCTTTCAGTGGGGAAGAAATAAAAAGAAAGCCTTTGATACACTGAAAGAGAATATCAATACCACACCAATTTTGGCCTTAACTAACCTCAAATAGCCTTTTAAGATCGCGATAGATGCTAGTGGGTACACCATGGGAGTAGTGTTCATGTAGTAGAGGAAGTCGGTATGTTACCATTCAGAGACATTCTCCCAAGTTGTTGTGAACTATTCCACGTATGACAAGGAGTTGTATGCCTTGGTTCAAAGCGTGAAGAAGTAGAACCACTATTATGCTCCCCATTTTGTAGTAAAGGTAGTCTTATGTTTATCAGTTCTCTTGACGTGAATTTTATTATAACCGGAAAAAAAAATCAAGTAATGATAAAATTTGTGACCCTGAAGCTTGTTGTAACAACAACTACATATTAGGAATGGGATAATTGTCTCGATCACTTGATTTATTGAGATATCTGAAAAATACACATAAATGAATTTAACCTGTTGGCGAGAAGTCAGGTCTCGCGGACAAGACCCAGGTTCAAGAGTTGTGGCCAACAAAGGGGGTCCGGTGTAGTCTAGGAACACGCCAGAATTTTCACCCTGCTCTGGGGAGCAGTGCGTCTCACCCGAGGCGTGCCGCAACCACATGCAGAAGGGGATGAGATCAATGGCAAGGAGCAAGCCCGCAACTAATGAAGGATAGCGCATCCATTACATATACAGAGTTATATACGCAAGATCGCTTAATGAGCATTCAGACATTTGCAAATAAAATTTTAAACCAGCATAAACACATTACAAGCACATAGACATCTTATTGAGACAGCAACCTTCCATTATATTAATCTCTTGGTAGAACACATGATTACATGGAATTCTCTCTGATAGCTTACAAATGTGATACAGATGGATTTCGGAACAGAAAGGTAGAATCGAGAAGATAGAGAGCCATAGGAAGGACATGCATGATTCCTCAGCAGCTGCTCTGTGCGTCTTTCCCTGTCTCGAGCCTCGCAACCTCTTCAGCATCCTCCTTGTTCCAGCCGGGTGACTGTTATTTATTCACCCACTCGTGCGACTATCAGTTCCTCTGTGGCTCTACTTCGGCTTCTCCCGACTTCTCTCCTGTTATCTACGTGTTCTACTTTCTGTCTTCTGCTGTGTGTTTCCCTCATCTGCACTTGTCCCTGTTCTATCTCCAGCTATCGCATGCTTTCGCGCCACCTTGATAGCTCCGCGACTCCTGGTAGTTGCGGCGCGGTTGCGGTTGCCATGTGTATTCATTCCACAACTCAAAAAGGGTCAAAAATTCAAAATGTCTTAGCCAAGATTTCAAAACTAAACAAAAACAAGGGCCCCAACAGGTCCCGACCACAATTCCTTGACTCGTCCTCGAGTCAATCACAAATAACCGTCTCTACTTCCATTGCCCCGCTGGCTCCCGTGCTCTGTTCTACTGTGCCCTCGCCCTACGCCCTTTCCTGCTGTGCTCCGCCGTGCGGTTGTTCAAATAAGGGCCCCAACTCCGGGACCCTGCGGAGCGCTGTATCTCAAAGCCCGGTGAAGTCCTCCACCTCTTGCTGCCATTCTTGCATAAGCAAGTCGGCTTCTTCAGAGATCCGGGTGACGGCGGCCTCGTCTATAGTCGTCGGGGCAGCCCCGAACAGCGTGGCAAGCTGGGCTTCTGCCTTGGCATCCAGCTGTTGGATGGAGTCAGCATTGGCGCGAATGGACGGACGGATCTCCCGGATGACCTGTTTAGCCGCTGCCGTGTCGGCCTTAGTATGTTGCATTTGAATTTCCAGCTCATCCGCCTGGGCATAGAGCTGATCTAACCGTGCTGGGTCCATGGTCTCCTGAATGTCACGGGAAATTTGTTGCAGCTGGGCAGAGATAGGCTGCGTCTTGACAGTTAGAGTGAGTGAGCACTCCTGCAGACTCCGCAAAAGGGCAGAAGCCGCGGCCGCAGTGGAATGGAGAGTTGCCTGCATAGTAACTGCCTGAGTCTGCTGGCAGTCACCTGTTCTGAATGGACAATCTATGGGTCTGGAAGGGTAGGCCGTGCGGCTAACGCCGCTTGGAGTTCCTCGTTCTCCCTGCATAGATCAGTGAAAATAGCCCGAAGGTGGTGAGCCTGGATGGCTACATTGTCCTCCGCTATATTGGCAGGAAGTGGGGCATAATGAGCCCTTGCAGCGGGCCATAAGTCGGAGAATGCCCGAGCAGTAACGGTGACCTGCTCTTGTAGGTAGGTTTTCTCCCTAGTCAGCTGATTGCGCTGTTCAGTAAGCGTCGTGATCTGATTAAGCTGCTCGGTACACCGCTGCTCCAGCTCTATGTGAATCTGTTCGGCTTTGAGGGTCGCCCGCTGAATGAGTAGGTATAGCTTCACTGTACTCCATGGTTCTGCATTGGTCGTGCTGGGTGTGCCCTGCTCCAGCCCCCGCTCCTGCAAAGGTTGGCCACCGGCCACTGATCGGTTTGAGGTCTCTGGAGGAAGGACCGGCGTCTGCTGTTGCATCAAGGTGGCCATATTCGATTTCGGCCGGTCTTGCTGCGTGGTCTGGTCTGGGGGAGGGTCAGCCGAATCAGCCCCACCGTTTGTTAACCTGGTAGATATAGTAGAGGGAGGATCCTAGGGAGTGGCCACAGGGTCAACCGGCTATACCATGGCTGCAGTACTGGAGGTGACTTCCACCCCGTGGTCACCTCCGAAAAGTTCTCGGATGAGAGGATCTGAGACAGTGGCCGATGACTTGGATGGATTGGAGGAGGTGGCAGGTGGATGACTGGTGGAGGGAGCATTGGACGGGGTGAAAGGGGTATGAGGGAGGCAAATGTTGAGGAACTCTGACGGATCGATCAGAGGTTCCTCCGGAATCAACGCTCCTGGGAGTGAAGTGGCTGGTGGATCATTGTCGGTAAGATCCACCACGGGATCGGTGACAACAATGCGGGCCCTCTTGGATGGAGGTGGGTCTGATGAATCGGGTTCTGGGCCCGTGTCACCCATCAGTGTGATGATAGGGGTGGCAGAGGTGAACAGGTTGGTGGGAATGGGAGAAATGAGGGGGGTGGTATTGGAGGGAGCACGAGACCGACTGATCTGAAATTCATCAAAGGAGGGAAATAAAGGAGCACCACTTGAAGCAACTTGGGTTACCATGTTAAGTCGTCGTACCTGGGCATTGAGGTGTTGTACGATGGGGACCAGTGCTTCGGGCAGGTCCGGTGCGGTCTCAGCTGCATCCTATGGAGGTTCCGCCGCAACCTGTGAGGACCCCGCTGCGCTGGTCGCGGCAGGCCACTGTGCCGGCAGCATCTGCTCAAAGTTATAGCGGGTGATCCCATCGCGGACGTGCTTGACGACCCCCGGCCATGCAGAGACCTCACGGTGAAAGGTGTCATCATTCAACTGGAATCTGAGGGGTGCCATGTGGAAGGTGGTGTCTGATACACAAGTTGGTCGAAGGAAGGTGTGCATGTGGCTGACCCCAAACCACACCTGCTCACTATACTCATCCAACAGGTGCCTAGGCACCCGTTGCTGGTTGGTCACCACATTTTTCATCATCCCGTACCACGCCCGAAATTCCTCTGCGTTCACCTGTTTAGTGCTGGGGTCCGAAGACACCTGCCAAGGGGTGTATTTCATTGCGAGCGGCTGGCTCGCGGTAGTCTCCGCCGGCGTTCGGACGGGAGGAAGGTGCCATTTCCACATGGCGAAAGCTAAAATCAAATAACCGTAAATAAAACTGGTGGTTCGCTTGTAGTTCTCTTCGCAGGCCGCGAAGAGTTCTTTCAGCACGAAAGAGCACCAATTCAACCTGACGCCCTGGATGCAGTGCTCTGCAATGGAGATTGTGTCCAGTGTGCACTCTCCCTTCGTGTAGTGCCGCATCGTCTTGCTAGCGATAAGGTAGCAAGCAAACCGGATTTCTAGCTTATTGATCAAATCAATTTTGGCACCTTTGCCCCCTCGGCGAGTGCCATACTTGGTGTACAGGTCTGAGTCACCCGACTTCCGGGCGCGCTTGGAGGAGGTCTGGCCAGCAGCGGAGACATCTGCACCGTTTTGAGACAACCCGGTAAACCGATGAATGTCTTCGGCATGAATTGGAATTTCCTCATTGAGCCACAGAGACCCGTTTCGTATCCGACTGAGGAGGAACCGGGTGCATTGCAGGGCCGGTCCCGTAGTTCCGAAAACTGGAAGAGTCCTCAAATGCATCAAGGAGGACTATTGTATGCCCCTGAATTCTGGTCGCATCCGACTGTTGGAGCTGCTGCCTGGCATATAATGATGCTCCATGTAGGTCTGCCAATGGAGGTGAGGGAATTCAGCTGGGTCGGACAGGTTGGCATCCATACATGCTGCATTGTCATACTTGCCCACTAGCGACTCTACGCGGTGAATTCGGCTGTCCAACACTAGTTCGGGGATGGATAGGAGAGCCCTCGGCATCTTGGCACGATGCTGGTAGACTTGGAGGATTCTTCTGGAGTTTCCTGCTGGATGCGGTGCACTTTGAGGCTGTAACTGCTCTGGAGTCGCTGCAACTTCCAAATTGAACTGGTCCGTCATTCTCGTGCTAAGAGCTTTCATGCAAGTTATGTCATCCACTGGCACGCGCGGAGTTGATGAGACTCCATAACGACAATTAATTCTTGCTATCTTTCTTGCCTGCGATAATCGTGCGATCAATCGCATGCCTGTGTGTAATCTGACAGTTGCTGACGGTGTCATGGGGAGATGGGCGGGCGCGACGGCTGAGGGAACTGCGGGTGATGGCAAATGATTATGGTACGATTACTGTATACTTATGGTAATTTATGACACAGATCTGAGCGATCCTACGGACTGACAAAAGGACTGACGGAAATGACCTGGACTGACACTGGCACGGGGATGGATCCTACGCGAACGACACGCTGGACTGAAGCAGTGACACGCTGGACTGGTCCGCCCCGACCACAGTTAGTTGCGGTGAGGTACCCGCAACTAACCAGTTATTTGACAGACTACCTATGAACGGAAAAGACTCCCTACGCTCATCCCGGTTGCGGGAGAGTTATTTGACTAAGCTACTCTACGGGTTCTCTGGGTTGCGAGAGTTATTGATGAAAAGTGAAAGGTACCTATTCCTGGTAAGGTTTCAGGCGTGCGCCATTCACCCACCCAGGAAGAACTGTACCGTCCAGTTGTGCCAACCGAACGGCTCCGGAGTCGCGGATCTCGATGACAAAGTAGGGTCCCAACCAGTGCATCTGGAGCTTGCCTGGAAACTTCTGGAACCGGCTGTCATATAAGAGAACTTTGCCGCCAACTTGGAAGGCTTTGGTTTTGATGTGGCGGTCATGCCACGCTTTCTGTCTGGCCTTCTGAACCTTCTGGTGGAATTCCGCCAGGAATCGAGCCTCATCCAGCTCCTGTAGTTCCTGGAGGCGTTCCCGAAGTGACTCCTCGTCCGAGAATTGAAGGGACGTTGCGATCAAAATACTAGGTACAGTGAACTCGGCGGGAATCACAGCTTCCCGGCCATACACCAACTGGAATGGCGTCTTGTTGGTCAAACGTTTCACTGTGGTCCGGTAGGCCCATAATGTCACTGAGAGTCGCTCGTCCCAATCGTCGCACTGAGCATTGCAGATTTTAGTCAAGCCCTTTTCGAGAATCTTGTTGAATGCTTCCACAGTACCATTGGCCTGTGGGTGGTATGGGCTGCTTTTATGATGTTGAATCATAAATGTGTCCAGTAGTGACTTGACCGTGGCATTAATGAAATACGTACCCTGATCGCTGGTCAAGCTTCGTGGGTAGCCAAAACGGCTGATGATGTGTTCAAAGATGAACTGGGCAGCGGTCTCTGCCGAGCAGTCACGTACCGATGCTGCCTCAGCCCACCGGGTGAGGTAATCCGTGGTGGTAATGATGTACCGGGCCTTGGAGTGTCTGGCAACCGGGGCGATGGGACCTACGAAATCAACAGCCCACTTTTCAAACGGCCGCAACACATGCACTGGATGTAGCGGAAGCTCGTCCCGGTGCGAAGGCCTTCCCATCCGCTGGCAAACATCACAACGCTTCACATAGGCCTTATAGTCAGTATGTACCGTCGGCCACCACAGGCCAGCTTGGAGCACCTTCCTTGCGGTGGGTTTCGCACCCACATGCCCTCCCGCAACACCACTGTGACATTCCCACATCACTGCTTCCCGTTCATGGTCGAGAACACACCTGCGCAACACCTCATCAAGGCCCAGTTTGTACAGCTGCCCCGCGATCAATTGGTAGTCGGCCGCCCGGAAAACCAGGTGGCGTTTCTGAAGCGGGGTGTAATCCAGAGGGCATTGTCCCGTGGTTAGATAAGTGGCAATGTCAGCCAGATAATATGGTATTGCTTCGACTCGAAAGAGGTCGGCATCCGGCAGCTGATCGTCCAACGATCCCTCATTCTCTCTCGTCTCCAACCTGGATAAATGATCGGGACCAACATTCAACCTGCCAGGCTTCACAATCACTTCAAACGTGAATTCCTGGAAAAGTAGTAGCCAACGGCAGATTCTCCCTTCCAACACAGGCTTATTCACCAGATACTTCAATGCAGACTGGTCCGTGAAGAATGTGAATTTGCCTCCCAAAAGATAGTGGCGGAACTTCTGGAGGGAGTACACCATCGCCAACGCCTCTCGCTCGGTCGTGGTGTAATTCTTCTCTGCATTCGATAACCGATGGCTGGCAAAGTACACCGGGTGGTCAACTGTCGTCTCCCCGGGTTGTGCCAATATAGCTCCAAGGGAAATACCGGACGCATCAATATCCACGTGGAACTGCTTATCCCAGTCGGGGTGAACAAGTATGGGCGTCGTTGCCAATTTCTCCTTCAAGGTGTCAAGTGCCTTCCTGCACTCCGCCGTCCACTGAAACACCTCTGACTTCCGCAACAGTTTCTCCAGAGGGGCCGTAATCTTTGCGTAGTTGCGAATAAACTGCCTATAATACCCTGTGTGCCCAAGCAGTGCTCACAACTGCTTCACAGTCTCGGGGGCCTCCATATGGACGATGACCGCGACCTTGGCGGGATCAACGCAGACCCCTTGCTTGCACACCACATGACCCAAGAGTGTGCCGAATGGAACTACAAAAAATACATTTCTTTAAGTTCAAGGAGATCTGCAGCTGACGACACCGGTCAAACATAACACGCAACAGGGAGGAATGATTCTTCAACAGGCTGTAGACGGTCCAGTCATCCATGTAGACCTCCAAGAACTTGTGAATGTACTCCCGGAAAGCAGCAATGACAATCCGGGAAAACACAGCTGGTGCGTTCTTCAGACCAAACGGCATAACGTGGTATGCGAATGATCCTCACTCAGTGGTGAATGTCATCTTTGCTTTGTCTTCCTCGGCAATGCGCACCTGATGGTAACCCGAAAACCCATCAGTGAATGAATAAGCTTCGTTTCCCGCAACGTGATCTAGGACTTCATCGCTGAAGGGGGTGGGAAATGGATCATGGATGCAGGCATTGTTCAGGCTCCGGTAATCTACACAGACACGGATCTCCGCTTTGTCCTTCTTGTTCTGGATGACAATGGGACTCACCCACTCTGCTTCTTCTATTGGAAAGATGAGACTTGCAGCCAGCATCTTGTCAATCTCCATCTTGACCTTCTCTTTGATACGTGGGTTCAACCGGTAGGGTCGGTGCTTCACCGGCCTGGCCCCTGGTTTCAACGCGATGCACATCTCGCCCAGATCCCCCTTGATCCCCTTCAGGTCCGCAACCGATGACGGGAACAAATCTTCGTATTCCCGGAGGAGGCTGAAAATTTCTTTGGTTGTCTCCTCGTCCCAGTAATCTCCCACTGTTGCGAGCTTGGGTCTCTCGTCTATTCCAATGTTCAGCTTCTTTGTCTTTAGGGGCTGTAAATGAACTCCTTCAGTCGTCAGCTCTTCGCTGATACTCCGCTCGCCTTCCCTTTCGTCGAAATAGAGATGCCTGAGGTCCTCCAGGCTATCGTCCTCCAGATTGCCGTCAATCCGGTGGCAAACCAACTCGGGCCTGACCTCAGGCCGTGACACCACTGGGCCCCCATCAGGCTTGGGATGGCGGAAAAACAAAACCTCCTTGACTGCCTGTAGGGCCTGAGACTCCTGCACCGTCTCCCCTTCGAACAAGAAGTACCGCACAAACTTGTTCGCGACTGCCTGCCAAGAGCAAGTGCCCCGTTTTTGCTCTTCCTCCAGGTACCAAGCCTGTGGAATTGTACCCAGGGAGTGGATAAACCTGTGGACCCACAGCCCCTCAGGGTACCGGGTGCTATGCCACTGTTCCTCGCAGGCCCGCAAATGATGTCGCGGGTCGGAAGTTCCATGATACTTAAGCGTACTGCAGGGTCCTTCGTCCTCTTTAAAGCGTGCCCACAGGGCATCCGCCACGCACTCCCATCGCAACAGAGTGTTGCAGTGATTTTTCCACCACCGTGCCGACGTTGACTGCAAGGCCACATCCAAAAGTTGCATCCGGCTTTCAGCTGGGACCATGTCTTCCACCTTGGTAATAAAAGTATTGACTGCTTGCATGTTCGACAATGTGGGATATCCACGGATCTCAGTCCCTACCCATCGGACTTGGGCAATGGAGGCACATCTCCTCGTGGTGGTCTCATACCCCCCTTGCTGCCAGTCTTCCCAAGCGAGTTCGGAACCAAGCTCCGAGCTCTGCACACTCCGCCAACTGACAGAGCCAGTCGCAATCGGGTTAATATAATCTTCCCGCTTCCCTGCAGTCATCTGATAGAGATGGACCATCATCTGAGCGTCCTCCCGATTGTCCACCATTTCTGTATATCGCGGGCCCTGATACGGGTCGAGTGGCTGGGTGACCCGTACCTCCCCATCCTCAAAGATCATCAGCTCCTTCTTAAGGTCGATGATGGCGTAATTCTCAAAAGCCCAATCAATGCTGAGTAAGGCAGGATAGGGATCCTTGTCGCCCATGATATCAATAACCTCAAAATCGGTGTATGTCTTCACCCCCACAACGTCGACCTCGACGCCCTCGAGCCGGCCGATTGGTAAAATGCAATACTGGTTCGCCATCTTGAGTTGGATAGGTGAGTAGGCCAGCCGTGGCCTTCCAAGAGCCTCCCATGTCTTTCGTGGCATAATGTTGACGTCGGACCCCAAGTCCAACATGGTGTTGCTGATTTGGAACCCTGCGACCTACGTGTTAAGCCGGAATTCTTTGCCTGTTCGTTGCTTGTTCCGCTTGACACGCTGTACGTATTGAGGGCCAGCATCCGCCGGATCTCTAAGTTTTGTGTGCCCCTGCAGTGCTCCGTCCAAAGCATACTTGAGCTGCTGCCGCAGCGCAGCGCTGTCAACAATCCTGAGGAACAGCCGGAGCCAATCCTCGACCACCGTACCTGCGACGTTCTGTGCACCAGCTTCCAGCAGCACGGGCTCCTCCAAACCTCACTCGTTTCGCAACTGGGCGAATGCCTCAACTGCCTCCTGGAAATACTTCTTCTGGACTTCGGGCCTGATCAACTTCTTCGGTGATGCCGGCCGAACCACTCGCGCTGGCTCCTTCCTGTGGGCGTCCTCTCCAGTCTTCTTTCCCCCCCTCGTCACGATTGCGACGTTCTACAAGTCTAGGGTGGCGGTCCCTCGCGGCTCTGAGTTTATCAGATTCGCTCCCCTCTGCCTCGCCCGTTCTTCCCACTTCTTGATGAGTTCCAGACAGTCTTCTGTAGCGTGGGCGTTGACCCGGCACTGGGAACACCAGGGTCGTCGCGGAAGGGGACATTCTCGAGCCACTTGACCCTCCTGGTCACAGTTGTAACATTTTACCAGACCGCGTCCGCCTGTGCGGCCTCCCCGCATACCTCCGCCACCTCTTTCCCTTGGAGCCTCGTTCACCCTGTACGAGGGACGATCCAGTCGATCTGCGAGTGTGTCAAGCGCCCTTCACTGCTTAGTGTTGTGAGTCGTGGACACACAAAATTCGCAGTATACATTATTCGGGACCGTGGAGTACTTTTGTAATATCGGGCACATCCGAGGAGGATGCCCCAGCGTCCAGAAAATCTTGCAGTACTCCGTGGTGGAGGAACCCGGTTGCGGTGGGAACCCTGCGTAAGTCTGTTGCGGCTGGTAGACTCCCTGCGGGTTCATCGCCGCGCCACCCCTTGGTGGTGGACCCCCCTGGATTGATGCGACCGAGGGTCCTGCTCTTGCGCCGTGCAACCGAGGACACTCGGTTGCTACGTGGCCCTCGACCAGGCAATGAGTACACCAAACATTCGGTCGCGCTGGTCTCACTGGTTGAAGCTCCTTGAGCTTTTCAGTCAAGCTGGCAATCTGGTGTTGCAACCCTATCAAAGAAGGATCTTGCGGGGCTGCCCCCCCCCCCCTCCCCCGATATTCCTGGGGGTAGCCCGCCATGGCTTCAATCTTCATGGCCTGCTCCAAAGCGTCCTGCAGGTTATCAATCTTCTGCTGAGTGAGGGGGGTTCGTGTCAAGGGGAGCAGAGCCTTGATGAACCAGTCCCTCTGGTGGTTTGGATCGATCGGGTAGCTAAGTTTCCCGATCGCGTCCTTGAATCACCACATCAACTCCCACACTGTCTCACCTTCCTTCTGCTTAATTTCCCACAGCTCTGACAGGCCCTGCTGGTCTTTCTGGGGAAGCTTGAATTCACGAACACAATCCCGCTTCACGTCCGCAATTACGGGGTTAGGATGAGCCTCGGATCACTTGATAAACCATCGCAGAGCCCTCTCTCTGAGCGTGGTTTGGAATTCTATTAAATTCCCTGCATCTGGCATCTGGCGAGCCCTCCATATGGCTTCGCACAAGTACCAGTGTTGCTCTACATCATCATTTCCCCGGCCAGAGAACTCTGGATACCGGGTGAAAGATCCAGCCATGTGTACTTGCGGAGAATTGACCAGGATAAAGCCTCCAGGTCCTGGTTGCGTAACGGTCCCACTAGGAAAAATACCACTACTAGTAACACTGCTGTTACCGGACATTACTGACACTGATGAACTATTGTATGACCGACTCAATGCTTGTAACTGAATAAAAATATTACTTAAAGGTTGATACAGTACCAGGGGAAGGTCGGGATCCTGGCCATGCAGAAGGTGAGAAGTAGGGCTGCCTGGAGGGGTGGGTGACGTCTGATCTTGAAACATCCGTTGCATCACGCCGTGCCATTCATCATCGGAACTCTCTTCGGGCTGCATCATTCCATTATCTTCGCTAGTCGCAATCTCTCTTTCTCACGTCGCTGGGCTCCCATGCACCCACTGCACTTCCACTGCTGTCCCGTTTCCTTCCCGGGTATCCAAACCCATAGTTCCCGTCCTCTGAGGTGCCTCCTTCTGATTTTTCCTCTCGATCTCTCTTCTCTTCAAATCTCTCATTACCCTTCTTCGCCACCTATCGGCGATCTGTGCCCGCCGATGTGCACGTCGCTCCCGCAACTTGCATGCGGCCTCAACATCCATTCCCCACCCCCACTTTCACATTCTACACAGCATCGGTTCCCTCAACCCTTCCCCCAGCACGGGAGGTTTACGCTTCCATACTCGTTTTGTGGAATTCAATCAACCCTTCGTCCACCATCAGAGCCTTGACCCACAGCGGAATCTCTTTCAACAGCTTCCCTCTTAGCCCTGAGTGGAAAACAGCCTCGGCTTTCGAGAAGGATTGATAGCACTCAACAGCAAACTCCACAGTGTATCCTTCCAACGTGGTCCTTACCCAGAAATCCACTGCGCGGGTTAGTTCAGTGTCTACCCGATGGAGTGTCACCAGATCTACGTGCGCCCACCTGCGGTTTATCTTCCGCAAGCCTTCTTGGGGCACCGTCGCTCGCAACCTCCGCAACCAATTTTAAAGGTCCGTAGGGAACCTCCCCCAGAAAATTTCGTACGTATCGCTGGCTGAGTCAGAGAAGAGAACAAGCTCCTTGATCGCCGCCTCCTTTTTCTTGGTCAGCTCTGCTTGCTGAATAATGAACTAGTCAAGATGATCATCCCACCATCGCCGTATCGCTCCTTCAAAAATCCTCGATACCATGATCTAGATCCCCTCAGAACATGCAGGTCCCGGCAACGGAACCATTTGTTGGCGAGAAGTCAGGTCTTGCGGACAAGACCCAGGTTCAAGAGTTGTGGCCAACAAAGGGGGTCCGGTGTAGTCTAGGAACACGATGGCATTTTCACCCTGCTCTGGGGAGCAGTGCGTCTCACCCGAGGCATGCCGCAACCACATGCAGAAGGGGATGAGATCAATGGCAAGGAGCAAGCCCGCAACTAATGAAGGATAGCGCATCCATTACATATACAGAGTTATATACGCAAGATCACTTAATGAGCATTCAGAAATTTGTAAATAAAATTTTAAACCAGCATAAACACATTACAAGCACATAGACATCTTATTGAGACAGCAACCTTCCATTATATTAATCTCTTGGCAGAACACATGATTACATGGCATTCTCTCTGATAGCTTACAAATGTGATACAGATGGATTTCAGAACAAAAAGGTAGAATAGAGAAGATAGAGAGCCATAGGAAGGACATGCATGATTCCTCAGCAGCTGATCTGTGCGTCTTTCCCTGTCTCGAGCCTCGCAACCTCTTCAGCATCCTCCTTGTTCCAGCCAGGTGACTATTATTTATTCACCCGCTCGTGCGACTATCAGTTCCTCTATGGCTCTACTTCGGCTTCTCCCGGCTTCTCTCCTGTTATCTACGTGTTCTACTTTCTGTCTTCTGCTGTGTGTTTCCCTCATCTGCACTTGT
This sequence comes from Pinus albicaulis, assembly GCA_034641835.2. NCBI lineage: Eukaryota > Viridiplantae > Streptophyta > Pinopsida > Pinales > Pinaceae > Pinus > Pinus albicaulis. Next base: position 2,059,077,339 of record CM076575.1, read on the forward strand.
CCCTGTTCTATCTCCAGCTATCGCATGCTTCTGCACCACCTTGATAGCTCCGCGACTCCTGGTAGTTGCGGCGCGGTCGCGGTTGCCATGTGTATTCATTCCGCAACTCAAAAAGGGTCAAAAATTCAAAATGTCTTAGCCAAGATTTCAAAACTAAACAAAAACAAGGGCCCCAACATAACCATTTTTCTTTCCAAGTGGAACTAAATTGGCAACGCAGTCTGCATATCAGATAGGAAAGATAATGTGAGCAACTAGAATTTTATCTAATTCTGCTCCTAGGGTTGGGTTTAAAGGTCTCTGTCTTTGCTTGACAGGATTGGCTTCCCTTTTAAGAGGTATAGAATGACTAACCAAAGCAGGTTCAAAACCCTTGAGATCGTGATAAGACCATGCAGATAGATATGAAAACTCATAAAGGAAAGAAAATAATTTCTCCTTTTCTTATGGAGAGAAATGTTTTGATAGATTTAACATTTTAGGTTCTTCATTAGTTCTGATATTTACTTGATGTTGGAGCACGTCCCCCTAGGATACTTTTTCGGTTAATATTTTTTAAGTTTTGTTTTACGTGCTGCACATAGATGGTCAAAGGGGATTTGGAGTGGGTCAAAGTCCCTTAATTATTATAAAGGGCTAAAGCGAAAACCATGAGTCTCAAACCATGTTTTGAGACCATGGTATGTGTGTGTTTTTGATAATATAAATATGTAAGAGTTGAGTAAAGAAGGATATCAAACAATGAAATTTGGGATCAGTTTATGTGTCTTTGTTAGTCTGGGTTTTTTTCTGGGAAGAAAGGATCCTGCTGGCTATGTGCATGGAAACCTAAGTCCTGAGTTGTGTGCGGACTCTGTTGCTGTGTGTGAAGAAAGATAGATTGTACTGATTTGAAAATATCTTAATAAAGAAGGTGTTATCACCAAATTGATCTTGATTGTTTGCTCATCAAACAACTCAGTGTAACTGTTTCAAACCACTTCTAATTGAATATTAGCATCTTCAGTTTGAGAGGGCTCTCTCAATGGGGTTTTATGATTTTGAATAAGGATAGTACTAGATGGCTAACTCTATAGAAATTGTAACTTTTTTTTTATGATTGTAGGTTTAAAAATGCAGGCTTGTTATCATTGGGCTTATGGAGTCAACAATCAGTAGTTTAAGTGACAATGGTTCTTCACATGGAAGCTGAGGCATATAGAGGTTTTAGATAGAGACAACTCACACACACAACATAAGAAAACAAAGTCATTTCACCACTAAAGGAAGTCAAAGCATAATATTATGAATTCTAAGTAATTAGAGATGAAATCTACTACAAGTGATCAAACATAAAAATATATATCAATAAGATATCAAAAACCTCATGAGAATCTTAGGTCTGGAAAGAAGAATGTCACTTTTTATTGCTGATAATAGTCAAAAACATACAAGCAACAATTTGGTGCAAATTTTCTCCAACCCTTTGCTTCTTCGATCTTTTGTCTATAAATAGACATTATTTACAATAAGGATTATCTAGCTAGTATCTAGATTCTCGAATTCTCCTATCACACCTTTCATAACTGAAATCAATAACTTACAACAAAAAACTGACATCTACCTTTTTAAAGAAACCAACTCCTAATAGGACTCTATCTCCTATTTATTACACTCCTCTATCCTATTTTTGAAATAGTTACATGATGGTTACACAATGAATATCACATGCTGGAAGGACACATGACCAAGTTCACCACCACTTTACATATTTAAAACACCCCTAGATTTGTGGAACATAACCTTGACTTTTAGGAATGGATGACCTTCATCTTCAACACTGTTTTGATTGATGACATGGCTGCATGGCACTCCCTTTGAGTCAAAAATATCTACTAATAAGGTCCTCTAACATGCTGGAGGTCTCGATCTAGAAAAAACTGCTTTTAGGATGCTCAAAATCCTTCAACAATTGCTCGTTACGAAAACAGGACGGCTTCGTAGCGATTTTTAGTAGAGTGGGAAAAGTGGCTTTTCCATTTGTCTTCTTCACTTATTTTTTGTTCCATAGTCTTCATCATGTCATAATACCTTACCATCATGGATCCCTCTCCTTAAAATATGCAAAAAGGCACCTACATGTTTTTTCGTAGTGTATTTCTGGCTTCAAGCTTGAGGTACGCTACGAAACTGTGTAAAAACCAGAAATTTCTCCTTTCAAAATTATCTTCAAAAATTGACCTCCAGCTGGAAAATTTGGGTTCTCTGCATGTAATGAACCTCCTAAGGCATATTCAATCTCAAATTATTACTCCTGTGGTGTTTCTTCCTCATTTACAATCAGTTGGCTAATGGGCTCTTCTACCATAGTCATTTTCAACCCTTTCTTTTCCAACTCCTCATGAATCAGATCCAACTTCTCTTCAAGATCTTGCACTTTGTCCTTTAATTCCCTGTTCTTGGATTGTAGGTGCAGGTTTATCTTTTTGATGTGTTTGACTGCTCCCCTTAGTGGTTGAGTCCACTTTATCAGCCTTTCTGTATTGTCGAAGGTCTTTGAGATACTTGTGACTTGATCTTCCCATATTTTCCTCATCTGTTCAAACTGAACCTTCTCAGCTCTATGCTTCTTTGCTTCTTGCTTCAAGGCTGATGTCTCCTTACCTACCTCCTCCAACTGCTCCTTAAGCGTTTCAATTTCTGATTTTTCACTAATTTTCTCTTTACCCTTATTTTTTTTTATAACCAGCTTTTCTTTTGCAGGTGAAGAGAGATCTATGATGCTTGGTGGCTGAGTAGTTTCACTGACCTTTTGAGTCTCTTTGAAACTTTCCATGACCTTTCTTGCATGTCTGGTCATTGGATTTCTAGGTTGAAACATGAAACCAACATCATCACCTGCAAAATCTAACTTTTTAGCTATCTTAACTTTCTTCAACTTTCTTCCTCCATCTTCAATGTCTTCAGATTGGAAAATATGAGTTTCTTCAAAGTCAATTGCATGCAAGATGTCCTCTAAGTTACCCTTAACCACTATTTGGCTTCTAGTAACTCTCTTACTGCTTTGTTTGCTGACTGTTTTCTTTTGTTTTGCAAGCATTGTTTTAGGTGTGTCAATCTTCTGCAAAGGCTTTGTCTCCATGCTCACTGGTTATGGTGGGGATGATCTATTCCCTTCTTCAACTTCCTCTGCCACTATTGGTGATGAAATATTTCTAGGTTTGGAAGCTTTTTTAGGAGTGACAGCATCAACTTCAAAACCACTCATGAACATAAAGGAATTCCAATCTCTGTCTAGTCTCTTCAACTCCTCTAACACCAAAAACTTAATCAAACCATGGTGAAAGAGAGAAGTTTCATTGCCTTCTATTTTAACTTGAACCTTATCTAACATTTTACCTAGACTTCCGTATAAATAAAAGGGAAAGTCAAGTGACCTCTTACCCACAAAATTTAGAAGAAGCCTAAGGTGGTAGGATTAGACCATGTGAAACCTTCCTTTACAGGTAAAATACTTTTGAATGATCATTAGCAACTTTGAATATTTGTCCTTAATGAAACTCCTAGGGATAGAATTTGTTAGATCAATTTCACTATGCTCTGGTTTGGTGAACTATTTGCAATCCAGAATGGTGAACTTTATGCATTTAAACCATTGTTCCCCTCCTCTAAGGATTCCTGTTGTTGTAGAAATGTTGTCTGGTGTCACTGTGAGGTTTAGCGTTCCCACCTTTGAAGTTGTTCTTGTGAAATTATTAGAAAAATCCTTGGAAACTTGTAGATGACAACCCTGCAGCCTTTGACAGAATTGCAAGCAACTTGCTCTTCTAAATACCTCCATGGTAGTTGGGTCTTCATTGAGAAAATTCATGTCCATGGGCTCATAACTATGGAAATGACCACCTTTATTTTTTTTCTTCCTTGCAGCCATGGGTGCTTTATATCTTCTCAGCTTTGATTGCTTGATAACACCTGCAACCTTTGAATCTGCCAACAACCTGCTTGGTTCGATGAAGCAGCTCTCCATAAATCCAATAACATGCAAAGATAAAGCAGAGTATAATTGGTAATTGTTTATGGTTTAAATGACAAATCATGCATTAATCATGACACATGCATGCTAAAAAGGGTAATGATGACCTCAAACATGGCTTTGTACTTTTAAATTAACCCTAACAAACTCGAATGACCTCCACCCTGAGTCCTCCAATCATGAATTGACACTTCACATCAAGTTTGACAAGATAGACAAGAAAACAATTTTCTGTAGCATGATTATTTTAAGTTTTGACTGTTTCGCTACGAAACTATTAGGAAGTTTCATAGCGAAAACTGCTATTTCACTATATAAAATGCTATGAAAAATTGTAAAACTCACTTAAGCGCCCTTTTTAAATTTAAATTCTTGAGGAATGAAAAATGACACCATATGATGACTAATGGAACATGACATGACCTAAATGGAGGTGGCCTTGAACCTTAGGATAGGTTAAACATGTAAAAAATGAAATTTTCCTATACCAACTTGAAAGGATTAAGTGGACCTTATCCTTTTGATAAATGAACTGTATGACCATGTCAAGTAGTGTTTCACAATTTTATAAGTGATAATAGAATGGATTTTGGCGAAATCATACAGTTATGTGATTTGATGTCTTAGATTATTTGTTATCTATTGTAGATCTGGATCTATTCTATTGTTGCATATTTACTTCAGTGAATGGGTTAATTGCATTTGTGCGTAGGTGCTAGTTTATGTTAAGTAATTAGATCTGAATGAAGTAAAATTAACTATTGCACGTGGACTTATATCGAAGTAGTTTGTGATAATCTACTAAAGGATTAGATATGCTTACCATTGACTGTGTGTGAGAAAATATGTTATATTATCTGCAGTAATTTTGATTAGATCTACCACATCAAAAGCTCCCTCAGGGTGCGGAAACCTGGTTACAGCACCCCCCCCATACTGCTTCAGGTGAGACTTTGGTCTGCGCAAGAAGATCACTACCAAAGGGCTAGTAGTTGGAGGGTTTTTTTGGTTACACAAATACTCTGAACTTGGGTTAGGACCCCTTAAGCCAACAAATGGTTTTGTTTCATGGACCAGGATCATTTTGAGGGAGAGTTGATGTGGCACCCAAAAAAGAACGAACTACAAGATTGGCTTGACAAGAAGATACGTGAATTTGCAATCTAAGAAAACAAAATCTCTAAATTGTTTCCTAAAGTTTGGGCACAAAGGTATATCTACACAGAGGTCCACGAAATGTTATTTGCTTCCTTTGCGACCAAATTGCATGAGTGGTTGTCTCGGCTTGCTAAATTCTAAACCTCCGCAAAGGACGACTCGATCACTCAGTGGAAGCTATAGTTGGTACAACAGTTGGAGAAATATAGAAACAAGATCACCTATGCAATAGATCACTGGATCGATAGTGTTTTGGGAGGATTTGTGACTGAATTCTCTATTGATCAATTTTTATCGTATTCTTAAGCTGAAAGGATATTTTTCAAGGGCTCTAGAGGTAAGTTCCTGTGCTTTCTGAAACTGTGGATTAAAATGTTATTGTGTGAAAAAGGTACTCTATGCAACCATATTGAGTTAATGTCCCATAGAGGCCCGACTAAGTGCAATGTAAGAACTTACAGAGTAGATCTAGAAGAAGGTTTTTTTTATAGCACTCTCAAAGGTAATTCTAACAGTGACGAGGAGTCTAAAATCAGTAGTTCTGGTGAATCTGCTCACTCGGAAGAGGAATTGCAAGATCAGGCTAATCTTGGTTCATTGGCCATAGTTCAGATCCCATCCACTCCACTCCCAAACTCATCTCACTCTAACAATACTTCCAACCCACCTCCACCCCCACCACTAGATGGCGATATGGCCACTTCCACGAAGTTACCTAATTTGTGTGGTATCGGGAACGAAGACATAGACCAATTTTGGTTTTTTACAGACGTTGTATGGACAAAACAACATATTAATAAATCTCAGATGGCTACTGATTTTCAAGACCGTGCACTGGATTGGTACATAAGGTATGTGGTGACGAACCCTAATGCAACTATTGATAATCTGAAGGTCGCATTGGAGGAACAGTTCAAAAATTCAAAATCGTATGCTCAATAAGTAATTTAGTTGAAGGAGATTTTCCAAGAATTAAAAAAATTCGTGTGGGAAGCGGATCAATGGTTGAAGCACACCATCATAGATGGAGGATTTACTATTGATGGCACACAGCACAAAGAGTGTTTCATTTCCATGCTACTACCACATCTACGCCAACCCCTGAGTCAGTAGAAGATTGCAACATAGGCTGAAGTTGTAGAGATTGCAATGAAGCTAGAATCCTCTCTAGTACCAGGTGCGTAGATTGAGGCCCAACAGATCCAAATCTAGTTAGAGGCAATGAACTTAGAAATACAAAGTTTTCACAAAGATAAAGGAAAGAAGGTATGCACAGATGTATGGTGTATATGTGTAATGTTTTCGAGCATCACAAGGATTAGTGCCTCGTATTCAATGACTATCTAATAGTCTAAGGAACAAGCCCGATGAAGTGCGCGATAGGAACAATTGCAATTCCTATGCTATGGTGCATGATTTTTCAAGCAATGGGTATGAACATGACATACTTCTACCCAAGGATTGGTAAATATATCCCTAAGCTTAAGCAACTATTCTACAATTCTTTCTCATCAGTGGGACATGACGAGCAGCACTGTCGCAACTTCAATTTGATGACTGACCAAGCTGATCTATATAGGATGCATGCAGAACCAACCTCACCATCATCCCCATATGGGCATGGTGGATTCTAAAGTAGATGACAAGGAAGAGAAGGAGGAGCTGGTAGAGGAAGGGGGAAACTCATCTATTATAATTGTGGAAATATGGGTCATTATGCGTGCGATTTTTCAAACCCAACACAACAGTCTTGCAGGTATTGTAGACAATTTGATCATGTTACTGAAAATTTCCATGTCCTGATTACAAAAATGTAGGAACAAAAATCACAGAATCCCACTCAAAATATTCAAATGGTAAGAACTGAGTTGTGCGAAGCAGAGCCAAGTGTGAATATCATTAGTAGGAGTGGTGCAACCATCAGTGAAGACAAAGGGACAAAGCGTGATACTGGTCTCTAGATCCAAAAATCACCTGAAAGGAAAAAAGGATTCAACAAAAAGAGAGAAAAGGAAACCTTTGTATAAGAAAAGAAGGATTTCACAATGGTGGGTGCCTCAACGTCTAGAGCATCAAGTAATCCTATGGATGTGGTCGAAGGAAATGAAGAGATAAAGTGTTTCCTCCAAGATTGTATTAAATTGTTGCATAAAGAAGGCAATCGAGAACCTCCAAGCGTTAATAGACAACTACGTAGAGAAAGAACAACCCCGGATGGAGTAGAAATATGTTAATAAGACTTATAAGAATAAAAGAAGAACTGGGTGGGAAATGTTATTGAAAACTCAGATTGGTTCATACGAGATGGATCGGGTCATTATGGATCTAGGATCTAGTGCGAATTTCTTACCAAAGTAAACTTGAAAATGAATGGGAGAACCTAAGTTGGAGTGGTCCACTATCCAGCTACGCATGGCGAATAAAAAAAATATTATCCCATTTGGAAGGCTCTCACAAGTAGTAGTGGATATCGAAGGAGTAAGGGTACTCGTAGACTTTGAAGTTATCCAGATTGTTGATGATACCGACCCCTATCCTGCGATGTTGGGTTTGGATTAGGCTATCGATGTGGGTGGCATCATCAACCTCAAGCATAGAAGTATGGTGTTTAAAAGTAATGGAACCAAGGTTTTGGCCCCCCTAGACCCCGCAAAGGAGAAATATATACAGATTCGGTTTGCGCAGATGATAATGTCGATCATATCTATAAGTTGACTGCATGGGATGAAGACTAGATCAACTTGCCAGCGGATGGAAGACTTAATTGTGAGAAGGATAGCTCCTACTTTTCATTCAGAGGAGGAACTAGAGAACTGGAAGAACTGGTTGCATGAAGTCTCTACGTTTCATTGCAATCAAGTGACAAAATATCTTCGACACATATCCTTAAAGGTATGAGATTTTCCTTATTATGATGGTCTAATTACTGTTAATCTATTTTTAGAAGAAATTTAAAAATTTGTTCCAGAAGCACAATGGTTCCATGCACTTGATATAGCTTTGCGCTCGACCCCAGCACGTTGGTGGGAGATGCACAAGGGTAACTTGGCTAACTTGGGAGAATGCTCCAACATGATGCGTTTGCGATTTGAGCATCCAAATACCAGAATGGGAGAGGCCTATTCCAGAAAATATGATCCTCGAAAACATCTAGCTTGATGGACTGAATCTTGGGGAAAAGAACCAAATCCAGAATGGGTGCATATATTCATCCACACTTTGGGGAAGGTTCCCACATACTGGTACCTCGAAACTGAGTTGCACTGAGGAACCACTGAATGGAATTCACTAACAAAAAATTTCATCCTAACCCTTAGTTTTGAAAGTGGGTTTGAATTCCTGGATGAGGCACTGTAGGATATTCAGGAAGTCATATTTGACACCACAAAATTGTTGGTTGAGTGCGGCTTGCTAGGATGGGATGTGAAAATGAAGGACATCGTTCACTGTCAAAATTTGTCAATTGAAGATAATGTGGAAGACCAAAGGAAAATTACGATCCCTGAGCCTGAAGGACATTGCATAGTTGATGGGCCTACGATTGGGTAACTAGATGTAACTAAGCCTCTGAAGATTCCACAAGTCAATATTGGTTCATAGGAATAGACGAAATTAGCAAAGATAGGGGACTACTAGGATGACGATACAGTGGGTAAGGTTGTTGAGCTATTGATTAAATATCAGGAGTTGTTTCCTATGAAATTTTATGCGTTGAAGGGGATTGTAGGAGATCTCGGGGTAATGAAGATCAACTTGACACCAGATGTGTGACCTGTGAAGCAGCGCCCATATAGGCTAAATCCCAAATACAAGCAGAAGTTCAAAGAGGAATTGGAGAAAATAGTTGTTGCATGGATCATAGAACCAGTGGAAGAATCATATTAGGCAAGCCCTATGGTGGTGGAGGATAAGAAAACCAAGGGAGAAACAAATATTTATGTGGATCTGCGCAAATTGAATGATGCTTGTGTGCATGACCCATTCTTGACCCCATTTTATGATGAAATATTGGACAATGTGGGAGGGTAGGAGGCATACTTATTCATGGATGGTTTCTCAGGATACCACCTGATAAGAATCGTGATGGAAGACAGAATCAAGACAACCTTTGCAACAAAGTGGGATCCTTTCATTACATAAATAATGCGCCAACTATCTTTTCGCGCGTGGTAGTAGCTGCGTTCAAAGAATACATCCATAAATTCTTAGATGTATACTTTGATGAATGGACTGTATTTGGATTATTGAAGAAGCATGTGTTGAGCCTGCCCCTGATGCTGGATACTTACAGGAAGTATTAGATCTCGCTCAATCTGAAAAAGTGTATATTTTGCTTCCCATTCAGGATCTCGATAGGTCATATTGTTTGTCAGCAAGGTTTGATGGTGGATCCAACAAATATCGTTGTTATTTTTATCCTGGAAGTTCCTGCAAATTTTAAACAGTTGCGCTCAATTTTGGGGCATACAGGGTACTACCGGAAGTTTATTCAAGGCTACGCGTTGATCACTGCGCCCATGGAGAAGTTGTTGAAGAAGGATGCCTCATTTTGCTGGGACAAGGACTGCCATAAAAGCTTTGATTTTCTTAAGGAAAAGATGGTCATTGCACCAATATTGGTCTTTCCAGATTGGACAAAGGAATTCCATGTACATGTCGATGCCTCCTGCATCGCACTAGGAGTCGTCTTAGCGTAGCCAAGATCTGGGGATATTTACCACCCTATTGCATTTTCAAGTAGGAAATTGTCAAGTGCGGAGCGAAACTACTTGACGACAGAGAGGGAAGGATTAGCTATGGATTAGCTATGTTCTATGTGATGTAGACGTTATGCCACTATCTATTGGGAGGTCATTTTAAGATGCTTACTAACCACTCTGCTCTAAAGTACCTTATCAACAAGCATGTGTTGGGGGGGAATATCTACAGATGGCTGTTTTTATTTCAGGATTATGACTTTGAAGTAATTGTGAAACCTGGGAGACTGAATGTTGGATCAGACCATCTGTCGCGAATTGATAGTGGAGAAGAGACAACTAGCTTGGAAGATGGCTTACCATACGCACAAATATTTTCCATTAGAGTAGTCATTGATCACTTTGCGGATATTATTCATTTTTTTACCACTGGAAGTGTTTCCACGGAATATACGTTGAAACAGAAGAAAGAGATTGTCACGCACACAGCTGATTTTACCTTGATTGCTAGCCAGCTATACAAAATGGGCGCAAATGAAGTACTCAGAAGGTATGTGTTGGAATTCGAAAGATGTGATATATTATTTGGGGCTCATGGAGGAGTTGCAAGAGGTCACTATGCAAGCAAAGAAACTACGTTGAAGATTTTATGGGCTAAGTTGTGGTGGCCCATGGTGCACAGTGATGCACATGAGTATTTCCGCACGTGCAATGTATGTCAAAGGATGGGGAGACCATCACGCAGAGATGAGATTCCCTTGCACCCACAAGTGACTTTGCAAGCTTTCGAAAAATGGGCCATATATTTTGTCAGACCTATCAACCCTCTAGGAAAGAAGACAGGTGCACGCTACATAATCACGGCGAAAGACTATGTGACCAGATGGGTTGAGGCTAAGCCTGTGAAGGATTTTAGTGTAGAAACAGTTGCACACTTCATCTTTGAGAACATATTGACTCAGTTTGGGTGACCTAAGATTTTGATGAGTGATCAAGGTACGCACTTTGTGAATGAAACTATTCAAGCTTTGACTGAAGAATTCTAGATTCATCATTAGAAGAGTACTCTGTATCATCCACAGGAAAATGGTGTAGTGGAAGCTTTTAATAAGAGGTTTGAGGTTGCGTTCACCAATATTTTCAATGCTAATAGAAATGATTTGGATGTGCACATACCTTCGGTTCTCTGGGTATACAAAACCACGTACAAGAAGTTGACAGGAAATACACCTTTCATACTGGTGTATTGGTAGGAATTTGTTATGCCTATGGAGTATATTGTCCCAAGTTTGCGCATTGCAGCAATCACTAATATAGTTGAGCAATATATTATGTAAGAGCGATTGTCATATTTGGTCGCGCTGGAAGAGGACTGATTCATTGCAAGTTTCAATCAACATGTGCAAAAGGCATGCTAAAAGGCTTAGCATGACATGCACATTAGACAAAAGATCTTTAACGAAGAGGACTTGGTTTTGTTATATGACAACAAGTTTGCGCACCACCTAGGGAAGTTCAAAATGCATTGGCTTGGGCTGTATATTGTCAAGGAGATCAAAAAGGTAGGTGTGGTACACCTAGACACATTAAGCGGAGAAGACCTTCCTAGGTATGTAAATGGAAGTCGGTTGAAACCGTACATGGATGACCCTCTCCCTGCTTGCACCAAATGACTATATGGTCGGAAGTACGAGTCTGTGCAACAAGACAGGTGAATGCGTAGATAGGTGAGATGATCGTGCAACAGTTGTGATAGAAGGTTGAATCAGTCACAGAGGTGCCAGAATATAGCCATTGGAACAATAAATCTAGACAATACAACATTCTTACCATTTGGAGGAGTGGCTAAAATGTATTTAAAGAGGAGATTATGCCAGATTTGGAGTCGTTTTAGCATTTATGGGGCTATATTAATGCACATTAGAGTGTTTAGGCTGCACCTATGCTATAAATATAATAGGAAGGGTCACATTAGTTCCCTTTAATTTCCACATGACTTGTTCTCATTTCACTCTGAGCGTTGTCTAAATCTTATGTCTATACTCGATCTTCTTTTTAAGGAGCAGTTGTGCCACCATGGATTGGGGTACCTAATTCCGGCAAGTATGGTTGCCACTAAAGCTAACCCTTCTGTGTCGTAGGCTGCGGAGGCCCCTGCGTAGGCCACTAAGACCCCTGTGTTGGTCACTGAAACCCATGCGACTGTGCCCCAACCGCAGAAATATAAGAAGGGGCAGTCCTTGGGGTCCCGAAAGTCCTATGTTGGTCGATCGCTACTGAGCACCAAAAGAGACTGATGGTCGAATTTCCCGAGACAATAATGGAAGAGGATTTCATGGAGGTTGTCGATCCCATATCATGGTTTCCCACATATGTAGCACCGTGCAAATCCTTGGTGAAGGTCTCAAAATACTGAGACAAGGTGTGGTCATATTTCAACATGTCGATGATCCCTGAAGACGTGCTAATCGACAGAGATATGTTCGTGAAGATCCCAGTTTTGAAGATGGAAGATTGGGACCCAGCTGACCAAGAGAAATTCCCTGAGCTTACGCCTTCAATGTACCTGGAGAAGATCCCTTATGATGGTGGGGTGGTGAGGGTTTAACCGAAGTCCTTGGTGCTGGGCTAGCAGAAATCGGGGTTGTTGAAATTATTACATGTTCCTCATTTTGGGCACAACCCTATGAATGATATATGTGTGTGCTAGCTACTCGCCCTAGTGCATGATGACTACCTGTGGCTAGGAGGGCTGATTCTAATTAATTTTGCACTGATACATCATATCACCAACCTACCCAACCATGGGCAGGACCCTGCGATGGATTTTGGAAGAAAAAGCCAAGAGCGCAAAATTTTTGAGAATGTCAAGGAGAAATTCAAGGTCTCATGTAATACCTGGGGGTTCCTGGTCCCTGAGATAAATGACCTTGAAGTTCATATTGGCACACTGATTCTCGCGTGTAAGATTATGGAGAAGTTTCAGCTGAAGGAAGTTCCGACCCATGTAATTGTGTTAGGTAGGCAGTGTGAGAAGGCCATGAAATTCAACTCGTGTAATTACCCCTACGCTGAATTTTTGGCCAATATTTGAGAAGTACATGAGGAAGGCAAGCATTTCTATTATTCTTGGTTGCTGCTACTCATTGCGCTAATTAGGTGAAAGACGCAAAAGGACACCAAGTTCCCTGACTTTGAGCCGAACCTATGCGAATTTGCGTGCTATGCCACAATATGGATTTCTAAGACTCTGTAATATTCCGAATAGAAATAAACAGTAATATAAAGCACATAAACAAGAAAATACAGCAAGTAGAGAGGCATCACATGAACCAGACACAATATGGAGAACGCTGAGCCATTTTATTAAGTACTAAAAGATAAAATGAATACAAAGGTGATCAGAATGATGGCACCTTGGCTTGCACTAGGCAAGCGTAGAAATACTCTCGGAATATATCGTGAAATGGCTGCTCTCTCAATGACTGCATAATCTCCAAGATGCTGGTGTTGTTGTCGTGCTGCTACTGCTAGAATGGACTGAATCTTTTGGGCTGCTCTCCACCTCAGAAAATTCTAAAAATTTGGGAATGGCCTCTATTCCCAAAACCTAGAAAAACCCAGAAAGCTTTTCAGAAATGGCTGACCCCCGAAAATAGCTCCCTTGAGGCTTTGTGCTACTCCTCAAGGAGGGATGATGGCTTTGAATGAACGGCTCCAAAATCTGGTTCGTAACTCCACCAAAACATTGGAATAGGAAAGGGCTGGCCCCTTATCCACTATCCCGGGCTGAATCAACCTCAAACTCCCAATCTAGAACAACCTCTCCACACGACTGCGTGCTCCCTCTCACTGACTGTGTTGTCTCTTTGCGTGGGTGCTCCTCCTGTGATAGCTACAACTCCCACTGAAAAAATAAGGATCGAACTCCTCACCCGAGCAAGATCTCAAAGTCCCCCGGGGCTGAGGTTGGGATCTCCGAATGGAGACACCCGGTGTACTGAACAGTACTTGCAGACTTTGCTAAACAGTAAACGTGCTCAATGTCAAGAAGACAATTCCCAAAATGCATAATCAGAATGAATGAGAATGAGGAGGCCCTTCCTCCTTTTATTCTTGGTGAGCCTCTCCCTCACCTAGGCCCCACCAATCCCTGCGCTGCCACTTGGTCACTAGGCCCCACCTTGCTAATTCGATATGTCTCCTTAGTGACTTTAGGGAATGCTTTTATCCTAAGTGTGAGCTAAGTGCTCCTTCATCCACTTTATTTATATTTTAACTTTATAAAGGAAAAATTAGTCAAAATTAATATTTCCAATGAGCTGCTGCTAATTGGGAATATTACAGTTCTCCCCGCCAAAAATTTCTTGTCCTCAAGCAATGCCTGAACAAGCCTCCTCTGTAGCTGATGCTCCCCACCATCACTGTAAAATGTGCCTGGGTCCTAGATGTGCCACTGAATCTTCCCTATCCTTTGTATCACCCTAATATGGAGGGATCTCTTAATGCCGGGATCCCAAGCCATCCTGTCCAACATGAATCTCCACCTGCACCACTCACCATCCTGCCATGCTAATGACATCCACCACTTACATCAATGACTCGCTAAAGCCTGATGGAAGATATACATGATCTCCCCATGTAGTATACAACTCACCCTAAGAGTTTATCAAGCTATGTAGAGCTGTGATGCTCAAGTATCCTGCTAATCTCTTAGAGGTACCACCATGTTGATGGTGTGCTACTTTGATCATGAGATACTCCCTGTCATGCGCAGACTGTATCCTCCTCTCCTGAGACCTAGTGGCAGGAGATCTATGAGAGACAAGCTCATCCAGACCAGGAATCACCATGATGCCAATACCTACCCCTCCGAATGCAGCTCTGAACCTATGCAGCAACAGAGAAAGTCTGCCTTGCCATCTAATGAAGGCCTCTATGTACCCCCATGTGCCAACCCAACAGTGAACTAGATCACTCTCTGTCCTGACTCCGACCATCATGAGACAGAATGGGCTATCAATCAACTGAATCTCTGCATCCCATAGTCGGACTTGCTACACCATAGCTCTGACAACTGCGGGAATCCCTATGTGCCTCATCTCTAGTCCCTGATCGTGACCAATATAGAGGGTCCATATATCATGGGAAAATATGATGCATGCTAACCTGCCCTGTGTCAACCACTGTGTAGTGTCGATGACCGTTGGAAGCCATATGTGACAAATAGCCACCCCGTGAATGCAATCAATAGATATATATCTGATACTCGCAATTGAATCAAGGTATCTGGATCCCTCCTGTCCCTGCCAACCATCTCCACTGGATCTGCTATCCACCCTCTTGATAATGTGTCGATACATTGTCTGGAGCCCATACACATACTGGGATGCTACCTCTGTTTTACCCAGTATCCTCTTCTCATGCATGGTCTCGACATGCCCTGAGAAAAGAGTGACACATGTCTCCCTCATGACCCACTCCCCAAGCGTAGGCTTAGCAATGACTGATGTGCCACCGCTGCAGAGGATCATCTCATCACATAACCTGTGGTTGTCAACTAGTGCGCAAACCCAGTGCCACTTTTGAGAAGTCTCTCCCCTAGTGTGCTGAGTTTCATCCAAATATCTTGGGTGAGCCTCGCGTACCTTGCTGCTTATGCCCAAAGTGCCAAAGGACAACAAAAAAATCGACTGTGCCCGTGAGTGATGTAGAAAAGGGTTAGGTGCGTGAGTCGCCACAAATACCATCAAGTATCACTCATCTATCTCCCCATCGATCCTGGGTGAAATACCCCCAAAGGTAAGCCCGATTTCCCTGTCTGTGAGTCTCTTTGGAGGCAATACTCTAAGACCCTGTTGTGCAGCACCGTACGCCCCCGCATACCACCGATCATCCATGTACTCCTTAGCATGCCACTGCACACTAAGGCATACCCTTGTACACTGCTAGATACCCCCTACTATTGTTGTACCACACTGTATCGTCTTGTGCCTTGTCTGTGTCAAGGCATCGGTCGCTCCTCGCGTGTTTTCAATGTGATGTAGGACACTCCTACTCCACAATGCAGTCCAACACACTACGGTACACCACCATGCGACTCCATGTCCACCGGTAGTCCATTGCTCAATGCTAGAGGCTCCCACACATCCTTGGATGTGATGACCTAGAGTTTTGTCTCTACATGTCGGACCACCCCCCAATCGGTATCATCACTTCCACTGTCGCATTGCTATACCCGCTGACGAATGGATCATCAATCCAAACCCTCCCCGAGGGGTCTGAGAAGTGAATCTCCCTATGTGTCAGTAGTGATACCACCACTTCTCGGCTCCGCTATGACCTTTGTGCCCCACACAAAGGTGAAGAATCCTTGGCTCCATACAAGGAACCATCTGGTGGCTTGCCAATGCCACCTCCTCCGACAAGCTCCTGCCAAGGTATGTTGATCACCCTGTGACCCTGCGTATAAGTGTCATACCAAGACAACCTAGGGAGTCTGCCCATAAATTGGTTGGCCACTAGAGCTGAGCTAAACTCCCCTAGCGAATGTGAATGCTCAACTGCTAGGTCAACTGTACCCTCCAAGACATAGTCAACCGACCTGCCTAGGAAATGACAGGTAGTCCCGCCTAGATCCCAATGCGAGTCTGGGGTTCCTGTATTCCCAGCACCTGGAAACTCCTACTGAACTACACCCGGGTCCACCACTATCTCCATAACCCACTCCACTGGGTACCAACTCAAAATATCTCGCCATCCAACCTCAACATGTGGATGTTGCACCCTGTGCAACTCCGATCGTCTCATCCCGCTAACCAAGTCAAAGTATAAGATCTAACTAGGTGGCTTCGCCTCTCTCTCTCTCCAATGGAAAGAGGTGACCCAACAATGTTGCTAGCCCCGTCTATGCATGCCTAAAGGGGGCTAATCTGACACTCCAATGTGCCCTCTAGCTGTACCATTAGGGAATCCAGTCATTCCCCAATGTGGGCCAACTTGGCCACTGACTCGGCACAAACCACTCTTATGCCCTCTAGCTCCTTGTTCTGTAACAAAATAGCCTCTCGTACTGATGTGGCCTTCCCTTTCAAAAATAGAAGGTCAACTCGAAGTTGATCACACAATTATGTGCGACCATCGTCCAATACCTCTGTATCTCCTAGTGCCTCATCAAAGGTGGATACATCTCCTGGCACCTCACCCATTTGTCGCGTGCTGCTACCACCTGAAGACTTGGACACTACCCTGGTCATCACCTCAATGGATGGCACTACTGGGGTAAGCTCTACTCTCTCTACTAAAATTTCAACCGCTATGGTCAAAGAAGTCTCCAACACAAGTGACCCTTGCGTCATACTGGGTGTATCCACATGCTCCCCATGATCTTGTGTGCCATCATCCTCCAAGTGAGAGGTAGCCATTTTGATGGCTTCCCCCTCCGTTATTCGGTCAAGAGAGAAAGAGGTATCCAGCTTTTCCACCCGATCCTGAACCGTGCAATCAGTGGATCCATCATACGTTGGAAAAGGTGTCCTCCCAGTGGTACGCTGCAACTCTGAACTCTGCGTGCTAGACCCCCCCTTGTTCCTTCCTCCTTCATCCTGCCTGAGATGACAGTAATCTCTGAAGGGTAAAGCCACTCTGAAGTTTTACCCCATGGACTGCCATTCGCGGAAATAATCTCCAAAGGGTATATGATCATGTTGCCTACCTTTATCACTTGGTACTCGAGGTAAGAATGTAGGCATCGTGATCCTAGTTGGCCTACTGAAGGCTGGTGGGTGAGTGGCTGGTAAAGGTTGGTCACACTATTGTGAAACCCCCAAAGTCTCCCCAACTAGGGATTCCTGGTGGATGCTCTCATTCTTATTCTGTTGTTTGAGTCTTTCCAACATTCCCTTTTGTCCTTTGGATAAATCATTTAGGGCCTTAAAAATGTTACAAAAGGTTGCTTCCCCTTTTCTCTTTGACTCCCCCATATTTTCCACCTCTAGTTCCTTTGGTGGGTAAGATTTTGCCTACCCTCTTTGTTCATAGAAAAATATCTCCACAGTTGACCCAAGAATGAAGCTCTGATACCACTGTAATTTTCCAAATAGAAATAAACAGTAATATAAAGCACATAAACAAGAAACTACAGCAACTAGAGAGGCATCACATGAACCAGACACAATATGGAGAACGCTGAGCCATTTTATGAAGTACTGAAAGATAAAATGAATACAAAGGTGATCAGAATGATGGCACCTTGGCTTGCACTAGGCAAGCGTAGAAATACTTTCAGAATATATCGTGAAATGGTTTCTCCCTCAATGACTGCGTAATCTCCAAGTTGTTGGTGTTGTTGTCGTGCTGCTGCTACTGTTGGAATGGACTGAATCTTTGGGGCTGCTCCCCACCTCAGAAAATTCTGAAAATTTGGGAATTGCCTCTACTCCCAAAACCTATAAAAACCCAGAAATATTTTCATAAATGGCCGACCCCCGAAAATAGCTCCCTTGAGGCTCTGCGCTACTCCTCAAGGAGGGACGCTAGCTCTGAATGAATGGCTCCAAAATCTGGTTCGTAACTCCACCAAAACACTGTAATAGGAAAGGGCTGGCCCCTTATCCACTATCCTGAGCTAAATCCACCTCAAACTCCCAATCCGGAACAACCTCTCCACAAGACTGCATCCTCCCTCTCACTGACTACGCTGTCTCTCTGCATGGGTGCTCCTCCCGTGATAGCTGCAACTCCCATTGAAAAAATAAGGATGGAACTCTTCACCTGAGTAGGCACTCGAATTCCCCCGGGGCTGAGGTTGGGATCTCCGAACGGAGACACCCGGTGTACTAAACAGTATGTGCAGACTTTGCTAAACAACAAGCATGCTCAATGTCAAGAAGAAAATTCTCAAAATGCATAATCAGAATGAATGAGAATGATGAGACCCTTCCTCCTTTTATGCTTGGTGAGCCTCTCCCTCACCTAGGCCCCACCAATCCCTGTGCTACCACTTGGCCACTAGGCTCCACCTTGCTAATTCGATATGTCTCCTTAGTGACTTTAGGGAATGCTTTTATCCTAAGTGTGAGCTAAGTGCTCCTTCACCCACTTTATTTATATTTTAACTTTATAAAGGAAAAATTAGTCAAGATTAATATTTCCAATTAGCTGCTGCTAATTGGGAATATTATAGACTCCCTCCAGAATCACAAAGAATAAGGTTTTCTAGATATTGTTCGACTCTACCTTATTTCAGGAAATCCAGTCAAAGATGCGGTTGTCATCGACCCTCTATGGAAAATATAAGCATGTCGCCAATTTTAAAGCCACCTTTCAAACATGCACATCCACACGAAGGGCATTATGGAAGGATTATGGTACAAACTACCATACAAGGTCACAGAGGATGACCTAGTGCACATAACAACGGAGTGGCCGCCTGCATGGTTAGAACTGTGCACCACTGGGGTGCCTCCTTGTCTGTACTTAAGACTCCAACCAAGCTACGCGTGACTAAGGAGACATAGAAGGACACTCAACATAAAGGAAATGACACAGAGATTGAGCCCGAGCCCACCAAAACGGGTGAAAAAATTGAATTGGAGAAGGAGGCAGAGGAGAAAGACGATGACGGCACCAGAGAACTTACAACGTAGACAACCAAATAAACTAAGAGAGGATCTCAGGCCTCCCTGGAACCACGCAAAAATAGTAAGTGATTCAAGTAGGCAAGGACAAAGGACTTGACCCTCACAGAAGATGACCTCAACAAGATTGAGAACATGGTCAATACTTCCACTGAGGACCTCTCGAATGATGTGGAAGCTCAATACAAATCATTACTCGAGGGTGTATAGTCAGGTCTTCAGAAGCTAAAAATGCAAGCGAGCGCGATTCAAGAGAGTGTGAAGAAAGTGAGCCTACAGCAAGACAGCGTGTATCCAATAATCGTCAGACAATAGAGCGTGCAACACATCATACCTAGTATGCTAATTGATAACCTAGTTTTTCATGTCCCAGGGCTGACAGTTATAGTGGAGCAGCCTGACTTGTGCGCTAATGTGAAAGCTTGTGCAGAGGTTGGCATCGATCTGGAAATGCTACTGGGAGTGTTGTGTCTCATTTGCAATTTCATTTTCAAATTTTTCTCAAAATATTAAAAAAAAAATTATATATAATGTTTAAAAAAAAATGAACCAAAAATTCCATATGACGAAAATGATTAGTATGTTAAAGCATTAACATTGTGCTTCGGAAGATGTGTAAGGTGGGTCCGACCCTTGGTTTTAAAAAACGTGCAACTCACCATGCGCAAAGGAAAGTATGGCAAGTGAGACTTGATCAAAGGAAACCCGCGGGCACAAAAAGCCTGGCAGATAACTCTAGGTTGCCTCCATATTTGACCGTGATGTAAGCACGTGGACCTAAATCAACGAATCACATTCACTGTGGAGGGACACCTCCGAAGAGCCTGGCGTACCTAGGAGTGCCCCCGCGGTAACGTAGGAAGCCAGAGATAGTGTCAACAAGCGAGCCATCTCACTGTCCATGTCAGGTTCTCGTACATGTCTTGTCATGTTCCCCCCAAAGTCTCGTTGCACATATAAATAGTGAGTCAAAACCCTATTCTTTTCACCTGCGGGTTTCAATTAGAATTGTCCAAACCATCCAAATCATCTTGTTCCTCGTTTCTGAGTCCGTTCAGTCGCAACCCTAAGTAAAAACATGGCCCAACAATCATCATTGTCCAATTCTTCTATTCATATTCCTCTCATGGATACAGAGCAGGATGTAATGGACACTCTTTGCACATTAGAACATTTGCCTCTGTACCATCAACTCATTCTTAATCAACAAAATTCCCCTGTCTTCACAACTATGGTCAGGTCTAGATTCTTGTCTGCATGTGTCCCAAAAACTCATCGTTTCCAAGAATTCATACACTCACTAGAATCAAAATTATAACTCAACAAGTGTTTTGTAATGAACCACTTGGGAGAGAGTGTCTTCAAGGTTTCATCCCTGCTAATTCGTCAAGCCCTCTTCAACCCAGAGTCAGAGCCCTATGTTAGTTTTACTGAAGAGTCATTAACAACATATTATGAAAATCTTGTAGGGCAATATTACATGCAGATTTTATTCTTTCTGAAGCCAGAAAAAGGGTATTTTTATCAAGATGAAAAGGTATTTCCCTTGGAAATTTTTGATGCAGATGTTAAGCCTGTTTTACAATTTCTATCAAAAATACTTGGAAATGATGATGCTTCTCAAATTGATAGGTCAGTGCTTGGATTGTTTGCTTTGATGATGAAGCTTGAAGTAGTGTTGGACATCCCATTCTTTTGGCAGGAGAATATCAATTCTCAATTTATGAGCTTGACTCTCACAAGTTCTTTCAAGTTTCCCTCATTTTTTACTTATTTGTTCATGTATCAAAATGCAGAAGAGTTTTTGAATTTGGGGTTAAACATTAAGGATTCAAATAAGAAGAGGCAGTCAATATTTTTTTGGACTGACCTGATAAGAAATGAACCTAGTGATGGGGGATTATTTGATTTTTTTGCTTACTACCTGCCAATTGCCTATAAAATCTTGAATGGGACTGCTCCCCCATGTTTTCTGCCAAAGGCTCAGGAATTCCTTCAACTCAGTAATAGTTGCAAATGTGGAGACTGTTTTTTTTTAAAGATTATTCAAAAATTAGATTGTATGGTGCAGGGGTTGAACCTTATAAATTTCCTACTTTTTTCCCCATGAGAATGTTTGCTTTAGAATTTATTAGGAAAATCTTGAATGTGGACTAGATCCACTTTGCGCCAATGAAGAAAGGACCTTTGTTTAAATTACCCATGACTTTTGGACCTTTCATAGTGAATATGAGGCAAGTTGCAAAAGAAGCAAACCAAATTTTAGAATACATGCATCTATCACTAGGTGAAAAGTGGGTTTATGATCCACATCGGGTGATTTCCAAAAAAAGGGTTGAGAATGGTTACTTTTCTTTTACTCATGAGAGCAAGCCTGAAATTGAAAAGCTAGCTAATAAGGGTTTTTCAGGTATTGCCAGCACTAGTATTGAAACTCCTATTATCTCTGAGAAGGTGAATAAGAGGGGTAAAGAAAATAATGTTGATTCAGAGGAGGAGGATAAAGGAGTTGAAAAGAGAGCTAAACTGAGTGAAGAAATGCCATATGCACAGTCAATTTTATCAATTCAGTTGGGAGATATACAAAATACACCAGTTTCACCATCTAGGCATGAGCTTGTTCATGATCAGGTGCCATTAATTAAGAAATATTTTTCCCAAATTGCTGAGAATAATAAAAAAATCAGAGAAATTATGGAGGCACAAGCTGAGTCTCAAATCACCCCTGATCAGACTAGATTATTAACTGTTATGGATTTAGAGAAAGATTAGCTAAAAATTTCTTTTTCACACCCATCTGAATGTCAGTAGTGTCATCAAGAAATTTCAGGACTATTAATTTAATTGTTGATACCAGGAAGATTCCCTTACCTGATAAAATAAATTTACATATGCAAATCGGTTTATTGATTGTGAATGATTTGACTAAAACCAATGCAGTTGCAAGTAAATATGAAAACAGTTGGGGAAGGTAATCAAGTAGCTGAAGCTGGAGAAGGCCAAGCCAGAGCTCTCTCCACCCAAAATGAGGAATCAAATAAGATAATTTTCAAGACTAGAGTAGACCCCAATGATAGGTCAACTATGCAGAAGTTGCTGCAGAGTGAAGAATCAGAGATTAATGTGCTAAGAAAAAAGCTAAAGCTCCCTACTAGAGAACACCCAATGGCAGTTGAAGTAGTAGAAGTGGAATCCGAGAAAAAGCAACTTTTACAACAAATTTTGCAGAGGGATGAAGATATTTCTGGATTGAAAGAGACAGTAGCTAAACTATAGGGACAGATTGATTCACATGTTTGCACAATAGTTTTTTCATCTGAAACTGATGACCAAGCAGCTAAAATATCACAATTAATTACTGATTTGAGGATGGCAGAGATTGATATGAATAAATCCCAAAGTGATCTTGACACAACCATAAAATCTATATGTGCTAAGGATGGAAACATTAAAATATCAAAGGAAAATGCAGACAAATACAAAGCAAACTATCAATCATCTTTTGAAGAAATCAAGAATCTCAGAGAGAAGGTAAAGGGGAACATGTCCCTAATTCAAGCTAAACATATTCTTTGGAATGAAATTATAGGAGTAATGAAAACAATATGGGAATCATTGGTTCTAATTTCATAAGAAAAGAGTATAATCAGAGATCTACAAGAGCTTGTATTAGCTGACAAACAAAATATGCATGATAGAGCTCTATGGGCTAAGAAGTAATTAGATATTTTTAACTCCAAATCACATCAAGAACTGGGAGAACATGAGATTAAAGACAGAACATTATGTGTTCTAGAAATTAACAAGGTGGTGGTGAAGAATGCATACAGGAAGTCAGCAAAAAATAAGTTGACAGAGATCAAGCAAGCGGTAGATAAGTTCAACACCATGTTTGATAAAAGAACCAGGGTAGGATTTCCATCTTGTTGGGATCTACAAGGTTATTTATTGTCCTGGGAAACATATGAAACTTTTTTGGTGGAATCAAAAAGTGAAATTGACAATACTCATGAGAAGAGTGTGGTTTTAAAAGGAACAACAATTGTCAATTTTCTGCATAAATATTTTCAGTTATTATGGATGGTCAAGACTTTGTTTCTGTACAAGCCCACTTATACCAGGATCACTTCTTTTAGATTGGAACATCATAAGCTAGTTAATGCTTCGAAGACAAATGTCGAACTCTGAAAAAAGTGCAGAAAATGGATGTCCAATCTTCCTGAAGACAAATCAACAACAAATGATACTTAGAAAACAACACAATATTTCTATTTATTGTTGTATTTTCTTTTTTTTTTCTTATATAAAGAGGTTGTAATGTTACCCTCGATTGTAATGAAAGTATTTGATAGAAGAAAGAAGTAGTTTAAGTAGTTTTAAGAAGTTTTGGCAGTTACAAACTGATTTTGAATGTATTTAAGAAAGACAAAAATGAAGAAGAGGGGTTCTGGTTTTGGAACCTCTGGAAGACTATACTTTGGTACTTATTTCTCTAAAGAGTTAATGAAAGAAGTATCAAGTTTTATACAACTGTTGATGATGTTTTGTCTTTTCGGTGTCATCTTGTGTTATTTCTTCTTATGAATGAAGTGAAGTAAAGAAACTGCTAGTCTCTGAATTATATTTGTAAGTAAGAGTTAAATATCCTTAAATGTGCTCCTTCACTCCAAAATCCTCTTTGTTCATAAATTCTCTCTGAAACTTAAGTTAATATATCTTGTGTTTACAGCCTATTATCTTAAGCTTCCCTGCAATTCTTCTTTTTCATTTACATTTCAGCAGTTAAAGGCATTATGTAATCTTTTATTTACTCCAGGGCATTAAGGGATTTTAAAAACTAATTCCAAAGGAATAGAACAAAGACCGAATGAAAAATATTGTTTCTATGAAATATTATTAAAATGTCTTAAGCACTGATTCCTTTTCACAACCAAGGGATTGTCTCTTAAGAACCAACATTTTCTGACGCCATTACCAGGGACGAAGAATAAAAAATTCCTTTTTTCCCTAGGTTTCACATTATTTCCTCTGGTTGTTCAGTGAGAAGAAAATTTTGGTTTTGTTTCATTATACTCAGAATTCTAGCTTACAAAAGGCATCACACGAGGTTAGATAACTCACAGCAGAAGGTCCTTGCTTTATCAGACCCTAAAAGATTGATTTCTAAGAGAGTCAAGAAACCTAAAACTCCCTCAACAACTAGCCCTACATTGTCTGCCCCTAGCAGTAGTTCAAATCATCCTCTGTTTGAAAATACATCTGAAGTACTTCATTTCTTGGAACAAGATTCACCTTTTACACCTATTTATTTTCAAGAACCTAAATTGGAATAACACTCATTTGAGTCTATTTCTTTTACTTTTACACAAGATCAACAAGTTCCAGTTGATTGTTTCTCTGCCATTGTTCATCAACCTACTCCCATAATAGTTTTACCACCAGCTCCATTTAATTTCACAGCAGGTTCATCATCTAAATTCAACCAAAGTACAGTTAATCAAGGTGTAAACATTGAAGTAACAACCTTCTTATTAAACTGATATGCTCCACTCAACCTTCCATGACCATTTAATGAAATGCCTCATGAATATCTTAAATTACTTCCTCGTTTCATTGGGGAGGATGAAATCACTACAGAGAAACACTTATCTGTGTTTTGTAATTTCGCTGAAAATTTGAATATGGAACATCTTGATGTTGTAATGAGGCTTTTTGTTTAGTCTCTGGATGGAGAGGCTAGAAAGTGGTTCAAACGATTGCAAAACAATTCCATTAATACATGGTATGAACTAGAAAATCAATTCACTTAGATATGGGGAGAGAAAATGGATCATGGTTATTCATTAACAGAATTAAAAGAAATTAAAATAAAATCTGATGAAAATATTTCTGAGTTTATCAAAAGATTCAATAAGTTGTATAATAGTTTTCCTATAGAGATTAAGCCCCCTCCTTTTGGAGCAAAGGTGGTTTTTTCTAGGGCTTTTGAATTTGATTTCAGTTTCACACTTAGAGAAAGGAGATCCCCTACTCTTGAACATATACGGACAGATGCTTTAGAAATTGAAGTCAATAAGACTGCAGTTGGAAAGGTGACAAAAAAATAGCCAGTCCAAGAGAAGGGGAAAGAGAAAGAAGAGTCATCACAAGATCAAAGGCTTGAAGATATGACTAAGGTAATTAAATATTTATCAAATAAATTAGTCAAGTTGGAATTGGAAAATAAAAAATCCCAAATACAAGTGAAACAAAATCAAAACAGAGGCTTTAACCCTCAATTTAGGAAACAACCCCTGCAAATCTTGCAGAGGGAAAGAAAGGATCAATATCAGGTCTAGACACCATTATATTTAGAGCTTGGACGTGGAGAATCATCAGAAGATGACCAAAAGGGGCATGAAGATAAAATATTTGTCGTGTATATGAGATAGGATGATGAAGAAGAATATGTTGAGACTGAATTGTCTTTTGATGAAGATGAAGTGAATGAATATTGTAAACAATTCACAAATTTTATGCCAGATGAGTTACATAAGTATAATCTGAGATCAAGGAAGAGATCTAGGGTGCAAGACAGTGAAGGTGAACAACAATATTCTACCCCTCCTCCAATTGTGACTCCATAGCAAAAAGACCCTGTAAAGAAGGTGAATAACGGGAAGCAGCCATAAAATTCAGTTAACGGAATAGAAATGCAACAGGGTGAATCT
Source organism: Pinus albicaulis (assembly GCA_034641835.2). Classification (NCBI taxonomy): domain Eukaryota; kingdom Viridiplantae; phylum Streptophyta; class Pinopsida; order Pinales; family Pinaceae; genus Pinus; species Pinus albicaulis. The sequence continues at coordinate 2,059,103,554 of CM076575.1, forward strand.
TCCCAGAACAAATCAGATAATACTAATATTTTGGAGATAGTTGTTCCTGTACCTAAACATGTTTCAAATTCTAGAAGGAGTGAAGAAGAACTTGAAAATAATGTTAAATAAACTTATGCTTTCAGTTTAACAAAGGATTTGGAGAAGGTCAAGATTCAGGTACCTCTATTAGAATTAACTAAAACACCAATCTACAAGAAATAAATTTCAGAATTTATTAATCTCACACAGAATGAAGATATAAGCGACACTGTGAATTTACAGGAAGAGAAGCCAATGGTCACCTTTTTTCCTCATGTAGAGGAAGTAGATTCTTTTGTTCCTCCATTTTATATTTCTTTGTTGGTTCGTGATTTTATTCTCCATAACTGTATGTTGGATTCAGGAGCTTCCCATAATCTTATGCCATTTTCTGTCATGAAGGAATTGAATCTGCAAATCACTAAGCCTTAGAGGGATCTATATTCATTCGACTCCAAGAAGGTAAAAAGTGTTGGGGTAATTAAATACATGGTAGTTTCTTTGGCACAGATTGCAACAAAGAGCATTGTTATGGATGTAGTTGTTGCTGACATTCCAACCAGGTTTGGGATGCTTCTGTCAAGATCTTGGGGATAAAATTTGGGAGGTGTTCTTAAGCTGGATTTTACCTATGCTATAATTCCTGTCTTTAATGAGGAAGAAAGGAGGTTTTACAGAGAAACAAGGTTTGTAAAAACCACTACCAAAAAGGATGCAGGTAACTCCCCTATTTATAGTCAAGAAAAGGAAGATATTTCATGTTTTATGTTGCATGAAGATGCATAATTCATTGAATACATGGGGAAGCAGCTCTCTTTAGCAGTTATAAATAATGAGTTTCACTCAAGAAATATTCGGAAATGTTATTTTGATGGTGCCTATTCCAAGTAAGGCACACGAGCTAGATTCTTGTTAATATCACTAGAAGGTAATCTCATGCCTTTTTCTTTCAAATTGTATGTTGATTAAAAAAATAATGTTGTTGAATATGAGGCCTTGATCATTAGCCTTCAAACTGCAAATCATATGGGAATTCAGTGTATTTCAATTTTTGGTGATTCTGAATTGATAATAAGACAAATCAAATATCATTATCAAACTAAACATACAAGATTGAGATCATATAGAAATGAAGTTTGGGACATGATTGAGAATTTTTTTGAAGCCTTCAATATTCAATTTATTCCAAGGGAGTATAATAGATTGGTTGATTCATTAGCAGTTGCAGCCAGCACCTTCAAGCCTCCAATTAATCCAAGGCTAAGGTATGAGATAGAGATTAGACACTGGCCTTCTGTCCCAGATAATGTAAATCATTGGCGAGTGTTTGAAGATGATGAGTAGATAAATCATTTTTTGACAATGATTGGAAATTTTGAAAATGCTGAAATAGATTAGGATGAAGAACAAACAGAGTAGAAAACAGAGGTAAGACATTTCAATTAGTCAATAGCTAATCAGAATATTATTCAATTAAAATATAATGTACTTCCTAAAGGTTTGGTTCCTCTTGAGAGGATTTTTGATTCAAATGATTTTGTTGTTGATTCAAAGAAAACTCACCAGGAGGAAGAATTGCAAGATTGTAATCTAGGAACTCAGTAGGAGCCAAAACTGGTGAAGTTATTCGAAGGTGTTCCCAAAAATTATAAGGAAAGGCACATTGATCTTTTCAAGAAGTACATAGATATATTTTCTTGGTCATATGAAGATCTGAAAACATATGATAAAGATATCATACAACATAAGATCCCATTGAAAGAAGGAGTAAAACGCCATAGACAAAAGCTCAGACAAATTAATCCATTATTATTGTCTCCGATTGAAAAAGAAGTAAAGAAATTACTACAAGAAAAGATCATAGTTCCCCTCAGATATTCTGATTGGGTTTCTAATCTGGTTCTTGTGAGGAAGAAAATTGGAGAGATAATATTGTGTGTGGATTTTAGGAACCTGAACAGAAGGATAATTATCCTTTACCCAAAATGGATTATGTTTTACAAAAGTGACAGGAGCTTAGGATTTCCATGGTTGATGGATTCTCTAGGTATAATAAGGTAGCAGTAGACAAAGAAGACCAGAAAAAAACAACATTCACAACCCCATGGGGTACTTTCATGTAATCTAGAATGCCATTTGGACCAATGAATGCAGGTGCAACCTTTTAAAGGGCCATGGACATAGAATTTGTTGGAGATAAGTGTGTGGTTATATATCTCGATGATATTGGCACTATTTTCTTAGGATCAGATGATGAACATTTAGAACATCTGCAACGAACTTTTGAAAAGTGCAGGAAGTTTGGTTTGTCACTTAACCCAAAAAAGTATTTATTTGCCTAGGAATAAGGTAAACTATTGGGCCACATAGTTTCCAAAAAAGGGGTAAAAATTGACCCAGCAAGGGTAGAAGCAATCCAAAAAATTCTTTTGCCCGGAAGCAAGAAGGATATTCAGAAATTTTTGGGAAAGATTAATTTTCTAAGAAGACAAGGAGTTCTCACAATCTGTGCTCGAGAAGCTTCAACGAAGATGTTGTAAAGATGGAAGATTGATGTACCTTGAAACTTAATAAAATAATATTTTTTTTGGTGTTTGTGTCCTAGATCTGCCCGAAATTGAATAAGGGGATCTTAGATACACCGTGTGTAGTGAATGGATGTGCATGACTTGTGTACATTTTTTTCCACTCTCTTTTTAATATGGTACACAACACATTCAATAACTACATGCACATAAGCAAGCTTAAGTACACAAGTCATCAAACTTAAGTAATCAATCTCATGTAATCAAACTTAATTACAAAAGCCCAAACAATCACATGCATTTGTGCAACACATCATCAGTTTGATAAAGAGGTATTCTACAGCCATATTCCACATCCTGCAATCAAAATAATCAAGTTAAGGATGCCACAAAATCAAGCATTCCAAGACAAGACGACATTAACAACATTTTTTGTATCACTTGCAGACAAACTTTTTATAACTTATTTGTATCAGTTGTCTTAGTTACACCCCAATTTGAATTGATAAGGTGGTGTAACTAAGACAATTAAGTAAAGTAAGTCTTCAACTGAGTAATATTATTTGAACTTGTAATTTGTCTTTTGGGTGCATTTTCGACAGTGTTCAACACCCTTATTTTTCTAATAAGCACAATCAAGTCAGTACATCAAGCGAGCCAGTGATAAGTTCAGTGAAGCAACAATGAAAGCCAGCCAACGAGTTTAACTCTAACACAAGAAAATTTAATATTCAAACAAAAATCAATAAATTTGAAATCTACAACAAGCGAGTGTGAATTCCAGTGAGCGTGAAACAAACAAAACAAGTTTCACCAAGCAAGAGATCAAGAAAATTCCAAAGAAAGCGAGCGTGTCATTAAAATCAAGCAAGAATATTCAACAAGTTCAAATAAAGTGAGAAATTTCAAGACAAGCGAGCCTAAATTCAAGAGAGTGAGTTCACATGGTGCAACACATCTAGTTGTTACAAGTTCTTCATAATTTGATCCTATCAAGTGCTGAAGACATGGTGCAAATCAGCAAAGCAACTCTTGCTGAAATTTCACAACATCTATAATAGACAAATGAAACGATTGAGTACCTTCAATTGGCGTCGCAACTACAAATAAATGAGTTGCAATAGAAGAGTGATGCTTCCGAGTCTTTGAACCATACAGATAATTATGATAATCCATTCATCCAAACAACTTCAAGTGTCAAAGTTGTTCAAGTTCAACTTTCTTCCACGCTGATCATCAAGTCATGGGAAGAAATCCAAAGTAACCGAAATCGAAAAGGATTAGGATATGTCAAAGATGACAACAAATTACATATCCCAGATTATTCAAAGCCCATCCAATTCATCAGTGCAGGCTTTCTTGAACAAATCACATCAACAAATTCTGCAACAATTACACACAAACCGACATGCACGCAAACCAAAGTTGCAGTCAAACCAAAATGCTCACATTATCAAAGAACAAGTCATATGGAAGATCATTGTTTTGATCTCCATCCTTGTTTCCATTTTGGCAAGTCGAATCATTCATCAGAGAAATGTTGCAACCGAAACCAACCGACCAAATTGAAGATCAACTATGAATGGATTGATCCTTGGGAATGGTCGTCAACAGTCAAAATATTGTATAAGTTCTACAACTGAATTCAATCACATTTATTGCAGCCAAAATTCAAAATAATATGTTAATATCATGCAGTTGAACAGGGGAGTACACCAGTTAAACTCTCCTACATCTAAAGGGGGGGAGTTCAGAAATAATTTCCAGATGATTGTCTCTCCTTTCTGCCGATAAAGGGGGGAAATGTTAATGAAATTGACAGTGGTTGTCATACTGAAAGTTTTGAAAACATCATAAAATAAGTAAGTGGGCATATTCATTAGCTAGTGGGCATCTTCAGCAGCCAATGGGCATTCAAACATCCAAGAATCCAATGGGCATCAACATTGAGAAATTTCGACGGCATCAAAAAAATCAATAGTGAATTATTTTTTGACATCATTAGCCAGTGGGCGATCATCATCAGCCAGTGGGAAATCATCATCATTGAGTGGGAGATCATCAAGTATCTAGTGGGTAGTTTCATCGTTAGAAAATTTTCCAGTGGGCGTCTTCAAAATTTTGTCACTAAACAAGAAAATACGCCAGTGGGCATCTTCAAAATTTTGTCAGTGGACAAAGGATGCTGATTTCAAACAAAAGAAAGATGGATCCTTTTGAATCTTGGCACATGATGAAGTTGTCAAGTAAAAATAAGAGATGAATCAGACAAGCAGCTGACTCATGGTCTCTTCAGATTGCATTTTTTTTGGCATCCAGCTTTGGTGGTTTTTCAAGCAATGTTTTTGAGGATCAACAATTTCAGCATGAGAACTTGGAAGATGGTTCCTTGTTCTTATTTTGGATTTATCGTTGAGGTGGGGAACATTAGCCTCTTTCTCATAAAAAATTATAAATCCAAAATAAATTAAATTAATTAAATATTGAAAATTAGGATTTTTTGCCTAATTTTCTAGATTATGTTAGTTCCTCTTGATTAGGAGTTAGTTTGGGCCTGCCTAACTTAGCTCCTAGATTAGTGTGCATAGTTGAGATATTTTCTCAACCAAGATGTCCAAGATAGACGCACTATCTTGAGACAACTTCCTCCTCTATTCATTTGTATTATCACATTATTTTAATAATAAAGAATATGTAAGGAATGTCGTAAGGCCCTCAGGCCTTTTCTGCCAGTTCTATGTCTCTGGTGTTTTTATGTGTGTTTTATTAATTGATTATTTTCTACAAATATTTGTACCAAATTATGTAGAGATTGTTAGAAACATAACAAATATGTTGAAGAAAAAGGCAGAAGGGCAATGGACTAAGGATGCAAGAGAATCATTTGCTAGGATAAAGGAGGCTCTCCAAGTAGCTCCTATTCTTATTAGTCCTGATTATCAGAAGGCATTTCAGATATTTTCATTTTATTCCCCCTCTACTATTTATGTTGTGTTATTGCAAAAAAATGAGGAGAATAGAGAACAGTCAGTGGTATTCTTCAGCAAAGTTATCTTAGATGTTGAGCTCAAATATAACATTCTTGAAAAGGAGGTATATGCATTGGTTAAAGCACTTAGTTCCTTCAGAACTTATGTTTTACAATCTCAAATAATTGCATATGTACCTAATGTTGTTGTCAAGGATGTGTTGATTCAGAGTGATATAGAAGGGAAGAGAGGAAACTGAATAGCAAAAATTCAAGAATATGATCTGGGCATTAAACCTAAAAAACTAAAGGACAATTTTGGCAAAGATGTTAGCATAAACAAATTTTCAAGCATTGGGAATAAATCTATCAGCAACAATGGATGAAGTTGTCAATGAAGAAGATAAAAATAAGCCCAAATCAAGCATGAATATGTAGTACAAATATTTATGTTCAGATTGGTACAAAGATATTGTTCACTATTTGTGTTTCTTCTCTTGTCCAATTACACTGAATAGAACCAAGTACAAAGCCCTCAAGCTTAAGTCTCGGCCATATGTCATAGTAGAAACAAAACTTTATTGGAAAGATCATGCTAGTATCTTACTAATATGCTTAACTGAAGGAGATTACATTGAAATTACCAAAGAGTACCATGAAAATTTGTGTGGGGGTCATTACAGTTGGAAGGTTACAGCACATAAAATCCTCAAATCATGTCTTTATTAGCCTACATTGTTTGTAGATGTGTACAGACTCATCAGAGGTTTTCAGAAATGCCAATTGTTTGCAGAAAAAGAAGAGACTTGCTCCTTTACCTCTAATTCCAATATTTATAGAAGAACCTTTTAGATAGTGGGGACTGGACTTTATTGGAGAAATCAATCCACCATCAAGTGGACAGTTCAAATGGATTCTAAAAACCACCGACTACTTCAAAAAGAGGGTTGAGGCAATACCCACAAAGAAAGAAAATGACAAAGTGGTGATGAAGTTCTTAGAGGAGAATATCTTCATTAGTTTCGGTTGTCCGGTCAAGATAGTGACAGATAATTCTCAGGTATTCAATTTAGCTCGATTTATTGATTTTTGTCAAACATATAATGTAGTTTTGTCTCATTATACAACCTACCATCTACAAGGGAATGGATTAGCAGAGTCTTCTAACAAAACGTTGGTTAGAATTCTGAAGAAAACAATCACTGAAAATAAAAAATATTGGGACTCAAAACTAAAGTTTTCCCTTTGGGCAGTTCGGGTTACTACTAGAAGGTCCACTAGAAAATCACCTTTTGAGTTAGTATATGGAACGCAGGCATTATTTCCTAGTCAATTAGCTACACCTGTGATTAATTTTATTCAAGAAGCGTAGGAAGAACCCAATGCTCTGGTTAGAAGAATGAATAAGTTAATTGATTTAAGTGAAAACAAAGACAAAGTTAGAGACAACTTAATTACTTATCAGACAAAGATGAAAACCATTTTTTACAGGAAGGCAAGAGAAATTATTTTTCAATCAGGAGACTTAGTACTAAGGTGGGATACCAGAAAGGAGGATAAGGGAAAGCATGGTAAATTTGACCCCCATTGGTATGTACCATACAGAATCAATGAAGAAAGATCTAACAATACTTTCATCTTGGATAATTTAGATTAAGAATCTCTGCAACTGTCGGTGAATGGAAAGTATTTGAAACAATATTTTCAACACTGAAAGTCAAGAATTTTACCATTGTAAATACTAGATTGTTCATTGTTCATATGTCACAAAAGAAATATTTGACTCCATGCCCGAGGTGAAGGCACTGATCTGCAGTTCTTAGTGCTTTCATGGAAAAAAGCACTATCCCTAGGTGGAGCCAGATGTTGTGGCCCATTTTCAATTTCATTTTCAAATGTTTCTCAAAACATATATATATATATATATATATATATATATATATATAATGTTTAAAAAAAAGATGAACCAAAAATTCCATATGTCGAAAATGATTTGTATGTTAAAGCATTAACATTGTGTTTCGGAATATGTGTAAGGTGGGTCTGAACCTTGGTTTCAAAAAACATGAAACTCACCAGGTGAAAGGGAAAGGATGGAAAGTGAGACCCAATCAAAGGAAACTTGTGGGCACAAACAACCCGACAGATAACTTTGGGGTGCCTCCCCAGTTGACCATGACGTAAGCGTGTGGACCCAAATCAACGGCTCATGTTCACTGCGGAGGCACACGTCTGAAGAGCCTGTCATACCCAGGAGTGCCCCAATGGTGACGTAGGTAGTCGAAGATAGTGTCAGCAAGCGAGCCAGCTCACTGTCCATGTCAGGTTCCTGTATCTATCTTGTCATGCATTTAATTTTCGTTCCCCCCAAATTCCCACCGTGCCTATATATAGTGAGTCAAAACCCCGTTCTTTTCACCTGTAGGTTTCAATTTGAATTGTCCAAACCATCCAAATCATCTTTCCCCTCGTTTCTGAGTCCGCTCAGTCGCCACCCTAAGTAAAAACATGGCCAAATAGTCATCATTGTCTGGTTCTTCTAGTCACATTCCTCTCATGGATACAGAGCATGATGTAATGGACACTCTTTGCATAGTAGAACATTTGCCTCTGTACCAGTAGCTCATTCTTAATCAACAAAATTCTCGTCTTCACAACTATGTTTATGTATGTTGGGTTTGTGTTATATTCTTTCCACGAATAGTCACGCGCGGGGGGGGGGGGGGGTAACAGGGGGGGCGATAGCCCCCCCTGTACGTTGCGTTGGGTGCAACGTACGGGGGGGTCATAGGGGGGGTGGTAGCCCCCCTTGTCGGGGTAGTGCCCCAGAAAAAAAAATTTGGTCCTCATTTTCCGGTGGGCGGGACCCACACATGGTATTGTGCATGGGTTTGCACTTGGTTTTTGGCCCCTAGTATTTTGTAGATCCAATCAAGGGAACTACGGTTATGTTCTAATATAGGGTTAATGGATTGGGGTTTATGTATGCTTTGGCATGTATATATATGTGTTGTAACACTAAAAGGAATATAATGAAAAATCACGTTGGTCGTCCCATTTGGGATCCAGGGGAAAATCTCTGTGTATATCTGTTTTATCTTTTATGCTCTCGCTATTGTTTATTTTCTATTTTTAAGATTCATTTGAAAATAATTTATGTACAGGGTTAAAACCTACATTTGGTACCAGAGCAGTTTTAGCCTCAAGGGGATGCCTTTGCTGTTGAGGGGTTTTTTGCTCGGGCTTGAGGTAGACCCTGTTCAGTGGGATATTTGCGGATTCGATTCTTGCGGTGAAAGAAGATGGCGAGAGGCAGGAAGATAGAGATTGAGAAGTTTAATGGTCAGAGTTTTGATTTGTGGAAGCTCAAGATGGAGGATCTGCTGGTGGATAAAGATCAGTGGATCATGATAGATCCGGGTACTAAACCAACGACAATGTCAGATAAAGACTGGAAGAAGCTGGATCGGAAGGCAAAGAGCACAATATGGTTGTGTGTCTTAGATTCAGTGTTGTTGAATGTATCTGGGGAAGCTACGGCGAAGACCTTGTGGGACAAACTTGGGACTTTGTACCAATCTAAGTCTCTGGTGAATAAATTGTTCCTGGAGAAAAATCTGTATAACCTGAGGATGAAGGATGGAGACTCGGTGACAGAGCATCTGAACACCTTCAATACTGTGGTAAGTCAGCTGTCATCTGTTGATATTAAAATCTCAGATGAAGATAAGTGCATCAGTTTTTTGTGTTCTCTACCAGATTCGTGGGACAGTCTGGTTATTGCAATAGGTAGCAATACAACTACCTTGAATTTTGATGACATTGTCTCAGCCTTGCTATCGGAGGAAATGAGACGGAGAAATATGGAGGGTCAAAATGGAGATGCCTTATTTGTACGAGGAATGTCCCAGAACAGAAACAAGAATAAGGTTTTGAGTGGGAGATCTAAATCTAGAGGGAGATCTAAATCTCCTGGAAATTTTGTAAAGGTGTGTTGGAAATGCGGAAAGGAAGGGCACTACAAAAAGGACTGCAAATCTAAAGCTCCTAAGAAAGGAAAGGGATCTGACGATGCTCCTTCTGTAGAGGAAAAACCACCTCGGATGAAGGTGGGGATGTGTATTTGGCTTCTTCTTCAAATACACATGTAGATCATGAGTCATGGTTGATTGAATTGGGTGCATCCTTTCACTTCACTCCTCATAGGGAGTGGTTCTGTGAGTATGAGAAATATGATGGCGATGATGTCTTCTTAGGTGATGATAGGAAGGCCAGAATCATTGGACGTGGAAAAGTCAAGTTGAAGCTATAAGGTGGAAGGATTAGAACATTTCAGGGTGTTCTGCACATTCCTGCATTAGACAAAAATCTGATTTATGTAAGCAATATGGATGACGCAGGTGTAAAAACAGTGTTCGAGAAATATGCCTGTAAGATGGTTCGGGGAGCACTGGTATTAATGCAGGGAGTTTGGATTGGAACTCTGTACAAGCTTCAGGGCAACACTATTATTGATGGGTGCAACAATTCCGTGGTTCCTGAAAGTGGAGCGGAAAGCCTAGCGGTCTCTGGAGAAAAGACTATGCTATGGCATCAAAGGCTTGGACATATTGGAGAGAAGGGCCTCCAGATACTGCATGGAAATGGTATGGTAGAAGGTATGTCTAATAGCTCTCTAGATTTTGATTTCTGTGAAAATTGTGTATATGGGAAGCAGAATCAGGCGAGTTTTCCTTTTGGTGCTAAGAGGGAAAACAAGATATTATAGCTTGTGCACAGTGAAGTGTTTGGACCTGTGTCGGTTCCATCACTGGGTAAGTTTGTGTACTATGTTTCATTCATAGATGACTTCTCAAGGAATACATGGATATATTTCTTGAGGAAGAAATTTGAATTCTTTGACAGATTTAAAGAATTTAAGGCTCTGGTGGAAAACCAAACAGAGAAGAAGATAAAGGTGCTGAGGACAAATAATGGGGGGGAGTTATGCAAGAAGGAATTTTAAGAGTTCTGTAAGAAGTGTGGTATAGCACGGCAGAAAACTACTCCATACACACCTCAGAAAAATAGAGTTGCAAAAAGAATGAACAGAGCACTGATGAAAAAGGCAAGAAGCATGCTCAGTGGTACCGGGTTAGGACAAGAATTCTGGGCAGATGTAGTGGAGACTGCATGTTACTTAGTTAACAGATCACCTTCATCAGTGTTGGAGGATAAGATGCCACATGAGGTATGGACTAGTAAGAAACCCTTTCTTTCACATCTGAGGGTATTTGGATGTGATGCATATGTACATGTTCCAAAGGAGAAAACTTGGAGCAAGTTGGATAATAAATCTGAAAGATGCATCTTTATTGGGTATAATAATGGTTTAAAGGATTACAAGCTTTGGAACCCGGAAACAAGGAAGGTTGTGTACAACCGAGATGTGGTGTTTAGAGAGGTGAAAGATATTGTTAAACATGAAGTCCTACCAAAGGAACCTGAGAAGATATATTTTGAGCTAAAGGAGGATGAATCAGCCTCTACAACAAAAGAAGACTCAGAAGAGGAAGAGCCACAAACTCCAGCTGTGAGAAGATCAGTTCGGGAAAGGAGAAAACCGGAAAGGTATAGTCCATCTGCTTTCTGTTCAAATTTTTCTTTAACTATAATTGATGATGATCCCATAACTGTCAGGGAGGCAGTAGATTCATAGGATGGAAAACTCTTGAAGGAGGCCATGGTTGATGAAATGGAATCCTTGCATAAAACTGAGGCATGGGATCTGGTGGAGCTGCCGGTTGGAAGGAAGCCCATCGGAAGCAAATGGGTGTTTAAGAAGAAGATGAATATAGAAGGCAAGGTGGAGAAATACAAAGCTTGGTTGGTAGCAAAAGGTTATTCCCAGGTGCCGGGAATTGATTTTGGTGATATTTTTTCTCTTGTTGCCAAAGTTACTTCTATTAGATTACTTTTATCTGTTGCTATTGCATTTGATTTTGAGGTAGAACAAATGGATCTGAAGACAACATTTCTTCACAGGGATCTAGAAGAGGAGATCTACATGAAACAACCTGAAGGCTTTATGGTGAAGGGGAAGAAAGAGCTAGTATGCAGGTTAAAGAAGTCTCTGTATGGGTTAAAATAATCACCAAGGATGTGGTATCAGAAATTTGATACCTATATACGGGGACTTGGCTACACCAGAAGCAACGAGGATCACTGTGTTTATTTTAAATTAATTGGTGAACATGTTATTTATTTGGTCTTGTATGTGGATGACATGTTGTTGATTGGAAATGACAAAGAAATTATACAAGATTTGAAGACCCAGCTATTCTCCAAATTCGACATGAAGGATCTTGGTGCTGCAAACTATATTTTGGGCATGGAAATTAAGAGAGATCAGGAAAAGAGGAAACTATGGTTAAACTAGAGGAAGTATGTCGAGACTATATTGCAAATGTTCAATACACAGGATAGTAAACCGGTGAATGTTCCGATTCCTGTAGGTACAAAGCTGTCTATTGAACAGTGTCCCAAGACACAAGAAGAAGAGGAGGATATGTCCTGTGTTCCATATGCAAGTGCAGTGGGTAGCCTGATGTATGAAATGGACTGTACTATACCAGACATTGCACATGCAGTGGGAGTATTGAGCAGACTTATGTCAAACCCAGGGAAGGAGCATTGGACAATAGTGAAGCAAGTTTTCAGATATTTGTGTGGCACTAGTGATTATGGCTTGTGCTACCAGGGAAGACTAGGATTGGAAAGAGTGTTGGACATTCGTGGTTTTGTTGATGTAGACTGGACTGGAGATCTGGACCAAAGAAGATCTACAAGTGGGTATGTGTTTATCCTATTTGGAGGTGCAGTTAGTTGGATGAGTAAAAGACAGTCTGTAGTGGCTCTTTCAACTACAGAGGCAGAATACATGGCAGCCACTCATGCAAGCAAGGAAGCAGTTTGGTTGTAGATATTGTGTTCAAGTATGGGGTTAGTGCAGCAAGATATAAGGATATACTTTGATAGCCAAAGTGAAATTTTCTTGGCTAAGAACCCTGCTTATCATTCAAAGACAAAGCACATTGATGTTCAATATCACTTTGTGAGATATATGGTTGAAGCTAAAAGGGTGTTGCTGGTAAAGGTGGACACTTTAAAGAATGTTGCAGATGCATTGACAAAGTCTGTGAGCACTCAGAAGTTGTCATGGTGTAGCGAAACAATGGGTGTTGCAAACTTGGGCTAATGACTCAGCTCTCCTATGGCCCCCTATGGAAAGAAAACAACAAGTGGGAGAATGTTGGGTTTGCATTATATTCTTTCCACGACTAGTCACGTGTGGGGGGTAATAGGGGGGCGATAGCCCCCCCTATACGTTGCGCTGAGCGTAACGTATGGGGGGGTCATAGGGGGGGCAGTAGCCCCCCCTATCGGGGTCTGGGGCAGTGCCCCGGAAATATATATATTGGTCCTTATTTTCCGGTGGGCAGACCCGCCCATGGTTTTGTGCATGGGGTTGCACATGGTTTTGGGGCATGATGGTTTTCGACCCCTGGTATTTTGTAGATCCAGTCAAGGGAACTATGATTATGTTCTAATCCAGGGTTAATGGATTCGAGTTTATGTATGCTTTGGCATGTATATATATGTGTTGTAACACTAAAAGGAATATAATGAAAAATCAAGCTGGTCGTCTTGATTTGGGATCCAGGGGAAAATCTATGTGTCTATCTGTTTTATGTTTTATGCTCTCACTATTGTTTATTTTCTATTTTTAAGATTCGTTTGTAGCTAATTTTTGTACAGGGTTAAAACCTACAAGGTCTAGAGTATTGTTTGCATGTGTACCAAAAATTCATCTTTTTCCCAGAATTCATACACTGACTAGCATCAGCATTATACCCCAGCGAGTGTTTTTTAATGAACCACTTGGGAGAGAGTCCCTTCCAAGTTTCATCCCTGCTAATGCGTCAAGCCTTCTTATACCCAGAGTTAGAGTCCTATGTTAGTTTTATTGAAGAGTCATTAACAGAATATTATGAAAATATTGTAGGGCAATATTACATGTAGATTTTATTCTTTTTGAAGCCAGAACAAGGGTTTTTTTCTCAAGATGAAAAGGTATTTCCCTTGGAAATTTTTTATGAATATGTCAAAACTGTGTTACAATTTCTATCAAAAATACTTGGAAAGGAAGATGCTTCTCAGATTGATGAGTCAGTTCTTGGATTGTTTTCTTTGATGATGAAACCTGAAGTAGTGTTGGACATCCCATTCTTTTTGCGGGAGAATATCAATTCTCAATTTATGAGCTTGAATCTCACAGGTTCTTTCAAGTTTCCCTCAATTGTTACTTATTTGTTCATGTATCAAAATGCAAAAGAGTTTTTTAATTTGGGGTTAAACATTATGGATTCAAATAAGAAGAGGCAGTCAGTAGTGTTTTGGATTGACTTGATAAGAAATGAACCTAGTGATGGGGGATTATTTGATTTTTTTGCTTACTACTTTCCAATTGCCTGTAAAATATTGAATGGGACTACTCCCCTATGTTTTCTGCCAAGGGCTTAAGAATTCCTTCAACTCAGTAATAGTTTCAAATGTGGAGACTGGTTTGTTTTTTAATATTATTTAGAAATTAGATTGTATGGTGCAGGGGTTGAATAGTTTTCCTACTTTTGTCCTCATGAGAATTCTTTCTTTGGAATCTATTAGATAAAGCTTGAATGTGGACCAGATACACTTTTTGCCAATGAAGAAAGGACATTTGTTTAAATTACCCATGATTGTTGGACCTTTCATAGTGAATATGAGGCAAGCTACAAAAGAAGAAAACCAAATATTAGAAGACATGCATCTATTACTAGGTGAAAAGTGGGCTTATGATCCACATCAGGTGATTTTCAAAAGAAGGGTTGAGAATGGTTACTGTACTTTTAATCATGAGGGCAAGATGAAATTTAAAAGCTCGCTAATAAGGGTTTTGTAGGTAATGGCAACACTAGTATTGAAACTACTATTATCTCTGAGAAGGTGAATAAAAGGGGTAAAGAAAATAATGTTGATTCAGATTAGGAGGAACAAGGAGCTGAAAAGAGAGCTAAACTGAGTGAATAAATGCCATATGCACAACCAGGTTTATCAATTCAGTTGGAAGATATACAAAATACACCAGCTTCACCATCTAGGCATGATGTTGTTCATGATCAGGTGCCATTAATTAAGAAGTTTTTTTCCCAAATTGCTGAGAAGAATCAGAAAATCAGAGCAAGTATGGAGGCACAATTTGAGTCTCAAATCACCCCTAATCAAACTATATTATTAACTGCTATGGATTTAGAGAAATATCTGTTGAAAATTTCTTTTTCACACCCATCTAAAATGACAGTAGGGTCATCAATAAATTTCAAGACTATTAATTTAACTATTGATACCAGGAAAATTCCCTTGATAAAATTAATTTACATATGCAAACTGGTCTATTGATTGTGAATGATTTGACTAAAACCAGTGCAGCTGCAAGTAAAGCTGAAAACATATTTGGGAAGGTAATCAAGCAACTGAAGCTGGAGAAGGCTAATTCCAGAGCTCTTTCCACCGAAAATGAGGAATTAAATCAAATAATTGTCAAGATTGGAATAGACCCCAATGACAGGTTAGTTGTGCAGAGGTTGTTGCAGAGTGCAGAATCAAAGATTAATGTGCAAAGAAAGAAGTTGAAGCTCCCTACTAGAGAACACCCAATGGCAGTTGAAGTGGAAAAACTGGAATCAGAGAAAGAGAAACTTTTATAGAAAATGTTGCAGAGGGATGAATATATTTTTGGATTGAAAGAGATAGTAGCTAAATTACAGGGACAGATTGATTCACATGTTTGCACAATAGTTCTGTCATCTAAAACTGATAACCAAGATGATAAACTATCACAATTAAGTACCGAGTTGAGGATGGTAGAGATTGATTGAATAAATCCAAAAGTGATCTTGACACAGCCATAAGAGTTATACGTGCTAAGGATACCAAAATTCAAATATCAAAGGGAAATGTAGACAAATACAAAGTAGATTATCAATCATCTTATGAAGAAATCAAGAATCTCAGAGAGAAGGTAAAGGGGAACATGTCCCTAATTCAAGCTAAACAGATTCTTTGGAATTAAATTATATGAGTAATGAAAACAATATGGGAATCACTGTTATGAAACCAAATCCAGAAATAGAAGAAAAGAGAGATCAACACCTTATAAATAAGCCACCTTGAGGGGGAAACCTCCTTTACATTACATAAATGAACAATTCTTAGATGATACAAATAAAAAAACCTCCTATCTATATATAGGAGTCCATGGGGCCACAATGTGATCCTAGCCGACCTAACAATAATAATGTAAGGGCACAATAATAAAAATATGGGGGTTACAGGGGTACAAAAATAACAATAAGGGGGCTACACTAACAACAATAAGGGGATATACTAGTATTAAAGGGACCTAACATGCCCCTCTCCTTCAAACAAGTGTTTCCCTCAATGCTTGATTATTTCTAGATGCTTCTGTATAAATTCTCATCCTCCCATGTGGAATATTGAACGGGTAAATTCTTCCACTTGCTGAGATACTCTAAAATTAATCGATTTGGTAGTTGTCGAGTTCTTGTTTCTATTACTTCTTCAGAACTTCTTTCGCTGCGATGTTGTTCTTCTTGTTGTTTCATTCGATTCTGCACCAAAGTTAGGTTATCCTTTGATAGTCGGAGAACTTGTTGTTGATGCTCAATGTGATCTTCCACTATTTTATAATCCATATTATCTTTCATTTTATCCTTCAAACCATCCAAATTAGCCTCCATTTTTTCTTTTAAACCATCTATGTCATCTTTGATTGCTCTTTGTAAGATCAAATTTTTTTTCACTTGGTACCGTAATTTTGATATCTCATACTGCAATTATTCCTCTTCATGCGTCATAGTATATCTTTCTGAGGGCTTAATGGGTGTGGAATTATTTTTAGGGAGCATTTTAGAACCCAATACTGATATTTATTCTACAATATGCCCTTGGAATCAATTCAAATTGATTCTTCAAACAAGACTTATGCAATTCGGAAAAAAATACACACTTTTTTCTTTCTTTTGAGGAGCTCTAAATTGAAAATGAATTATCTCTATGATTTCAGATCTTCAATATCTGAAATTCACCCCTGTAGTAGCCCTCTGAATCTTCTTTCGAATACCATGGGTCTGACCTGATTTGGATTCTTCAAGGAAACGTTATGCTCAATCTCCCAAAATGACCTAATTATGGATTGGTTCAGTAGAGAAACATTGTACGACGTGCCACGTGTCAATTTTCCTCCTTCGTCTCTAAAATAGATATACAGGAAACTAAAATCTGTGTACTTGTGGCCACTTTTTACAGAATTCCAATCTGACGCTCAGAGGGAGAGTTATTACGATTTTCCCACAGTCACCTCTTTGAGATGAAATTCGGGAGCCTGAAAAAACCCTAACTCCACAAATCATATCTCCGAAAATATTGCGAAACAAGATCTGAAATTTTTACAGAAATTTCCTCGGGATATCAGCTTTTCTCTGTAAAAATTTCAGCTTCTGAACCTTCGTAGAAACAAATTCATAGCTCAAATTCCACGATGACCTATTTTAGGTGAAATTCGGGAGCCTAAAAAAACCCTAACTTCCGCAGATCATATCTACAAAAATATTGCGAAACAAGATCTGAAATTTTTACATGACATTCCATAGGATTGAGGCTTCACTTTGTAAACATTTCATCTTCTCAACCTTCGTAGAAAAAAATTTATAGCAACAATTCCACGATGACCTGTTTGGATCAGCGAAACCCTAGAATCCAAAACTCTGATACCAAATGTTATGAAACCAACTCCATAAATAGAAGAAAAGAGAGATCAATGTCTTATAAATAGGCCACTTCAAGGGGGAAACCTCCTTTACATTACATAAATGAACAATTCTTGGATGATACAAATGACAAGACCTCAGTTCTATATATAGGAGACCATGAGGCCACAATGTAATCCTAGCCGACCTAACAATAATAATGTAAGGGCACAATAATAACAATATGGGGGTTACAGGGGTACAAAAATAATAATAAGGGGGCTACAGTAACAACAATAAGGGGATACACTAGTATTATAGGGACCTAACAATCACCGGTTCTAATTTCAGAAGAAAAGAGTATAATCAGAGATCTACAAGAGCTCGTATTAGCTGACAAACAAAAGTTGCATGATAGAGATCTATGGGCTAAGAAGTTAATAGATTTCGTTACCTCCAAATCAGATCCAGAACTGGGAGAACATGATATTAAATACAGAACATTATGTGTTCTAGAAATTAACAAGGTGGTGGTGAATAATGTATAGAGGAAGTCAACAGAAAATAAGTTGACAGAGATCAAGCAAGTGGTAGATAAGTTCAACACCATGTTTGATAAGAGAACCATGGCAGGACTGTCATCTTGCTGGGATCTGCAAGGTAATTTATTTTCCTCACAAACATATGAAGCTTTGTTGGTGGAAGCAAAAAGTAAAATTGACAATACTCATGAGAAGACTATGGTTTTAAAAGAACAACAATTGTCAATTTTCTGCATAAAGATTTTGAGTGATTATGGATGGTCAAGACTCTGTTTCTGGATAAGCCCACTTACACCAAGATCATTACTTTTAGATTGGAACATTATAAGCTACTTAATGCTCCGAAGACAAATTTCGAACTCTAGAAAAAGTGCAGAAAATGGATGTCCAATCTTCTTGAAGACACATCAGCAACAAATGATACTCAGAAAACAACATAATATTTCTATTTATTATTGTATTTTGTTTTTTTTTTTTCTTATAGAACGAGGTTTTAATGTTACCCTCGATTGTAATGAAATTAGTTGATAGAAAGAAGTATTTTAAGTAGTTTTAAGAATTTTTGGAAGTTACAAACTACTTTTGAATGTGTTTGAGAAAGACAAAAATGAAGAAGAGGGGTTCGGGTTTTGGAACCTCTGGAAGACTATATTTTGGTATTTATTTCTCTGAAGAGTTAATGAAAGAAGTATCAAGTTTCCTGCAACTGTTGATGGTGTTTTTTCTTTCCTGTGCCATCTTGTGTTATTTCTTCTTATGAATGATGTGAAGTAAAGAAGTCATTGGTCTTTGAAACACTTTTGTAAGAGTTAAATATCCTTAAATGCGCTCATTCACTCCAAACTCCTCTCTGTTCATAAATTATCTCTGAAACTTAGGTTAATAGATCCTTTGTTTACATCATATTATCTTAAGCTTCCCTATGGTTCTTCTTTTTCATTTACATTTCAGTAGTTAAAGGCATTGTGTAATCTTTTATTTACTCCAAGGCATTAATGGTTTTTAAAAACTAATTTCCAAAGGAATAGAACAAAGATCGGATGACAAAGATTGTTTCTATAAAATATTGTTAAAATTTTTTAATCACTTATTCCTTTTCACAACCAATGGATTGTCTCTTAAGAACCAACAGGGAGGAAAGCTTCATTCCATGCAGACAATGATTGTGCATGAATTGCAGTTTCGGGAGGTCCATGCTTCCCAAGTTGCTACAAAGGCGCAACAAAAAGTATCAAAAATGAAAAAGGAGTAGAAAAGTGCAGAAGAGGCTCGACGTGTGGCAGAATATCAATGCATCAAACTGGAATTATTGATTGATCACTTGTGTGGTGACTTGCCAGAAATCACTGTCCCTGCCACAGCCGCACCAAGAGAAAATTTAGAAAGCTTGGTCATCGTGCTAAAAGCATCGCGCACATATATCGAGACCGTTTATGTAGAATTTGAATAGTAGATTGTCAAGCTGCAAATGAAGCTACAACCAGATACACCGTCGGAGTTCCGAGCATAGCGCACGGCTGAAGTAAAGGCAACAAATATCAGCGTCACAACAACAGTTGCAGGGTGGTACACTTTTGGATGAGGTCATGGGTGTTTGGAATTATGTTCAGAATGACCCAATGGTCCAACAAGTAAGGAATGAAATCTGGATCAAAGAGAAGCAATTCGCAAATATCAAAATGGCGGCACCAACCTTGGTGACAACACAGAGGCTTGCCATACTACATGAAGGCGAGGCCATTTAGAGGGAGATTGAGGACCTGCATCGATGCGAGCAACTACTTGAGATGAAAATGCAGCCTTGGACCAAGAAAACCCTGCAACTTTCATAGAACCTTGACAAAACCCTCAAAATCCTGCAGTAGACTCAGCGTAGCATCAGTCTGGCAGCTGATGGACCAAAAATAGGCAAGTTAGTGGATGAAGCATAGAGCATTGTCACATAGAGCATTGAATTCATAGTGTCACGCAAGAGCTTTGTGGAAGCATTGAAGGCAAAGATGAAGGCGACTTCCCCGCATGACTCAGGACGAGTCACGAGATTTTGTTGGGGGCCTGTTGGAGCATGGCCCCGTGGGGTAATTTTTGGGTTAATTTTGTTTAAGCTTTTTTTTATGCGCTGCGCACATATGGCCAAAGGGGATTTGGGGCAGGTCCATGTCCCTTAATTATTATAAAGGGTTAAAGGGAAAACCATGAGTCTCAAACCATGGTTACCGACCATGGTATGTGTGCGTTTTTTAAAATATAAATATGTAAGAGTCGAGTAAAGAAGGATATCAATCAATGAAATTTGGGATCAATTTTGTTATGTGTCTTTATTAGTTTGGTTTTTTGTCTGGGTAGAAAGGCTCCTGATGGTTGTGTGCGTGGAGACCTAATTCTTGGTATGATAACTCATACCATACTCCTTCCACGACGCCCTTTGCGCGGATGTGCATGTTATGAAAGGTAGCTTTAAAGTCAACTACGATCTTGTACTGGTCATATAAAGTGGGTGACAGTCGTGGCTTTGAATGTACCACCTGATATAGAGTAGCATCGTAAAGAAACAAGAAAAACTTTTTTTCTCTGGCGCACACCAGGTCTGAAGAATTCCACAAGGTAGCATGGCATGCAGCGTCATACATCTTCGACTCAGTATCTGGGAACTGAGTGTCTTCGAGGGTCTTCCACCCAATCAGCCCAATCAATAATAAAATCCAAGCATAGTGGAAATGTTTTCCTTCCTCCTGGGCCTCGCGCACATTTTCTAAAAATTCTTTACATAGATAGCTAGACCAGTTACAAATCACCCCCTTCTTGCACTATCTAGTGAGTGCAATGACGTTCGCGGGCACCTACTTTGTTTTGCACTTGCGCATCATCTTGCAGGCCAATATGATCATACCAAAGTGCACGGTTGGGTCATTAATTTCATCAAAAAAAAAACCCCAGCTCTTCCTTGTGACCTAATATTTCTTCTTAATCTAGTCTGTGACGGTTTTCTCCTACGCCTTGCCGCCAAAATCTGCAATTGGGTCAGCACCTTTGGCAGGCAAAGCCGTGATCATGTGAGTCAAAGTAGCATCAATAGGGATGCGCTCTCCTAACCACAGCGGATCATCTTGTACAAGTGCAAGTAATTGTTTGATGCAGATATCTGAGATTTGAGTATTATAACCAACTAGACTACAATGGAACCATTTGTTGGCTTGAGGGGTCTTGACCCAGGTTCAAAGTTTATGGATAAACCAACAAACCCTCCAACTGCTGGCCCTTTCGAAAATGATGTACTTGCACAGATAAAAGTCTCACCTGAAGCAGTATGGGGGGGTGCTGGAACCAGGTTTCTGCACCCAGAGGGAGACAATAATGAAGTGGTCCTAAGAAAATCGAATGCAGATTTGTATCAAACATACACAGATTCGTGCAACAGAATAAAGTAGAATAACATAGAGTAAAATCCTTAATATACTAAGACAGAGTCACGGATCCTTCAGCGCAGATACAATATAAGAAAACCACATCCAGATCTGACAATGCAATTACTTAAGCAAATCTATCATTCATTAATGTAACTATAATAGATATCTTCGCATAATGATCAATAAGCAACACAATATTGTGATCTTAAGAGAACAAAAATAGGTAAAAGCACAGATTCATAACATAGTAAGCTTGCCAAAATCTGTCGCTTGCATTAATTCATATCTTTCAATACATATTAGACTTTCCCTTACATAAATTCTTCCACGCACACAACCAGCGGAGTTCGCACACAACTAGGACTAGGTCTTCACGCACACAGCTAGCAAGAGCCTTTCAACCCAACCCAAACAAACCATTACAATGTATTACAAATGCTTATAGATCAAAATATCATATCATACTTAGTTCTACTATCTTCCTTAGACTTGCTCTATCTATTTATATTCGCATAGCACGCAGATACTATGGTATCAAACCATGGTTTAAGGCCCACATTTTACCCTTAAACCCATTTACATCAAAATTAGGGACTTTGACCCACCCCAAAGCCCCTTTACTCAATCGTGCATCGCACATACAAACTTATACAAAATTGCATCAAAACGTGCGCCTTAGGGGACCCTACTCCAACAGTTGAGTAAGATCTTAGCAGGAAAATATTGTGACAAGAAGCTCATCTTTCTCAGATCAGAGCTCAAATTTACTAGTGAATATGTTGATCATTTTATTTATAAGATAAGGGATCCATACCAAAGTGGGCCTCTTAGATATGTGTTGTGGAGGTAAATCCCCTCTGCGGACAGAGGCGATCCCTACTAGCCCAGACCGGGTCTAGCAACAATCGTTCACGCTATAGTGCAGGTTCCTAATTGCAAATAAACCAACTAGCGATGAAGGCTTACCTGGAATCCAACGCTATCGCTTGTAGAGAAAGTAGCGCTCCCGTTCCTTAGCTCTAGCAGATCACAATCCTCACGATCTCCATGATCGGACACCTGCACACGTAAGAAACAAAACAAACGCAAGTGTAAAATCCAGTATATGCAACTATATGTTAGTCAGAGAAGACATAACTCATCATCATAATCAACAACAGGAGTGGAACCATAACCAATAGTCGCTTATCATTAATCAATCAAAGAAGAATACAACCATAGCTCTGACGCCAAATTCTCCTTCGGAGGGTCGCCAGTGGAACACGTCTCGAAAAAGCCTGTCGGGAATGGGACAAACCTCTCTCTTCAGATGTCTCGACGATGATCTCCTTTCTTGGATTTGGCCTTAAGGGAATGAATCAAGGCTCTTGCAGCATAAGGCTCTGATGGCTCTTGGGAACTTGGAGACTATCTTGCAAAGAGAATGAGCAAGCTTTTATAGATGGAGGAAGGGGATTTGGGATCCTTATAATCATGGGATTGGCCCTATCCTCAAGGAAGCTTCCATGAGAGGTGGCAAACCACTTCCTCTACATGGATATCCGGAGCCAAACCTCCCAACTCAAATTAGACACCAATTTCTGGATCAGTTAGGACGAAACTTCCGCCATTTATTTTTAAAAAACACTCCTTAAAATGGCTGGCGCGAGTGCGACTCTGGGACAGAGCACCAATTGGCGCGCCCTCTTTGAAGGATTTCCCTCATTGGCGCGGGTACTGAATTGGCTACCCACGCAAATGCAAAAAGAGGTGTTTTTAGGGTTTTTCACAAGGAGTTGTCTACAGGGCAACAAAAGTACATGTTTAGGGGAATGCCATGAAAGTGTTTTCAAGTTATGTCACTGCTTCACAGGTCACGGAATAAGCCCTCCAATTGTGCGGGATGGGGAATTGCAGGGACGGTGACAAATTGTTGTGTAACAGATGCCCCCTAAGGCATGAGGCCCGAAAGAGAGAGAGGGGTGAAATGCTTTACGAGAACATGTCCAACTGAAAACACCGCCTTTGGAAAACCTGCGTAGAGAAATACAAATGATATCTGAGATACATGATATATATGTGGTATGGGCGCAGCCATCCATAACAGAGTATGCAATAATCCAGATCCAAGGTATGGACGCAGCCATCCAATGAGACTCAAGTATGGTCGCAGCCATCCAATCAGTGAGTCATGTAAGTAATCGTAATAATCCACAAAATCGCAACCTGGACTATAACAGACAGGAATCCAGGGTCTTGCGCTCCATCTTGACCCGAACAAAGTACAAGTTCAAGCATGCAAATATGTGAGCTGAAGTCGAACATGCAAGAACATCACCTGATTACCAGCCAATGATGAAAGTTGTTAACAAACGCGAGAGGTACCACCATTAATGCCAATGGTCCTCAAGGTACTACAGGTACAATATACGGCATGTGAACAATGAGATGATGTCGAACAGCCGCAAAATCACTCAATCAGAGGCCAATGATGAAAACCTCACGTCGAATGTGAAGAACCCGCCATTGAGGCATGCAGGCTCCAAGGTACCAGAAGGGAGTCTCTAGATCATCTTCCTGGAAAATGAGCTGAAGTCGATAGGAAGTGACCTTGATCGAAGGTGGGCCATAGTGTTTCCCACATCAGCGACTCGAGACAGAGGAACATAATGTTTTTGTGAATCACAACCAGATGAGAATCAGAGGAAGGTTGGTACTTGCAGAGGTCAACTTCTCTTGAACACATGGTGGCACGACAGTAAGTTTGGCAGTATTTGACATCAACAGATCAGAGGTCATGGCGATGAGGCAAAGAGCAGATGAGAGGTCAAAAGGGATTACCCAAACCCACGGAGGCAAATGAACAAACGAGATGATATGTCCCCAACCTGACACGAATGCAGACAAGTGCCATGTTCAAGAGCGACATACTGCCGACACGACAATGATTCTGGTTCCATTTTCCCCACCATTTCTGGCGGGTACCTCTTTATTTTTACACAAGCTTGAAGAGGATACCATATGCTTGTTGTATAAGCCCATCCTATTACATTTAACGAGCCCTAGGAAGGAGCGACTCGAATAACGTCATTGCGAATGAATCCAATGTCATTAGGGTTTAACAAGTCTGACAAAGGAAGAACTCGGCTTCTTTTCATGTTTAGAGAGTCTGAAAAGACGGCGGAAAAGTAAACTCCAAAGTTCCCTTTTCTTAAATAGTTCCTCAGATCCGAAAAGGTAGAAAAATATGTCTGAGAAAACCTCCTAGTCGCAATAGGCTAGGGTATTCCTTTTTTGTAAATAATCTATCCCAGCCCGAAAAAGGGGTAAACGTATACTGGGTAGATGTCGTTTCGTGGCCACTTTAACGAGATCAAAACGACAAGGGACTCAGAAATATTTTCATGTTTAGAGAGTCAGAAAAGAGCTGAAAGATGACTCCTCCTAGAGGAATGAGTGGTATAAAGGGTAGCAAATGGTTCCGATAATGGTGGAACTTCTCAAAACAAGATAAAGGTTAAGAGGCTGGCTAACAAGACCACTCATCGCAACGGTTCCTCAGGAACAGGTAAAACAATCAAGTGAAGGCATATGATCGGCCAAGCAGATAATGACGATGGAGTGAGAAAACCAAGGCTCATCTGGCAAAAATAGGCTGATGAAATGGCAATCACAAGAGGTAAAATGAGAAAGGTTTCATTTTTACAGAAGCTTGAAATCAGGAAACTCTGCTTGCAACCAGTTTCATTTTTACACAAGCTTGAAATGGAAACAAACTATGCTTGAAAAAGTAAGCATGCCCCAGCATGGTGACTCAATTCGAGGTACATGCCCCCCAAGATTCAGTCCATATGTAAGGTAGATGGAGTGAAGGTTCAAGTTACGAGATAAAGAGAAAGACTCGACTGGGATTTTACGAGATCTTATCAAAGACTTGAATTGAACAGGAACGTGTTTCATTATTTTAACGAGGTTGACACATTAAAATAATTATCCTCAGGACACCTTTGTTTCATTTTTTAAGAAGCTTGACACAAGACAAGGAACTCTGCTCCGACCAGCTTGTTTCATTTTTTAAGGAGCTTGACACAAGAAAATGAACTGTGCTCCAACCAGACCCAGTTTCATTTTTTAAGGAGCTTGACATAGGAAAAGAACCATGCTCCGACCAGACCTGGTTTCATTTTTTAAGGAGCTTGACACAGGAAAAGAACCATGCTCTAACCAGACCCAGTTTCATTTTTTAACGAGCTTGACACAAGGAAACGAACTGTGCTCTGAAAGACTTCATCATAATGAATAAGAAGTCATGGCTTCCAAGAGGTTCTCATCTGATGGAAGGAAAACATCTTGGAAGTCCAAACCCAATGCCCCCAGCACACTATGCATGATGGCATCATCACTGAGTACAGGCACGGGGTAGGTAGCCACATAGTTGACCTGCGGTGGGGCAGATACAACGGGTGGATAAAAACCAGGAAGGGATGATGGCAGGCCAGCTGCCACATCAAGACCAAAGAATGAAAGCTGGTCAATGGTCACGATCTGTCCTTCATGTGGAAAACAGACCACACGAAAAAGGGAGGAGACAAGCGCTCCCATGGCATAGGTGTAATTGTGCCCCAAGAGAAGATTGAAATCCAACGGGCCTGGAACAACCATCACGTCCATATGGACAATTTTACCTCCCAAAGTAACAGGTAACCTTGGAAGGATCCCTAACGGTTGACTAGTTCTTCTGTTAAACGCCAACAGATTCTGCATAACAAGCGCAAGCGGTGGCGAGCCAAAAGCTTGCCAAGTAGTTGAGGATAGAACACTAACAGACGTGCCTTCGTCTATAATGGTGCTGGGTACGACCAAACCAAAAGCCTGTACTGTAATCTAGAAAGGCACATAAGACGGAAGGCGGTATCCTGGAAATCGATTCCAATCAAAGGAAGTGACCAAACTACTCAAAGGGGCTACCATCGAATCGAGATGGTCTTCCCCTGGTGTTACGGAAGAAGAAGGAGCATCCTCCACGACCTCCATCGTGAAGGTGGGAGGGGTATCCTCTGGGACCTCCATCACGGGAGGCGGAGGAGCAGCTTCTTGAGATATAGAGACAGGAGAATCTTTCTCCAAGTCCGAAGAATCTGAAGAAATAAGAAGAACCTGAGGGGTGTGAGATCCACTCTCCACGGAAAAGACCTGGTGCACCATAGATGGGGCCAGTTCAATTGATCCCACGACCAATGGTTGGTCGGGAACGGATTCCTGAATTTGAATTTCTAGGGGAGCGGGATCGACCAAGGATGACTCTAGATCAATCATAGGGTCAGCTGGCAGAGGACTCAAAGAAAGCTGCTTGTAACCAGCTGGAAGGCATGGTGCAGAAATAGCTGATTTGTCCAAAACTCGCTTGGCTTCATCCATATACGGACAAAGGTGAATGGCATGGTGCCCCCCACAAAACTTACAGGGATTGGCAAGCTTACCCTGCTTCTTAGGAGCCTTACCAGCAGCAGCTGAAGACGTGCCCCCAACTTGACTCCCGGAAGCCAAAGGCAACGGCGGACGACAGTTGGACCATACTTCGAGTACCTTGGGAATGTCAGGGCAGTCTCGAAGAAGATGGTCTCCCATGCACAACATGCAAGGGAACTTGACTTTCCGTGGAGGGTTGGGAGGTTTATCAAGAGGAGATGTTTCGGAAGCAGTAGTTGCACTTTTAGCCTATCGCTTATCAGACTTCTTCTTCTTTGTCTTCTTCTTCTTCTTCTTAGCCACCTGGTTACTCGAATCCAGACTTTCACCAGGCGAAGTAGAAGAGGAGGACGTAGAAACAGGCAAAGAAGGGGAGAGGTCCACCTTGGAATCAACATGACGTTGCTCAGGCGGAGGAACTGATTGAATAGTAGCCGAGACATTCGGTACCACAGAGGTTGAGAACAACCAAATAGGCAATCCAACAATTAACCCAGGAAGGGACAACGTTGCCATATGAGTACCAACATTTCCAAAAGGAGGAAAAGGACCAGGATTCCCTTCGAAGGGGATTCCTTGGTTGGTGAACTCTGGAAAAGTTTCCATTAGAAATGATCTTCAGAACAACACCCTAAGTAAAATAACTTTAACCAAGAATATTTCGTGGGCAGTTAATTTTTAAAACATTGAAACAAAACTCTATCGTTTCATCTTTTAAGAGTCAAGAAATAGGAAAAAGGTGACTCTATCACTTTCAGATTGGAAACAAGCGTGAAAGGACAAGTGCTTGATGATCTTTTCAAATTTAAGGAGTCACAGAAGATCAAAATGACTGCTCAGGAATGCTGGGCAAAGGGTGTACCAAATAACCGTGAACTGCAATATACACCTTGGTTTCAAAAATGAAATAGAAATCAACCAAGGACTTAACGTACATGCAGGCAATCTCCCCGAATGTTGTGTCCGGTGTATCACGAGTATAAGGCGGCAGAATCGGCTTTCTACAGATAAAGGATAGCAACCTAGTGGGGTCTCCCTTTATATATGTGACGGTACGGGGAACACAAGTCCATACTAGTGTTGTCGAAAGCCAAGAGGCAAATGATAGCTACTAGGTTTAAAGACGCCAGAACACGTCTCTAGCCCAGACCTCTAAATATTTCGTTAATGTTTCAGTGCTGCCTTAGTTTAAATTGAATAAATTTTATGGTTGATCTTCAATTATGTTTCAATTTCAGGCCCTACTGCATGTCATATGACAATATCCTATATGCAACTATATGAGAAAATAACACTTTTCAATTCGATGAATGTTATCTAGTTAAGGGAAGAGTTTCAAACAATGATGCAACAAAAAACAACACTGAAGACGAAACTTTTTCCAAACTAGATGACTTTCACTATCCAAAAGTAATTTCAAACATTCAGCGATGCGAACAATGCAATGTGATCTATGCAAAATCTTATTTTTCGAAAACTATGCAATTGTAATCTATGCACAATTTCCTTTTCCTTTCAAATGATAAGAATGCACTCAATGCATTTTTCGATGAAATGAGAATCTACTTAATGCATGCTTTTAATGAAAGAGAATGCACTGAAAGCGATTTCTAGTTTTCGATCATTAAACAATGTAATCTAAGTTCAATGATGGATCTCAAAAAACACTTTTCAATGCAATGTGATCTAATGCATTTTAACAAAAAGAACACTTTGAGACGAAAACTAAATAAACACAAATCTTCTTAATGAAGGATGAACGCAAAAGAGATGTAAACAAACACTAAGAATGCAATCGTTGTTTCAAACACTTTGTAACGAAATCCCTCAAAAGGCGACAAGACATATGAGGTCAAACACAAAGAGGACTTCCAAAGCAAGAGATAAAAACAAGGCATTCATTCCCTTTTACATCAAACAATCATGGAGAGAAGACATTTCAAACAATGAACAATGTAATCTATGCTCATATAGAGAAAAGACCAGAAGGGAAAGACACACTGGTGAAGGATTTAGGGATAAAGTATCAATTTTCACACACCCTGAAATTGGCCCGACTTTGTCATTGGCAACTAGCGCCAACTGGCACGACTTGCTCACTGAAAACTAGTGTCAATGCCCAATTGGCACGGGTTTCTAACTGACAACAAGCGCCAATGCTTGAAAATGAAAAAACAAAGAATTTCTCCCAACCAAGACTAGACTCACCACTTCAAGAAGAATCTAAAACAAACCCAGAAGCAAAGTACTGACCAAAAGAAACTTCTGAAAAAGAGTAAACCCTAGCACCTACAGGAGATGGCGCGACTGTCATGCTGTAATCCGCGCCAGAAAGGGGATGGCACGAGTGATGAACTGGCAACTCGCGCCAATTGGTGCGACTGTCAGGGTGGAAACCGCACCAATTAAGCCAACCATGAAAGGATGAAAACTCGGAAAAACAGAGGTTAGATTTGATCCTCTGGGGCTGAACCAAAAGCCAAACACTCAGAAAAGAGCCAGCCAAAAGAGCCAATCAAGCAAGCAGAATCGAGAAACAACCGAAAATACAAGACAATACTCCAAGTGTTCAGTTCATAAACTAAACCGGAGATTGACTGAAGCAGCTTTGATCTACTTCGCAATTGCAGAGCAAGAGTGTTTCGAAGGCTATCTGGCTAACTTCAGACTCTGTATGTAGCCTATAAAAAAAACAACAACAAGCTAGACGATCCCAGCGGAGTTGCCAATTTGTTGTGGAGGTAAATCCCCTCTGCAGACAGAGGCGATCCCTACTAGCCCAGACCAGGTCTAGCAACAATCGTTCACGCTATAGTGCAGGTTCCTAATTGCAAATAAACCAACTAGCGATGAAGGCTTACCTAGAATCCAACGCTGTCACTTGTAGAGAAAGTAGCGCTCCCGTTCCTTAGCTCTGGCAGATCACAATCCTCACGATCTCCGTGATCGGACACCTGCACACACAAGAAACAAAACAAACGCAAGCGTAAAATCTAGGATATGCAACTATATGTAAGTCAGAGAAGACATAACTCATCATCATAATCAACAACAGGAGTGGAACCATAACCAATAATCGCTTATCATTAATCAATCAAAGAAGAATACAACCATAGCTCTGACGCCGAATTGTCCTTCGGAGGGTTGCCAGCGGAACCCGTCTCGAAAAAGCCTGTTGGGAATGGGACAAACCTCTCTCTTCGGATGTCTCGACGATTATCTCCTTGTTTGGATTTGGCCTTAAGGGAATGAATCAAGGCTCTTGCAGCATAAGGCTCTGATGGCTCTTGGGAACTTGGAGACTAGCTTGCAAAGAGAATGAGCAAGCTTTTATAGATGGAGGAAGGGGAGTTGGGATCCCTATAATCTTGGGATTGGCCCTATCCTCAAGGAAGATTCCATGAGAGGTGGCAAAACACTTCCTCTACATGGAGATCTGGAGCCAAACCTCCCAACTCAAATTAGACACCAATTTCTGGATCAGTTAGGACGAAACTTCCGCCATTTATTTTTTTAAAACACTCCTTAAAATGGCTGGCATGAGTGCGACTCTGGGACAGAGCGCCAATTGGCGCGCCCTCTTTGAAGGATTTCCCCCATTGGCGTGGGTACTGAACTGGCTACCCACGCCAATGCAAAAAGAGGTGTTTTTAGGTTTTTTCACAAGGAGTTGTCTGCAGGGCAACGAAAGTACATGTTTAGGGGAATGCCATGAAAGTGTTTTCAAGTTATGTCACTGCTTCACAGGTCACGGAATAAGCCCTCCAATTGTGCGGGATGGGGAATTGCAGGGACGGTGACAAATTGCTATGTAACAATATGGAAGAGAGATAAATTTGAAATGTTCACATCCAAAGAAGACCTTCAAGGGCATGGTAATTTAATTCAATGAAGAAAGATCAGTAGTGCAATTTTCATTTTCGGGTGGTTAGTTGAAGTAGAAACCCCAAATTCAATGGGCATGAAAACACGTTGTAGCGAAAATTTCACCCTGTGATAGGTTGGACCACATTATGCATATTACCATATTATTTTCTCAAATATGTTTTGTATGATCATTGTTATATGCATTTTAGTTACAACGATGAGTTAAAAACCTTTCCCTTCGGGTTGTACTAGTTCCTTCCCCTTTGGGGCAGAATAAATACCTACACATGGAAGGGAACACTTCTCTAAGTAAATTAGCAAATATATCCCGTAATACATAATAAATATTAGAGTTGGTTGATCGAATGCGTGCTCGCGTGTCATTTAACTCCTGACTTATCACATTACGCTGATACTAGTTCCAACCTTGTATCTAGTGTATGTTTGTTGTTAACTTGGGGGAAGCATCTGTGTCATATATAGTGATTAGAAGCACATTTCCCTTTCATAACTGGATCTTCTAACCCCTTAATTATATATCCTCGGCCCCATGCTTGAAATTGAAACACTTATCTCGATGTAAGATGATTTGTAGGGATAACATAAATTTAATCTAGGTTTTACATGGCTAAGTTAACATCATTTGTTAAGTCATTAGTTTGGATGAGCCTAGACCCAACAGTAATTCTTACTTTAAGCTATACGATGGGTTTCCACACCTTCACACAATTAAAGACTCATGCAGAGATGTGGGTCTAATCATTATGTGCGGAGATGCAGAGCAACCATTGTGCGGAGACACTGCTAAAACCATCAAAATCGAAATAAACAAATTGGGGACCCACCTTGCTCATAAGCACAAAAAAATATTAATTAATTGATTATTTTGATTAATTGGTTATTTCAATGGTAATGTCTATTATGTAATATCCCAAAGCTTAAAAATTTCAACAAATCTAGTACACTTTAGTGTTTTAGTTAAAAATATTTGCAATAAAAACACTGAACACAACGGGATATAGAAATGCAGCCATTATTTATATTATTACTAAAGGAATTAGTACATGCCCATACTATATATTTCAAGCCCCTGCAATGGCATGCACGACTGCTTATCAATTTAAGACAAGACAAATGCATTGAAGCATAATAGTGAAACTTGGATGGATCCACCAAAAAAACTAACACCCACGAGGTTTTTGTCCTTGGGATCAAACTAGAACTGGCCATGCCAAGTTCTAAAGAAAAACACAATAAGATAGATAAAGTTGAATTCCCCCATATGCCTAGCTTCTATCCCCTTTTATAGGCTTGATGGACTCTCTAGAGACCTTATTTTATTATTTTCCCTCAAAAACCGAAGGCAAATACCATGGGAAAATACCATAGACAGATTCTGTCGATTTTGACCAGATCAAGAGAGGGAATATTACAAATCCTTCCACCCAAATATTGCTTGCCCTCAAGAAATTCACTATTATCCATAATAGAAGCATTAATTCTAGGATCCCATACAATCTTGTGAGCTATTCCATACTCCATGCTAAATGATCCTGAATGGATCCTTCGATACCTGGATCCCAAAAAATACTTCGACCAATCCTTACCTTGATAGATTCATCTAGATTCCAAACAATCCTCCAGCCAATATTGGCCCTAATGGATTCTCATGGATCCCAATGCCACCTATGTCTTGGGACATGTGGGTTATGGTACCATCTCAGACCTCCATCACTAACCATGCCTAAGGGCTCAAGCTACAATATACCCTTGGTTGTGAGTATCCTCCTAGGAATCCACCCATCAATAGAGTACCAACTCATAATCTCTGCCAATCCATGCCTTGGGAAGGATGAATATCTGCAAATCTACTATGTTGATGTTGCTCAATGCTCAATGCATGTTGCTCCACTCAGTCACCCATCATGATGCATTTGGAGAAATTTTCCCTATTATTCCCGATGAATAAAGGTGGTTTGGTAGTGTTGCAAGCCTTATCTATGTACTCCTGTAGAGGGCTACTCTGGAACTCCCAATTGTACTCCTATTGTTTCCTTGTGAGGGTCTTGAGTTGTTCGTCAACACTAGAAAAATTAGTCATTGATTCGACACATACCCCTATGAGCTCCTCAATTCTTCTATCCTCCTATAAGACAGTGTATCGGACTGTCCAAACTCTCTGCTTCAACATCATAAGATCTATCTTGAAATGCATGATCTTTTCCTGAAAATCCTCTTCTAAAAATTATCACTAGCACATTTGGCCCAATTTCCGATGGCCAAATCATCGCTATTCCGACACATAGGCGTCCCAAGAGCAACAATTTAAGGTGAGGTAAAACACGGTTATCCATTACGTCGCAATTCGGACACTTCAATAAAGTGTCAGAAGAGCAACACATTTTCTGAAATTTCTAGACGTCTGTCACTCTTCTGACGTTATCACAATCGTCGCTATTCCGACATCATAAAACGCGTCGCTATTCCGACATTCTCGAAACCGTCGATCTACCGACGTTATAAAAATCGTCGCTATTCCGACGTTAGTTAAACCTTCGGTCTACCGATGTTTTTCTCCGTCGCAATATCGACGATCCATAACTGTCAGTCTTCCGACGTTTATCAGGTTTTCAAAATGATGTTGCTCTTTCGACGTATGTGATTTTCCGATGCACTTCCGACGTGTGAGGCCCAACGGATATAGCAATTCTCTTTCGACGTTTATTGCATTTCTCTTCCGATGGTTGTATTGTCACTCTTCCGATGGATATAGCAACTCTCTTCCGATGCATATACGTCGCTCTTCCGAATAAAATTGAACGTCGTAATAACGATGGATATAAGCATCGGTATTCCGACGAAAAGAAAATATTTAATAAAAAAAATAATGTCGTATTACGGATTCTTAAAGATAGGGCATGAAATTAGATGACAAAAATTCCACCACTAGATATGCATTTGATATAGGATCCAAAATTAAGTCTTGGAGCAGTAAGAAACAACCACAAGATGAGTATAAACCATTATGTAGTGCCACCTATGAGGTAATTTGGCTAAGGGAAATCCTTAACGACAAAGGAGAAAGAAAAAAGTACTAACAACCATCAAATGTGATAACCAAACAATCCAGTTTATCTTTCCATGACAAAGCATATTGAAACTTATCATCATTCTCTAAGAGAAAAGACACAATTAAATGAAATTGACTTCATATATTGTAATATAAATGATAATATCACAAGATATTTACCAAGCCTTGAGGAAAAACTAAAATTGGAATATGTAGAGACAAGTTAGGTATTGTAGAGAATTCATTTCACTATTAAGCATGAGTGATAGAATTAACTATAGAAAAGTTTGTGTTCCAACACTCTTTTCTTCTAAAGAGTGAGTTTGGTTTCTTTTACAGTCTTAAAAAGCTCACATAAGCATTATAATAGTTATCCATTGCATCTCTCATATTCCCCCTTATAATAATAATAATAATAATATCATCGATCTTAATGGTTTTTAATTTGTAGTGTTCTTGATTTTTCTAATTCCCCCTTAGAATATGGTTAGTTTTGATGACAAATGGATGATTTGATAAGTAAATAGAAATTTGGTAGTCTTTGGTATATGATACAACTTACAAGCATATCATTTTTATACTAACTATCGTGTCTAGAAAATAATCCATTCAACTTGGCTAAGTTTTAGCTTCTAGATTAGAAATTCTTATATCAAACCAGCAAGTTATTTGGGTCTAAACTGGACAGACATTTTTAAGGAAAGATATAGACAATCTTGAACTCGAACAATAAACAAACATATGTGAAGTAGAGGATCTTGTGTGACCACCTTATGGTTTTATGGTATATCAATCCTAATGTGTATTTATATTAGTCTTAATGAAATATATGATGCAGTTTCAAGACAAAAATGATAGCTACAGTTTTATATTAGTCTGAATGAAATATATGATGCAGTTTGAAGACAAAAATGATAGCTGGAGTTTATCTGATTAAGGAATCTCAAAAATAATATAAAAATATATTGAATGGAATACATACCAACTTCATCTTGCTGAGCATGTCTGCATCTAGTATATCTGTGCCACAAATAATGATAACTTCTTTCCCTAATATTGCCTACCATTTCGGGTATATAGCAAGCAAGAGGACTGCCCAGGTTAACAGATTGGAAGTTGTCTCATGACCAGCAAATAAAAATGTCTTGCATTCATCCATGATTTCATCAATAGTCATGCTTAGATCTTTTTGAGTCCCTCCCAATTCATTTTCGTTGGTTGTCATCATAATTCCATGCAGGTCACTTCCATAGCCAACATGAGCACTTGTTGTTCTGGGCTCCAACCTACTTTGAATCATAGAACTCAGGATGCTTTTAACTCTTCTATCAATCTTCCAGGCATACCTATTCTTTCTTTTAGGAATGTATCTGTCAAAAAGATAAGGAATATAAGTCCCCAGTCTTTAATTATAAGTACTGTGAAGCATTATGTTAGTATAAAATCTCTATGGACTATATATAGCACTCAGTAGAGCATTATGCATGGATTTATGGATTATGGCACTAGCCTCTAAAATAGCAGGTCTTAATGAACGTTATGGAAAAAGCATAAAAAAAGGTACAAGTACTAATGAATTTGCAGTGACATGTAAAACTCCATAATTGAAAGATAAGTACAGTGTAGTTATTGGCTTCCCAGGATGAAGACAGTTTGTTCAGCTTTAGCAGCCATTTCTTGCAATTTTCTGCAACTCAAATACTTCTTTGTCGTCATTGTAACTGCTACCAAATGCAGCATGGGATATTATGTCTATTTTTAATGCTCTAAACTCGTTGTGAACATCAATCACTTTTCCATTAGAGTCTGACTGAGACATCATCTCTTACCAATTCTGGAGCATGGAGAAGTGCAAGCAGCCATTTTCTTCACCATTGGCTGTCATTGGAATTTGGAAACATGAGTACATAGCTAAATTCAATAACATACTCTAGAAAGACTACAAATCTCAAGGCCTCCATAAGAAATGGTCTAGCTTATACACATCCAAATCTCAAGGACTCTCTTTAAGAAATCATCTAGTTAAGAAGCCTTAACTAGTCATAACAAACCTAGTCAAACCCTATCACTAAAAAACCCTAAATCAAACCCCAATAATATTTTTATCTCCACCTGATAACCTTTAAAATAAACTTTGAACATTTTATTTTACATAGAATACTTATCATGGTGATCGATGAAACTAATAGAAAATAAGAGTGAACTGGTTTCAAGCCTTGAAAAGTTTGTAATGTGGTAGCATATAGAAAAATTATGAAAAATAGTGAAGCATAATATTTTGCAGGTAGAGATCATGGAAAAGAATATGTGTAATGAATGGCATACCTGAATAAAAGTGGGATTGTATTCCAAACTTTAAATTTTAGGTGGTAGCTCTCTATATGAATATATCAAAACTGCTCTAAATTTTCTCCATTTATAACACTCGTTGATGTCTTGAAGCTTCGACCCCAATCAAGACAAGTAAACATAGTACAGTGATGTTAATGGATTAATACTAAACCCCTTAATAGCCAAAATTAGTTAAAACAAGACTAATCGTGTTGCCTCAAAAGCCACAACACCAAATTACAACATGACCCCCTTGGAATTGAATTGGCTTCCATGAGAATTATTCAAAACAATAGATTTACAGCTTAATCAGCAACATGGAAAGTGTGGAACCTTTATGTCAAATTTTAACAGACTCTTGGATAATGATGGTTGTTAAATGATATATATTAAACCTCGGTGTGTAATGATTCTTTAACATGATAAGTTTGTCTTATCATCTTTATGGTAAAAAACAAAATTTGCAATATCTTCAAGTAATGTTTTTCCTTAAAGCACAACTAGAAACAATAAAAGGAAGATAGTTTTTTCTCTCCAATTGTACAAGAAATGTTTCATCACTCTATTGCATAAGCAATGTTTAATAATTACTTTTCTGGTTGACAGGTAAAGTAAACATGAACTTAGAATGGACTTGTGGGTCAAAGATGGTGGTGGAACAAAAATCTCATATTCTCAAAAGAAAAAACCTAATTTTTAACCCAAGGCTGGATATATCACCTATATAGCTAATATTGATCAAACTTCCCAATTTACCATTAGATTTTTTTCAAATGATGAATTTAAAGTAATATGGTACTTTATAGGATCCTACCTGAAGGAAGAAAGAGGTTTACACAAATCCATGTCAAATCATAATTTC
>CM076575.1:2059140540-2059405017 GCA_034641835.2 Pinus albicaulis
TGACCCGAACCGAATGTGTTTCCTTGGGCACCCTCACACGGCACGACCTTATCCGAATGTGTTTCCTTAGGTGCCCTCACACGACCTGACCTCGTGACTCGACCCATCCTGAACGTGTTCCCTTGGGTGCCCTCACATGACCAGACCTGACCTGAACATGTTTCCTTGGGTGCCCTCACACGACCCTACTCAACCTGCTCGAACGAAGGCGCAAGGGAGAAAAAGGAAAACAGGTCACACGAATGTGTGCCACAAGGCACACAGGCAGTCACAACTTAGAATTTTTTATACAGCCACCCTCACACGACCCGACCCGACCCGACCCGAACGTGTTTCCTTTGGTGCCCTCACACGACACGACCCGACCTGCCCAAATAAATTAGGCACTAGGGAGCTAACGGAAAATGGGTCGCAAGAACATGCACAAGGCACATGGGTGGCCGCAACTTAGCATTTTTTATACACCCTCCCTCACACGATCTGACCCGACCCGAACGCATTTCCTTGGGCGCCCTCACACGGCATGACCCGAACCGAATGTGTTTCCCTAGGCGCCCTCACATGAACCACCCTAACCTGACCCGCTCGAATGAAGGCATAGTGGAGAAAACAAAAAATGGGTCACACGAACGTGCACAAGACACACGGGCGGTCACAAATTAGCATTTTTGATACGGCCTCCCTCACATGACCTGACTCGAATGTGTTTCCTTGGGTACGTTCACATGACATGACCTGACCTGGATGCGTTTCCTTGAGTTAATATCGTCCTTTCTCACTTTTATTTCCAAAAAGTTAAAAAAAGAAATCTTTTAAATGTATTGGAAAAGCATGAGTGAAATTGATTTAGATTGAAACCATAACTTCAATTTTATTATTTCTTATAAATTTATCTTTCTTTACACTATTCAATCATAATAAAAATTTGATTAGAAAATGTATAAAATTAATATAAATATTATTTAGTGAAAATATACTTATAATATTATTATTAGAGTTTTTTTAATTTTCAATCACATAAGTTGTGATGTCAAAACTAGTTCGATGCATGCTTAAACATTTTATAATATATTAACTAAATGATGAATATTTGATTTCATTATGCTATAATATAAATGATGTATTTAATTAAAAAAATAAGTAACATGAATATTTTAAATATTTAATATTAAATTTTCTTTTATTTTGAAAAAGTAAAAAATAAAAATAAAAACAAAACTTTTAAAGATATAAATATGAAAAAAATTAATTTAAATGAAAAATTCAATATTATTTTATATGAATCTCTATTTATATGTAGTGAGAAAAATAATGTTGAATATATCTCCTAATTTTTTCATAAATTAAAATCATAAATTTAATTTCTCCCTTTATATCAAACATTGAAAGTAAAAAATAATTAACCCAAATATTAAAAAAAACATTATAGCAAAACCAACCCATGGTATGACAAAGATTGTAAAAGTGCAAGGAGAGCAATTAAGGAATGATGCAGGAGCATCAAGCTCAATTTTCATTATTTAATTATGTAATAAAGGGGGTGAGACATTTTAATTATTTTATTAATTAAATTGTTATTTTTAAATAAATTAGGAGAGAAATTATAAATGTGAGGATTTTGTATATATTCTTTTAATAATTAAAAGGATATGAGTGAAATAGGATTAGGTAGCAAATTTAGGGAGTAGGAATTCTATGTACGGGAGGGACTTTGTTGAGTCCACACCTAAAATGAATCTAAATTAGATTTAGTTGAGGATTGGTGGAGAAATTTGTGGGGTGAAATAAATACATTATTTATGTATAAATAGGAGTGTTTTTGTGAGGAAAAACAAGAGCTGAGTGTGTGAGGAATACAGGAAGAGTGAGGAGTGGTTTAAAGGGCCAAGAGCCAAGACGTTGCCCAATGTAATATTTGGCTAGAAAATATTTATATTTTATATCTGTAGTTGATTTGAATGGCTCTTTCTCCTTCATGTAAACTTTAAACTGAATGTTTTTATGGTTTTATTTGAAGAAAAAATGAGCATTTTTCGTGTTAAGTGAAGCATTGAGTTTTTATAGTCTAGGATCTAATTTCTAGCAGAATCACTTCATCATTTGGTATCAGAGCGAGGGAAAGATACCTGTTTGAATTTGAAATTATGTATGTTGTATATGGTTTTTTATTACAGGAACGAGCTTACATTAGATATTGGTTATACAACCAGACGGACAATGGAAAATGCACACAACAATTGACATGTGAATTGAAGGGCACACTTGCAAGAGGGCAATGATGCTGATGGATCACAAGTAAAGGCATAGTTTATAACGCTGATGAATGTATAGCATTGATGTTATAATGCTATTGCAAATCGGATATAAAAAAATCGAAGTTGAAAGCTAGATGTCACTCTATACAGTTACCAACGCTACGATGGAACATCTCGATTCATTAAACCAGCGTATGAGTCATCCCTAGGAATGAACGCAGGGTAAGGTGGTTGAGAATTGAATGTGGAATAGTTATTTCTAGGTGTGTAAGTTATAAGTATGCAAAACTCAAGCAATTCGTAAGCAGAACGGAGCAGATCAATTCTGCTAAGCAGCGTAGCAGCATTGCTTCCTTTGCAGCGATTCAAAATTAATTTGGTTGATATGTTTGTATGGTAAATATCCATCCATGTAAGGTAATACAGTTGGTATTGTTTTGATATGACATTTGAATGCCATCCATATTGTATGAATTGTGAATTCGGCCATTTAGATTCCGCCCATGTATATTACAGTCTATGCGTAGATTTTTTTTAGCACTGAGTTGTGAGTTAAGCAATTGCAACAGAGTGAAGAAGTGAAATACAGGTAGATGCTACCACCGTGGAGGCCGAACAACATTGTGAATTAAATGTTGTAGCTGAAGTCACAAGGGACCATGGCTTGGTTGACATTTTGCGCTCAAATTCGTGACAACAACGATGTCAAATGCCCGAGTTGATTGGTCAAATGATATATTATTGAAGGTCGAAGTGAAATCTGGCTTAAAATGGTTTTAAAATGAATTGAGAAGCTACGCAAATCTGATTGCGTTATGAAGTTTTGATGCGTTACATGCCACAGGTTGTAATTTCAATAAACGTTGACATGATATATGTGTGCAGGTTACATTACGTATACAAAGGCCGAAGTATAATCTTTCTTACGGTGGTTTCAAATTTGTTGAGATATGGTTCGAACCATGGTAAGGTTAAAATGTATATTTTGTCAAAATTGTATGCATGTGGTCGAATTTAAATGAGTTACGTGGATGTAACTATGAAGGTTGAAATTGTTATATCTTTTTTTATTTAAAATTCATGTTATTCAAATCCTTTAATGGATTCCATTTTGTAAATGATCATTTTTAAATGATATAGTTCAAGTGGGGTTCGGGAACAAATACCATTTGGAAAGGAATAGATGGTATGTGGTCTCCAGGCATTTACATCAATTGGGGTAAGATGCTTGCGTAAGGGAGTTAGAGATGGTTGTCAAACGGTGGTATGGTTTGATGATTTCGAGCATGGTTGGAAAGAATGTAAGTGAAATTTGAATGATTTACGATTGCGCTATTCATTGTTTATAAATAGTGCGATTCAACATTCAACTTATGCGGTGAAATATGTGGGTTTTGACATTTGCGTGAATGGAATTTGTGTGAAGTTGGTGAATGGAAACAGTTCTTTTTGAAGATTTGGTTTTTTGAGAAGTTGCATTTTGATAAATAGAAAGTGTGAAGGATTGCTGAAAATTGGATTAAATGAAGTCCACGCGTGAACAGAGGCAGTTCACAAAGAAGGGGAAGATGACTATTGATAGTCATTTCCAGAGATCTGATGAAGAGTACGAGCAGGAGAAGGCTGAGATAACAATTCACCTTGAATTGTTAATGGAGTTGTTGCAGGAAAGTGTGAAAAACCAGACACATGGTTGGACCATGAGAAAGAAGGTGAAGTGGCACAAGCTACACACAAAGAGGGAAACCAGGTAAACATACAGTTGATGGAAGAGTTGAGGAAGCTCAAGAAGATGTTGAGTTGTGAAGAACTCAGAGAGACTGAGTTAAAAATGGATGTTTACATTTGTGGCCCGGAACATAGCAAAATTCTAGGTGAAGAAATTAGTGAGGAAGATCTCATGAACTATTGGGATAGTTCAGAAGCATCTGAGTATGTGTTGGCGAGAGAAACAGATGAGGCCATGAAGCCTTACATTTTTCTCACAGTTTATGTATGTTTGCAGGGTGTACGAAAGACGGTGAGCAGTCTGATAGAAATTTCACAAAGGAGAATGAAACTCTTGAGGTAAATTTTGGTAGAGAATTCCTTCAGAGAAGGAAAGTGTTGATTAGTTACAACAGGAAGAAATCATAAATGAATTCTTATTTGGGGTAAGATAGCAAGTCGAAGCTGTTATGGAATCAGAACAAAGTGGAAATGCCGAAGAAAAATTCCAAGGAGGTAAACAAATGTATTTGTTTAATGGGATTGTTGACAAAAGTTTACAATGTAATGATGTCAAAACCAGGATAATTCAGGAACAGTGGAAGTAGTGATGAGACAAAAGAAGAGTCTACAGAGAAACTTAATCAAATGAAGGATTCAGAGCATCAAAGAGAGATGTTGACTGAAACATCCAGTGGGACCACAAGGTCTTATGTGTTTAAGACTAATGATTCATGTGTGATTACAGGTACATCACAGAGGGTTGAAAAAACTTTGAATTTTGTTAAAGAAGAAGAGTTGAATCTAAAATCTATTCAAAATGATGCTGAGATAGCATGATCTCAAAAAGAAATGAAGACAGAGGGGTCTCATGGAAATATTTAGCAGAATCTTGAAGCGGGGGAAGA
This sequence comes from Pinus albicaulis, assembly GCA_034641835.2. Classification (NCBI taxonomy): domain Eukaryota; kingdom Viridiplantae; phylum Streptophyta; class Pinopsida; order Pinales; family Pinaceae; genus Pinus; species Pinus albicaulis. The sequence continues at coordinate 2,059,145,411 of CM076575.1, forward strand.
AGGACCATCTGATGATTGGTCAACAGCAAGTGAAGGTATGGAAAGTAGTGTAAAATTTCCAAGTTCTACTCCAGTTGAGATTGTTAAGTTGTACAGAAAGTTAGATATTCAGAGAAGAGAGTTGGAAAAGCAGAGGATCTATACTCAGAGTGAGTTGCTGAAAGAGAAAGATTCCTGAGTAATCAGGAAACAGAGGATAAGGATGTAGAAATGATTCAACAAATCAAAGAAGTTCATTATTATGAACCAGAACAGGAAGACATTCTTGAAACAGATGTTGTGGAGGAGGGACTAACTGATAGTCTCATAGAGAATTTAAATCAGCATACTGATGTGCTGATGGACGAGGAAATTTTAGAGCAGCATACTGAAATGTTGCTAGAAGAGAAAGAGGCACTGAGACCTTATGTTTTTTATTTTAACAATTGTTTTGTGAGTACAGGTTTTCTTGGGAATGCTAGAGAAAATCTATTGGATAGAGAAATTGAACTGATAAGGAGGATAATGATGAAAGTATCTCGTAAGCAGCCAACAGCAGTAAAACAAAGAAGAAGCAGCAAGAGGAAGACAACAGAAGATTGTGAAAGCATAGCCAGTGGAGCAATGCAACATAAAGTGTGGAGACCTGGAGAAGAACAACAGATAGAATCAGCAATGAATGGAGAATTGCAGCACAAGATATGGGATCCAAGAAGACAAAGATCCGAAACACATGATCAGACGATCATGGCTAATTTCAACTTGGGAGTCTAATGCAAGAGCATCAAGCTCAATTTTCATTATTAATTATGTAATAAGGGGGGTGCAACATTTTAATTATTTTATTAATTAAATTATTATTTTTAAATAAATTAGGACATAAATTATAAATGTGAGGATTTTGTATATATTCTTTTAATAATTAAAAGGATATGAGTGAAATAGGATTAGGTAGCAAATTTAGGGAGTAGGAATTATATGTACGGGACTTTGTTGGGTCCACACCTAAAATGAATCTAAATTAGATTTAGTTGAGGATTGGGTGGAGAAATTTGTGGGGTGAAATAAATACATTATTTATGTATAAATAAAAGTGTTTTTGTGAGGAAAAACAAGAGCTAAGTGTGTGAGGAATACAGGAAGAGTGAGGAGTGGTTTGAAGGGCCAAGAGCCAATAGGCCGCCCAATGCAATATTTGGCCAGAGAATTTTTATATTTTATATTTGTTGTTGATTTGAATGGCTCTTTCTCCTTCATGTAAATTTTAAACTAAATGTTTTTGTGGTTTTATTTGAAGAAAAATTGAGAATTTTTCGTGTTAAGTGAAGCATTGAATTTTTATAGGTTGGGATCTGATTTCTAGCATAATCGCTTCATTAAGGAAGTTGTTGATGAATCTCTCAAAATTTACAAGATAATAATCTACAAAGCCCTAACTAAAAGGAAAAAAAGGCAATATATTCGTAAAAGACAAGAGAATCTCTTACACCTCTCTAAGGTGGCTCCTAAGAAATTCTGGAGGCAGATTCTAACTAGGAAAACTAAAGATAATAATAAAATTTCTTTACACGACTGGAATTCCTATCTTAAAAAGCTTTATGAATCTCCAAATGCTAGGGATTTTGAAACCCTGCTCACAACGAAAGAAGTTTTCTCATTAGAAGACATTGATTTTGGGGTTAAACGCCTGGAAAATGGGAAAGCTAAAGACATTGAAGGTTACCAGGTGGAAATCTTAAAAATTGGAGGTCCTGTCCTCATCCCCCACATCCACAAGCTTTTCAACCAAGCGGTCAAGCAAGGGTTCCCTAAACCTTGGAATCAGAGCCTCATTATCCCTATTTTTAAAAGTGGGGATACAAATAACCCCTCTAATTATCGGAAAATTATGATCAGCCCTCTCTTAGCCAAGTTATATGGTATTATTTTGGAAAATAAGTTGAGCATTTGGCTTGAAAGTGAAGGTAAGCGGGCTAAAGGCCAAGCGGGTTTTAGAAGGCAGCACTCAACAACGGACCACCTCGTTACGCTTAGGATCATTGTGGAGGAATGCTGCAATGATAAATCCAATCTCTTTTGTTGCTTTGTGGACTTTAGAAAGGCTTTCGATACGGTTCCTAGAAACAACCTATGGAATAGATTAGAAGAGCTAAATGTTCCTTTCGAACTAAGAGCAGCCGATATAAGGTTATATGAGAATGTAATTGCCAAGTTAAAGAGAAATGAGGAGTGGTCGAAAGATATTAAGTGTAATATCGGAGTTAAACAAGGTTGCCCCCTCTCCCCTACCCTATTTGGAATTTACATCAACAAGCTAGAAGGTTGTTTAGAGGAGGCAGGATGTGCTGGCACGATCTTAGCTGGGATAGTCATCATCCTTCTTCTCTATGCTGACAACATTGTTCTTCTCGCAAGGTGCCCATCTAATCTTGATAAGCAACTTAGACTTCTTAAGGATTTCTTCTCTACCATGGGTATGTCTGTTAACACTGACAGAACAAAAGTTATGATTATCAAATCCAAGAAGGACACTTACACTAATTTTATGTATGACAGTAGTAACTTGGAGGAAGTGTCTTCTTACAAGTACCTACAAATTGATATTCATCACAAGCTCAACTGGAACTATAGCATTCAGAAAAGGATTAATGGGAGATGGAAAGCTTATTTTGGTCTTAAAAATAATTGTAAAACGGCAAACCTCATAATGTGGGATAGAAAGAAGTTCCTCTTTGAAACTTTAGTCACTCTTGTTATCTTATATGGATGTGAGGTTTGTGGTTGCAGCATCTCTAGAGAATCATGGAGAAAGATTGAGCAAATCCAGAAGCGTTTTATAACTTATAACCTTAAAATTAAAAACAATACACCCTATCATATTCTCCTTATAGAAGTGGGTCTTTCCCCTATCAAGAGCCTAGTTATGACTAGGCTTCTGTTGTACAAGCACAAGCTCAATAGCATAGGAGACCATAGACTTCCTAAGATAGCTTTAAATTCCAGCCAAAACCACCTAAGGCTTAAATGAGGTTGGTATAAAGACACCAGGGACTAGTTAAACCATTGGGAGATTGACGAGAATGTTGCATTGCAAAACATTAATAACATTAAAAAAATTGTTACTTCTAAGTTCAAAGAAAAAATGTGATGTGAGAAAGATCTAGCAGCTAAAATAAAATTAAGATATTATAAGGAGGTCATCAACCCCACCCTAGAAGATCAAAAGTATCTATCTGTTTTAACTAGTTCAAAGAAGAAAATTAATATAGCCAAGATTAGAACAAACTCTCATGAGCTCCATAGTGAAACAGGTCGTTGGATAGTTCCTAAAACACCATGGATGGAAAGGATCTGCCATCTCTGTGAGAATATGAACATCGAGGATGAAAATCACCTCCTCTTAGAGTGCCATGCGTACAACCAAATTTGAGCTCAATTTCATAATCTTTGTTGCAATACTGACCTTCCTAGCCTTTTAAGATTTCAAAATTATAGTGAGCTCGGGAGGCTTCTCTCCAAGTTTTTTGAGCATAGGAATAAAATCTTAAATCAAACTAAATAACTCTTTTCTTTAGGTCCGATAGACCAAAGATTGGTCTCAGTGGACGTTAACCACCATCCTCATCATCAACAACTACTTAATATCACACTTTTATATCCACATCCTCCATTTAAATGAATCCGTGGATTAATGTTGAAAACTTTAGGATATATATATATATATATATATATATATATATATATATATATATATATATATATATATATATATATCCAATTTAATCCCACCATAAACCTTAGTTAATGAAATTTGACGATCCAATTAATTCCACCAACCTGCCATGGGGGGGTACGTGGCATGCCACCTTGTTTAAATGTTCAACATCGGAAGTCCGATGTTTTGGAGGGCGTCGCAAGACCAACGGTTTCAAGTTTGTCGCAAGACTGACGCTTTGGATCATTCTGTCGTTGTTCCGACATTGGCAGCGTTTTCGTCGTAATACCAACGTTGGTGGACATTTTGTCGCAAGACCGACGCTTTGGAGCTTTTCTTTGCAAGATGTCGCAAGACCGACAATTTGGAGTGATTCGTCGCAAGACCGACGGTTGGACACTTCGTCGTTGTTTCGACGTTATCAACATTTTTGTCGCAAGACCAACGTTTAGAGAGGTATGTCGCACTTTCGAAATTTTCTCTGACGCTTTTTGGCGGGATTAAAAAATTTGAGAAAAACTTGGGAACTTTCCAGCAATACGTCAAAACTGTCGGAACTAAAGTGTCGGAAAATTGGCCTGTTGGATGTCTCTGTATCTGTCTACACCGAATACCCCGCGACCACAGCTTCAACTTGAACCTTTGACTGACCATCCAGAAATGGCTCATCCTGCATACTATATTTGTCATGTTTCCCAGCATGATTATGTTCATCATGTCGGTTTATTACTACTGACTCCTCATTTGATTCTCCTTGAATGTCTTCTTCCCAGCGTTCTCCATGTGTGGGGATAATCTGTTGTTCACCCTCTCTCGTTGTCAAATCTACACTTGAATACCCATACTCTTTATGGATGTCCTCTTGGATATCTATGGACTCAATTATACAAGATTTTACCACATTGTTAGGAGGAATTACCTCCTTCCTTTCCCCATGTACTTTGTCAAGTTGACTTATTATCATCGATTTGTCCTGCAAGTCTCTTTTAAAAACATGGTGTTTTTTTTCACCATCCATACTTGACTGCTTGGATCCTTCATAGGTTCTCTTTTGAAAACCAATGAACCCAACTATGGATGAATCCCCATGATCTGAAGAATTCTCTAATTGTTTTTCCCTTGTTTCTTCCTTGTTGATTAAGGACCCAAGGTCCCTTGCAGATAAAGTGTAGTCCTCTCCTCCTTAGCTCATTCTTGCTGCATATTTTGTTCTTGCTGAGTCCATCAATCCTTCTCGACTCCTTCCTAGTGAGCATCCTTCTGAGAAATTTTATGTTTTTCCTGACCAACTTCTCGACTAAATCATAGGCAGCTGGTGATCCACGTGGTTCCTTCCTCCAAATGGTAAACAAATTGGATATTAGTATCTTGCAGATGTCAGCATCTCATTCTAAGAATAGAGACACAATATTTTGCATACTTGTTTTGACACAATACAGCTGAGTTGTTGTAATGTTGGTGTAAAAGCTTTGTAGTAACTGAAAGATTAAGTCGTCGCATTCCAAATTCAATGTAAAGGTGCCAAAGCTGAACTTTTCCATGAGATTTAAAATTTTGCACGGCTTTGAAAGGCAGGAAGCATGATGTTATTCAACCCTTGAATGGCTTCTACTATTAGTTGCAGTATATTTGTCATGAGATCATTATTGTAGGGTAGTAGTGGTGATGTTAGAGTTATGACCCTGCTGAGACAAGAAGAAACTGCGAGCTTGACCTCTTCACAAAGATGTTCCCAAAGTTTGGGTTGTATTAATGCAAGCATAGATGACTTGAGAGCCCAAATGAGTTTCTTCCATTCTAGCTTCCCCACCTCCAAAAGACATGTGTCTAATTCCTCCAATTTATGAAGTTTTATGATTGACTTTGTTGGTTGCAATTCATATCCAAGTGTGAAGAGCTTAGCTCCTATTCCTTGTCCTTCCTTCACTTCCCATGATTGCTTCTGCTGCAGAATGACATAGACCCTTTTTTAGAATGGTTTGCTACTTTGACCATCATTTTTGTATATGGAAGCATTGGTGTAAAAGATCATATATTCTTACTAAGTCATCAAGAACTTTCTGGGTGTTCTCTAGGATCTCTTCAAAACCCAACATCACATAGCAAAAAAAAGTAATATATAGAAATACATTGTCTCCTCAAATTTTTACCTTACTAAAACTTTACTAATAGAAAATAATATATATAAACCAAACTCAACTTCTCTCCAATCTATTTTGAATAAACCCCAAGACAATAAATAACAATTGGAATTCCACACAAATAACCATTGGAATTCCAAAAAAATAACAAATACGTAAGACATCTCAAGATAACATTCACATTCATTTTGACCGAAACTAGAGAAGTAATAAACTAGAAAGTAATACATGAGATGCTCTAAATTTTAAAACCATAGTTCATGTTGAGAAATTTCTCACTTCCGCTTTCGTTGCGACTCTTTTGGCGTTTTCGTTTCATAACCACCGTTGGCCTTTATAATTTCCTGCGCACTTGCATTTCAATCACATCGTTTGCGTTTGGATTTCTATTTACATCGCTTGCGTTTTGGTTTCCATTCTCGTTGCTCAGTTTTGGTTTTTCATTCACATCTATCCGGTTTTCCCATCGTGAAATCAAACTCATGGAAAAGTTGTCTTGACCGCTCTCTTCGATCTTCAGCAAGTGCAACGAAATACCGTCGACCTGCGAGCTGCACCTTAGACCCAGTCTCACGGATCTGCGTCCTAAGAACTCCAGACCCTTTTGCTGCCAGCGACGTGCTTGTCCCGTTAACTCTGCTCCACAACACGCCATCAACATCGCAGTCTCCCTCTAACTTAATGAATTCGACCCTTTCAAATGGTTGACTTCTTAATCCCTTACAACACGAACCCTCTGCTACTAGCAGATCTCGATCTCTTGAGAATATCAGCTCCTTCGATCACCAACAAGAAGGGTTAATTTCAACAAATAAATCTCGTGCAGATAAAATTGGTAGTTACTCGCTAGGGTGATTACTAGTTTCTCTTTCTCGATCCTCCATAAAACAGTTTTAGGTTTGCCGGATGCACAACTTTAATACTAGTGTAATATTCGAAAGCTTAAAAATTTTGACAAATCTATCACATTTTAGTGTTTTAATTAAAAATATTTGCAATCAAAACATTGAACAGAACGAGATCTAGGGACTACTTATCAAAAGAGAAGTGCACTCAAGCACAATCATGGACTCTGGATGGATTCACCAAAAGGGTTTTAGTCCCTGAGATCAAACTGGAACTGGCCACGGGGTTCTCATCCTTGGGACTCGCCACCCCAAGTTTTCAAGAAAAATGCAATAAGATAGATAAACTCGAATGCTCCCCAATGCCTAGATTATATCCTCTTTTATAAGTTTGATGGACTTTCTAGAAATTTTACTTTATTATTTTCCTTTGAACACTGAAGGCGGATACCACTGTAAATACCATGAACCGAATCCATCCATTTTAACTAAATCCACAATAAATTCCATGAACTGAATCCATCCATTTTAACCGGATGAGAAAAAAAATATTGCATATTACACCATTCAAAAATAATTTTAACTAGATTTCCATTTAAACCTCGATTTCCATTTAAAACCCTTGCTATATAAGTAACGCAAATGGAAATGACATTGTGTATCATGCCATACAAAAGGGAATTCAACTAAACTGCTATATAACTGCCATATAACTTATTTGCTATATAAGTAATGCAACATTGTCATATTACCAACACAACCAATTAACCAATTAATCAAAATTTGAAATTGTTTTACACATTTTATAGGGTGATTGTGTGTCCGTGACTTGAGGGGCACGCACGTGCTAAGCACATGTACTCACATCTTACATTACATAGGCTCACAATCAAATCACATCTTGCGTCAAGGTAAGACATGGTGGTCAACCTTGAGAATAGGGTGTAGCCAGCTAGTACGAGACATGTATATGAATGCATTCGGCTCAACCTGCAATTTGCTGAGTTACTCTACTTTACTTTAGTGTTAGTTTTATTTATTTATTTAGACATGGTGGTCAACCTTGAATTTTAGACACGCCAATTTTTGCTCAAATGTTGAGAATAGGGCGTAGCCAGCTAGTACGAGACATGTATATGAATGCACTCGGCTCAACCTGCAATTTGCTGAGTTACTCCACTTTACTTTAGTGTTAGTTTTATTTATTTTTTTAATTTAGTTTTAGTTATTGTAATTTTTGCTCTATTACTTTAGTTCTTCTAATTTAGTTTTGTTTTAAAGTCTTTAAGGGATATTTTTTCCTAACACAAAATTTGAACAAACATGTTAAAAGTATACATCCAACTTGGCAGATTCTGCGCATAGCATATAAGATTTTTCATATAAGATATTGGAATAATATTATTATGCCATATGGAAAACATCTCTGCAAAGAACCATAGAAATTGGGAAAGAAACAGTGAATTATAGGCGATTCCCCAAGCTGACCAGATTATTTGCCTTTACCTCCAATCATATCCCATGAAGCTCATCTCCTGGAACATAAGAGGGCTCAACAGCCCCACGAAGCACAGGATCATAAAGAAAAGGATTACTAAGGAACGCCATGCAATATTCTACATGCAAGAAACCAAATGTTCCAGCTCTACTCTGGATACTATCTTCAAAAAAAATTTGGAAAGGTAGCAATATAATAGCGTTTGATGCCAACGGGGCGTCTGGAGGCCTGGCAATCATCTTGAACCCCCAAATCATCTCCTTAGAGAACTTTCATGCTAATAGACACTTCGTCCAGGCCAACTTTCCTCTGATTGGTACGGACATCCATGGTCTGCTCACAAATGTTTACTCTCCACAAAACACCCAACAAAAATTGGCGCTCTTGGACAACCTAGCGGAAATCAACAAACAATGAGCCCTTCCACTCTGGCTCTTGGAAGGAGACTTCAATATGATAACCAATCTTCAGGAAAAGAAAGGAGGAAGGATGCATCTGTAATCGAACAGTAATGGATTCAAGAAATTTATCCATAGTAACAACCTCATAGATCTACACACCTCCAATGGAATCTTCACTTGGAACAACAAAAGAGGAGGTGCCCATCATATAGCCTCAAGATTAGACAGATTCCTCATCACAGAAGATCTCATCCGGCTCAGAGGTGACATAGCTACTACTATCATCCCTACGGCAGGATCTGACCACTGGCCGATACAACTTCAATGGTCACAACCAGGTAAGCATGCTCCTAAACCTTTCCGCTTCGAACATTGCTAGTTCCGGCACCCAGGGTTCAAGGAAATGGTTTCCAAATGGTGGTCCTCCTTAGCACTTCCACAAGGTACTAAAATGCTCCAATTCCAGACAAAACTGAAACTTCTCAAAGAAAATTGAAGGTATGGAACAAAACAACCTTTGGCAATATCTTCACAGAATAGAAAGAACTAGAGAAAAAAATTAAGAAACTGCAACAGAATATTATCCAGGAAGGACGCTCAACCGAGTCAGAAAATTAGGAGAAAACCTTAACTATTCAGCTGGAAGAAAAACAGAACCAGGAAGAAGCCCTATGGAGACAAAAATCAAGAATCAACTGGCTCAAAGAGGGAGAAAGAAATACCAAATTCTTTCATCATTCCACCATTCAACATAGGATGCACAACAGAACTACTGCTCTCAAGAACCAAACTGGGGAAAGGCTGGAAATGCAAGAGGCCATCACTAAGGAGCCGTGCAATCACTTCAGGGACATTCTACAAGAACCCAACAACCAGAGGCATGAGACTATTGGGGAAATCACTCAACACATTCCCAAGATGATAACGGATGAACACAATAGGATGTTGCTCGCAGCTACCACTCTGGCTGAGGTGGAACAAGAAGTCTTCTAGTTGAAGGCAGGGAAAGCTTCAGGTCTTGATGGATTTACCACCAACTTCTTCCATTTTTTCTGGGAGACCATCCAAAATGAAGTCTGGGACGTAGTAGAGGAATCACGCACCACCCATTGGCTTCTACCTGTGCTAAATGCCACCTTCATCACTTTGGTACCAAAAGAAGACAACGTAGCCTCGCCAAGTAAGTACAGACCCATAGTTCTCTGCAATGTCATTTACAAAATTATCTCCAAAGTTATAGCTAACAGGCTGAAGAATCTCCTTCCCATAATCATCTCCCCAGAGCAAACAGGTTATGTAGAAGGAAGGAAAATTCTTGATGGCATCATTTTGACTCATGAAGTCATTCACTCTCTCAAAACCACCAAAAATCCTAACATGCTTCTCAAAATTGACCTATCAAAAGCTTTTGATAAACTCAGCTGGGATTACATCAAAAAAGTTCTAATAGCCTTTGGCTTCAGCCACACTTGGGTTCGATGGATCATGAATCTCATTACCTCCCCTTTTCTCTCCATTTTGGTCAATGGTATCCCCTCCGCAACCTTCAACCCCTTGAGAGGCATCAGATAAGGGGACCCTCTCTCACCCTTTATCTTCATCATCATGGCTGAAATATTGGGTCGCTTTCTCAAAAGCTTCATCCAGATAGGTGCCCTGTTTGGTTTACCCTTCCACAACTTGCCTCCCTCCTCTCACCAACAATTTGTGGATGAAAATATGATTATGGGTTACCTCATAGTCCAAGAAGCCCGTTCCCTCAAATCTGTTCTCGACTCCTTCTCTGAAGCATCTGGCATAGAGGTCAACCCAGAAAAATCGCAAATATTCTTCTTTCATACCCCCCCCCCTCTCACTCTGTGCAATATTGCACACATCCTTGGATTCTCCATTGCTTATCTACCTTCCAAATACTTAGGAGCTCCGGTCACTGACTCTGCCATCAATCACTCCTCCTAGAGAGCTCTGTTGGACAAAATGGAAACCCGGTTATCCAATTGGACCCATCGCTCCCTCAACATTGCTAGCCGTCTGGTCCTCATTAAATCTGTCCTGCAATCCCTCCCCATTTATCTCTCCTCAATTTTGGCAGCCCCCAAATGGGTCCTCAAAGCCATGTGCAACTCAACGATCTTTTATATGGGGCGACACCAAAGAAAAAAACAAAATGGGCCTTAGTCAATTGGAAGGACGTTTGTACCCCTAAAATTTAGGGAGGATTAGGACTGTGCAACCCTGAGCACAGCAATAACACAATGGGAGCTAGCATCTAGTGGAAATGGGTCTCTAACCCCAATACTCCATGGGCCAACCTATGGGCAACCAAGTACGCACACTCCTGGCCAAAGGAGGATCTCATAAGGTATAACTTAGACCCAGAGGGATCCCAAATCTGGAAAGCAGCAAGTAACCAAAAACGGATGATACAAAATCACTACTTCTGGGAGCTACAAAGTGGTACCCAAGCAAGATTCTGGGAGGACTCCTGCCAACAGATGCCAAGCCTTTCCTCCATCTTCCCTAGACCTATATGGGGCGCGGGTCTCCAAAGAAGGCAAAGATATAATTTACAAGACTTATGGATGGACAACACCTCCCAAGGATACAGACAATGGCTACACATGAGAATATGGAAAGACAACTAGAACAATGAGGGCCATATAGACATATGGGAGGATCTCAGTACCAAAATAAAAATCAAAGTAAAGATAGGACCTGACATCCTACGTTGGGGGCATATTCCTAGTGGAAACTACTCAACCAAGGAAGCTTACAACATACTTCATTAGCAAAACCCCGATCCAACAGATCTCATCTGGAAAAATATATGGAGGGCTAATCTTTGGCCTAAAATATCTACCTTCTTGTGGCTGCTCAGTAAACGATGCATCCTCACATGGGAGAATATTTTGAAGAGGGGGTTTGTAGGACCCTCTAGGTGCCCTTTATGTTAGGATAGCTTGGAAACCATCGACCACCTATTGGACCAATGCCCCACCGCCAATTTCTTGTGCGACAGAATTGCAGTCTTATGTCGTCATTCCAACCAAGGGGCAACATCATCAACACCATCAGCAGTTTGTAGGACAATCCTTATACCATCACGCTCCTGAATAGACTCTGACAGATCATTCCGATCATCCTCATTTTGAACATCTAGAAGGAAAGAAACAACTGCATCTTCAAAGAGAAGGCATCCACATCAGAGCAGCTCTGGGATAGGATCCACAGTAACCTCTTTGAAACTTTGGCCTTAGATGCTTGGAGTCAGGAGGACCTCCCCACCTCTGCAGCAGAGTGCCACATATGGAACAATTGGAAAATGAGTCTAAACACCCCCCTGGACATCAATCCTAGAAGCACAAGTAGAACCCTTGTCCCTAAAAAATGGTCTCCCCCCCCAAACGGCTTCATCAAATGCAATTTAGATGGTGTGTCCAAAGGAAACCTTGGAAATGCAGGATTCAGAGGCATTATTAGGAACTCTCAAGGAGACCCTCTATAGATTTACTACTGGAACATAGGTTGGGACAACAATAATTCTGTAGAGTTGGAGGGGCTTATACAGGGTATTCAAATTGCCATCGAGTTTCATTACTTCCCCCTGGAAATGGAGGGAGACTCGCAAATCATAACTATGGCAGCCATAAAAATCCTCCAAGGAACGGCTTCCTCAAAAGTATCCAAAAGTTGGAGGCTTTCCCATAAGCTCAAGGTTATGGAACAGTTGTTTCACAACCACAGAGCCATTACTTTTGGCCACGTTCGCAAGAAGGCCAACTCTGTTGCGGATCTCCTTGCGAACAAAGGGGTGGAAAGCAACTGTGAGCTACATCACTCCACCCTAACTCAGGTTGAGGAGGAATCACTCAGACAAGAATGCTACACTCTCATTCAGAAGGATCTTCTCTCCCCAGATGCGGGTGACAGAACTGACACACATGACAATCAAATCTCACACACCTCAGAGGACGGAGATCTTCTACGTAGAGCCTCACCTGCTGCAGATCCTCAAACCATTAGCCATCTGCATGAGACTCGAAGAATCAGGAATGATGACGAGACAATGGGAACGGCGTCACCCTGTCCAGGGCATCCCTTCGTATCTACTACCATAAATGATCAGCATGATTAACTTGTATAGTAGCCATCCCCCTTCCCTCGAGCCTGCTAAGGTGATCGATCATGGCATGCAGCTATGTGCGAGGCCTACTCATTGCAATCCTCCTCGCACACATCCTAGCCGCTTTAAAAAGACAAGCTCTCAACATCGTTCAAACCAAAGTATTTTATCTTTACCCTTCGATTCTTTACCTCTGCTCTGGAATTTCCCTGACTTCAGAAGGTTGCAAAGCCCTATTCTCAGCATTGTGCTGCGCAGTCCCTTCTGGGCTGTTGCATCCCTTTTTGCGCACCTCTCCCCCAGCTATTCCGACCCCCTGAGCCCCAGTGCTGCTTTCCCTGTTGTGTATCCCTCCCTGGACACTTCCCCCCTGCCTCTGCACGTAATGGCCCCCAGACTTCACCAGAGAACTGTATGAGGCAGATAGAGAGGGGCTCTCACTAGTCGCTATCACCGTGGCGAGGAAAATCGACTAGAGCTGATGGAAGACTCTTCCTCCGGCACTTTTGCGTGCCAGAGCCCTGATCCCAAGTAGGAGGAAGCAACCCCTGGGTAAGCCACACAGAGAGGTAGGTGCGGCCGGTTCAGGAGAAGGAAGATGATGATTCAGATGTCTAGGTGATAGATTCCGATGGCAACTGGACGCGTGTCCCTGACGGTGTAGATCTAGACTCCCCCATTCTATGCGCACCGGTCCACAAACCCAGGTGTATAGTGGCAGATTCGTAGGAAGTCGTTGCGCAGGCACCTGCTTGCCCCATTGAGGAGGAGGTACCCAACAACGATGATGAAGACAAAAAGTGAGGCATGCACAGCTGCACAGCTATTCCATGTTTTTTTTCAAGATTTCCATCACTGCTTTTTTTCTTCCGCATATTTTGTGCCACTTAGATACACTAGCGTTACTGCACATAATGTAATTTTATGTTTTAAGTTTTTTTCGAGCTGGTTTCCTCATCTGAGGCAACCCCAAAACCGTGTAACTAAAGTTGGGATTGGCTAAGTGTAGCTTGCCAACCCAGCCTGTAGCATATGTAATTTCTCTATTTTCGAATTAATAGAATAGCTTAACTTACCAAAAATATATATATATATTATTATGTCGTATACTTTGTAATATCTAAAAGTAGTAGAGACTAGTGTGATAATCAAACACCCAAAGCGCATAAAGAGAAATAGTTTTAATATGATAATCATAATTGATAATAAGAGGTATAGCATACATATGGAATGATAATAACTGTAAATAGAAATTATGGCCTTCAAGGGAAAAGATTATTGAAACATGTTTTCAAATCATTGTGGGATATTTTTATCTTTTTCAATCCTCATTTTGTTGATAGAATCAGGGTTCTGTATAGTTTATAGTATTTAACACAACAATTGAGTATCTATTTTGTACATATTGGTTCAAGCTGAGTTATAGGGTTCTAATATATAGTATTATAGTATTAATGTAAAACAATGAATTATGCAGAATAGTGGTGATGAATACCAAACTTTCTCCACATAATTGTTTAGTTTCCCCAAGTAAAGGAGGCCCAACCACCTAGTTATGGCATTATTGGGCAGAGAAAAAACATAAGTGCCATTGTTAGTGTCATTGTCAAAACACCAACCCCATAAAGAACAAGAACTTGCAATCACTTGAGTGTCACAGAACTCAGTGGCTGAATGACCACTCATAAAATTAATTTTATTTATTTATTTTTAAATAAATTGAAACCCCCTTCACTGACTGAAATATGTCCCACCAGAACTCTCTATGCCAATAAAAAATTAGAAATAATATTTTCTGAAATATAAAAAATTGATTTTGAATTTAAGAAAAATAGAATTGTTGTAGAAACTTTGGTTAAAATTGCAAAAAAACAACAAAATTATGCAAAGCCAACACACTTTGACTACTAAGAAAATGATATAGTCCCTGGGGAGGCAGGGACTACTAATCTAACACCATTTTAAAAAATGTTGAAAGTTTTATTATGGTTCAAATTTTATGTATCTCAATTATTTTAACAGCCTCAAGGGTTAGCTTCATTGGTTGAGTTCCCATTGTTAAAGCATTTTTCTATTGAGAGGTTTCTAAGTGAATTATCTTCTACGCTCTCAGGTTGTGCTCCATCAATGAGCCGAGAGAAAGTGATCCTTTTGGGTAGATCTACCCGGAAAAATGTTTATGTGTATGCAATGGTCATCGATCTCCAAAGTCCATAAGCCACATCTAATATATATGTTGTAACATCTAACCACATCATAGTAAAAGAAATAAATAAAAATTATTATTTCATTTTATTATTTATACTATGAGAACTTTTATATCTCTATAAACTCTAATTACGCATGAAATTGAATGTTTAACCCATCAATTTGTAAAGCATATATTTCTGATTTGGATGCATAAAAAAAATTATAACATCGATACACTAAGTTTTTATGTTTATATTTAAAATCGGACTATTAACTTGGCATTTAAACATTTCGTAAGATTCTTGTCTCTGTTTTCAATGCCTCCATAGCTGGCGAGTTTAATCGTGTCAGTAAGCATTTAACTTCACAACTGACTTCCGTTCTTGTCATTTAAAACGTTTGGCATGGTGGCACCAATGTAATTACTGCCAGGATCGCACTACAGTTGTCAATATTCCTCTCGTACTTTTAATCTTACACTTGGAAATCTTCTCCATCGTAGATATTTCGGATAGTCATCCGACGGCAATGATTGATTAGGGTTTGGGCTAATTACTTAGCCACAGTAACTGCTTTCATTTGGCATTCTCTCGGTCTTCTCCGAAGGGTTCTGGGTTTCTTTTCCACCTGCGCCCTTGGTTTAACATTTCTCCACCTTAGGTCTTTCTGCATTTCTGCTCGTGAGCTGCATGGTGCTGGTGTATATCCCCGAGGATTCTCCGCCGGTTCAACGCTTGCTCCAGTTTATTATGTGGCCACTGGAGGTAATTATAATTAGGATTATGGCATTGCATAATTGTTCTTTTTTCTTTTCTTTTTTTCTGCGTCTGGTTCATAACCAGGAAGGTTTGTTTTTTTTTTTAATTAAAATAGTTCTAACTCTAACTTTGAAATCTGTTTCGGTTTTCATTTCCGAATGGTACACTTGGTAACACAGTTCCACAGGTACCCAGATGAAGAACTTCTATTCCGACTTTGTCTATAGCTTCAGAAAGAAATCACCAGGTAATTTCTCCATCGCCTCTAAGTAGAATAGGATAAGAATTGTTTACCCATCTTCTTTTATATCCATCACGCTCTGGTTGTCAGTATCCTATCTTGCTTTTAGAAGTTTTATTTCATTAACCAAAAAGGGTTTTCCCATATTTTTTGTTTCCATATTATGGCAAGTAAAAGAACTCCATTCGTTGGATTTCATTATTTGTTTTGCTTTCTGGAAGATAACATGTACCCCTGTTTCCATGAACATCACTAATCAATTCTCTCTCTTCGTCTACCTTAAACAGGTACCCATATTCCAATTAAATTTGGAATTTTAGTTTCTCGGCCTGAATGCCACTAAGCCTCAGAAGCAACTATGCTATCAATTTTCATCTCAGTGTTTATCATACATGTATTCTATAAAAATGTTTGGTCGCTATTCCTTCTTTTCTCAAGGAAGACTGCAATGTAATGCTTTAGAGTTCGAACTCTGTTTTCTTGGCAATAATAATTTAAGTCACGGCCACATGCCCTTATTTTATGTGTGAAACTGTCTCTTTTATTACTGTTGTAATAAGCATAAAGATTAAGCAATGTGGACTGTGTACCCCTGTCTCACAATAATTTATACCATTGCTATTTGTATTATATATATCTTTGAAGAAGGGTATGTTGGATAGTATTTCGGAGTTATGCTAGTACCATAGCTGTTATCTCAGAGAATAATTTGTTCTCCTGTTTGGTTGTTCACCATAATTACTATCGTTCATTTCTTTCTGTTATTCTACCATGATAACAAAGAAGTTTCGGAAATTTCTTATATTCTTGAATTTGTACTTAGTCTTTTATAAATTCTATAATACTATTTTAATTCTTACAACTGTATGAACACCTAGAAATTCCATGGTTCTTGTGAGTTGTTGTTTTCACCCCTTTGCTTTTCTTGTAAGCGAGAGTTTTGCTTCCTGATATATTTACTATAACATACAGTAATTTAGAAATTACATATATAGTCTCCATTTCTCTTGTTTCATGATTATATCTGGTTATATTCACTTTCTACGTGTCCAAACCACTATTTTTCCGTGTATTATCATAGGCCATAAGGACAACCAGCCCATAATATTGTTTAAGGAACTGGGCTAACAGTCCTTCGTCTAATATTTTATAGTAGAACTGAATAATTCATATAATTTTTTCTTTTTTTGTTAACTGATATTTAACGAACAATTTTTTTTTCTTTAAAAAAAAACTCTACTTACTCAATAGAAGCTTAAATTCTACTTACTCAGCAAATTATTTTATGTCTGTACATTTTCCTAGATTAAACCATAGGAGTAAATCAACATTCACTTCATATAACACTTTTCAGATTCAACTTCTAATTAAATCAGAGAATACATGTTTTTCAGTTTTCATCTGCAGAATTTACTTATTTGTACTTTTATCTAACTGATAAATGTTTTCCTCCCTTCCACGAGTGAGGCAATTACATCCTCTAACTCTCCCCCATGCTCCAAGTCTGAGCTTTTGTTGCTTACAGAATTCTGGAAGAGAACTCGGCACAATTCGGTCCAATATCCAATCCCAGCAAAAATAGATATTTGGAGTATTCCTATGGTGAGCTCCAGATCAAGAATTACTAACCAGAATTTTCTTCTTTTCCTCAATTACCCAACAGAACCCCCAAACCTCCCTGGAATTACCCTTTGTTCCCAGAAGTTTAGGTAACTGTTTGAACTGATTTTCTGTTCAACCAACTCCAGATCTTGAATTTACTTTTACCATCAGTCTTTACCTTATGAAACTAATTCCATAATTAATCTTTCATTTAATCACCAAAATTAAATTCTTGTTCATAATATTATGTTTCCAACAAAATAACAGTAAATGTTTTAAACACTCTTAACAATAGCCTAAAAATTAGTCAATGATTAATGAAGTGGTTACATATGTGTTAATAATTCTAACTTAATCTTCATATTTGAGAGTATAAACTTCTGTGATCCATATCTAATTTAATCAGAAATCTTATGGAAAATCACATAATCAATTGAGAAGAAGCCCACAAAACCTTCACTATTCTTTGATGATGAACTACACTAAGTAATTCCAAACGCATCGATTTCTTAATTGATTATATAATTTTAGAGAAGATTTCCAATTAAATTAATCTTCAAATATCAAACATTGAAAAACTTTATTTTTTTTTTTAAATTATAAATATTTTAACTATCCAAAATAAATTTAGATATAAATAAAAATATGTATAAATATTTTTATATACTATTATATTTCTAATATTTCTATTTATATGTAAATTAAGATATCTTTTTTACTATTATTTATTTGTTTTTACATATTAAATATATCCACATCACAAATTTTTCTCATATATAAAATCGCCTTTATTTATATTAAAATTTAAATAATATATAATATTATTATTATTTTATATATATATTATAATAATCTTAATTATAATAAAGTATAAATACACTTTAATATATTAAATCTTCATATTTCACATAACTTAATATTCACTAAACACAAAATAAATACTAAATTCAAATGTCATGAATCATAACATTATATTTATTTTTGAGTTATGATAGATTTTCTTACCGTATTAAAAAAAAAGTCATTATATTAATCGACCAAAACAAAAATGTCAACTAACATTACTTTTATATACCAAAACAAAAATGCCCTCCTTCATCTTCCTTTATCTATCTAGTATTTACTAACATTTATTATCTGAATTATAACTTTTATTTTACTTTTATATTAATCTTATTTAAAATTTCACTTCTTATAATATTAAATGTAATGCAATTTTAATAAAATTTTAACTTGGTAATGATTATTTTTTAATTAAATATATTTTTATATAATTAAATATTTTTGGAAGTATTATAAAATATTTATGTAATCATTTCTAATGAGTAAAAATAAAATTGAATAAAATAAAAACTTATAAATACATTTTATATCTTTTTACATATATTTATTAATTTGAAAACTAAATTTGAAATTGTTTTTTTATTATTTTTGTTTTTTTTAATTGTAATTTTTTATTTTAAGTAAATACGGAATGGAAAATTTTAAAGAAAAGTGAGAAACATCATAACCAAAAATAATGGAAAAATCAAAGGAAAAGTAGGATAAAATTTGGAGTGTAAGGTTTTTTTACTTGGGGAAAAGTGGGATAAAATTTGGAGTGTAGGGTTTTTTTATTTAGGTGGGACAATATTTTTTTGTTTCTATTAAATTTAATATAAGTTTAACACCAATTTAAGAGATGATGAAAGTTGGGTTATGATTCAAATAGTATGTATGTCAATGGTTTTATTTTAATTTTTATATATTAAATGTGGAGAGAATTCAAATTTCTCATAATGTAAATGGTTTAACCATTTAAAATAAATTTAATTGTTAATAAACAAAATATATTAATATTTTTATGTATTATTTGTAGAAATTATGTTGTATATTTGTAATTGCTTATGATATTTTAACCAAAATCACAAAACACAGATTTACTCTACTATTCCGAGGACATTATTCACAATTTAGAACAAAAATTTGCAATAAGTATTTTTATCTGGGAAAACAATATGCTAAAAACCCCAATGTCTCTTGCATTAATCAACATAATATAAATGGATTACAATTGTTTTGCTCAACTGAGCTCACCCTGCTAGTGCTCAACTTATCTTACTACTCACTTAAGGCCTCTCACGAGACTTAGTCAATTTTTGCCTTGGCTTGAGCTCCTATTTTCTTGCATTGTTCCTTGAGGAATTAGCCCCTATTTTTAAGGAATTTTCCTCCATTGGATTGCACATTTCCTCTTACTCTGCTAGTGCTCAACTTATCTCGCTACTCACTTAAGGCCTCTCATGAGACTTAGTCAATTTTTGCCTTGGCTTGAGCTCCTATTTTCTTGCATTTTTCCTTGAGGAATTAGCCCCTATTTTTAAGGAATTTTCCTCCATTGGATTGCACATTTCCTCTTGATCCTTCCTTTGACTGCATGCAACACCTATACACTCAGAACTAGTCTACAACTGATGTTACATTGTCTTGGAATATCCATCTCAACTAGGTAACTCGAATTCTCTGTATGCACTAACTATTTTGGGTTTATTGATTAGTTAATTGGATGATCATTGAGTTTGACTAAATTCCCATTGCACAACTTGACCCTTCACTAGTTCTTCCAATAGTTGAAACTAGTTTAACTAAAAACAACCTTAGATAACTGACCTTGATTGCTACAAATTACTAGCCATACATGCTAAAATGAACTCTAACTCCTCCAACTCAAATTTACTGAGTAAACTGGGTGACACAAGGCATGTCACTCAAGTTAACATCATTTAAGTTTTTTGTTGATGTGGAAATCCGAATTTTCTCAATTTAATCAAGGAAAAATCAAATTGAAAATTTCTTGTTGCATTTTTCAGCACTCCCTCTCAGCAACAAAGGGATTATCAACCACCCCTATCTTGCACTTGTGGAACTCGAACTTTCCTCTTGACAAGGCCTTTGTCAAAATGTTTGCATATTTTTTCTTTGTCGTAATGTACTGTAGAAACATGATTTGCCTTTGCACAACAACATCTTGTTCCTCACCTTAAGTGGCATCATCTTTCCTCCAGTTGGTTGCTAGAGGAATCTCCATGGGTTTGCATCTATCCATGTAGAATTTTTGAATTATCTTATTGGCATACTTTCCTTGAGAGACAAACCGTTCCTCATCTTCTTGCCATACTTCCAATCCAAGGAAGTAATGCAGGAGACCCATGTCCTTCATTTCAACCTCTCTTGCAAGATCCTCCTTACAAGATTCAATCAGTTGCTCATCACTACTTAAAATCAAATCATCAACATATAAGAAAATAATTAAAAATTTACCCGCTGCCAAAATATGATACAGGTTTGCATCCGCTTCACTTTTGGTGAAGCCCAAACCCGTGAGATAGCTATCGATCCTAGTGTAACAAGAAATGGGCGCTTTCTTGAGACCATAAAATGGTCACTTGAGTCTACAAACATTATAATCTCGATCAAAATTATTGACGCCTTATGGTTGCTCAATATACACCTCCTCAATAACTCCATTGAGGAATGTTGTCTTTATAACAACCCTGGTGAAAATTGCATGTAATAAAGTTAAAAATAATACCCACAGTCGATGGGACACTTATTCCAAGCTGAATGTTGGACAAAACATCATAGGGGTGTTAATTTGGTTTAATATGGCTAAGGAAATTGGCAAAGGAAAAGGCAAAGGCTTTGGAAAGGAAAATGAAAATTTTGGCACATTTATTTATGAAAATAATGGAAATTAGGAGAAAAGGGAGATGAAAGGTCACAAGTTGCATGTGAGGAGGAAAATGAAGGAAAATAATGGAAAATTAAGAAAATTGAGGCCTCTTCTATAAAAAGGCTTTTGAGGATCAGTTGGTACATTTTGTCAGTGCATTATTTGGAGCTCTCTCTCTCTCTCTCTCTCTCTTGGACACTTAGAGATTATGGAGCACTTTTGCATTGAAGCAAGAAAGGCAAGAAAGAAAGAAGCAGGAGGAAGCAAGCAAGGAGGAGCAGGAATCAAGCAATTACAACAGGATTATTTGTAGGTATTGATTTGCATTTATGATTTTCTTGCCAAATTTGGCATGCATGGTATTTCATGTGGTTCTTTGTTGTCTTGGCATGGCGTTTTTCTAGGTGTGAGTGTATTCAGCATAGCCTTTCCATTTCAAGATAGCCATGGTGTTGTGGAGTTTTCATGTTTGGTTTAGCTGGATTTCTGGATGGATTCAAAAATAAGTGAGGTGGATCTCCAAATGATCATGGAACTGGTTCATGTGTTGCTTTGTTTTAGGGCCTAGTAATCCGGGTTTGGATTGTGGTAAAGCCTAAGAAGTGATTTTCTCTCCATTTCAAGCCTAAGAATCCCAGGTTTGGGATATACGGTAAAACTTGGAGAGTATGTCTCGGTTTAGGGTCTAGTGACCCCTAATTCGAACTGTGGGTTGCAGTAAATCTTGAGAGACAAGGAGACATGAAAATTCCTCACGGTTTAGGTAGAGAGAATTCAGTGATATCCATGCTTGTGTTGGCCTAGTGATCGGGTGTGGATCATCACAGTAAAGCCTAATTTCTATTTGATGAGGGTAAGGTCGTTTAGCCTTTGGATGCCCTGGTTGGTTCTTTCGGTTTGATTCCCACATTCATGCTTGGAATATGGAACATGAGTGATTATTTGAATTAAGATTTGGCTCAACCAATTTATGGTCAGGTGGAATGTGGAAGTCCCATCTCCGGTTGGTTTTTACACTCATTAATGAGAAGTTCATTCCTTTGGTATTTGATGTATAATTGCACTGGTTATTATGTGGATTGTATTGTTGTTGTATCCATGGTATTTCTATTGTTATTATGTTGATTATAAGCGTGTATTTTATTAGTGATGATGTATGGATTTATCCATGGTTTTACTGGTAAATGAATGCACAATGTATCTTAGGTCAAATAGATAGTATTGCAGCATATGATGAAAGGGAGAAATGCTTCGTAGTGATTCTCTGATAAGTATGAAACCCCTATGTTAAAATATGTTGTTTACATCTGTAAATGCAATGTTTGTGACATCAAAATTCTTGTCATGGCTAGCAAGGGTCTAGATGAATTCTTGATGAAATGATTGCTTTTGTACCTTTTTTTTAATGTTATTTATCATCTCCTAAAGTTTCATGAATTTTTGAAGCGTTATTTTGGGCCTGGAAATTTTGAAAAGGTGGCACAAAACCTGGAAGTTTTGTGTTGAGATTGCAACAAGATGAGGAGCTTAGTGAAAAGAAGTCGCCTTCACTAAGTGGGCCCGCAGGCTATTTTTGGCGCAAAGTCTATTTTTAGACTATGTCTATTTTTAGACATATGGATCATGGTCTATGAGTTGCAGGATGCTATTTATGGATGATTGGTCAAGTTGGTAAAAATATATGGAACTCTATTTTTAGACATTGGGCGAAGTCTATTTTTAGACTGCCAGTCTAAAAATAGATCAGTCAAATATTATTAGCCCTTAATAATATTTGGACTATAAACATTACCTTATCCTCTTGGAGCACTTCAGTTTGATGCTTGGATGTGGCACATGCAGTTGACAGAAGGAAATACGCTTTTCCTAAGGGTTAGTTGAGCTATTTCATGGTTGACTTCAGTTAGAACTCATGTGGCAGAGTTTGGTGGAGTTGATGAGACAGTTGGTGGAGTTGTGTTCGGTTTAACTTAGTTGAACTAGTTGTATTTAGTCTAACTGATAAATACACTGGTGATGAGTGGTGTGAATTAATTATTAATTAATTCACTAATTATTAACTCATAAATCAACTAAAGAACACATCAGTTAACTGCAATGCATGGACAGTTCAGTGGAGACGAGTGTTAGAGGTGGGTGAAAGGGTGAGTCTACTATCAGTTGTGACTATAGCTGTGCATGAGATTTGCACACACATTGATTGAGATTTCCAATGAGGATTGCGTAGTACAAGCCAGTGGGATTCAAACTTGGATCTCATCATTATTCATCTTGGATTGCGCAGTAGAGGCAGGCAGACAGGTGGAAGAGATTTGAACTTGTGACTTGTTCATATCTGAGCTAGTTTGTGTGTAGCATGTGAGATAGTGTTGAGAGCTATGAGGAGCTTTGTGCTATGTATTGTTACATGTTCTCTATCATTATAATATACAGATAGTTGGGGGATTTCAACTGTAAGCTTTCCCTGTTACATACTGTGTTGATATGTGTGATTGATTAATGTTTCTATGTGCGCATGCAACTGCTTTTATTTCCGCAAATTGATGATCAATTGTAGAAGAGGTTATGTATTATGCATGAAGCTTAAATAGTGTGTAATCAGGATAATCTCAGTGAATAATTCAGCTATTATTCAAATTTATACATGGAATCAGAGCGAGAATTGATCATTGGATCTATTACAGTGATTACAATTTATTTCGGTAGATAGAGTCTGTAAGCGGGCCAGGTAGCCTCTGGATCCATCCTTTCTTTGAAAGATGATATATCCAGTAAATGCCCCTACATTCGATCTCTATGATAGAAATACTTTTTTCTCACGAATCAGAAGAGGTTGAGTTTTGAGCTGGTGGAATTCGAATTTGCAGCAGTGTTTTCTTGGTGTCGAAGTCAAAATGTCTTTCAACGGATTGCGATTGGAGTATGCCCTTGAGGGCAGCTCGAATTATGTTGCATGGAAGGACAGGATGGAGGCGGTGTTAGATGACAACGGGCTGAAGGAGTTCATAGATGCTGAAGTCCCAAAGCCTACTGATGTTGCTCAAGTTGAGGCTTGGCAAAAGAAGACAGCAAAATGTCGAAGGATTCTGTTGGAGGGCGTGAAGGATCACATTGTATCCAGCCTGCATGGAAAAACCTCTCCATACTTGATGTGGAAAGCGTTGATAGATTTATTCCAAAGCAAGAGCGACCAGAGGAAGTTGGCGCTCAAGGATAAACTCAGAAACATAAAGATGGAGAAAGGCGACAATATACCCAAGTACCTCACGAAGTTCACCCAATGTAGGGATGAGCTGGGAAGTGTGGGGGTGACTGTAGATGATGAGGACTTGGTGGACTTGGCTCTCCTTGGTCTTCCGAAGAGTTGGCATTCCTATCAGGACTCTGTCAATGGTCGGGAGAAATTTCCAGGATGGGAGCGACTTTGGTCGGATCTTATGCAAGAGGAGATAAGGCGGAGTACCAGGGACGGATCTTCATCAAAGGCATCTGATGAAGAAAATTGCGCTTTGGCTGCCAAAGCAAAGAAGGGGAAGAGCAAGAAATCTTCTCATTCCGGTGCGAAAGGCAAGAAGCAGGACATGTCCAAGGTGAAGTGCTTTCACTGTCACCAACACGGACATTACGCCACTAGTTGTCCACATAAGAAGAAAAATAAGCAGGCTGCTAGATCTGCAGCTGGAGAGGCCTTAGCCTCGCATTTTGAGCTGGATTTTTCGCTGATCTCATGCTTGGTCTCAAGTATGACGGGATTAGTGTGGTTTCTTGACAGTGGTGCGTCTTTTCACATGACAGGAGATCAAGATTTGTTTACTGATATGGATGAGAAAGATCTTGGAGTGCACATCGATATGGGCGATGATGGTAGATACAGTGCGACCGGTATCGGTACCATTTCCTTTGAGAGGGATTCTGGTAAACCCTTCGTATTGAAGGATGTGATGCATGTTCCAGGATTGAAGAAGAATCTGATCTCTGTGGCGATGTTAGAAGACAAGGGGTATGATGTTGTCTTCAGCGAGGAAAAGGCTTTCCTGCGCAGTAAGACAACTGGAGAAACCCGGAAGATAGGGGTTCGAGTCAAGAACCTTTATCAGTTGCAAGTAGATGGATGCGCAGCAATGGCATGCAAGGCGAAAGGAGTGGTGAGCCGGGATGATGGCAAGCTATGGCACCGGAGATTGGGCCACCTTCACCATGGAGCTTTGAAGATACTGCAGCAGATTTCTACTGGGCTTCCTAAGGGCACTCTTGCGCAGTCAGATCAGTGCAAGGGGTGTGCCTTGGGAAAATTTGTGAAAGCCACCTTTCACGAGAAGGATAGTCGCGCCACGACGATCCTTGAGAGAATTCACACAGACGTGTGTGGACCTTTCTCAGTAGCTTCGACAACAAAGCACAGGTACTATGTGATCTTTGTTGATGATTATTCTCGGAAGTGCTGGATCTTCTTCATGTAGAAGAAGAGCGAGACATACTCAAAGTTCTGTGAGTTCAAGGCGCTGGTGGAGAAAGAATCGGGGAAGCAGGTGAAGGCTCTTAGGAGCGACAATGGTGGTGAATTCATCTCTAGCGAATTCAAGGACTTTTGCAGCGCAGAAGGAATTCGAAGAGAGCTCATAGCACCTCATAACCCACAGCAGAATGGGGTTGCTGAGCGGAAGAACAGAACGATCGTGGGTGCTGCACGGGCGATGTTGCATGATCGGGGCCTTCCCATACACTTGTGGGCTGAGGCATGCAATACTGCAGTATATGTGCAAAACCGTTGTCCTCACAGGATATTTGGCATGAGTACACCCGAGGAGGCGTTTTCTGGTAAGAGGCCTGATATTTCCCATTTGAGGATTTTTGGTTCACCTGTTTACATTCATGTGATGAAGGATGCCAGGAAGAAGCTGGAGCCAACTGCAGAGGTTGGGATATTTGTGGGGTACACTGATACGCCCCACAACTATCATGTGTATTTTCCAGACAGTCGCAAGACTGTTGTGCGACGGGATATCAAATTTCATGAGGAGAAAGCCATGAAGTGTTCGCTTGAGAGGGAGCCACACTTGCATGCGGATGAGGAGCTATTAGTTCCTAAGGATGAGTCTCAGGATGTGGATCAGCCACAAGATGAGGTTCATGGAGTGGAAGAGACCACTCATGCAGCGCCCGGCCATCGAGAGGCGGAAGCACTACGGCCGAGCGGGCGGCTCCAAGATGCGAGAGAAGGTTGTAGGACCACCCAGCGCAGACAGAGGGGAGACGGGTCAACGAGACAGGTACCAACGGATACATGGCTCTGACGAGAAAGTGTATCGTGACGAAGCCATCCTCTTTCGAGGAAGCTGTGGAGGATCCCGCATGGGTAGATGCCATGGTGGAAGAGTATGATTCGATTGTCAGAAACAGTGCATGGGAGATTGTCCCGAGACCGGAGGGGAAATCAGTGGTGGGTTCGAGATGGATCTACAAAGTGAAGCAGGCAGCTGACGGGAGTGTGGAGAAGTACAAGGCAAGATTTGTTGCCCGGGGCTTTTCACAGAGAGAGGGGATCGATTATGAGGAGACCTTTGCACCTGTCGCAAGGTATTCTTCCATACGGACGATTCTTGCTCTCTCAGCGCAGATGGGGTGGCACATTCATCAGATGGATGTGAAGACTGCGTTCCTCAACGGATTCATTGAGGAGGAGGTGTACATAGAGCATCCCGAAGGTTTCGAGATCTTCAGCAGCGAGTCGCATGTGTGCAGGCTCAAGAGAGCATTGTATGGGTTGAAACAAGCACCTCGTGCTTGGTACAAACGGATAGACAGTTATTTCACTGGACTTGGATTCTCCAAAAGTGAGGTGGATCCTAACCTATACCAGATTGTGGTGGAGGGTAAGTTGCTGATCATTGTACTTTATGTAGATGATTTTATTTTGACAGGTGATGAGCTGTTGATACTCTCATGCAAGGAGGATCTTCCAAAAGAGTTTGAGATGAAGGACTTGGGCCTCCTTCATTATTTCCTGGGATTGGAAATTTGGCAGCGCAGTGATGGACTGTTTGTTTCTCAGGGTCAGTATGCCCGGGAGATACTGGAGAAGTTCAACATGCATGGCTGCAAGCCTGTTGATACTCCTCTTCTTGGAGGTTGGAGGAAGGAGGATGCTACTTCAGCGAAGGTAGTGGATGCCACTGTTTATCGACAGTTGGTGGGGTCGCTTATGTATCTGGTCAATACACGACCCGATATATGCTATGCTGTTAACCAGATTTCGCAAGCTATGGTTAAGCCTACCAAGCTCTTCTGGAAGGCAGGCAAGCATGTATTATGTTATCTTAGAGGCACATCGGGATATGGCTTGTGGTACAGACAGGAGGATGAGGTGAAGCTTTGTGGCTTCACGGATGTAGATTGGGCAGGGAGCCCAACGGACAGAAAGATCACATCTGGAGGGATCTTCAGTATCTGGTCAACAACAGTTTCTTGGTATAGCGGTAAGAATCGTGGCACTCGATTCGGTAGAGCCGACTATGTAGCAGCAAGCTTGGCTGCATGCGAGGCTATTTGGATGAGGAAGATCCTCGTTGGATTGTTCGGGTTGCATTTGGAGCCTACAGTGATTTACTGTGATAACCAGAGTTGCATTAAACTCTCGGCTAATCCAGTATTTCATGATAGATCCAAACACATCGACATCAGGTACCATCATATCAGAGATTGTGTGCAGCGGAGAATCATGTTACTTTCATATATTCCCACGGAGGATCAGGACGCTGACATCTTGACGAAGGCGCTCACCAGGAGAAAATTCGAATACCACAGAGGCAGGATAGGGGTTGCAGATAATCCATATCTTGTTGAGAGAGAGTGTTGAAAATGCAACAAGATGATGGAGCTTAGTGAAATGAAGTCGCCTTCACTAAGTGGGCCCGCAGGCTATTTTTGGCGCAAAGTCTATTTTTAGACTATGTCTATTTTTAGACATATGGATCATGGTCTATGAGTTGTAGGATGCTATTTATGGATGATTGGTCGAGTTGGTAAAAATAGATGGACCTTTATTTTTAGACATTGGGCGGTTTCTATTTTTAGACTGCCGGGCTAAAAATAGAACAGTCAAATATTCATAACCCTTAATAATATTTAGACTATAAACATTATCTTATCCTCTTGGAGCACTTCAGTTTGATGCTTGGATGTGGCACATGCAGCTGACAAAAGGAAATACGCTTTTCCTAAGGGTTAGTTGAGCTATTGCATGGTTGACTTCAGTTATAACTCATGTGGCAGAGTTTGGTGGAGTTGATGAGACAATTGGTGGAGTTGTGTTCGGTTTAACTTAGTTGAACTAGTTGTATTTAGTCTAACTGAAAAATACACTAGTGATGAGTGGTATGAATTAATTATTAATTAATTCACTAATTATTAACTCATAAATCAACTAAAGAACACATCAGTTAACTGCAATGCATGGATAGTTTAGTGGAGACCAATGTTAGAGGTGGGTGAAAGGGTGAGTCTACTATCAGTTGTGACTATAGCTGTGCATGAGATTTGCACACACATTGATTGAGATTGCCAATGAGAATTGCGCAGTACAAGCCAATGGGATTCGAACTTGGATCTCATCATTATTAATCTTGGATTGCGCAGTAGAGGCAGACAGACAGGTGGAAGATATTTGAACTTGTGACTTGTTCATATCTGAGCTAGTTTGTGTGTAGCATGTGATATAGTGCTGAGAGCTGTGAGGAGCTTTGTGCTATGTATTGTTACATGTTATCTATCATTATAATATACAGATAGTTGGGGGTTTTCAGCTGTAAGCTTTCCCCATTACATACTGTGTTATATGTGTGCTTGATTATGTTTTAATGTGCGCATGCGACTGCTTCTATTTCCGCAAATTGATGATCAATTGTAGAAGAGGTTATGTATTATGCATGAAGCTTAAATAGTGTGTAATAAGGATAATCTTGGTGAATAATTCAACTATTATTCAAATTTATACGATTGTAGGCACATAACTGACCATTTGGGGCCCTAACCGCTACCTTGCCTTGGCATGCCTGTGGCTATAGTCTTTCAACTGCTACCTTTCCTTGACATGCCTGCGGCTATGGTCCAAAAGGGTCAAAAAGTAAATCTCCCTCAGGGGTTAGGGGGTTGGAAGGTTAGGTTACCTCCTGGGGATGTTTTTGATGTTGTGTAAGGTGTGTTTGTCTTGTTTCTATTGCTTCCACTTCCTTAAGGTCATCTAGGAGGTTAAATCTCATATTAGTAGCTTATCGTCACATGTTTACCCTGATTGGTCGGTTACTTGGGTAGATGTGGGAAGAGGGTGTTACAATATTCACATCCATCTAGTGGATCTTCCACCCCATATGTGCAGCCAGAGCAAGAATTGATCTGATGGATGAGTACCTTGCTACAAGAGCAAAGGTATCCTCGTAATCAATCCATTCAACCTAAGAGTGCCCCTTGGACACAAATCTTTCCTTGTACTTTTCCATGCTTCCGTTTGTTTCCTTATTTACCTTTAATATCCATCATGAACCTACAAGTGATTTATGTGCTAGTCTTGGGACTACTTCCCAAACATTGTTTCTGACAATGGATTCGTACTCCTCCACCATTGCATCTGATGGGCCTCTAAATTAGAAATAAATTAAGGCCCATCTAACCTTTCTTAGGCACATAAAAGATAGATTAAATCTCTCCTTCTACACTTAATAATGTTTTTTTAAGCTTTAATATGTTCTTAGGAAGTTTTAGAGATAATTGCATATTTGTGCCTAATATTATTTATTTTTTAAGGATATTGTGAGAATATTGGGCAGATTATGGAGATTTGGAGAAGGATATAATTTAGGGCCTCGCTCCCTACTACTGGAGGATCAATATTGGATAATAAATGAACAAAATATCACGAGAAATTCTGGATATATTCTGGAACTCCGATGATTGAGAAAATCTAGGAACGTGTTCCCTGTCATTTACTGCAAACTCCTAGTGTTGGAAACCAGATTCACTATTTGAGGGATTTTGGAGGGGAAATCTTCCTGCTTTCATGGGGAATAATTCCTCATCATTTTTTGTAATTACCAATTCGAATTGGCCTCTAGGGGCATGTATTTTTTAGTCTTATTGTGGAGAAAACTTGTTTTTTGGCAGCTCCACTTTCTTTTCTTGCAGGGATGTACTTGGACTGATTCAATAATGATGATTGGTGCCATTTTTAGCTTCTAAGGCTTGGTTTCTTCCATAGGAATCTAACTCCTCCCTGGGCTTGGCCATCCCAGGAGCCTCATATCCCTCTTGCACAATTTCTTTATGTTCTTTTCACTTCTTATTCACATGCATCTCATATTTCTGTTTTGCATATTTTTTTATTTATTATTGTTTCTTTTCTTGTTGTAGGATTGAGTTAAATGATTGAAGTGAGTTCTTTTGCAGGTTGTTTATAGGTTGTTTATAGGCTCTTTATATAGCCTTCTCAAGGGGTCAAATTCCATCCTTTAGGCCAACTTTTACTCTTGGATATTCTAGGACTTTCTAGACTAAAAAATAATTATTTTTACAATTAAAAATTTCTCGGAAGGATCTTATAAACATGATGTTAAATCCTTTTACTCATGACAATAAATCCTAAGACCTAACAAACCCTCGAAGAATGAAGATGGTTTGAAACCAGCTCCAAAAATAGAAGAAAAGAGATATCAACGCCTTATAAATAAGCCACTTCGAGGGGGAAACCTCCAATATAATGAACAATTCTTGGATGATACAAATGACAAAACTCACTGTATATACATAAAAAGGTCATGAGGCCTGAAATATAATCACAACCGACCTAACAATAATAATGTAAGGGCACAATAATAAAACTATGGGGGTTACAAGGGTACAACAATAACAATAAGGGGGCTACACTAACATAATAAGGGACTACACTATTAACATAAGGACTTAGCATGCCCCTCTCCTTCAAACAAGTGTTGTCCTTAATGCTTGATTATTTCTTGATGCTTCTGTATAAAACTCTCATCCTCCCATATGGAATATTTTACAAGAAAGTTCTTCCACTTGCTGAGATACTCTGAAATTGATCGTACTTGTCGAGTTCTTTTTTTTTGGACTACTTCAGAACTTCTTTCGATGTGATGTTGATATTCCTGTTGTTTCATTAGATTCTGCACCAAAGTTAGGTTATCCTTTGAGAGTTGGAGAACTTGTTGTTGATGCTCGATGTCATCTTCCACTAATTTATTATCCATATTAGCTATTATTTTATCCTTCAAACCATCCAACTTAGCCTCCATTTCTTCTTTTAAACCATCTATGTCATCTTCGGTTGCTCTTCGTAAGATCAAAATTTGTTGCACTTGGTACCGTAATTTTGATATCTCATACTGCAATTCTTCCTCTTCATGCGTCATAGTATAGCTTTTTGAGGGCTTAATGGGTATGGAATTATTTTTTGGAGGCATTATAGAACCCAATACTAATAAAAATTCTAAAATATGCCTTTGGAATCACTTCAAACTGTTTTTCAAACAAACGTTATGCAATTTTAAAAACCAAATACACACCTTTTTCTTTCTTTTGAGGAGCTCGATATTGAAACTGAATTATCTATATTATTTCGGATCTTCAATATCTGAAATTTTTCACTGAGGTATCCCTCTAAATTCTCTTTCGAATGCCACAGGTCTGACATGATTTGGATTCTTCAAGACAACGTTATGTCCAATCGCATATAATGACCTAATTATGGACTGGTTCTATAGAGAGAAATTGTATGAATTACCACGTGTCACTGTTTCTTCCTTCGTCTCTAAAATTGATAGAAAAGAAACTACAGTCCATGTACTTGTGTCCACTTTTTACAGACTTCAAATCCGATGCTCAGAGAGAGAGTTATGAATATTTTACCACAATCACCTCTTTGAGATGAAATTCAGGAGCCTGAACAAATCCTAAATTCCCTAGATAATATCTCCAAAAGTATTACGAATCAAGATCTGAAATTTTTACAGGAGGTTCCTTAGGATTTCGGCTTCGTTCAGTGAAAATTTCAGCTTCTGAAACCTCGTATAAAAATATTTATAGCAAAAATTCTGTGATGACGTTTTTAGGTTAAATTCAGGAGCCTGCAAAAAGCCCTAACTTCCACAGATCATATCTCTGAAAATGTTGCAAACCAAGCTTTGAAATTCCAAGATGACCTGTTTGGAGCAGCGAAACCCTAGAATCCAAAGATTTGATACCAAATGTTGTGAAACCAGCTCCAAAAATAGAAGAAAAGAGATATCAACGCCTTAGAAATAAGCCACTTCGAGGGGGAAACCTTCAATACATTACATGAATGAACAATTCTTGGATGATACAAATGAAAAAACCTCCTTTATACATATAGGAGTCCATGGAGCCACAATGTAATCTTAGCCGACCTAACAATAATAATGTAAGGGCACAATAATAACAATATGGGGGTTACAGGGGTACAACAATAACAATAAGGAGGGCTACACTAACATAATAAGGGACTACACTATTAATATAGGGACTTAACAGAAGAACATGATTTTACCTAGAATACCATCAATAATGAGTATGAAACCCATGATTTAATAATAATAAATTTATTTCTTCTTTTCTTGTTTGTTACATAAGATACATATTGAAATGAGTACAACAATTATGAAGACTGAAACTAGTTACATTTCTCAACACCCTCCTCTACCGATATAACTATTTAATTGATTAAATATTGTGTGGAGTGCGGAGAAAAATCTGCACAATAAAATAAAATATCTTTCTACACAAATATCTTCGCACTACAAATATTTCCGCACAAATCTCTCCGCACAGTCAAAGCTTTCCACACAAATATCTCCACATAAGCTTCAATGATAGTTTAAGTGACATGAAACATTCTATGAAACTTTTTATGTTGGAAACTGCGATAGTTTTAGAGATATCATTTGTAGTAGTAGTGTAGAAAATTTTATTGTTCCGAGAAATGTGTTTTCTCTGCACTCCTGAATAACCATTCACTTACATTGTGAAATTAAGTTTTTAATAGTTTGAGTATATAGTTTAAATTTGGATTCACTTAATTTGTACAATTACGTTTTTAATAATTTGAATATATAGTTTTATTTATGTTTTCAAATTAAGAAAGATCATAAAGGAACCATTTCCCACATCAAACATAGGCATAATAAAGGATAAGTTAAGATATACTATCATGTAAAACTAATTACTAGTTTTCGATAGGTGGACATGATAACCAATATTCATAGACTTTCATTATGCAGAGGTTTTGATTGTGATAGTTCTTACTCCGCACCTCCGCATAACACTTATATTGAAGGTGCAAGTATTCCAAAATCAGTTATGATATTACCCTTCAATATTTAGCTGTATTAAAAAGTCTCCTTTCACTATGACTCAAAAGTACAGCTAGGATGGTACTCAATGGTACTTGATGAATAATCTAGAAAAGTTCAACAAAGATGACTAGCATCGATATAATCTATGTATTATTTATACGAAATTTTTATGGAACCATGTGACTGGAAATAATATCTCGACCATTAGATTTTTATATCATATTTGTATTACCTGGAAGGTAAGATAATTATGCAAATGTTATGTGATTTCCAAGAAATTGAACACCTGTTGTGTTATTTTATTAAATTTATTTTTGGAATTTTTATAGAATTTTAATCGTTGGACAATATAGAAAATTATGCCAAAAATTAAAATGTCATGTGATTTCCAAGGAACTGAATCCATGTTGTTTTATTATAATTTATTTTTGGAAAGTTTATATAATTTTGATTGATGGCCAATATATAAAATTCTGCCAAAAATTAAACTATAAAGAAGCTTTCAAGAAAATTTGCGTGGCCGGACCTCCAAAATTCATGGCAACTAACAAATGAAATTAAGTAAGTCCTCATTGGAGGTTGTGCACCATGGCTAGAATATTTGGTTATAGGGACAAATTTCTTTGTGTTGAAGTTCCTCTACACAACATTGTTCCACACAAATCCATAAGATCCTCCGCATAATGAAATTTTGCACAACGTTGATGGAGGAGGAAGGAATGGTTTCTAGTGTTGCAATGGATTCAACCCTCTATCTAAAAATTTTACAATATTTAATGTAATGTGTCTTGTTTATGATAGACAATAGCTTAGATTTGTTGAGAAGATCCAGCTCCTGTAATACCATATTTTACTTCTTTGCAATGAGCTTGTTCCTAGATCTACAGGAATCATCGGTACCCAATTTCCCCAAATCCGCATAAATTTCAATGCACTAAATTAGAAATTCTTGCCCGTAGTTGGATTCTATGGTAAAAGAAAATGATGGTAGAGGCTTTCAGGAACTAGGGCTTCTTAGGATAAAAATAGGTTCTTGATCAATAGGAATAAGGACAATATTCAATAGTTGGAGAATCAACTATTTTTGTTTTTTACAGGCATGAAGGTGAAAATCTCTAAGAAGCCTCGAGGAAGGATGTTTCTTGCAACTTCATCTGATTTCTCGTAGAACTCTCTGACTATATGTATGTTTGTGTTCAAGGCGACTATCCTTTCAAAGCTTAAACTTCTTTGGCCAAAACTAGTTCTTTTAAAGGGAGATGCACCAACAAGCTTTAAATAAGCCATGTGAAAAATTCTAAGAATGATGTCAATTTTTCAGATGGATTTAAAGTTTCCATTGTTAATAAATTCAAGAAATCGACTACTTCTGTGAATGCAGCTCAAGCACTAGGTAATGTTATATTTTGTGATGGTTATAATCATTGTTCTTTCTTGACTGCAGAGTACATGCCTCCAAGATTTTCTACAAGGTAAGAGGTGAAAACTATTAGACTTTCGAGAACATTAAAAAACATTAACAAAGAAAGAAACATAAAGAATAAACTGAATGGAAACCGAATCAATCACGCATATGTAAATACACAAAGATTTACGTGGTAAAACCTTGACAGGGTGTCAAGGAAATCTCCACGGGGCAAGGGATTGGAAACTTTATTAATCAAGAATGATTCTCCCTTATTACAAGCCTCTTGGGCCATCCCAATTTAAAATGGGCTAATTCATTACAGAACTGCCTCTTCGTTATAAAATTGATTATTCGGTAAATTCCATTAATTACAATTTGTTGTCATTATTTCAACAAACACCACCTTGAAAACAATTTTCCTAATCCCTTACCCCATGCCCATTTTTCATCTCTTCTGCAAGCCAAGAGAAGCGAGACACCATCTTAGCTTCTCTACTATAACTAGGTTCGTGAATATATCTGCATGATTTTCCTGGGTACAGACCTTCTTGAGAACTACTTTGCCTCCTTCGATTACATGTCTCACAAAGTGATACCTTACATCGATGTGCTTGGTATTGCTGTGATAGGATGGATTTGCAGCCAAATGAATAACACTCTGGTTGTCATATAACACATTCACTTTCTCCTGCATCCTTCCAATCTCATCGAGAAGAAATTTTAACCAGGTTTCCTCTTTACAGGCATCTGAAGCATCTATATACTCTACTTCAGTAGTGGACAAATCAATTGTCTCTTGAAGCTTTGACATCCAGCTGATTGCTCCACCTGCAAGAGTAAAAAAATAACTTGTAATAGACCTCCTTTTATCCAAATCACCTGCATAATCAGCATCCACATATCCGCAGACTGAACCTTCACAACCATCAAAGTTGATGCAATGGTCACATGTGCCTCTCAAATACCGAAGCACCCATTTCACTGCTCGCCAATGCTCTTCCCCTAGATTTTCCATGAACCCGCTGACAAATCCAACTGCATCTGAAATGCCAAGTCTTGTAGATACCATCACATACATTAAGTTGCCTACCACATTTTCATATGGTACACGAGACATATACTTATTTTCTTCATTAATTCTAGGACTTAAATCTGAAGATGACTTAAAATGGGAAGCTAATGGAACATTAACAGGTTTCACATTGTTCATACTGAAATTTTCAAGTATTTTCTCCACATACTTATATTGTGATAACCAAAGATTACCATTCTTCCTATCTTTATGTATCTCCATGCCCAAAATATGTTTTTCCACTCCAATATCCTTCATATCAAACATCCTAGAGAGTTGGATGTTGAGATTGCAACAAGATGATGAGCTTAGGGGAAAGAAGTCGCCTTCACTGAGTGGGCCCGCAGGCTATTTTTGGCACACAGTCTATTTTTAGACATGTCGATCATATTCTATGAGTTGCAAGACACTATTTGTGGATGGTTGGTCAAGTGGGAAAAATAGATGGACTTCTATTTTTAGACATATTGGGCGGAATCTATTTTTAGATTTCCAGTCTAAAAATAGATATGTCGAATATTATTAGCTCTTAATAATATTTGGACTATAAACATTATCTTATTTTCTTGGAGCACTTCAGTTAAGTGCACAGATGTGGCACAGGAGCTGACAGAAGGAATTACGCTATTCCTGAGGGTTAAGTGGAGCTATTGCATGGATACTTCAGTTAGAACTCATGTGAGAGAGTTTGGTGGAGTTGATTGAGGAATTTAATGGAGTTGTGTATTGAGCCTTAGAATTGCCTTCTCTTTTACAAACCTTCACTTCATTTCATCATTATTTTATCACTTCATAAGCCT
This sequence comes from Pinus albicaulis, assembly GCA_034641835.2. Classification (NCBI taxonomy): domain Eukaryota; kingdom Viridiplantae; phylum Streptophyta; class Pinopsida; order Pinales; family Pinaceae; genus Pinus; species Pinus albicaulis. The sequence goes on from CM076575.1 coordinate 2,059,182,276, forward strand.
AAAATCAATGAAGAATGATTAGGATTGCTTAAAGGTTACATGAAATTGATTAACATGTTGTATTTTCATGATTTTTTCTATTTCAACAATTTTCTGCAAAATAGCTACAGAATACAGGCATTCCGTAGCTGACTGCGCATTCCGTAGCTGATCCCGCATTCCGCAGCTGTTTTACAGTTTGAGTGGGTTACAGATGTCGTCTCAAAGAAAGGCGCATATGGGCAAATTCCAGACTTCATCCACATCATTCCTTGCTCCCTACAAAGTCTGAACACAATTCTACATGTGGTTATGCACGTGGGAAACCAAAACCAAGAGGTAGAGTTCTACCGGGACACAAACTCTACAGCTGTCTGCAGCAAAGTACGCAGCCTTCAATAAGTGTTTTAATTCGAATAGGAATGGGAAAGACAGTAATCCCTGCATTATCTCAAGTTCTGTTATGTAATTTAATTATAAATATGACTTGGGAGACCAAGCAACGCTGGTTAGTTTTTTGGCTTCTTCTGCTAGATTTCAGAACCGTGAATACTCTGTTTTCAGTCATTTTCTCCTTTAATGAAAGAAACATCATTTCTGTGAATGTGTTGAGTCAATTTTGAGTTAGATTGCATGCTACCAGGTGGTGGAGGGCCCCTACCTCCTGTGCAGCTCTGTTTTTATAATTTAGATAAGTATTTTAGCTCTGTTTTCACAGTTTAGATAAGTATTTACTTTCAGTCTTATGTTTATGTTTCAATTGCATTGAGTTATACAACCAGAATTGTTCTAATAAACTTTTACAACATATTATTCATGATGAACAAGATGGACTGTGTAATTTCATAGAGTAATGGCATGTCAATGTCAATAGAATACTCCGGAGGTAGAATGCATGTGGTTCAGCTTTGTCCTTTCTTTTCAAGTATGATAATGGCTCTTTAGTTTAATACTGTTCATTGTAGATTAATAGCATCTTAGTTTAGTTTTAACTCATTGCTTTAACACTTCAAGTTTAGTTGTTGTCCATTGTAGCTTACTTTGTCTTAGTTGATAAATTCAATCTCACGGGCTTAATTATTTACAAAACTTCTTTTGTTCAAAATTCATACTCATACACAATTATCTGGACAAAAGATAGTATTATTATAAGGTCTGGAGTATTTTGCAGCTTCTTTATCATTTCACAAACAAGCCTCTTTCTCAAAGACTATTTTTTAAAGGAAATCTATAACTTTTGAGAAAGGTTTAATGGTGTTAAATTGAGTTGCAAAACAGAAGTAGAAACTAGTTTAGAGTAGAAACTTTACCTTGTTACAAATATTCTTTTCCACATATTTTCCAATAAATCTTTATTCATGGATAAAGATGTTGTACATTGTAAGTTATCTGTTTGATTAGTGATTTAGGAAAAAAACTTCATTTACACTTAGCTTGTTCATTTCTCAGGTTCATTTCAATTTCATGTTGTGAGTTTACAATAGAGTCATTATCAAGCCTTGTATTTGTTGGTTGCTAGTCATAGTTAGACTCTGTTTTGTTTCAGCATTTGCATTTGTTTACCATCATAGTTTAGGCTTCACTCTGTTTTGACCAATAGTTTCCCTTCATTTAGCACTTAGTTCTTTTCCTTTTCAAAATAAAACCATAAAACCAAAAACATCAAAAAACACTAAACACAACGTAGTGGGAAATAGATACCTAGGCACATATTGTGCACCACACTTTAGCAGTTTACTGACCCTGGTTGACAATTAATGAACTCAATTTGGGAGACTAGGTTGAGCACAAACATTTTGGCGCCATTGCTGGGGAAGTGTAACTAGGTATCCTGATTTCCTACATCCACAAAAACAAAAACAAAAACTTCAATCACCTACCACACCCACTATATCATGTGGTGCAGTAAGAGCCACACATCCACATCATGAATTCATATTTTTGCAGGTAGAAGAAGAGGTGAAAAAGCAAGTTGAAGAAATGGATGGAGATGATGACAATGAGGAAGATCCTTTTGGATTTCCCATTCAAGAAACTGATATCAACATTCAAATGAAGAACATCCATCCATCTGTACTTCCTAACTTCAAAGGTATGAGATCAGAAGACCCGGAAACCTTTCTTTTTGAATTTGAAATAATTTGTAGATCTTATGGCTACTCATTGCACATGCAAAAATTGAATTTGTTTCCGGCAACATTGAAAGATAGAGCTCTTAGATGGTTCATGACTTTAGGAAAAAATTCTATAAGGACATGGGATGATATGAAAAGAGTATTTTTGGAAAAATATAAAGGTTATTGCATGCACCATGACCTTAGAAATGAAGTCTTTAAGATGAACCAAAAAGAGGATGAAAGCCTAGAAGATTTAGTGGAGAAATTTACTTATAATATCAAAAGATCTAAATTGCATAATTTAGGATCAGATGCATTAAAAACTCTCCTACTAAATGCTATAAAGGATGAATGGATTGATCTTCTTAATCTTGTGGGAAAAGGAGATGTCTATCAATTGCCATTTCAAGAAATTTGTGAACTATGCAAGAACATATCAAGAGGAAAAGAAAAGTGTGTAAGATCCCCTCAAGATCCATTTATGGCAAGAGTAAGTAAGTCAGCATCAAGATTGGTAAGTCAAATTGAACCTAACAATTTGCTAAACATTCTTGGTAATTTAAATGAACAAACTAACATGCTAAGAATGCAAAACAAGCAAAAATTTGCTTCATTTATATTTTTCCCTAAATGTAGAAAGAAACATGCTTTGCATGAATGTCCACTTGATAACATTAACATGTGTAAAATTTGTGCAGGATCACATACTACTGAAGATTGCCCATCATTACCAGGGTTGAAGGCAATTTACCAGAAGGATAATGGAGCAAATCAAGCACATGGTTATGTAGCTCCAAGAGGGCTATGGCAGCCTCATCAACCCAATATGATGCACTATCCTTATGCACAGTTTCAAGGTTATGCACAACAACCTCAAGGTAATTGGAGAACACCCTTGCCTTGGCAACCTTGGCCATCTCAATCCCAACCTCAAAACCAACCTTGGAAACCTTTGCCATCTCAATCCCAACTTCAAAACCAACCTTGGAAACCTTGGCCATATCAATCCCAACCTCAAAACCAATCTTGGCAACAAAGTTGGAAAAGGCCCTATAAAGGAAATCCACCATATCCTCAATCTTTCCCTCTCTATCCTCAATACCATCATCAATGTTATTCATACCATTTGTCTCCACCACAACATCAATATCACCCTCATTTGACCTCAATCCAACCTTTTCCATTACCATCCACACAAACACCCCAAAGATTCCCCACTCCACTACCTCCACAACCATTTCATATCCCCAACAATAAAACACCTCAATCAACTTACAATTCTGAGGTATTGCAAAATGATTCACCAGCTGTCATTGAAGAACAACAAACAGAAGAAGAAGACTCAGATAAGGTCCAAGAATCGGGGATGTCTATTGATAAAGAGGAGATATTGGAACCAGAGATTGAAAAGTCTCATGCATGCCTATCACTAGATTCTATGAATGAAGATCATATCTCCGAAGACTTGCATTTCATGATAGAGGAAAGACAAGGAAGACAAGATTACATTGAATCTTGGTTCAATTCAGTCATTGGATTCCAATGCTCAATTATTCAATATCTTTTGACATCATCTAAATCAAGACATTTGGCATCTCATATACAGGTACATATCAAAGAGTGTCTTTCAAACTTGCATATGAGTTTATCTATCATCTTGTTACAGACATGGTTCCATTGGAAGTACTCATATACTTGAACAAGATTTTCTTTTTCAAGTAGAGTAGGACATAAAAAAAAAAAGAGAAAAAAAAAAAAAGAGTAAAGAGAAAAATAAGTCCTATTGTGAAAACCAGCTTGCTGGCGCAATTGGACATGAGCTTTGTTTGAAAACCAGGCAACTGGCGGGCAAAGTTCACAATAAGTTCTGCAATTTCATGATGATTTCAATCTTTCATGGTTCTTCAAATCATTCTTGGTTCTATGCTTGAGTTGGATGATGTGGAATTCCTTAAGGTCCACCTTCCAACAGATCTTGTCCCATCGACCTCAACACTTTATCTGGGATCAAGATTAGAGATTATTTGAAGTGCCTTGGAGCTTGCATTCATCAATGGCAAGCCTCCTCGTTGATAACAATGGGAATATAACAATGTCTCTTGATTGTCAAATCTTGCAGGCGACTCGACTTCGACACATTCATTCGTCCCTATCAAGATGCACTGAGGTACCTTGACACTCATTTACATTATCGGTGAGTTGTCTCGCATTGGTTAACGATTTTCATTATTGATCGGTAATCCAATGATTTCTTCCCATGCTCGACTTCGACACATTTATTCGCATGGTAAGAATTGTACCATGAATGTTGGATTTGATGAAGACTAATGGTTTTATGGAATCAACAACAACTTGCAGCAGTGAATTTTATTAGTTTCTTGTAGCAGCATGTTCATATTTTTTTCAATTCAATAACAGCTGCAGAAAGTGGCAGTTTCTGCAGCTATTGCTGTAGCAGCCTGTTCTTGTTTTTTGCAACTTTTTCCAGAAGACAGTTTTGGTGCAATTTTTGCAAGAGATTGGAGCAGAAATAAAAAATTCTGAGCTTCTGGGTTTTCTCAGAATATGATAAATTGAGTAAGACGTGGACAGAATTTGGAAAAAAGCAATTTTCAAGGGCATTTCAGAAGGGTTTTTCAGGCAGATTTTCATTTTTCAGCATTATGGACAGAATAGGACAGATTTGAGTATTTTTGCACAGCAGCGCCTTTTCTTCATCAAAATGAAATTATGGAAGCATGTGGCAGTAGAGAAGGTAAAAATACACAGTTTCCCTTTGGAATCACTCAATTTGGCCTTAAAATGAGTTCGTGGCGTACTTTTTTGTTGCAACATTGGGCAAAATGAAGGGTGAAACAGGGCAGAAATTGATTTTGTCATAACTTTCAAACCGTGCATCCGTTGGTCCTGAAATTTTTATGGTAAATGCATTGAGGTAGGGTGAATAAACACAGAAAATTTCAAAAAATTTCAGTGTGTATTTTTCAAGAAATTGGCCACTTTCACCTATAGCCATTCCTCATCTTCCGGGAGATCCGTGTAACCAATGGCAGAGATTTTTCGTCGGAAAATGCATAATAATATTGGTGACAACCTCAGAAAATTTCAGGGAAGTCTGATGTACCATTTGAGAGAAATTCCAAAATTCATTTCATTCTACAATTCCACTCCATCTCACTCCATTTTCACTCCATCTCACGCCATTTTCATTTCATTTCACAAGTCCTATTCCACTTTCACTCCATTACATTTCACATCCATCTTCCATATTCATACTTCATTTCTTTTTATAGATTGCATGTTGCAGCCACATCTTATTCAGCAGTTCTGACATAATTGTACAGCCTACAAAGAGATGATGATTACAGGAAATTGAAGGATTCTGTTTTGAAGACCAACAAGCTAAAAGAGGACCAAAGGAACAACATCAAGCACGGCAATTAACAAGGTCAAAATTCTGAGGTAAATTGTGAAAATTATTTTAATAGCAAAAAGTTAAAACATGAAATAGATACAATGTGTATAATCATATGTTTCCTAAAACAACCTATCATTCGAATTGATTAACATATCTTGGCCATATCCCTTATCCAACATTCCAACCTACTATTCCACATCTCCTTAAGATTGTATCATTCACTTATTTCACCCTCCATCAGATCCATAGCCACTTCATTTTCCCTTATAGCTTAATTGCCTCCATCCATTCACTTCCATTTACACTTTGCAGCCAATCCATCTGTAAGAGCAGAAAGGTAATTCTAAGGGTGAAGCATCATTCTTCAACTAATCCATCTTCAGACACAGAGATACAGTTTCAAAATAAAGCATTAGACTCTGTAGTCAATCTAGCTTCAAGCATAGAAAAGTAATTCTGAAAGGAAGATAATCTGCACAAAGGAGGAATGTGGCTAATTGTCAGGACACAATCAGTTGAAGTCAAGTATTTGGAAGGATATCCACAAGTCAAAGAGCTACTACAATAAGAAGGGAGGCTAAATTTTATAGAGAAATTTGATGGCTTCCATAAGGAGATTATAAAATCTTTTTCCAAATCTTTTGATGGAGCAGAAGAAGAAAATCTGACATGGTTATTGAAAATAAACTTGACACTCCACTACAAGAGGAAGATGAAGAACTAATTTCTGAAAAGTTAACAGAGATTAGAAAATAGATTAGGGCCAAAAGAAGCAGAAAGATAAGGTTGGATGTTCTAACAGAGGTTTCAAAGCACATGGAATAAGTTTTGATGAAATTGCATGAGGACATGCAATAGTCTTGCGGTGGGGGTATGTTGAGCCCTAGAATTGCCTTCTCTTTTACAAACCTTCACTTCATTTCATCATTCTTTTATCACTTCATAAGCCTAAAATCAATGAAGAATGATTAGGATTGCTTAAAGGTTACATGCAATTGATTAACATATTGTATTTTCATGATTTTTGCTATTTTAACAATTTTCTGCAAAATAGCTACATAATACAGGCATTCCGTAGCTGACCGCGCATTCCGTAGCTGATCCCGCATTCCGCAGCTGTTTTACAGTTTGAGTGGGTTACAGGTGTCGTCTCAAAGAAAGACGCATATGGGAAAATTCCAGACTTCATCCACATCATTCCTTGCTCCCTACAAAGTCTGAACACAATTCTACATGTGGTTATGCACGTGGGAAACCAAAACCAAGAGGTAGAGTTCTACCGGGACACAAACTCTACAGCTGTCTGCAGAAAAGTATGCAGCCTTCAATAAGAGTTTTAATTCGAATAGGAATGGGAAAGACATTAATCCCTGCATTATCTCAAGTTCTGTTATGTAATTTAATTATAAATATGACTTGGGAGACCAAGCAACGCTAGTTAGTTTTTTGGCTTTTTCTGCTAGATTTCAGAACCGTGAATACTCTGTTTTCAGTCATTTTCTCCTTTAATGAAAGAAGCATCATTCTGCTGCATGAGCTGAGTCAATTTTGAGTTAGATTGCATGCTACCAGGTGGTGGAGGGCCCCTACCTCCTCTGTAGCTCTGTTTTTATAATTTAGATAAGTATTTTAGCTCCGTTTTCACAGTTTAGATAAGTATTTACTTTCAGTCTTATGTTTATGTTTCAATTGCATTGAGTTATACAACCAGAATTGTTCTAATAAACTTTTCCAACATATTATTCATGATGAACAAGATGGAATGTGTAATTTCATAGAGTAATGGCATGTCAATTTCAATAGAATACTCCGGAGGTAGAATGCATGTGGTTCAGCTTTGTCCTTTCTTTTCAAGTATGATAATGGCTCTTTAGTTTAATATTGTTCATTGTAGATTAATAGCATCTTAGTTTAGTTTTAACTCATTGCTTTAACACTTCAAGTTTAGTTGTTGTCCATTGTAGTTTACTTTGTCTTAGTTGATAAATTCAATCTCACAGGCTTAATTATTTACAAAACTTCTTTTGTTCAAAATTCATACTCATACACAATTATCTAGATAGAAGATAGTATCATTATAAGGTCTGGAGTATTTTGCAGCCTCTTTATTCTCAAAGACTATTTTTGAAAGGAAATCTATAACTTTTGAGATAGGTTTAGTGGTGTTAAATTGAGTTGCAGAACAGAAGTAGAAACTAGTTTAGAGTAGAAACTTTACCTTGTTACAAATATTCTTTTCCACATATTTTCCAATAAATCTTTATTCATGGATAAAGATGTTGTACATTGTAAGTTATTTGTTTGATTAGTGATTTAGGAGAAAACTTCATTTACACTTAGCTTGTTCATTTCTCAGGTTCATTTCAATTTCATGTTGTGAGTTTACAATAGAGTCATTATCAAGCTTTGTATTTGTTGGTTGCTAGTCATAGTTAGACTCTGTTTTGTTTCAACATTTGCATTTGTTTACCATCATAGTTTAGGCTTCACTCTGTTTTGACCAATAGTTTCCCTTCATTTAGCACTTAGTTCTTTTCCTTTTCAAAATAAAACCATAAAACCAAAAACATGAGAAAACACTAAACACAACGTAGTGGGAAATAGATACCTAGGCACATATAGTGCACCACACTTCAGCAGTTTACTGACCCTGGTTGACAATTAATGAACTCAATTTAGGAGACTAGGTTGAGCACAAACATTGTGTTGGTTTAACTAAACTAAACATAGTTGAGCTATTTGTATCTAGTTTAACTGATTGATACAATTAGTGAGAGTGGTGTGAATTAATTATTAATTAATTCACTAATTATAAACTCATTAATCAACTAAAGAATACATCATTTAACTTTAGTGCATGGACAGTTTCAGTGGAGACCAGTGAAGAGATAGGTGAAAGAGCAGTGTGACTATCAGTTGTGACTATATTGTTGCATGATTTGCAACAACCAGTGATTGGAGATGCCAATGAGGATTGCGCAGTACAAGCCAGGTGGTTCGAAGTTATTTATGAGCCATTCTTCAACATTGATTACGCAATAGAGGCAGGCTATCAGGTGGCAGAGATTGGAGCATGTGTTTTGCTAGATCTAGCTTGATTAGTGTGTAGCAATTGGAGATTGTACTAAGAGCTTGTGAGGAGCTTTGTATGATGATTTTTACATGATCTCTATGAAATATAATATACATATAGTTGGGGGTTTTTAGCTTTAAGCTTTCCCATAAAATATTGTGTTCATATGTGTGATTGTTTATGGTTTTAATGTGCGCATGCGATTGTTTTTATTTCCGCAATTAATGATCAATGGTAGAAGAGATTATGTATTGTGCATGAAGTTAAAATAGTGTGTGATCGGGAGAATCTCGGTGGATAACATATCGAGTTATTCAAATTTCTATGCAAGATCCTTCATATCAAACATCCTAGAGAGTTGAGCCTTTAACTTGTTGATTTCTTCCATGATTTTTCTTGCAATAAGCATATCATCAACATACAACACCAAGATAATGAATATGCCATTGAAACTTTTGAAGTATGCACAATGATCATACTCACTTCTGATAAAATTCTGGCTCACCATGAAGGAGTCAAACTTCTTGTACCATTGCATGGGCGACTGCCTCAGGCCATACAATGATTTCCTGAGCTTGCAAACTAATCTTCTGCTGCGACCTTGTACAAAACCTTTTGGCTGATCCATATATATCTCTTCATCCAAATCACCGTGAAGAAAGGTTGGTTTAACATCTAATTGTTATAACTCAAGGTCAAGTAATGTAGTTAGTGCTAACACAGTGTGAATAGAAACAAGTTTAACAACTGGTGAAAATTTTTCATGAAAATCAATACCTTCAACCTGAGAATACCATTTTGCAACCAGCCTCTCCTTATACCTATCAATACTTCCATCAAATTTTCTCTCAAACTTGAAGACCCATTTGCACCCAACAACACTTCTCCCTTCAAGAACTTCTACAAGATCCCAGGTATGTTTCTTGGCTAAGGAATCTATTTCTTCTTCCATAGATTTTTTCCATATCTCACTATTTGCATCATATATTGCTTCCTAATTAAAAAAGGGTTCCCCATCTTCAATAATCAATGCAAAATTTGAAGCAGATTCTTCATACCTGTTGGGTGTTCTTCTTTCCCTTGTAGACCTTCTTAGAGTGTCTGGTTGTTGAATTGGTTCTGGAATTTCTCCAGTTTCATTTGCTTCTCCACCTTTTTCATCAGAAGTCTTTCCTTCCTCTCAACTTTCTGGAAAGATTTTAGTCTGCAATTGAATTTGTTGATTTGGCGATACCTATTCCTGTTCAACTTTTCCAACATCCAATTTTAAAAGAGAAGATTCATAAAATTTTACATCTCTACTAATGACTATCTTCCATGAATAAGGATCCCACAACATATATCCTTTCACTGCATAATCATAACCAACAAAGACATAACATTTCGATTTTGGATCTAACTTTGAACTTTGATTTCTAGGAATAAGAGCATAGGCATCATAACCAAAAATATTCAAATGCGAATAACACAAGATTGACCCGACCAAACTTCTTCAGAAATTTTACAATTTATGGCAACCGAAGGTGGCTTGTTAACTAAATAACAAGCAGTAGATATTGCTTCTTCCCACAACTCCTTTGGCAAGTTAGCATTGATGATCATGCTTCTGGCTCTTTCCATAAGATTCTGATTCATACTTTCAGCAACGCCATTTTTCTTAGGAGTATAAACAACAGTTTTATGTCTAACCATCCCTTCATCCTTACAGAATTGTTCAAATTCTAAAGAAGTAAATTCACCGCCATTGTCAATTCTTAAACATTTAATTGATTTTCCTATTTTCTTTTCCACAATATATTTAATTTTTTTTAAAACATTAAATATGTCAGCTTTCTTTTTCAACATATAGGCCCAAAATTTCTAGGAGAAATCATCAATAAATGTTAAGAAATATAATGCACCTCCATAAGACACAGTAGGAGATGGTCCCCAAAGATCAGAATCAATGCAGTCTAAAATTTGTTTACTATTATGATTACCATTTTGAACCTTTTTTTACATTCTTTTCCATACACGCAATGTTTACAAAATTCCAACTTCAAGGATTTCAAATCAGGAAGAAACTTGTGGTTCATCAGTACCTGAATACCTTTCTCGCTCATGTGACCCAACCGTTGATGCCATAGACAAGAACCTTCTTCTGATTTTTTTTATACAATCATTGCTTCACTAAATTGAGTGCTTCATTTGAATCTGTACAGTTTTCCTACCTTTTCAGCCTTCATAATGACCAACTCTCCTTTTGAGACTTTCAGCACTCCATTCTAACCTGTAAATTTATACCCATTCGAATCCAAAACTCCCAAAAAAACCACGTTTTTCTTTAGTTCAGGTACATGCCTAACATCAGATAATGTTTTAACTGTATCATCATACACTTTAATTTTTACATTTCCCATCCCAACAATCTAACAAGATGCATTATTACCCATAAACATAGAACTACCATTTACAGCTTCATATGAACTAAACCAACTTCTGTGTGGACTCATGTGATAAGTAGCACCAGAGTGTAACAACCAATTTTCAACATCTTGAGAGACATTACAAACAAGTAGAGCTTCAGTAGTTAAAACTTCATCAATCATACCTGAATCAACCTAATTTTCTTCCTTAGTCTGGTCTTATGACTCTTTCCATTTCCAACAATATTTCTTGAGGTGTCTAATTTTGTTGCAGTACCAGCACTTGGCTTTACACTTCATGTCGCCCTTTGATTTTGATCTGGAAGAACCCCTTGCTTTCTCCCCTCTTTCCTTTGACCGACCTTTGGCTACCATGGCTTCTGGTGCAGATGTTTCAATACTGGATTTCCTTTGTACTTCTTTAGATAACATATAAGCACCCAAAAATGATTCAAATTTCAAAGAATCAGCAGTGCTCAAATTAATTGAAGTTATGAAGTGGTCCCATGACTCAGGCAGAGAACACAACAAGGTTATAACCTTGTCTTCTTCCTGAATTTTAACTTCCATATCTGACAGCTGACAAATAAGTGTATTAGAAAAATTTAAATGATCTGCAAATTTGGTACCCTCCTTCATCCTAAGACTGTACAATTTTTTTTTCAAATAAATTTTATTATTCAATGATTTGGTCATATACAAAGTTTCCAATTTTACAACACCTTCAATTGTTTTCTCTTCAACTATATTAAAGAGAACTTCATCTACCAGGCATAACCTAGTGGTACTGAGGGCTTGGGCATCCAATTCCTCCTAGTCCAAATCTATCATGCTTGCAGTTTTTTCTTCACCCATATAATGCTTTGTGCAACCCTTGTTGCACCAACAAGTCCCTAACTTTCAGTTTCCACAATGCAAAATTGTTCTTCCCAATGAATTTCTCCACCTCGAAATTTGCATTCGACATTTTTGCCATTTATTTCTATTATGGTTTTTTGTTTTTCCCTTATTTCCAACTAGGGTTTTAAAAAAACAATCTTTCCCCTTCCTCATTTCAGCTAGCTATGGTTTCAAAAAATCCTCCTTTCAGCTAGTTAGGGTTTTTTAACTCCCTTCTTCTGCTAGGTTTAATTTGAAATAAATTTCTGATTGCAAAGAAAAAAAATTATGTTTCTTTCTGCTCCCTATTTTAATATAGTTCAAGTTCTTCCATTATTATGTAAAATTGGAAAAAAATCAGAAGTTCAATTTCACTTTCATCCAGAAAATAGAAAATTCTGCAATAAAAGGAAAAATACCAGACTATGCTTCACTTTAGAATGACTCCTTTGTGGATTTGTGAACTAACAATTAACGAATAACAAAACCTCTCTTACTGAAATCGATGCTCGATGCTTTCAAAATCCTCCCTTTCTCCACTAACAGGATGACAGCAACTTCTCTCAGCCACAATAAATAGTCCAACGTCCTCCCTTTTTTTTTTTTAGGATCGTGCAGTGTGACAGAATTCTCCAACATGCACGGTGATATCTTCTCCTGCACACCAAATCATACGATAGCAACATGACACCCTCTTCACGACTGGTAGACAATACAGGGTTTTAATCCAATGCGTTAACCAACAATGGCTATCACCAACACAACGATTATTTTCTCTAGGGTGCCAACTCTGTCTTGGTGGCAGAGAATTACGGTTCTTTTCTCGAGCATGCCAACTCTGTATTGGTGGCAGAGAATTGCATTTTTCGGCTCTATAATTGTGTTTTTCGGCTCTATCTTTTCAAAGGTTCGAACCTCTGCTCTCAGTCAAACAGGCGGTTTGATGAACCTCTTATTGAACTCCGTCTTCGCCATTCAAACCAGTCAAAATATTTTTCTCCGGCCCTTCTTCATGTGCAGTCAAGATTTATTTATGGCGACCCCTTATTTTTCAATACGATGGACAATGAAAAACTTTGATTCTATTTCACAATGTGAATCGGCTCTATAACTACCACAACCCTCACAATTTGCTCTGCTCTGATACCACTTATTAGACTTATGAGAACATTAAACAAAATTAACAAAGAAAGAAACATAATGAATAAACTGAATGGAAATTTAATCAATCACACATAGGAAAATACAGAAAGATTTACGTGGTAAAACCTTGATAGGGTGTCAAGGAAACCTGCACGGGGCAAGGGATTGGAAACTTTATTAATCAAGAATGATTCTCCTTAGTTACAAGCCTCTCATGCCATCCCAATTTAACATGGGCTACTTCGTTACATAACTACCTCTTCGTTATAAAACTGATTTTATGGTAAATTCCATTAATTACAATTTGTTGTCATTATTTCAACAACAACTTTTAAAGAAACTAATCAACTTTCAAGTCAATTGGACAACTAGTTGAAGGATCATGTTTTGAACTTTTGTAGAATGGCGAATGGGCATTTTGTCTGTCTGCTTGAATACAGTAAATATCTAAGATATGATAAATATTGCAATTTCACGAAATCTCCTGACATTTCCATGGCAGAAGACCGAGTAGGAGCTTCACCAAAGTCCTCCATGGAAGAAATTAATCAGTGGCATGGCCAACTTTCTGAAAATTATACTAGAATACATTAATGGAGTGCAATTTGTTTATGAGACTTTCCCTAGCACTTCGTCCTCACAACATCATGAAGAATTACATGGTTCTATTGATAGGTATGATCAATTACACCAAGAGTTGAGTAAGATCTTAGCAAGCAGATATTGTGATAAGAAGTTCATCTCTCTCTGATTAGAGCTCAAATTTACTGGTGAATATGTCGATCATTTTATTTATAAGTTCAACAAGATTTCATACCAAAGTGGGACTATTAGATATGGAAGAGAGATAAATTTTAAATGTTCACATCCAAAGAATACTTTCAAGTCCATGGTAATGAAATTCAATGAAGAATATTGGTAGTGCCATATTTTTTTTCACGTGACTAGTTGAAGGAGAAACCCCACATTCAATGGGCGCAAAACACGTTGTAGCGACACTTTCACCCTTTGATAGGTTGGGCCACATTGGGCATATTACCATATTATTTGCTCAAATTTGTTGTGTATGATCTTTTTTATATGCAATTTAGTTACAACGATGAGTTAAAAACCTTACCCTTCAGGTTGCACTAATGCCTTCCCCTTTGGGAAAGAATAAATACCTACAGAGGGAAGGTAACACTTATCTAAGTAAATTAGCAAAGATATCCAGTTATAGTAACAAATATCAAGTTTGGTTGATCGAATGCTTGCTCGTGTGTCGTTTAACCCTTGACTTATCACATTACATCGATTCTAGTTCCAACCTTGTATCTAGTGTTTTTGTTGTTGTTTACTGGCGGGGTGAAGAACCTGTGTCACATATATTGATTAGAATATCATCGCCCTTTCATAATTGGATCTGTTGACCCCTTAAGTATATATCCCCGTCCCCACGCTTGAAATTGAAACACTTATATAGATGGAAGATGATTTGTAGGGATAACATAAAGTTAATCTAGGTTTTACATGGTCAAGTTAATCGTTCGTTAAGTCGTTAGGTTTGGAGGAGCTCAAACCACTAGGAATTCTTACTTTAAGCCAGAAAATGGGTTTCCACACCTTTACACAATTAAAGCCTCATGCAGAGATGTGGGTCTAATCGTTATGTGAGGAGATGTTAAGCAACCATTGTGGGGAGGTACTGCTAAAACCATCAAAATCGAAATAACCAATTTAAAAGTCAAATTCATTTGAAAATATTGGGAACCCACCTTTCTAATAAGCACAAAAAAATATTAATTGATTGATTATTTTGATTAATTGGTTATTAGAATGGAAATGTCTATTATCTAGTATCCCAAAGCTTAAAAATTTTGACAGATCTAGCACATTCTAGTGTTCTAGTTAAAAATACTTGCAATCAAAACACTGAACACAAAGGTATATAGAAATGCAACCATTATTTATATAATTACTAAAGGAAATAGTACATTTCCATACAATAAATTTCAAGCCCCTGCAATGGCATGTACGGTTGGTTATCAAAAGAGAAGACAATTGCACTAAAGCACAATCGTGGGCCATGGATGGATCCATCAGACAAACTAACATCCATTAGGTTTTCGTCCCTAGGATCAAACTAGAATTGGCCACACCAATTTCTCAAGAAAAGAAAAATAAGATAGATAAACCTGAATTTCTCCCAATGCCTAGCTTCTATCCCCTTTTATAGGTTGATGGACTCTCTAGAGACCTTATTTTATTATTTTCCCCTGAAAAACAAATGCAAATACCATGGGTTGATACCATGAAAAAATACCACGGTAAATACCATAGACATATTCTGTCCATTTTGACCAGATAAAAGAAAAGGAATATTACAAATCCTCCTACCCAAATATTGCTTGCCCTCAAAAAATTCACTGTTATCCATAACAGAAGCATTGAGACCAGTATCCCATACAATCTAGTGTGTTATTCCATGCCTCCATGCTAAATGATCCTAAATGGGTCCTTCGATTCCTGAATCCCAAACAATCCTCCTACCAATCCTTACCTCGATAGATTCATCTGGATCCCAAACAATCCTCCTTCCAATCATGGCCCCAATGGATTCTTCTGGATCCCAATGCCACCTAATTCTTGGGACATGTGGGTTATGGTACTATAGTCTATCTTAGCCCTCCGAACTTCCCATGCCAAAGGGATAAAGAAGTAATATGCCCTTGGTTGTGAATATCCTCCTACCAATCAACCCATCAATAGAGTACCAACTCATAATCTCTCGTCAATCCATGCCTTAGGAAGGATAAATATTTGCAAATATACTATATTGGTGTTGCTCAATGCTCAATGCATGTTGCTCCACTTTGTCACCCATCATGATGCATTTGGAGAAATTTGACGTGCTCTTCCCGATGTATAAAGGTGGCTTGGTAGTGTTGCAAGCCTTATCTATGTACTCATGTATAGGGCTACTCTTGAAATCCAAATTGTACTCCTCTTGCTACCTTGTGAGGGTCTTGAGTTGTTCCTCGACCTAGAAAAATTAGTTGCCAATTCGACACATACCCCTATGAGCTCCTCAATTCTTCTATCCTACTGTAAGACAGTGTCTCAGAATATCCAGACTCTCTGCTTCAACATCATAAGATATGTCTTGAAATGCATGATCTTTTCTTGAAATTCCTCTTCTGGAAATTCTAGTGCCCTGTTGGATGTCTTTGTATTTGTCTACACCAGATGCCCCACGACCACAGCTTCAACTTGAACCTTTGATTGACCCTCCAAAAATGGCTCATCCTGCATAATATATTTTTCATGTTTCCCCGCATGATTGTGCTCATCATGTAATTTTATTACTACTGATTCCTCATTCGATTCTCCTTGAATGTATTCTTCTCGACCTTCTCTATGTGTGGGGATAATTTGTTGTTCACCCTCTCTAGTTGCAAAATCTACACCTGATTTCCCATACTCTTTCTGGATGTCCCCTTGGATATCTATGGACTCAATTGTACAAGAGTTTACCACATTGTTAGGAGGAATTACCTCCTTCCTTTCCCCATGTAATTTGTCAAGCTAACTGATTAACAGTAGTTTGTGTTGCAAGTATCTTTGGAAAACATGGTGTTGTTGCTCACCATATATACTTGACTACTTGGATCCTTCATAGGTTCTCTTCTGAAAACCAGTGAACCCAACTATGAATGAATCCCCATGATCTGAAGAAGTCTCTAATTTTTCTATCCTTGTTTCTTCCTTATCACTTGGACATGAATGGTTAAGGACCCAAGGTCCCTTGTAGATAAAGCATAGTCCTCTCCTCCTTATCTCATTCTTGTTACATATTTTGTTCTTTCTTCCTCCATCAATCCTTCTCAAATCCTTCTTAGTCAGCACCCTTCTGAGAAATTTTATGTTTTTCCAGACCAACTTCTCAACTAAATCATAGGCAGTTGGTGATCCCTGTGGTTCCTTCCTCCAAATGGTAAACAATTTGGATATTAGTATCTTTCATATGCTAGCATCTCCTTCTAAGAATAGAGACACAATATTTTTCATGCTTATTGTTAACACTAGAAAATCATACAGTAGAAGACGACATTAATTAATGTTAGGCAAAAGGATTTACAGGACTAGAAGACATTACAGAATCTGGAAAGTATTTAAAAATATCTAAGGTCTGAGGAAAATCAAATTTGAACTAGTCCTAAATGCTCTTTGCACGCATAATCCTTCGTGAAGAGCACCTTCTGCTTTCCTTTTTGCCCGATATGTGCGCAATCCTGGGAGTGGTGAAATGTCACTATCCGAGACCACACAAAGCAAAGGACAAGTGATTCCTTACTTGAAGCCGCCTAAGGATAGGCACCAACACCTCCTTAGACACTGCGTGAACACACAATGGAATATTTGGAGCACACAAAGGAATCATGCCCCTCTCTTAGGTCACCATCCACAATGTACCAAGAGAGGGAAGGGAGGATTTGAAATCTCCTATATAAGGCCACCGTGAGATGAAGAATTGGTGAACACATTATTATGCTGGCCAGAATTTCCCAAGCAATACCAATAGTGTGTGAGCCGGAGCTGAAGATAGAGGGGACTCAATTGTTGGCCATAAAACAAGTTCAGTCCAACATAGTAGAGAGAGAGAGAGAGAGTGCACCGAGGCAAGCTTGGGACAAAAACATCCTTGCATCGGGACCTAGAACCCATGGTCTAGGGGGCCTTTGGCAAGAGGGTAAATTTTCACTCTTATTATTACCAGCGCTCAATAAGAGGGGCCTAGAGCCACCGTTCATATTATTGTTGTCTTTTGACTCTTTTCAGAGCTCGTGTTTATTTGTTTTAGTTTTTAGTTTAGTTTTTAGTTTGTATATGCATGTTATTTCTCTATCTAGTATGCTTATGATTCTAGCTTGTTCCACTAACTTGCTTGACTCCACTTCTTTTTCTGCCTGTTACATATAACTAAAGTGGGTAGACCACACCCCTTAATTTGGTGTGATTTCATACATACGTGCACCAAACACACTCCAACAGGATTGGTGACTCCACTAACGTTTATTACCAAGTTTAAGTGGTTGTGCCTTTTTTGCAGAGACCTCTGTCTGTGCTGTGGAGTGGAGCTGAATTTCCCCTGATTTCTCTTGCAGTCCCTAGTTTATCCCAAGTGACAGACTGAAGCAGAATATCTCCAAAAAAAATTCTTGCAGGAATTTGTGTGTGTTTTCTCCCCACAGACACACAGGGCATGTGTTCAGAGCTGACCTGCATGTAGACAATGCGCCTGTTTCAGCCTTTTACGCGCAAAATACATAATGAGAAATTTCTCCCTTATTTCTGTCTTTTCTTGCTTGTAAGGTGCTTGGCAGCCCCTAATACACCTGCCAGCACTGGTTGTGGTACCCCGCAGCTTGTTAAAGCTCACTCTTAGCTACTTTTTGTAGGCTTAGTGTCAGTTTTACGTCAAGTTGATTTTTTCAAAGTTCACACATAGTTTAAGTAAGGGGGGAAATAACTTGCATTCCGAAAAAAAATTATGTTTTGAAAATTTTGGTACCTACACACCTAGATAACTAGCCAAAGTAAGTGGCCCAAGACCACTCATGCATAGCTAGTTTTCTTTTTTCTAGTGTAAAAGTTTTACTTTAGTTCAATTTTTGCACTAGGAATTTCGGGACTAGGATTGAATTGTTTATATAAGAGCAAGTAATCTCTGCTACCTTTGCACCCTCTAGTGATCCTAGGTAAGCATATGAATGCTCCCTACTCACAATTCGCCATCTCCCTTTAGTTAGTCACATAGATTAACTAGGAAAAATAGAAAGCAACACATTATCCGCACATGTTTTTCTTTAGAGCCAAGAACAATTAAACATAGTTTAAATAGGGGATTTTGTAAAGGATCATCGAATATCCACACATTCAAAATATGTGCTTGTCCACTTTATGCTCACACACACTCACCCACTAAGCAAAGAAAAGACACCTAAAACGAACTTAACCAAAATCACTAAATTCTCCCCACAGGGGCCACAAAAGAATTTATAGCTTAAGTTAGGATCAAGGGGGTAGGAATCCAATAAGCCACCTTGATTATAATTATTCTTGAAACATAGAAGTTTTCTATTTATGGAGATTCAAATCCACCTATCATCCCATGACAAAGAAAACCCGAGCGCGGCAGAGACCCGTTTCAGAGGGGGTTAGGTTTAGGCGCAGTGTGTGCGGTATCAGTTGGGGCTACCTGACCCGGCTGATACTCGGTACTGTTAGCTGACTATGAAGAAGCCCAAGACTCAAACGATCACGTGGGACGGTGGTTCTTAGTGGAAAAAAACTAGGGCATCCTTTTCCCTATAGGTGACGGTGCAGGCTAGCACCAGACCCTCTACCCTTACCTTGGTGGATTCTCTTCGGTTGACTAGGGGCGTCGCCAGCTCTTACGGGACGTTGTGCCAGTACTCGCAAGAAATATTCTCAAGGCCTAGTTACATTTGAGTGTGTGAGGACACATAATTCTTATAGTATTTTGAGTATCATACGCAAACAAACAAAAACCACTTTTTTTTTGCTTGATCACATAAATTAATTTAAAGGGAAAAATTTTCTTTGATCATAGACTCTATCCTCTCAAAATTTTCCAAAAACTAGATCTAGTCGACACCAGGATGGACCCAATGCGACCTCATCGATCTAGGCGTCTTTTGGACCTCCCCCCATTACCGGGAGAGGTTCCAGGTCTTTTTCCATTCAGGCGTCAAAGACGGAATGCTGCCACAATTATTGGTTCATCCTTTATTGGGGCAGCCGTAGTTGGGAACCCTAATCGGTCTCCCAATGCCACACCACACGCCACTCCTCCCATGACCCCTAGGGGGTAGAGGAGTGCATCCCATTCGGGAAGCCAGCCGAATACACAGCTAGGTACGTTGCAGATTAACCCTCTTCTTAACCAGAACTTTGTGTTTTCGCACATTGCAATGGCGTCAACCTCCCAGTCACCTTTCTTAGCTTCGTTGAATCAACCCGATTTAACCAAGCTGGCGAATGACCCCATCGCACACGATCCTACATGGCCTCCCATGCCTACGAAGCTCCCTTCAGATATTCCAAAATTCGAAGGAAAGCAAGCGGAAGACCCAGGTAATCATGTCATGACCTTTCACCTGTGGTGCTCATCAAATAGTATCATTGACGACACTATTTGATTGAGATTATTTCAACACACTCTTACAGGAGTATCCGTGAAGTGGTACGTGGAGAAACCCTATGCTTCACATGGAACCTTTAGCGCTCTCGCTACCACATTCTTAACATATTTTCAATTACCCATTCACCATGATTTCGGAATGGAATTACTGACGCATTTTAGATAAACCCCCACTGTCCATATCTCTGACCATCTCCATGAATGGAGGCGGCGTCGCAGTTTATGTAAAGCTAAACTCGACAATCAGGTTCTCTTAGATTTTTTCTTGAAAACTCTTACGGCAGATATTTTAAAGGATGTGGCGCAGCAGAAGCCCATATACAAAGAGGACGCAATCGGCAAAGCCCAACAGCTTGAGTTGACTTATACGCAGTCAGGATACATTTATAACATCCTGCCTAACGCCCTGCGCCTGCAAACTTATCAATAATTTCCAGGCGAGTCGAACTCTGCAGACAAACTAATTGGGTCATTGACCCAAGGTTACCTAGGAAACAGCAGTCAAAACCCCGGTTACACATACAGTTCGACCCATAACGTACCCCAAGTCGGTTTTCAAAGTCATCATATGCCTCAGCAAAATTTGACCATAGGGTGCCAGCGTATCACCAGGGAGGACCTTATCCTCCTGCTCAGGGGAATCAGTATGCAGAAAGAAACACTAACGAAAGAGCTCCCCTCCAATAGCCAGGTGCAAACTAGGGACCGTGTTATGCTCAGTCCCTAGCACACGACCCACCTATGCAGACCAATGCACAGGTGAACTTTGTGCAATCGTCTCAAAACCAACCACACCAATAAAACCAAGAGAACTACCCTCCTAACGTGGTGAATGAAAAATCCAAAAACAAGCCAAAAGGGAACCCTGGAAAGGGGGGCAACAACCAGCAACGCCCACCACGATCCCAGGCTGGAGGCAACTCCAACTGGAATTAGAACCAGAAGCCAAGAAATGCCCAACAGTAGAGAAAAAGGCCACCTCTTCAAACAAACCATTCATGTTAGATATGTGGTGAGTACGGTCACTATACTCACCACTGTCCTAGTCTCCCTGAGCTAAAAAAGCCACAAAGTAACCGAGGACAAGGAATATCTTCCCAGCAACAAGCTGTGATGCAAGAACCTTTACCTCATCAAGGGATGGTAAGCACTCAGTAGCAAAATCCAGATGACTCCGAGAAAATCAGCCATGAAATCTACGTGACTCGTGAAGAGATGTGTTTCCAAACATGGAATCGCAGTTACGACACCCCACCAGACACCAACACGCCAGGGGAAAGTACCAGCACACCGACTGCACCTTTGACCATTTCAAATATGCCTATAGAACCATTGCCAAAAATAGCGAAGGGACCTAATAGGTGAGCTGGAAACTACTCCAAAGTGGCCCATAATTATAACATCGTGGGCGATTTAGCATAATCTCCCGCTGCTATGTCAGCTTTGGAAGTATTGCAGTCATGCCCAAAACAAAGGAAAGCCCTACTTTCCGCATTAGGCACTATCAACCCTGTCGATACACACCTAATGGCTTTTGTCTTAGACAAAGCCACCCCTAGGCTTCCTTCCATGGTCGACTTCCAAATACCAATGTCGGTCCAAAATATCACTATTCACCGATGTGTCAAACACGAGAGTGCATCCATGTGCATCATGTCCAAAAACGTTTGGCAGAAGTTAGGTTCTCCCGAACTAAAACCCTCAGTCATCACGCTTCGAGCATACGACATTCGTCCTTCAACACTCGTCGGCCTCTACCAAAACATCCCGATCTGCTTAGCTAGAAAGGTGGTCCACATAGACATTGAAGTCTTGGATGCTAACCTAGACAACAATATACTCCTTGGGTGAAGTTATACGTACGCCATGTCTGCCATAGCCTTCTCCATCTTTTGCATTATGATGTTCCCCCATGAGGACTGCATCATTACTATAGACCAACTGACACATAGTGAGAAGCGACCCCTAACAAACATTGATGTAATCCTACCCTATGTAGATACATCCTTGGATGCTCTCTCATGGTACCAAGAATATGGCCTTGGCCAATTCAAACCGTCGTTCGTTCTAGGGTCATTCCTAGTAGATCCTCCTATAATCCTTGAGTCATCGCTAGATATCACAGGGGCTCTCGTGTGCATGATGTCCACATCAAGTGTCGAAGCTAGTCAGGACTCAGACACTAGTAGTAATGGCACTGAGTCATCGGCCATGGCAGCCTCTCTAGCCTACGCTGCCTCCCAAACCCCTTTCCTCTACCCCCCAGCTGGTTCCGTCTCCCAGCAGGTTTTGGAAACACTGGTATTACCAAACATATCGTTGGCAAGCCCAGTTTAGTACCTTGTTCCCTCGGCAGGAACAAGAGACACCCACGTTATTGCCGCAATATTGAAGCCCCTCAGTCATGAGGAGGCCCCACTCATCCAAGAAATGGTCAAAACCACCCCTACAAAGGAAATTCCCATTGAAAAATCGATGATCACGGCTAAGAAAACCGAGAAGAGAGGAAATAATATGGTGACCCCCGCCATACAATGGGAGTCACCAATCTACGCCATATGCGACGTAGTAGGTCACCCTACCCATATATGTCCAGAACTGGATGAATTAAAACCACTCCTTGACTCTAAGACAGACATCATGACGTCACATTCCCGTAAAAAGGAACATGCCACCAAAGGTAAAAGAAAAGAATTTCGTACCAATCAAGCACGCGCTCTCTGCAGCAACTACGGGAACTACACCCATCATTTCCCAGAGCTCCCGTGATATAGGGATGCCTTAAACGCCATCGAGCGGTCCTATCAAGAGGATCTCTCCACCCAAGCTATTGGAAACCAACCTTGTACCATCCTATACCTACAGGAGGAACAAAGGTCACCAGAAAGACAACCATTTGTCCTTCTTCCCCCCAAGCCACCATACAACAACCGGGGATAGGGGAACCTGGTTGCCTAATTCTCTTGAGTTGTCAAGCACATCAATTACTGCAGACGGCTTGATCGAGTCTTTGACCCAAGGTCACCTAGGCAGCAGCAATCTGTATTCGGGGAGTGACTAGGCGCATCGATTACTGCAGACGGCTTGATCGAGTCTTTGACCCAAGGCCACCTAGGCATCAGTAATATGTATTCAGGGAGTGACCCTACACATCGATTCTGTAGATGCCTTGATCAGGTCTTTGACCCAAGATCTCCTAGGCAGTAGTAACACCCATGATACTCAGAGAGTTACCAGGTAGGTAGATTTTGCAGATGGCTTGATTGGGTCTTTGACCCAAGATATCCTAGGCAGCAGTAACACCCATGGTACTTAAGGAGTTACCAGGTAGGTATATTCTGCAAACGGCTTGACCGGGTCTTTGACCCAAGATCACCTAGGCAGTATTAGTACCATGCGCATTGATTCTGCAGATGGTTTGATCGAGTATTTTTTCCAAGATCACCTAGGCAGCAGTAGCACCAAGCACGTTGATTCTGTAGATGGTTCGATCGGGTCTTTGGCCCAAGGACACCTAGGCAGCAGTAATCAATACCCTAGATACTCATACGATTCTACTTAGAACGTATCACAACCTAGCTATCATGAAAGTCACCCCAGCAGTCATATACCAACCAGGGACAAGGGAACCGATATCTCCCATTCCTCGCACAGAATGGACCACTGGCACAATGTAATGCACCGGTCAATCTAGTGCAACCCTTCCTAGGCTCATCAGCAACCATACAACTAGGAGAATTATGAAAATCCTCCAAATGCTGCAAAAATAAGCTGAGGAATAAACAAAAGAGGATATCCTAGACAGGGGGCAGTAACCGACAACGCCCCCCTTGATCTCAGTCTAGGGGCAACCCCAACCGAAATCAAAACTAGGAGCAAAGTAAAAACTCCCAAGGGAAAACTGGAGCTTAGAGTATCTGATCACCAGACCGAAAATAACACTATGACCAACACTCCATGATAAACAGAGGCGATGCCACACATTCGCACTCTCAAAAAAATAATTTTTCAGCGCCGATAGGTATGCCCTCTCTCATCTTCTTTTTAAAGCTAATGATTTTCAATAAATTTTGATAAATAAGATGCTTTCACTTGGGGTATTTGTTTTTTGCAGGAAAGTCTCACAAACCATCCACAACATTATCTCCTGAAAGTTCCAGAGCAGGTATCATTCTACCCCCAGCATGATAGAGTCCCGGAAAACTCTGCATATCCTGACATGATTTCTCCATCAGAAATAAACCATAGGGTCCTCACATCTGACCATGTTTATCATCACCTCACCCTGAACATGATAAACATCCTCGTTGGTCGGTAGATCCTCCCCTCCATGGTGCTCGTCACCCATAATATACCATATATCAAAACAAAAGTGACGCCATGGCCATACCACTTCAATCCGGGAAGCACCTCATGCCCATCCATTCACCATGCATAAGGTCAAGTTTACCATACAAGCTAAAACCCCCTTCCTGGACGACTAGGTTGTACAAGTAGATCAAGAGCGCACCACCGCGCCTTGCATTTGGCCCACCATACCTCCACCAACATAATCCCATCTACGATACATTCTCATCTACTTCATCAACCCCGCACATGAGACCAACCAATGGGACCCCCACCCTCAACAAAACACCTTCCCCACAACATCAGTGAGTGAACACTTTCATGTTTTGGGGTACTCGTCTCTATGTTTTGTACAAACCAAACCCCATTATTTTATTCTTTTGGTAAGTGTACAAAGACCCCGAACAGTGCACTATGTCCTTCATCATCTCATTTCATCTTTTCTCCCACGGCAGCAGTCGCTAAACACCCTTGGTTGGAGTATTACACCCCCCACGCACAGGACATCATGACATTCATAGCCGGTTTATACCCACCCTGGAAGTCCTACCGACTCCAGGGATTTCCCCATCAGAAATAACTATGACTGCTGCCAAGCTGCTTAGTATACTCCGGCCTTGGGCCACTGAATCCCCATCATCAGTTTTTAGTCACCCCTTGCCAACATGCCTATGTTAAACTAATCACATCTTGGTCCCTGATCCCTTATGTCGGCGACCCCTCATTTGGTTGAGGCTTCCTTTTTTTCGACTTCGACACCTATTTTCCAAAAAGGAAGCGGTACCTTGGATCACCCCGCTCTATACAAGGGGCATCCTCGGGTGGCATTGTGGGAGACATCATTGTCCACAAATGTCATCGATCCTCCTGACATTTGACTACGACAAAATATTTCATGTCAAGATGGTATCGTACCTTACAACCATTGCACTTTGATCAAAGTCGTCGAATACTCGTGCCTCCATAAGCGTCTCTTTCAACAATGTTTACACGGGAAGGTCCCAGCAGCACCTATGCATACAATGCACAACTATATGCCATACGAATTTTACACATATGGGTACTATATTCCACCTATTTTCAAAGAAAAAACACCCCTGAGGATGTCAGCAGTCATCGTCAACAACCACCAACATCACTACCATATTAGTGACACAGATAAAACATGTATTTGTCAACTAGATTTGTTTAACTAGCCACAGGATTCCGAGCATGGGACATGCCCGCCTCGTACAAATTTGTATATGTATTGTAAATTTTATTTGTTTACAGTTGTTCCTTAGGACATGGTCATTCTTAGAACCGGTGCAAAGTGTTTTCAATTCCAAAGCTTCACGCAGGTCTCTCTCTCTCTCTCTACGCACGATACAGAAAGGAAACTATAATGTATTTCGGCTATAAATTTCTTCCTAGACCTCACACATTAGGGGGAAATTGTTAACACTGGAAAATTATACAATAGAAGACGACATTAATTAATGTCAGGAAAAAGGATTTATAGGGCTGAAAGACATTACAGAATCTGGAAATTATTTAAAAATCTCTAAGTTCTGAGGAAAATCAAATTTGAACTAGTCCTAAATGCTCTTTGGGCGCATAATCCTTCGTGAAGAATGCCTTTTGCACGCCTTTTTGCCCGATATGCACGCAATCCTGGGAGTGGCGAAATGTCACTATCTAGGACCACACAATGCAAAGGACAAGTGATTCCTTACTTGAAGCCACCTAAGGACAGCCACCAACGCCTCCTTAGACACTAAGTGAGCACACAATGTAATATTTGGAGCACACAAAGGAATCATACCCCTCTCTTGGGTCACCATCCACAATGTACCAAGAGAGGGAAGGGAGGATTTGAAATCTCCTATATAAGGCCACCATGAGATGAAGAATTGGTGAACACATTGTTATGCTAGCCAGAATTGCCCAAGAAATACCAACAGTGTGTGAGTCGGAGTTGAAGATAGAGGGGACTCAATTGTTGGCCATCCAACAAGTTCAGTCCAACATAGTAGAGAGAGAGGGAGACTGCACTGAGGCAAGCTTGGGATAAAAACATCCTTGCATCGGGACCTAGAACCCATGGTCTAGGGGCCCTTTGGAGAGAGGGTAAAGTTTCACTCTTATTACTACCAGTGCTCAATAAGAGGGGCCTAGAGCCACCGTTCAAATTATTTTTGTCGTTTGACTCTTTTCAGAGCTCGTGTTTATTTGTTTTAGGTTTTAGTTTATATATTCAAGCTATTTCTCTATTTAGTGTGCTTATGATTCTAGCTTGTTCCACTAACTTTCTTAACTCCACTTCTTTTTCTTCCTATTACCAATAACTTAAGTGGGTAGACCACACCCCTTAAGTTGGTGTGATTTTGTACATATGTGCACCAAACACACTCCAACACTTATTTTGACACAATATGGATGAGATGATGTAATGTTGGTGTAAAATATTTGTAGTAACTGAAGATTAAGTTGTCGCATTCCAAATTCAGCATAAAGGTGCCAAAGCTGAACTCTGCCATGAGTTTTAAATTTTTGCACTGCTTCTGAATGGTAGGAAGTATGATGTTATTCAACCCCTGAAGGGCTTCTACTATCAGCTGCAATATATATGTCATGAGATCATTATTGTATGGTAGTAGTGGCGATATTAGAGTTATGACCCTACTGAGACAGGAAGCTACTATGAGCCTGACCTATTCACAAGGATGTTCCCAAAGTTTGGGTTGTATTAATGCAAGCATAGATGGCTTGAGAGCCCAAATGAGTTTCTTCCATTCTAGTTTCCCCACCTCCGATAAACATGTATCTAATTCCTCCAATTTATGAACTTCTATGTTTGACTTTGTTCGTTGCAATTCAGATCCAAGTGTTAAGAGTTTAACTTCTATTCTGTTGGGTGTGGAGCCTGATTATCTTTGTTTACTTTATATCACAGTGTTGGACCCCTGTAACTTAAAAGGGGCGGCAACGCCGCCCGTAATTAATTGCTGTCGTGGGGGGTCCAGGGGGGAGCGATAGCGCTTTTCGAAGCCCCCCTTGGCGGGGGTTCGGGGGCAGCGCCCCCGAAGCTAAAAACAGATGTAAAATTGCCTTGTAAAAGTATAGTCAATCTGGGCCGTTCATTAGGCAAATGATCTGACGGTAGAAGTTATGTTTAGATTAGGGTTTTTTGCCCTAGAAGGCAACCCCCTTGTATATATGCGGGCATTGTATTGTGGCTGTGTATTATATGTGTATTCTCGGAGCGAGAAACAGAGAGGGAGACTGTGAGAGAGAACAGAGGATATTACAGCGGATTTGCTGTAGGTTTTTTCTCTTCATTTTTGCTGGATAATAGAAAGGAAGGACTAGCTGTTCGGGGTGGACGTAGCCCAAACTGGGTGAACCACGTATATCTGTGTCTCTCTGGTTTTATGTGTTTTGTGTGCTTGTATTTTCCGCATATTTTATGTGTTGCATTGCTCCATAATATATAATTTTCTAACAACTGGTATCAGAGCCGGAGGTATATTTGGCTAATAAACTCGCAGGAAAGAAGGGTTCCTGGTTCGAGTGGGAGCAATGGCGGACGATGGTAAGTTTAGGGTCGAGAAATTTAATGGCCAAAACTTCCCGCTGTGGAAGATGCAGATGGAAGATTATATGTATCAGAAAGATCTATACCTACCATTGAGCGGAAAAACAAAGAAGCCGGCGGCCATGACAGACGCGGAATGGAACATTCTCGATAGAAAGGCACTCGAAACAGTACGGTTGTGTCTTGCGGCGTCCGTCACCTTCAATATTTCAAAGGAAATAACAATAGAGGGTTTGATGCAGACGTTGGCGAAACAGTATGAAAATCCCTCGGCCTCAAACAAGGTATT
The DNA here is from genome assembly GCA_034641835.2 of Pinus albicaulis. Classification (NCBI taxonomy): domain Eukaryota; kingdom Viridiplantae; phylum Streptophyta; class Pinopsida; order Pinales; family Pinaceae; genus Pinus; species Pinus albicaulis. The sequence continues at coordinate 2,059,210,707 of CM076575.1, forward strand.
TCTTATGAAACGACTATTTAATATGAAGATGTCGGAAGGTGGATCTGTTGCAGACCATTTAAATGAATTTAATACAGTTACCAGTCAGTTAAGTTCTGTAGGGGTAAACTTTGATGATGAAGTTAGAGCTCTGTTATTCTTGTGCTCATTGCCAGAGAATTGGAATGGTTTAGTAATGGCCATTAGTAACTCTGTCTCTGGATCTAGTACTTTAAAGTTTGATGATGTTGTTAGTGCTATCCTTAGCGAGGAAATGCGACGGAAAAGCTCCAGTGAGACATCGGGTAATGCTTTGAGTGCAGAGTCTAGGGGAAGAAGAATGGAAAGAGGAAAGAGCTCAGGATATCGCAGTAAATCAAGGAAAGACATATCCAAGTCCAGATCAAGAATAGTGTGCTGGAATTGCGGAAAGAAAGGACACCTAAAGAAAGACTGTAGATCTCGGAAGGGAAAAGAAGGAGACACACAGCAAGAAAACAATCATGAAGCAAATGTGACAGGTGATGTGTTACAAGATGCTTTGATTCTTTCTTTCGAAAATATTACTGATTCTTGGGTTGTAGATTCAGGGGCTTCATTCCATGCCACACCTGATAAGAAATATTTTCATGACTATGTTCAAAGAGATTTTGGACAAGTTCGTTTGGGTGATGATAAACCCTGTAAAATTGTTGGAATGGGTAAATTTCTTGTAAAACAACAGAATGGAAACCAATGGATACTAAAGGAGGTAAGGCATGTTCCAGATCTGAAGAAAAATCTGATTTCAACGGGGCAGTTAGGCGGTGAAGGTTGTGTGACAACTTTCACAGATAAAACTTGGAAGGTCACCAAAGGAGCCCTGGTAATAGCAAAAGGCGAAAAGGTTGGTACATTGTATTTATGCAATGGTATTTCTAACTCTGTTAATGCTTTAACTTCAAAAGGAGCAGATGCAGCATTATGGCATCATAGGCTCGGACACATGAGTGAGAAGGGAATGAAGATTCTTCACTCAAGAAATTTGTTGCCAGGTTTGAAGAATGTTGATTTGGATTTCTGTGAGAATTACATTTATGGAAAACAAAAGAGAGTCAGATTTCTCAGAGTTGGGAAAGAAAAGAAGAGCGAAAAATTGGAGCTTGTGCATACAGATGTATGGGGACCTGCTCAGGTATCATCTCTCGGTGGCTCTCGTTATTATGTTACTTTTATTGATGATGAAACTAGAAAGACATGGATTTATTGTATTCAGAATAAATCTGATGTATTTGATACTTTCAAGAAATGGAAAGCTTTGGTTGAGATTGAGACAGGAAATAATTTGAAGTGTCTCAGATCAGACAATGGAGGTGAGTATTGCAGCAAAGAGTTTGATATGTATTGTTCAGAGCATGGAATTCGTAGAGAGAAGATAGTTCCAAGAACACCACAAGAAAATGGTGTGTCAGAAAGGGTGAACAGAACAATCATGGAGCGTGCAAGGTGCATGAGATTGCATGCAGGATTGCCTTTACAATTTTGGGAAGATGCTGTAGATACTGATGTTTATCTAATAAACAGTGGGCCTTCAAGTTCCTTGGATGGTGGTATTCCAGAGGAAGCATGGACAGGTAAAAAGGTAAACTACTCTTTTTTAAAGCCTTTTGGTTGTGAGGCCTTTGTCCATATTAATAAAGAAAACAGAACAAACCTTGAGGCAAAATCAAAGAAATGTACCTTTATTGGATATGGTGCTAATGATTTTGGTTATCGCTTATATGATTATGAAAATCACAAAATCATTAGGAGCAGAGATGTAATATTCAATGAAAAGGTCTTGTATAAAAATCAGCTGCAGGAAAAGAAACAGGAAAAAGAAAGCAAGGAATACATGGTTCTTGATGAGATAACTGAAAAAGTAAAGGTGCTTGAAAATAATAATAATCAACAACCACAGCAGCAACAACTACCACAACAGCAACAGGCACCTCAAACACCTAAAAGTGGTGTTAGAAGATCTACCAGGATAAGTAGACCCCCTGAAAGATACTCTCCTTCATTATATTATTTATTGATGACTGATTCTGGTGAACCTGAATGTTATGAAGAAGCAATGCAGGTTGAAAGCAGGAAGAAGTGGGAGCTAACCATGGAAGGAGAGATGGACTCCTTAATGCATAACCAAACTTGGGACTTAGTCAAGTTGCCTACAGGTAAAACTACATTGCAGAATAAATTGGTTTACAGGCTGAATGAAGAAGATGGAGGAAAATAGAGGTACAAAGCTAGACTTGTGGTGAAGGGGTTTGCACAGAAGAAAGGTATTGATTTTGATGAAATATTTTCTCCTGTTGTTAAGATGAATTCAATCAGAACTATCTTAAGTCTTGTAGCAGTGGAAGATTTACATCTTGAGCAGTTAGATGTAAAGACGGCATTTCTCCATGGAGATTTGGAGGAAGAGATATACATGCAGCAAACAGAAGGATATGAGGTAAAAGGGAAAGAAAAATTGGTGTGCAGGTTAAGAAGAGCTTGTATGGCTTAAAACAGGCTCCAAGGTAGTGGTATCTAAAATTTGACAAGTTTATGTCTGAACAAGGTTATACTAGATGTCACTCTGATCATTGTGTTTATCTAAAAAGGAAAAATGATGGCAGCTATATTATATTGTTATTGTATGTAGATGACATGCTTGTTGCGGGATCTAACATGCAGGAAATAAATGTGCTCAAAATAAAATTGGAAAATTCATTTTCAATGAAGGATTTGGGAGCTGCAAAACAAATCCTTGGTATGAGGATAACTAGAGACAGGAAAAATCGCAAATTAACACTGTCTCAGAATGAGTACATAGAAAAGGTGTTGAAAAGATTTAATATGCGGAATGCAAAACCAGTTAGTACACCTTTTGCTAGCCATTTCAAACTTAGTAAGGAGATGTGCCCAAAGACCCAAGAAGACATGGATTATATGTCTAAAGTTCCATATGCATCAGCAGTTGGAAGCTTAATGTATGCAATGGTCTGCACAAGACCTGATATTGTACATGCAGTGGGAGTTGTAAGAAGGTACATGAACAATCCAGGAAAAGAACATTGGATGGCAGTAAAATGGATTCTCAAATATTTGAGAGGTACCACAAATCAAGAATTATGCTTTGGTGGTTCAAACATTGCTCTACAGGGATATGTTGATGCAGATATGGCAGGTGACAGAGATAACAGGAGGAGCACTACAGGATATGTATTTACTGTAGGTGGAACAGCTGTCAGTTGGGTTTCAAAAATCCAAAGTGTTGTTGCACTTTCAACAACAAAAGCCGAGTATGTTGCTGCTACAGAGGCTAGTAAAGAAATGATTTGGTTACAGAGTTTTATGGATGAATTGGGTAAGAAGCATGATATGGGCACGCTATACAGTGATAGCCAAAGTGCTATTCATCTTGCAAAGAACTCAAAATTTCATTCCAGGACTAAACACATACATCTCAAGTACCATTTCATACGGTAAGTATTGGAAGATGGAGAGTTGAAGCTGGAAAAGATACACACTAGCTAGAATCCTACAGATATGCTAACAAAAGTTGTAACCAGGGAGAAACTGAGAATGTGCTTAGTTTCAATTGGTCTTCAAGGATGACGATGAAGATGAGGAATAGCCAGGTCCATAGAGGAGTCATTTTCCAGCAAATGAAGCAGCGGTGGAGTTGCTACAATCAGTCTCCAAGTGGGAGATTGTTGGGTGTGGAGCCTGATTATCTTTGTTTACTTTATATCACAGCATTGGACCCCTGTAACTTAAAAGGGGCGGCAACGCCGCCCGTAATTAATCGCTGTCGTGGGGGGCGGCAGCGCCCTCGAAGCTAAAAACAGATGTAAAATTGCCTTGTAAAAGTATAGTAATTTCTAGTCAATCTGGGTCGTTCATTAGGCAAATGATCTGACGGTAGAAGTTATGTTTAGATTAGGGTTTTTTTCCCTAGAAGGCAACCCCCTTGTATATATGAGGGCATTGTATTGTGGCTGTGTATTATATGTGTATTCTCGGGGCGAGAAACAGAGAGGGAGACCGTGAGAGAGAACAGAGGATATTACAGCGGATCTGCTGTAGGTTTTGTCTCTTCATTTTTGTTGGATAATAGAAAGGAAGGATTGGCTGTTCGGGGTGGACGTAGCCCAAACTGGGTGAACCACGCATATCTGTGTCTCTCTGGTTTTATGTGTTTTGTGTGCTTGTATTTTCCGCATATTTTATGTGTTGCATTGCTCCATAATATATAATTTTCTAACATCTTCCTTATCCTTCCTTCACTTCCCATGATTGCTTTTGTTGCAGAATAACATGAACCCTTTTTTAGAATAGTTTGCTTCTTTGACCATCATTTTGGTCTATGGAGACATTGTTGTGTAAAGGACCGTATATTCTTACTAATTCATCAAAAACTTTCTAGGTGTTCTCTAAAATTTCTTCAAAACCCTAAATCACATAGCAAAACAAAGAAATATTTAAGAATACATTGTCTCCTCAATTTTTGGCCTTACTAAAACTTTACTAATAGAAAATGATATATATATATATATATATATATGATGCAAAAAGAAATTTAACTAGATTTCCATATAAATCCCTTGCTATATAACTAACGCAAATGGAAATGACAATGTGTATTATGCCATTCAAAAGGGAATTCAACTAAACTACCATATAACTCTATTGCTAACCTTGCGATATTACTAAAACAACCAATTAATCAAAATTTGAAATTGTTTTACACATTTTATAAGGTGATTGTGTGTCCCTCACTTGAGGGGCACGTGCTAACCACAGGTTCTCACATCTTACATTACATAGGCTCACAATCAAATCACATCTTGCTTCAGTGTAAGACATGGTGGTCAACCTTGAATTCTAGACACGCCAATTTTTGCTCAAATGTTGAGAATAGGGTTTAACCATGTATATGAATGCATTCGGCTCAACCTGCAATTTGTTGAGTTACTCCACTTTACTTTAGTGTTAGTTTTATTTATTTTTTTAATTTGGTTTTAGTTATTATAAATTTTATTCCATTACTTTAGTTCTTTTAATTAATTTTATTTTAAAGGCTCTTAATTTTGTTTTTTTTAATTTGAACAAACACGTCAAAAGTATGCATCCAACCTGGCGGATTCTGCGCATAACATATAAGATTCTGCGTATAAGATATTGGAATAATATTATTATGCGTATACTTTGTAATATCTAAACGTATAGAGTAGAGACAAATGTGATAATCAAACACCCAAAGCGCATAAAGAGAAATATTTTTAATAGGATATTCATAATTGATAATAAGAGAGCTTCCATACATATGGAATGATAATAACTGTAAATAGAAATTATGGCCTTCAAGGGAAAAGATTGTTGAAACGTGTTTTCAAAACATTGTGGGCATATTTTTATTTTTTTCCCATCTTCATTTTGTTGGTAGAATCAGGTTCCGCATAGTTTATAGTATTTAATACAACGGCTGAGTATCTACTTTGTGCATATTCGTTCAAGCTGAGTTATATGGGCTCTAATATATAGTATTAATTTATAATGATCGAATAATGTAAAATAGTGATGAGGAATACAAATTTGTCTTCTTCTTTTTTATGTAAAAGAGGTGCAACTACGTCATTTTTAGTATTATTGGACAAAGAAATAACATAACAGTGTCATTGTTAGTGTAATTGTTAAAACACTAACTCCTTGCTTCACCTACCTAAAGAACAAGAAATTGTAATCACTTTAGTGTCACAGAACTCACTAGCTGAATGACCATTCACAAAATTAGTTTTATTTATTTATTTTTAAATGAATTGAAACCTCCTCCACCAGTTGAATTATGTCTCATGAAAGCTCTTCAAGCCAATAAAAAATTAGAAATAATATTTTGAGAAAATTAAAAAATTGATTTTAAATTTAAGAAAAATAGAATTGTTGTAGAAACTTTGGTTAAAATTGCAAAAAAAACAACAAAATAATGCAAAGTCAAATGCTATAGTCAGTGGGGAAGCATGGACTACTAATCTAACACCATTTTAAAAAATGTTGAAAGTTTTATTATGGTTCAAATTTTATGTATCTCAATTATTTTAAGAGCCTCAAGGGTTAGCTTCATTGGTTGAGTTCCCATTGTTAAAACACTTTTCTATTGAGAGGTCTGTCTCAGGTTGTGCTCCATCAATGAGTTTAGAGGAAGTGATCCTTTTGATTAGATCTACTAAGAACAATGTTTATGCGGATGCAATGGTTATGGATCTCCAGAGTCCATAAACCACATCTAATATATATGTGTTAATAATTCTAACTTAATCTTTATATTTGAGAGTGTAACCTTCTGTGATCTATATCTAATTTAATCAGAAATCTTATTTAAAATCACATAATCAATTGAGAAGCGAAACGACCAGCCGTTCACCATTCTTCTATGATAAACTACACTAAATAGTTAGAAAATCATCTGCTTCTCAATTAATTATATGATTTTTGGGAAGATTACTAAACATTGAATTTTTTTTTAAATTATAAAAATTTTAACTATCCAAAATAAATTTAGATATTAATAAAAATTATATGTAAATATTTTTATATACTATTATATTTCTAATATTTTTATTTATATGTAAATTTAGATATTTATTATTATTATTTATTTATTTTTACATATTAAATATATCTGCATCACATCATTTTTCTAATATATAAAAACATTTTTTATTTATATTAAAATTTAAATAATATATAATAGTATCATTATTTTATATATATTATAATAATTTTAATTATAATAAATAATAAACTTTAAATACACCTTAATATATTTAAAGTTGGACTAGTTCAAAGAAGAAAATTAATATAGCCAAGATGAGAACGAACTCTCATGAGCTCCATAGTGAATGAGAGTTCCATAGTGAAACAGGTCGTTGGACAGTTCTAAAACACCATGGATGGAAAGGATCCCATCTGTGAGAATATGAACATCGAGGATGAAAATTACTTCCTCTTAGAGTGAAACTAAATAACTTCTTTCTTTATGTCCGATAAACCAAAGATTGGTCTCAGTGGAAATTAACCACCACCACCACCACCACCACCACCACCACCACCATCATCATCATCATCATCAAATTCTCATATTTCACATAATTTAATATTCACTAAATACAAAATAAATATGAAATTCAAATGTCATGAACTATAACATTATATTTACCTCTAATTTATGATAGATTTTCCACTCTGTAATATATATATATATATATATATATATATATATATATATATATATATATATATATATATATATATATATATATATATATATATATATATATATATACCTACCAAAACAAAAATGTCAACTAACATTACTTTTATATATACCAAACAAAAATGTCCTCCCTCATCTCCATCTACTTTTATCTAATATTTACTAACATTTATTATCTAAATTATAACTTTTTATTTACTTTTATATTACTCTTATTTAAAGTTTCACTTCTTATAATATTAAATGTAACGCAACTTTAACTTGGTAATTGATTATTGTTTAATTAATTTTTTTTTATATAATTAAATATTTTTATAATGATTATAAAATATTTTTGTAATCATTTCTAATGAGTAAAAATAAAAATGAATAAAATAAAAACTTATAAATACATTTTATATCTTTCTCCATATATTTATTAATTTGAAAACTAAACTTTACTTCTTCTTTTTTAAGTCAATACAGAATGGAAAAATTAAAAGAAAAGTGAGAAACATCATAACCAAAAATAATAATAAAAAACATTATATTTACCTACTAAAACAAAAATGTCAACTAACATTACTTTTATGTATACCAAAACAAAAATGTCCTCCCTCATCTTTATCTACTTTTATCTAATATCTACTAACATTTATTATTTAAATTATAACTTTTTATTTACTTTTACATTAATCTTATTTAAAGTTTCACTTCTTATAATATTAAATGTAACACAACTTTAACTTGGTAATTGATTATTGTTTAGTTAATTTTTTTTATATAATTAAATATTTTTCGAATGATTACAAAATATTTTTGTAATCATTTCTAATGAGTAAAATTAAAAGTGAATAAAATAAAAACTTATAAATACATTTTATATCTTTTTCCATATATTTATTAATTTGAAAACTAAATTTGATATTTTTTTTTAATAAGCAAATATGGAATGGAAAAAGAAAAGAAGAGTGAGAAACATCATAACCAAAAATAATGGAAAAAACAAAGGAAAAGGGGGATAAAATTTGGAGTGTAATTATTTTTTACTGAGGTGGGAAAATATTTTTTTGTTTCGTGTTAAATTTAACCTAAGTTTAACACCAAGAGATGATGAAAGTGTTTACACTAATTTAAGAGATGATGAAAGTTGTGTTATGATTCAAATACTATGTACTTCAATGGCTTTATTTTAATTTTTATATATTAAACGAGGAGAGAATTCAAAATTTTCATAATGTAAATGATTTAACTATTTAAATGAATTTAATTGTTAATAACAAAATATATTAATATTTTTATGTATTATTTGTAGAAATTATGTTGTAGATTTGTAATTTCTCATGATATTTAAACCAAAATCACAAGACACAAATATACTCTACTATTATGTGGACATTATTTCACAATTTAGAATTTGCAATAAGTATTTTTATATCGGAAAACAATGTGCTAAAAACCTCGATGCCTATTGCATTAATTAGCAGAATAGAGATGGATTACAATTGCTTTGCTCAACTAAGCTCACCCTGAAGTGCTCAACTTATCTCGCTACTCATTGAAGGCCTCTAACCCAGACTTAGTCAATTTTTTCCTTGGCTTGAGCTCTTATTTCCTTGCATTGTTCCTTGAGGAATTAGCCCCTAGTTTTTAGGAATTTTCCTCCATTGGATTGCACAAGTCCTCTGGGTCCTTCCTCTGACTACATGCAACACCTGTACACTCAGAACTAGTCTACAACTGATGTTATAATGCCTTGGAATCTCCATCTCAATTGGGTAGCTCGAATTATCTGCATGCACTAATTATTTTGGGTTTATTATTCAGTTAATTGGATGATCATTAAGTTTGACTAAAGCCCCACTGCACAACTTGACCCTTCACTAGTTCCTCCAATAATTGAAACTAGTTTAACTAAAAACAACCTTAGCTAACTGACCTTTATTGCTACAAATTACCATCTAGACATGCTAAACTGAACTATAACTCCTCCAACTCGAATTGGGTGGCACAAGCCATGTCACTCAATTTAACATCATCTAAGTTGTATACTGATGTGGAAATTCGAATATTCTCAATTTAATCAAGGAAAAATCAAATTGAGAATTTCTTGTTGCATTTTTTAGCAATCCTTCTCAGCAACAAAGGGATTATCAACCACCCCTATCCTGCACCTGTGGAACTCGAACTTTCCTCTTGATAAGGCCTTTGTCAAAATGTTTGAATCTTGTTCCTCTGTTGGAATGTACTACAACAACATGATCTATCTCTGCACACAATCTCGTAGATGGTGATAATGAGTATCTATTTGATTGGATTGATCGTGAAAAACAATATTTTTAGAGAGCTTGATACAACTCTGATTATCATAGTGGATCATAGTAGGATCCATCATCTGACCAAACAATCCAACAATAATCTTTCTCATCCAAATAGCCTCACAAGTTGCTTGACTGGAAACCATGTATTCTGCTTTTGTCGAGATGAGTGCCACAAATCTTTGCTTCCTGTTGTACCAAGAAACCGTTGCGGACCCAACACTGAAAAATTCCACTTGATGTACTCTTCTGGTTTGATGGACTTCCTGTCTAATCTGCATCTATGAAACCATGTAGATTCACTCCCTTTGTCCGTCTGTACCATATTCCAAAGTGGGTAGTGCCTCTAAGGTACCGTAGTACATGCTTACCTCCAAACTAATTTGGTCAATCAAGCCATCGCTTGTCTCAACTGAATGATTGCATAACACATATCTAACCATGTGTTCACAATATACATGAGTGAACCCACCAACTTCCTATAAAAAATAGCATCCACTTCCTCACCTTAAGTGGTATCCTCTTTCCTCTAGTTGGTTGGTACAGGAATCTCCATGGGTTTGCATCTATCCATGTAGAACTTTTGAAATATCTTGTTGACATACTTTCCCTAAGAGACAAATTGTTCCTCATCTTCTTGCCACACTTCCAATCCAAGGAAGTAATGCATGAGACCCATGTCCTTCATTTCAAACTCTCTTTCAAGGTCCTCCTTATAAGATTTAATCAATTTCTCATCACCAGTTAAAATAAAATCATCAAAATATAAGAGAATAATAAAAAATTTACCTTCTACCAAAATATGATATAAGTTTGAATCCGCTTCACTTTTGGTGAAGTCCAAACTCGTGAGATAGTTATCAATCCTGGTGTACCAAGCACTGGGTGCTTTCTTGAGACTATACAATGGTCACTTGAGCCTGCACACATTATAATCTCGATTAAAAGTATTGATGCCTTCTGGTTGCTCAATATACACCTCCTCAATAACTCCATTGAGGAATTGTAGATTTCAGATTTCTGTGGTGTGAGTTTAGAGTTTCTGGGTTTGGAATCTCCACAGTGAGCATTTTTGCGTCTACATTTCGGGTCTAGAACAAGACCCATCATCAGGAAAAATCATGTTGAAAAGAGAGGAGGATAGATATTATAAATATACAAAGAGTGCAAGATGAAGGCCCGAAACGTAGACGCAAAAATGCTCACTGTGGAGATTCCGAACCCAGAAACTCCATTGAGGAATGTTGTCTTTGTAACAACCCTAGTGAAAATTACATGTAATAAAGTTAAAAATACTAACTACAATAGATGGGACTGCAATTCCACGCTGAATGTTGGACAAAACATCCTAGGGGTGTTAATTTGGTTTAATTTGGTATTTTTTTTTCCAAGTAAGATTAATCCTATTATATAATACAAAAGAATTTACAAATCAACACTTTCGCGCCAGAATTGCTTATGCTAGCCAATTCCGGCCAAGACCGAGTTAAAAAATAGAAAATAGGCACTGCCCCAGTTGGGGAAACTAGTCCAGAAGTTGTTGCCCTAGATGGGGAAACCAGCATGAACCAATATTGTCCAAAAACTAGTAAAATTGTGCGTAAACAAGTAAAACGTAAAAACGGTGGTGTAAAAACTAGCAGAAGTAGGAGACCTCATATTGCTAATCCTTCCACGGAGAGTCATGCTTCAGGTCTTCAGGAGGTGGCTCTTCAACAATGAAGCATCCATAATCCTCAAGGGAGTCCTCTGCCTTCTTTGACTGCTGTGTTTTCGACTCTAGCGTAGAGGCAAAGCATGCACTTGCAACCTCAGTCTTATCTTCTTCTATAGAGCTCTCCCCACTGTCGCCGCTTGAAGAGTACATTGCAGCTTTAATTGGAAGGGCCGCCGATTTTCGGGAGTGCTGGTTGTAGGACTGAGAAATGGTGGACTTTCGCAGGCATTTCTGTGAACCAGAACCAACTGAGCTGGACGAGACCTCTGGAAGATGCAGAGAAACGACGACTGGGACACATTGCTGGTCTAGGGCTTCAGTGGTATCCAAATTGAGCGTGAATTCAGTAAGTCAGTCCTCACAGAGTGGATAATTGATTTCATCACGGAGGGAGATGGGAGGACGGGAGGATTGGCCTCGACCTCGGCCCTTGCGACAACGCATCTTGTGGCGCCAAGACATAGCATCACAAGAGAGCTCAGGTGAGGCGAGGAAGGAGACGAAATTGTGAGAAGAGAACTAGCAGGAGACCTCAAGTTGCAGAGGAGGTGAGGAATGTGAGTTTAAGCTCTTTGCACAGAGCCCAGCAATCTGGACACAAAGGCGAAAAGAGGATCAAGGAGCGGTAATATCATTGCAGAGATCCATGAAATAACACAAGTTGCAGCAGGAATGACATGTATTAATGCCCGGAGCAGGTGGGTAACTGTAGGCGCTGGAGGAGTAGTTGTCGAATTTAATAGCTAGCACTTGGGCCATGCACAACCATGTGGCTGAGCCATGTGCCATGTGGAAGGACGTCCGCGTCTTCCAAAGAATCACCCGCATTCGGGTAGTTTAATTTGGTTTAATATTTGAAATATTATCTTTCAGTGTTAATACGAATTGATATGATAATGATTTTATCAAAATAATGACTATGTCGAAGCAAAAGCAGAGAAACTGTAACATCAGGATTTAATCCTTAAACTATTTCTTTTTCTTTTAAAAAAGGCATTATGCATTTAGTTTTTAAATGAGATTAATAAGTTAATCTAGTAATGAACATGATTTATTTATTTTATTTGAATAAATGATTATTTATGGAATGGTTTCCATAAAACCGATGATAAAGTATTCCAAGATTCCAAAGTAGTTGGGAAAAAGCAGTTAAAAGACAGTTACCTTTTTCTCTGAGGATAAATAGGAAATACCATTGAGGAAAAGGGGTTCTATGAAGTAAGAAGTGAGCCAGGAGGCTTGAAGGTGAGAGCAAATACATAGCTGGTTGGAACTAGTGGAAACTTTGCAACCTAAATTTGGAAGAGAAGACTGGACCGAGGGTCTTGACCTATCTACTCCAGCAATACTGTTATCTAAGTCCTAATTTGGTGCGGAGCATGGGGGGAGTTGAGGACATAATTTCCTCTCTCATGGTTGGGAGGATGTCATCAGCATACTAAAGTGAGATAAGTAACTTAACATGGTGTTAAGAAATATTTGTGAATCTTAATGTGATTTCTAGTTAGTTAAATTGTTATTTCTGTAACTGAGGAAATAAAAAACAATAGAACCTATCTATGTGTTATCTTCTTTAGAAAGAATGAATGAAGGTATATAGCAGTGAAAGGGAAATTTATTAATTCAATATTTTAATACATTTTAATTATCTGTACATCATATTAAATGTATTTATTGAGTAAAGAATAACTATGCTAGAGTAGAAAAGAGTAAAGAAGTAAACATGGTATTTATATGTGAAACCAAAATAGCTTGTGGAGGAGACTGTTAGTCTGTCCATAGTTGGGACCCCAGGCTGTACAGTTTGTCCCATCTTCAGTAAAATCACTATACACGGACTACGGGTTTACAGAGAGTAACCCAGAATCAGAGATTTTCTAGATATCAACCCTAAACAGTAACTAAAACAATATCTACCAAGAAAATGATGGCTTGAATGAAATACTGCTATGAATTTAAATAAAAACTAGCCAACAATTTGGTACTATTAACAACAAATCCTTTGAGGGTAAATGTAATACATGAAATAGAAACTTTGTAGAGATAAAAGATAACTGCAGAGCATTCAGTTTTCAAAAAAAAAAGAAACACATGTGTAGTTCATTACATTAAAAGGGAAATAAAGGAGCAACATGTAGGTAAATTGGGATAGATATGAACAATAAACCCATAGAATAAGAACAACATGCAATAATATAGGCACATGTATAAACATATAGGCAGGCACACAAAGAAAGGCAGAACTAAACGTTTATTGCCATAATTCAACACTACACAAATATTGTAGAGGATTATCCGAAAATATGAGTAATGGATTAAATAACATTCACAACAAAATATAAAGCAACTTTATAATTACACAATGCCCAAAATTCCCAACTGTTCCATTAATAATATTATGAGAATATCCAAACCGAGATAAACATTCCAAATGGAGGGTTGAATAAGAATTCTCAAGTGTGCAATTGTGAATTCATTTGCATGTAGGAAAAATTACCAAATATAGAAAACTTATACATTAAGCCAATTCGAGGCTAGAAAGTATCGTTATACTGAGTAAGAAACAAAAGAAGAGAACAGAGCCTTAAGGGCTTTAACTGTAAGCCATGAGCTTAATATTCCTTTATTAGATGAGGGTTTATACCCAGAAGGCTGAAGGGCTTCATTAATTAAACCATATGAGAGACCAGTGGTACCTAAAAACAAAGAAGTGATGAAAGCCATCAACTGAGAGGTAGAATCCACATGAAGGAGTGCACCACGTATTCATAAGGCATGGGGTCTGCAAATACCTAAAGGGACAAAAGAAAATATAATAAGGTCAGGGTTTGCAGTGTAATCCTGGGTAATAAATCAAGACCACAATAAAATCGACCCAGCTCAAACTTGAAAAGCCTACCTTAGTTTAGAGGTGGGGTTCAGTGTTGAAGATCTGGAAAACAAGGAAAACACAGAGTGTCAGCCTGGATTTCCAACAATGCAAACACTATAAATAAACCCTTGTTGTACAGAATGATTCAAAAAGTAGTGTGTTTCACCTGTATAAGCTGTGCCGGAGACTGACAGCTTGATTCTCTAGCGAAGGGAGGTAGAAAACCCTCGTATTTCACCTATATCGTGAAGGTCTGAAGATCTCACCAATCATACTACTAAAAAAATTGTCATGAAATTACAAATCAGTGATGCATTTGGGTCATAACCAGAGAACTGTGCACATAATTTAAACCTTAACCATTAACAAAAAAAACTTAAAGATACAGATGAGAGAATCATTGATAAGACACCTCGTAATTGTGGCTGAAGAATAAACAGCTTATTGATACTTGGAACTTGTTGGGAGCCAAAGGAGGGTGGCTGAATGAACTCGTAGATCATTCAAACTAGCACTGTAAGTAGAGTGATGACGATGCTTGAGTTCCAGAGCAGCAAAGTTTGGAGCGCTCTCACATTTTCGCGAAAAACACAAATGACAGATAGTTAGGGTTGAGGGGTAGGTCAATACCCTAACCCAACCTAAAACTCCTCACAGCCATCAATCTAAGAGCGAAAGATCGAACGGTATAGACTATGGCAGGTGTAAGACCCAGAGTTTGCATAAATCACGGAAAAATCTCAGCAGAGATAAGATAGTTGTACCTTTGTATTTATGTCGATTAATTAAACAGTGATAATTCACGCATATGAAAGCGAACATAATATATATATATATATATATATATATATATATATATATATATATATATATATATATATATATATATATATATATATATATATATATATATATATATATATATGGAGTGCAATCAACCGAATGTCGATGAAAATTATTACATGATGGCTAACATATCACAAAACTGTCAAGTCAGGTGAGCACACAGTGTCCAAGTTGGACGTTAAATAAATACATGGTAGACATTTGTAAATCCATAATTATAGCAATGTCAACTCAACTATACCATGTCATTGAATGAGAAAGGTTAAGGACCAACCTATATATATATATATATATATATATATATATATATATATATATATATTTAATAAAGTATTTTTAATAACCATTAAAAATACACCATGGTGTTTTTAATATAATTCCAAACGAAGAAAATTACTAATATTAGGCTAGTTAGAATAGAAAGTAAAAAGGATTAGAAAAAAAAAATTATGTGAGTGGATGGAATCAGAGCAGCGTTCACACACTAGGACCCAAATGGGTCACCTGAATAACAATTGTTATGTGTAAATTGTGCACAGAAACTAGGAAGGATATAATGAGAAGGGGATCAGCACACCAAGTACCTAGAACTACTGGGGAATCTCATCCCCATTCTAATCCTGAGATGAACCTATAAATGTGGGTGTAGTTGAGTGTATATCAACATCAACAAACCAACAGATTACTTGAATAATAGCAGCATCAGACAAGTATACTATTGAATATAGTGCAACAGTCACATGAAGAAATGGTCTAGGTGAGAAGCGACAATGAAAGGCTGATGCAAGAGCATGAGAGAATTCTTAAAAGCCACTCAGATAGGTAGAATCAAGGGACAACTCAACCAAGCCTTGAAAGGGATACCCATGAAGAAAGTGAACAACGACGACATACTAATGACAAGCCTGAAGGAATTCATACATAGTGGAGCAATAAAAACCAAAATTATTAACGAGCCAGAGTTTAGAAATGTGTCAGATCAACAAGAGATAAAAAAACAGAAAGTGGAACTGCAGGGTGAGTTCTGGAAAATAAAACCTCCTACCTTCAATGGAGAGGCTGAAGAGGTAGTAGAAGCATGGATAATTAACATGAACAAATATTTTCAAGTTTATGAATATAGCAGAAAACTCAAAGCTCACTTGGTTTTCTACCAACTGAGGGACAAAGCTACTTTATGGTGGGAGGAAGTTAAAAATGTTTGAGATATTGAAGACCAAAATGTGACCTGGGATGAGTTCTAGCAATACTTCAAGGATAAGTACCTAACGGAGCGTTTCTATGATGAAAAATCTCGAGAATTCCATGATTTGATATTGGGACAATTATCAATGAACGAACTCATAACTAATTTCACATCATTTCTGAGATACGTACCATACCTGAGAGATGAGAAGGCTAAATTTCAGTGATTTTTGAGCATTTTTCCTACCCACGTGAAGGAAAGAATCAAATTCGTAAACCCGAAGACTATGGACAAAGTGATTCAAATATCATGAATGTGTTATCAGCATTCCAAGGCAAAAGGGGAAACGGGTAGAAATTGGCCGCCAAAGAAAGGGCAGTAAAACAATTCAAATTTTAAGAGTAACAGGTCTGGTAATTTTAAAATAATACAAGAAATTCAACAAGTAGGCAGTATGGGAGAAATCAGCAGAAGCCAAAATGGCCAACAGAGGAGCGACCCACAGAAGCCTCTAGCAGACCAGAGCATGGGCAAACCTAGAAATCCCCTCTACAGTGTTGGGGATGTTGTGAGGCACATCATTATATGAATTTTCCTCATCGAGGGAGAATCGAAACAACAACCAACCTGCAAGAAGCTTCTATGGTGGTGGATGTTGCTCTAAATATACCAAGAATTAATGCAACCCTTGAAGACTGGCAAGAATATTACCAATCGACCATGATAGAACTTGAAGGTCAACTATTTTCCCAAACTGTTTCTATTTTGGTTGACCCTAGTGCCAGTTTAAGCTATGTAAACCCCTGGATAGTTGAAAAGTGTAACTTGCAGAGTCAAAAATTTAAGAGTCCCTAGCTAGTATAGCTAGCCACTGGGGCGAAGATAAGAGTTAGTGCTAAAAATATTGAACTATCCCTTGGAAATTTTAAATCAACAGTTAAAGGTAGAATTAAATATTATACCTTTTGTTTCCTATGATATACTACTGGGAATGGACTGGCTAGAAGGACAATGGTCTCTAGTATACTGTAAAAAAAATATTATTTACTTCAAGGCTGAAGATGGGACATGCCAGGAGCTACAAGGAATCAAGAAATGCATGGCATATTTCATCCATTTTTGGACAAGTTTGTTTTGATATTTATTGATGATATATTAATTTATTCAAGGACCATGGAAGAGCATAAGGAACATTTACAACAAGTACTAAAATGTTGAGGGAGCATCAACTATATGCCAGGTTCAACAAGTGTGATTTCTTCAAAGAGAAAATCCAATATTTAGGCCATGTAATTTCCGCTGAAGGCATAACAGTGGATCCCGAAAAATTAAAGAATATTATGGAATGGAGGGTACCCAAAAACGTAGTAGACATACATTATTTTATGGGATTGGCCAGATATTACAGGTGTTTCATCGAAGGATTCTCAAAAATTTCTTTTCCTATTACCTCTCTGCAGTGAAAGGGAAGGATGTTTAAATGGACCAACGAATTTCAGACTAGTTTTGAATGGTTAAAGTAGTCGTTGACTACTTCCCCTATACTGAGGGTAGCTGACCCAAACAAGGAATTTGAAGTATGCACTGATGCGTGCAAGCAAGGAGTAGGAGGAATATTATCTCTAGACAGAAGTGTCATTGCATATGAGTCAAGGAAGCTAAAATATCATGAGCAACGTTATTCCGCTTATGATCTAGAATTGACAACAGTAATGCACACACTCAAGGTGTGGAGACACTACTTGTTGGGAAAAAGATTTGTGTTAAAAATAGATCACAACAGCCTAGCTAGCTATTTTAAAAAGCTGATTTGAATGCTTTCCAAGCAAGGTGGAATGCATTCCTAAGCGAATTTGATTTTGATATTCAGCATGTTAAAGGCAAAGAAAATCGTGTTGCCAATGCTTTGAGTAGAAAACTACATTGTGTATATGAACTCCACTTTAATCAAGTGGAATTCAAATTCTAGGAGTAGGTAAAAGAAGCAGCTGAGAAAGATCCTAAATATAAATTTGTATGGCGGCAAGAAAATGAAGAAGAAAATAAGAAAAAGCTATCAGATTATAAGATTAAAAGTGATCAGCTTTTAACTTTTAGAGGAAAGATATAAATCCTGAATCATGTGAGTTTAAAAGAGTTGATCTTCGATGAATATCATCGAAGTACACATTCTGAACACCTGGGTTACTAGAAAATGCTGACAACAATCAAGAATGTTTACATTTGGCCTAGTATGCAGAAAAATATTGCTGAATACTTAACATAGTGTCTGGAATGCCAACAGGTTAAGGTGGAGCATCAACATCCAATAAGATTGTTGCAGCCTATACATGTACCAGAATGGAAATGGGAGGTCATATCATTGTATTTTATTACTGGTCTACCGAGATTAAAGAAACATAATGATTATATAATGGTGGTTGTAGATAGACTGAGCAAGGAAGCTCACTTTATTCCAATTCAGTCCAATTACAAAATGGTGCAGATTGCATAAATTTACATGAGGGAGATATTTAGGTTGCTGGTATTCTGAAAACAGTCATCTCATATCGAGATGTCAAGTTCACTTCGGCCTTTTGGAAGGCATTTTTCACTTGGTTGGGCACACAGATCAACTTTAGCACATCATATCATCCACAGACAGACGGAAAAATGGAGCAGGTGAATCAAATCCTAGAAGACATGTTGTGCATGTACGTAATGCAACAACCCACAAAGTGTGAAGAATATCTACATCTAGTATAATTCACATACAATAATGGATATCGAGAGTCTCTTAAGTTGAGTCCCTTTGAGGCCTTATATGAGAGACAGTGTCAAACGCCCATTAACTAGAGTAGTCCAGAAACCAAATTAATGCTTGGTCTGGAGATGTTGGCTGAAATGGAGCAAGAAGTAAATAAGATTCAACAGAATATAAAATTTTCCCAAGATCAAAATAAGGTTTATGCGGACAAAAAAAGAACATATCGGGAGTTTGAAGTGGGTGATCATGTGTATGTGAGAATTAGACCCAAGAAAATCACCTTAAGGTGGACTTCATGTGCCAAGCTGACTCCCAGGTTTTGTGGACCTTTCCAGATCTTGGAAAGAGTATGACCAATGGCCTATCGATTGGCATTACCAAGTCACATATGGGTGCACAATTTGTTTCATGTATCAATACTGAAACAATATGTGCATGATCTTAGGCATGTAATACATTGGAAAAATATTCAGGTCAAACCGGACGACAAATTTCTGGTAGAACCTCAACGTATTCTTGAACAGAGAGAAATAATGCTACGGAGACAAGCCATCACCCAAGTTAAAGTGAAATGGAAGCACTTTGGCCTGGAGGAGGCTACATGGGAAGACGAAGGATTTGTGCGTGAGGCATACCCATAACTATTTTATGATGTGGAATAGAACACCGAGGACGGTGTTTACTTCTAGTGGGGGAAGATGTAACGTCAAGATTTAATCCTTAAACTATTTATTTTTCTTTTAAAAAAGGGATTATGCATTTAATTTTTAAATGAGATTAACAAGTAAAGTTAATCTAGTAACGAACATGATTTATTTCTTTTCTTTGAATAAAGAACTATTTATGGAATGGTTTCCATAAAAGTGATGATAAAGCATTCCAAGTTTCCAGAGTAGTTGGGAAAAAGTAGTTAAAAGACAGTTACCTTTTTCTCTGAGGATAAATAGAAAATCCCAGTGAGGAAAAGGGGTTATGTGAAGTAAGAAGAGATCTAGGAGGCTTGAAGGTGAGAGTAAATCCAGAGCTGGTTGGAACCAGTGGAAACTCTGCAACCTGAATCTGGAAGAGAAGATTGGACCGAGGGTCTTGAGGTCTACTCTAGAAATACTACTATCTAAGTCCTACTCTGGTGTGGAGCATGAGGGGAGTTGAGGATGTAATTTCCTCTCTCATGGTTGGGAGGCTATCATCAGGATACTAAAGTGATATAAGTAACTTAACATGGTGTTAAGAAATATTTGTGAATCTTACTGTGATTTCTAGTTAGTTAAATTGTTATTTTTGTAATTGAGGAAATAGAAAAAAATAGAACATATTTGTGTGTTGTCTTCTTTAGAAATAATAGATGAAGGTATATAGAAGTGAAAGGGAAATTTATTAATTCAGTCTTTTAAGACAATTTAATTTTATGTACATCATATTAAATGTATTGATTGAGTAAAGAATAACTATGATAGAGTAGAAAAGAGTAAAGAAGTAAACCGAATATTTATATGTGAAACTGGAACAGATTGTGGAGGAGACTGTTAGTATGTTCAGGGTTGGGACCCCAGACTATACAGTTCGTCCCCTCTTCGGTAAAATCACTATACATGGACTACGGGTTTACAGAGAGTAACCTAGAATCAGAGATGGTCTAGACATCAACCCTAAATAGTAACTAAAACAATATCTACCAAGAAAATGATGGGTTGAATGAAAGGTTGCTATGAATTTAAATAAAAATTAGCCAACAAATTGGCACTGTTAACAACATACCCTTTGAGGGTAAATGTAATACACAAAAGAGAAACTATGTAGAAATAAAAGATAACTGCAGAGCATTTAGTTTAAAAAAAGAAAGAAACACATGTGTAGTTTATTACATTAAAAGGGAAATAGAGGAGCAACATGTAGGTAAAATGGGATAGATACGAACATGTAAACCCATAGAATAAGAAAAACAAGCAAGAATATATGCACATGTAAAAACATATAACTAGGCGCACAGAGAAAGGCATAACTAAACGTTTACTGCCATAATTCAGCACTACGGAAATATTGTAGAGCATTCTCCAAAAATATGAGTAATGGAGTAAATAACATTCACAACAAAATATAAAGAAAATTTATAATTACTCTATGCCCAAAATTCCCAACTGTTCCATTAACAAGATTATGAGAATATCCTAACCAAGATAAACATTCCAAATGTAGGGTCGAAAAAGAATTCTCAAGTGTGCAACTGAAAATTCATTTGCATGTAGGAAAAATTACCAAATATCGAAACCTTATACATTAAGCCAGTTCAAGGCTGGAAAGTCTCCTTATACTAAGTAAGAAACAAAAAAAGAGAATAGGGCCTTAAGGGCTTTAACTGTAAGCTATGAGCTGAATATGCCCTTATTAGCTTAGGGTTTATACCTAGAAGGATAAAGGGCTTCATTAATTAAACCATTTGAGAGACCAGCAGTACCTAAAAACTAAGAAGTGATGAAAGCCATCAGCTGAGAGGTACAATCCACATGAAGGAGAGTGCCACACATTCATAAGGCACGGGTCTACAAATACCTGAAGGGACAAAAGAAAATATAATAGGGTCAGGGTTTGCAATGTAATCCTAGGTAATAAATCAAGACCACAATAAAATCGACCCAGCTCAAACTTGAAAAGCCTACCTTAGTTTAGAGACGGGGTTCGCCGATGAAGACTTGGAAAACAAGGAAAACAAAGAGTTTCAGTCCGGATTTCCAACAATTCAAACATTGTAAATAAACCCTGTTGTACAGAATGATTTGAAAAACGGTGTGTTTCACCTGTATAAGTCGTGCCAGAGACTGACAGCTTGATTCTCCAGCGGAGGGAGGTAGAAAACCCTCGTACTGCACTTGTGTCGTGGAGGTCTGAAGAGCTCACCAAGAATATTGCTAAAACAATTAGCATGACTTAGAAATCAACTATGCATTTGGGTCATAGCGAGAGAACTGTGCACATAATTTAAACCTTAACCATTAACAAAAAAACATAAAGATAAAGATGAGAAAACCGCAGATAAGACACCCTGTAATTTTTGTTGAAGAATAAACAACTTATTGATAGTTGCAACTTGTTGGGAGCCAAAGGAGGGTGGCTAAATGAACTCGAAGATCATTCGAACTAGCATTGTAAGCAGAGTGATGGCGGCGCTTGAGTTCCAGAGCAGTGAAGCTTGGATCACTCTCTCAGTTTTGCGGAAAAAAAAATGACAGACGGTTAGGGTTGAGGGGTAGGTCAATACCCTAACCCAACCTAAAACTCCTCACAGTCATCGATCTAAGAGCAGAAGATCCAACAGTATATACTATGGCATGTTTCAGACCTAGAGTTTTCATAAATCATGGAAAAATCTCAGCAGAGATAAGATAGTTGTACCTTTGTATTTATGTCGATTAATTAAACAATGATAATTCATGCATATGAAAGTGAACATTATATATATATATATATATATATTGAAATCAACCGAATGCCGATGAAAATTATTACATGATGGCTGACAGGTCACAAAACTGTCAAGTCAGGTGAGCACACGGTATCCAAGTTGGACGTGAAATAAATACATGGTAGTCATTTGCAAATCCATAATAATATAGAAATGTAAACTCGACTATACCATGGTGTTAAATGAGAAGAGTTAAGGACCAACCTATTTATACTATTTTGTTTAATAAATTATTTTTAATAGCCATTAAAAATACACCATGGTTTCTAATATAATGTCAAACAAAGAAAATTACTAATATCAGGCTAGTTAGAATAGAAAGTAAAAAGGATTAAAACAAAAATGTTATGCGAGTGGATGTCACAGAAACTAAAGTCACATTAAACCAATATAAGATATTTGAATAATATTATTATGCATATACTTTTTAATATATAAAAGTATATAGTAGAGACTAATGTGATAATCAAACACCCAAAGTGCATAAAGAGAAATAGTTTTAATATGATAATAATAATTGATAATAAGAGAGCTAGCACACATCCGGGATGATTATAAATGTAAACAGAAATTATTACCTTGAAGGGAAAAGATTATTAAGGGAAAAGATAATTGAAACATGTTTTTAAAACATTGTGGGCATATTTTTGTTTTTTTCGATCCTCATTTTGTTCGTAGAATCAGGGTTCTGCATAGTTTATAGTATTTAACACAATGTCTGAGTATCTGTTTTGTGCATATTCATTCAAGTTGAGTTATATGGGCTCTAATATATAGTATTATAGTATTAATGTACAACGATGAATTATGCAAAATAGTGGTAATGAATACCAAAATTTCTTCACACAATTGTTCAGTCACCCCCCCAAGTAAAGGAGGCGCAATCACGCCAGTTTTGGCATCATTGGGCAAAGAAATAACATAACACTGTCATTGTTAGTATCATTGTCACAACACCAACCCCCTGCCTCACCTACATAAAGAACAAGAACTTGCAATCACTTTAGTGTCAGAGAACTCACTGGTTGAATGACCACTCACAAAATTAGCTTTATTTATTTATTTTTAAATGAATTGAAACCCCCTCCACGAGTTGAATTATGTCCCACCAGAGCTCTCTAAGCCAATCAAAAATTAGAAATGATATTTTCAGAAAATAAAAAAAATTATTTTGAAGTAAGAGAAATAGAATTGTTGTAGAAACTTTGGTTAAAATTGCAAAAGAAAAACAAAATAATGCAAAGTCAGCGCACTTTGACTGCGAAGAAAATGCTATAGTCGTTGGGGAGGCATGGACTACTAATCTAAAACCATTTTAAAAAATGTTGGAAATTTTATTATGGTTCAAATTTTATGTATCTCAATTATTTTAACAACTTCAAGGGTTAGCTTCATTGGTTGAGTTCCCGTTGTTAAAGCACTTTTCTATTGAGAGGTCTCTAGGTGAATTTTCTTCTACGCTCTAAGGTTGTGCTCCATCAATGAGCCAAGAGAAAGTGATCGTTTTGGGCAGATCTACCCAGAACAATGTTTATGTGGATGCAATGGTCATCGATCTCCAGAGTCCATGAACCACATCTAATATATATGTGTTAATAATTCTAACTTAATCTTCATATTTGAGAGTGTAAACTTCTGTGATCCATATCTAATTTAATCAGAAATATTATGGAAAATCACATAATCAATTGAGAAGAGAAATTGACAACCATTTTTCTAACGATAAACTGCACTAAATAGTTTGAAAGGCATCCGCTTCTCAATTGATTATATAATTTCAGAAATATTTTTGATTAAATTAATCTTCATATATCAAACATTATTTTTTTTTTTTATAAATATTTTAATTATCCAAAATAAATTTAGATATTAATAAAAATATATAAAAATATTTCTATATACTATTATATTTATAATATTTCTATTTATATACGTAAATTTGGATATCTTTTTTATTATTATTTATTTGATTTTACATATTAAATATATCTCCATCCCATCTTTTTCTTATATAAAAACATATTTTATTTATATTAAAATTTGAATAATATATAATAATATTATTTTTTATATATATTATAATAATCTTAATTGTAATAAATAATAAACTTTAAATACACCTTAATATATTAAATCCTCATATTTCACATAAATTAATATTCACTAGATACAAAATTTCAATGTCATGAATCATAACATTATATTTACCTCAAAGTTATTTTAGTTTTTTGTACAGTGTAAAAAAAAAAATTATATTTACCTACCAAAACAAAAATGTCAACTAACATTACTTTTATATATACCAAAACAAAAATGTCCTCTCTCATCTTCATCTACCTTTATCTAGTATTTACTAACATTTATCATCTAAATTTTACTTTTATATTAATTTAAATGTTTTTTATATAATTAAATAATTTTCCAATGATTATAGAATATTTTTGTAATCATTTCTAATGAGTGAAAATAAAAGTGAATAAAACAAAAACTTATAAATATATTTTATATCTTTTTCCATATATTTATTAAAATTTTATATTTTAATTAAATATTGAATGGAAAATTAAAAGAAAAGTAACAAACATCATTCCCAACAATCATGGAAATGGTCACTTTTGGTGATCCTTCTATAGTGAAAAAATATGCTAGACTTGCTCAATTAGGTGAAATTTTTGAATTAAATCATGCTACTCTAATATCCGATGATGTTTTTCGTAGTAGTCCAAGGGAACTCTAAAATCCGATGGTGTTTTTCGTAGTAGTCCAAGGGGTTGGTTTACTTTCGGACATGCTACATTTTCTCTCCTTTTCTTTTTTGGACACATTTGGCATGGTGCTAGGACCTTATTCAGAGATGTTTTTGTTGTTATCGACCCGGATCTGGATTCTCGAGTAGAATTTGGAGCAAGGAAAAGTGGGATAAAATTTGGAGTGTAAGGTTTTTTTACTTGGGTGGGAAAATATTTTTTTTTGTTTCGTGTTAAATCTAACATAAGTTTAACACGAATTTAAGAGATGATGAAAGTGTTTAACACTCATTTAAGAGATGATGAAAGTTGGGTTATGATTCAAATATTATGTATTTCAATGGCTTTATTTTAATTTTATATATTAAATGTGGAAAGAATTCAAATTTCTCTTAGTGTAAATGCTTTAACTATTTAAAATGAATTTAATTGTTAATAAACAAAACATATTAATATTCTTATGTATTATTTGTAGAAATTATGTTGTAGATTTGTAATTGTTCATGATATTTTAACCAAAATCACAAGGCACAAATCTACTCTACTATTCTACGGACATTATTTCACAAATTAGAACAAAAATTTTCAATAAGTATTTTTATCTGGGGAAACAATCTGCTAAAATCCCCAATGCCTCTTGCATTAATCAATAGAATAGAGATGGATTACAATTGATTTCCTCAACTGAGATCACCCTGCTAGTTCTCAACTTATCTTGCTACTCACTGAAGGCCTCTGATCCAAACTTAGTCAATTTCTGCCATGGCTTGAGCTCCTATTTCCTTGCATTGTTCCTTGAGGAATTAGCCCCTATCTTTTAGGAAATTCCATCCATTGGATTGCACAATTCCTTTGGGTCCTTCCTCTAATTGCATGCAACACCTGTACACTCAGAACTAGTCTACAACTGATGTTACACTGCCTTGGAATCTCCATTTCAACTCGGTAACTTGAATTCTCTGCATGCACTAACTATTTTGGGTTGATTGATCAGTTAATTGGATGATCATTGATTTTGACTAAAGTCCCACTGCACAACTTGACCCTTCACTAGTTCTCCCAACAATTGAAACTAGTTTAACTAAAAACAACCTTAGATAACTGACCTTGATTGCTACAAATTACCTGCTAGACATGCTAAATTGAACTCTAACTCCTCCAAATCGAATTTACTGAGTAAAATGGGTGACACAAGCCATGTCACTCAAGTTAACATCATCAAAGTTGTTTGTTGATGTGGAAATTCGAATTTTCTCAATTTAATCAAGGAAAAATCAAATTGAGAATTTCTTGTCTCATTTTTTCAGCACTCCCTCTCAATAAGAAAGGGATTATCAACCACCCCTATCCTGCACCTGTGGAACTCGAATTTTCCTCTTGACAAGGCCTCTGTCAAAATGTTTGCATCTTGTTCCTCTGTTGGAATGTACTGCAACAACATGATCTGCCTCTGCACACAATCTTGTAGATGGTGATACCGAATATCTATATGCTTGGATCGATTGTGAAAAACAATATTTTAGAGAGCTTGATACAAATTAAATTATCACAATGGATCACAGTAGGATCCATTATCTGACCAAACCTTGACTGGAAACCATGTATTATGCTTTTGTCGAGATTAATGCCATAAATCTTTGCTTCCTGTTGTACCAAGAAACCGTTGCAGACCCAACACTAAAAATTCCACTTGATGTACTCTTCTGGTTTGATTGAATCCCTGCCCAATCTTCATATGTGAAGCCATGCAAATTCACACCATTTGTTTGTTTCTACCATATTCCAAATTGGTAGTGCCTCTAAGGTACCCCAGAACATGCCTACCTGCCCTCCAAAATAATTTGGTCTGTCGAACCATGGCTTGTCTCAAATGATTGATTGCATAACACATATCTAACCTTGTGTTCACAAGATACATGAGTGAACCCACCAACTTCCTATAAACAATAACATCCACTTCCTCACCTTAAGTGGTATCCTCTTTCCTCCAGATGGTTGCTAGAGGAATCTCCATGGGTTTGCATCTATCCATGTAAAACTCTTGAAGTATCTTGTTGGCATACGTTCCCTGAGAGACAAACCATTCCTCATATTCTTGCCACACTTCCAATCCAAGGAAGTAATGCATGAGACAAATTTCCTTCATTTCAAACTCTCTTGAAATGTCCTCCTTACAATATTTGATCAGTTGCTCATCACTAGTTAAAATAAAATCATCAACATATAAGATAGTAATAAAAAATTTACCTTCTACCAAAATATGATATAGGTTTTCATATGCTTCACTTTTGGTGAAGCCCAAACCTGTGAGATGGCTATCGATCCTAGTGTACCAAGCACTGGGTGCTTTCCTGAGACCATACAATGGTCACTTGAGTCTGCACACATTATAATCTCGATCAAAAGTATCGACACCTTCTAGTTGCTCAATATACACCTTCTCAATAAATCCATTGAGGAATGTTGTTGTTGAGATTCAACAAGATGATGGAGCTTAGTGAAAATTAGTCGCCTTCACTAAGTGGGCCTGCAGGCTATTTTTAGGTGCAAGTCTATTTTTAGACATGGTGATCATATTTCAAAATTTGCAGGATGCTATTTGTGGATGGTTGGTCAAGTTGGAAAAATAGATGAAATTCTATTTTTAGAATACTGGGCGAAGTCTATTTATAGATCGTCGATCTAAAAATAGAAGTGTCAGTATTATTAGCCCTTAATAATAATCGGACTCTAAATATCAACTATTCTTTCTCTTGGAGCACTTAATTTGAGTCTGATTTGGAAAATCGGTGGGGTGAAGGAATCACATAATTCCACAGTTTCTTGGTGTCCTTGAAGTAGGCAAATCGGTTAGAGCGGAAATTAGCGAGATTATGACAAAGTTGGAAGAGTAGTTCATGGAGTTGTTATTCAGTTTAATTCAGTTAATGGAGTTAAACTCAGTTGAGCTAGTTGTATCTAGTCTAACTGAATGATACACTAGTGAGAGTGGAGTGCATTAATTAGGTAATTAATTCACAAATAATAACTCATTAATCGACTGAAAAAATATAGCAGTTAACTACAGTTCATGTCAGTTCTAGTGAAGACCCAGTGGAGAGGTAGGTGAAAGGGTGAGATGGACTATCTGTTGTGACTATAGTGATGCATTGATTGCATCACACACACAATGGAGTTTCCAATGAGGATTTCACAGTCAAGGTAAGGGTAATTCGAATTCATTCAGAGCTATTCTTCAGCAAGGATTGCATAGTGGAGGCAGGCTATCAGAAGGGCAGAAATCAATGCATGGATTTGCAGATTTCTTCTTGCTAGTGTGTGACGATTGATTGTACTGAGAGCTCGATGTACTAATATTTGTATGAGATTGTTACATGATCTCCATGATACATAATATATGATATTTGGGGTTTTCACCTTCATGCTTTCCCGTTAAACAACTGTGTTATATGTGATTTTTTTTATTGCTTCATGTGTTTGCAATTGAGTTTATAATTTCCGCAAAAGATTAACAGTGGAAGGATTATGTATTTAGCAAGAAGATAAATATTGTTAGATTAGGATAATTTGGATATATAATGCATATGTTATATAATCTCTACATGGTATCAAAGCAGTGTTAATTCTTGAAGATTGCAATTGTGAATAATTGTTGAGTTTGTGCTGGTGGACAATTCGAATTTGCTGCAGAAAATTCTTGGTGCGACAGTTGAGTATACATTGAAATGTCTTTCAATGGGTTGCAATTGGAGTATGCCCTTGATGGCAGCTCAAATTACATAGCCTAGAAGGACAGGATGGAGGCGGTGCTGGAGGATAATGGACTGAAGGAGTTCATCGATAGCAATGTTCCTAAGCCGGATTCTAGTGATGTTGCAGGACTTGATGCATGGCAAAAGAAGGTAGCAAAGACAAAAATAATTATGTTGGAAGCTGTGAAGGACCATATTGTGTCCATAATTCACAAGAAAGCCACTCCATTTTCAATGTGGAAGGCTTTGACAGATTTGTTCCAAAGCAAAAGCGACCACAGGAAGTTGGCGCTTAAAGATAAGCTCAGAAAAATAAAAATGGAGAAGGGCGACAATATTCCAAAATATCTCACAAAGTTTGTCCATTGCAAGGATGAACTGGGAAGTGTGGGGATTACTGTTGATGATGAAGACTTGGTGAGCTTGGCTCTCCTTGGGCTTCCGAAGATTTGGCATAGCTACGAAGACTCTGTCAATGGACGGGAGAAACTGCTAGGATGGGAGCGACTTTGGTCAGATCTTATGCGGGAGGAGATAAGGCGAAGTACCAGGGATGGTTCCTCATCGAAGAATGAAGATGAAGAGAATTGTGCTTTGGCTGCCAAAGCAAGGAAAGGGAAGGGGAAGAAATTCCCTTCAAAATCCGAGGCTAAAGGCAAGAAGCAGGAGTTTTCCAAAGTGAAGTGTTTTCACTGTCACGAACCTGGGCATTTCACCACTAACTGCCCACAGAAGAAGAAGAACAAGAAGGTTGCTGGAGCTGCAACTAGAGGGATCCTAGCCTCACAATTTGAACTTGATTTCTCTTTGATCGCACGCTTGGTTTCAAGCGCAATGGGATCGGTGTGGTATCTTGATAGTGGTGCGTCTTTTCAATTGACGGGAGACAAGGAGTTTTTTAGTGATCTGGAGGAGAAGGACCTCCAAATGCATATAGAGATGGGCAACGATGGTCGATACAGTGCGACCGACATTGGGACCATTACCTTTGAGAGGGATTCAGGTAATCCATTTCTGTTGAAAGATGTTATGCATGTTCCAGGTTTGAAGAAGATCTTGGTCTCGGTCGCAATGTTGGAAGACAAAGGTTATGATGTTGTTTTTAGTGAGGGAAAATCCTTCCTTTGACATAAAACAACGGGTCAAACCAAGAAGATAGGGATTCGAGTTAAGAATATCTACAAGTTGGAGGTAGATGACTGCGCTGCAATGATGGGCAAAGCAGAAGAAGTGGTGAGCCGGGATGAGGGAGAATTATGGCACAGGAGATTGGGCCATATTCACCATGGCGCTTTGAATATTTTGCAGCAGATTTATACTAGACTTCCCAAGGCTACTCTTGCGCAATCAAATCAGTGCAAGGGATGTATTATGGGTAATTTTGTGAAGACCACCTTTCATGAGAAGGAGAACTGTGCTTCGGTGATCCTGGAGAGAATTCACACAGACGTGTGTGGGCATTTCTCAGTTGATTCAACAACAAAACATAGGTATTATGTTATTTTTGTTGATGACTATTCTCGTAGATGTTGGATCTTCTTCATGCAGAAGAAGAGAGAAAAATTCTCAAAGTTCTGTGAATTTAAATCATTGGTGGAGAAGGAGTCGGGGAAGCAAGTGAAGGGTCTACGAAGCGATAATGGTGGTGAATATATCTCGGTTGAATTCAAAGACTTCTGTAGCAAAGAAGGAATTCGAAGAGAACTCATAGCGCCTCATAACCCACAGTAGAATGGGGTTGCGGAGAGAAAGAACAGAATGATCTTGGGTGTTGCATGAGCTATGCTGCATGACCAGGGCCTACTGATGCACTTGTGGGCGGAAGCATGCAACACTGCGGTTTATGTGAAAAACTGTTGTCCTCATAGAGTACTTGGCATGAGTACACCTAAAGAAGATTTTACTGGTAAGAAGCCTGATATTTCTCATTTGAATATTTTTGGCTCATCTATTTACATTCATGTGACAAAGGAAGCCAGGAAGAAGCTGGAGCCGACTGCAGAAGTTGGGATATTTTTGGGGTACACAGAAACACCCCAAAATTATCGTGTGTATTTTCCAGACAGTCGAATGACTGTGGTGCGACAGGATATAAAATTCAATGAGGTGAAAACCATGAAGTTGTCGCTTGAGAGGGAGCTACACTTGCATGCAGAGGAGGAAATTCTTGTTCCCAAAGACGAGCCTCTAAATGTAGATCAGCCACAGGAGGAGATTCATGGAGTGGAGGAGTCCACTCATGCAGAACCAAAAATCAGACAAGGTAGAAAGCATACCACAGAAGCTGAGAGATTGAAGCTTGATGCGGCACAGAATGTAAGGGTCCCTACATCACAACGCAGACAGAGACAGTCACCTGACCATTTTACTAGATACATGGCTCTTATGAGCAAGTGTATCGTGACAGAGCCATCTTCTTTTGAAGAATTAGTGCAGGAGCCCACATGGGTAGATGCCATGGTGGAGGAGTATGACTCCATTGTCAAAAACAGTGCTTGGGATATTGTTCCAAGGCCGGTGGGTAAATCATTTGTAGGATCAAGATGGATCTACAAGGTAAAGCAAGCTGCTGATGGGAGTGTCTAGAACTATAATGCAAGATTTTTTGCCCAGGGCTTCTCACAGATCAAGGGGATTGAATATGAAGAAACCTTTTCACCTGTCGCACGGTATTATTCCATACAGACCATCCTTGCTCTCTCAGCGCAGATGGGTTGGCACATTCATCAAATGGATGTGAAGACTGTGTTCCTTAATGGGACCATTGAGGAAGAGGTGTACATTGATCAGCTTGAAGAATTTGAGATATTTAGCAGCGAGTCACATGTAGGCAGGCTCAAAAGAGTGTTGTATGGGCTGAAGCAAGCACCTCATGCTTGGTACACACGGATCGGAAGTTATTTCACTGGACTTGGCTTCACCAAGAGTGAGGCGGATGCAAACCTGTATCAAATTGTGGTGGAGGGTAAGATTTTAATCATTGTTCTTTATGTTGATGATTTAATACTAACAGGTGGTGAGCAGTTGATACACTCATGCAAAGCAGATCTTGCAAAGGAGTTCGAGATGAAGGATTTGGGCCTCCTTTATTATTTCCTTGGATTAGAAATATGGCAACGAGAAGGTGAACTGTTTGTGTCTCAAGGAAAGTATGCTCGGGAGATACTTGAGAAGTTTCACATGCAAGGCTGCAAGCCTATTGATACTCTTCTTCCAGGAAATTGGAGGAAAGAGGATGCTACATCGGCATAGGTAGTGGATGCCATTGTTTATCGACAGTTGGTGGGTTCACTCATGTATTTAGTTAATACAAGACCAGACATATGATATGCAATGAACCAACTTTCACAAGCGATGGTTAAGCCTACCAAGCTCTTTTGGAAGGTAGGAAAGCATGTCCTAAGGTATCTCAGGGGCACATCTGAGTATGGCTTATGGTACAGATAGATGGATGAGGTGAATTTGCATGGCTTCACAGATGCAGATTGGGGCGAGCGGCCATGAGGACAGAAAGAGCACATCTAGAGGGATTTTTAGTATCGGGTCGACAGCAGTTTCTTGGTACAACAGGAAGCAAATATCTGTGGCACTCAGTTCAGTAGAGGCTGAGTATATGGCAACGATTTTGGCTGCATGCGAGGCTATATGGATGAGGAAGATCCTGGTCGGGTTGTTCGGTTCACACTTAGATCCTACTGTGATATATTGTGATAATCAAAGTTGCATCAAACTCTCGGTTAATCCAGTATTTCATGATAGATCTAAACACATTGACATCCGGTATCATCATATCAGAGATTGTGTCTTAAGGAAGAATCATGTTGTACATGGTACATTCCTACGGAAGATCAAGATGCAGATATTCTGACGAAGGCGCTCACCAGGAGAAAATTCGAATACCATAGAGGCAGGATCAGGGTGAAGGATAATCCCTATATTGTTGAGAGGGAGTGTTGAGATTCAACAAAATGATGGAGCTTAGTGAAAATCAGTCGCCTTCACTAAGTGGGTCCGCAGGCTATTTTTAGGTGCAAGTCTATTTTTAGACATGGTGATCATATTTAAGAAGTTGCAGGATGCTATTTGTGGATGGTTGGTCAAGTTGGAAAACTAGATGAAATTTTATGATTAGAATATTGGGTGAAGTCTATTTATAGATTGCTGATCTAAAAATAGAAGTGTCGATTATTATTAGCCCTTAATAATAATCAGACTCTAAATATCAACTTATTCTCTTGGAGCACTTAATTTCAGTATACAGATTTGGAAAATCAGTGGGCTGAAGGAATTATGCAATTCCTAGGGTTTACTAGTGGTTCATGCATGGAGGACTTAGTTAGAACTGAAGTGGCAAAGTTATGACAGAGTTGGAAGAGTAGTTCATGGAGTTTTTATTCAGTTTAACTCAGTTAATGGAGTTAAAACTCAGTTGAGCTAGTTGTATCTAGTCTAACTGAATGATACACTAGTGAGAGTGGAGTGAATTAATTATTTAATTAATTCATAAATAATAACTCATTAATCAACTGAACAAATACAACAGTTAACTACAATGAATGTCAATTCCAGTGGAGACCCAGTGGAGAGGAAGGTGAAAGGGTGAGATGGACTATCTGTTGTGACTATATTGATGCATTGATTGCATCACACACAAATTGGAGTTGCCAATGAGGATTTCACAATCAAGGCAAGGGTAATTCAAATTCATTCAGAGCTATTATTCAGCAAGTATTACACAGTGGAAGCAGGCTATCAAGAGGGCATAAATCAGTGCATGGATTTGTAGATTTCTTCTTATTAGTGTGTGACGATTGATTGTACTAAAAGCTTGATGTACTAAGCTTTGTATGAGATTGTTACATGATCTCCATGATACATAATACACTATAGTTGGGGTTTTCAACTTTAGGTTTTCCCGTTAAACAACTATGTTATGTGTGATTGTTTTTATTGCTTCATGTGTTTGCAATTGAGTTTATAATTTCCGCAAAAGATTAACAGTGGAAGGATTATGTATTTAGCAAGAAGATAAATATTGTTAGATCAGGAGAATCTGGATATATAATGCATATGTTATATAATTTCTACAGTTGTCTTTGTAAAAGCCCTAGTGAAAAATCCATGTAATAAAGTTAAAAATAATAACCACGGTTGATGGGACACTTATTCCAAGCTCAATGTTGGACAAAACATCCTAGGGGGTGTTAATTTGGTTTAATATGGCTAAGGAAATTGGGAAAGGAAAAGGCAATGGATTTGGAAAGGAAAATGGAATTTTTGGCACATTTATTTATGAAAATAATGGAAATGAGGAGAAAAGGGAGATGAAAGGTCACAAGTTGAATGTGAGGAGGAAAATGAAGGAAAATAATGGAAAATGAAGAAAATTGAGGCCTCTTCTATAAAAAGGCTTTTCAGGATTAGTTGGTACCTTTTGTCAGTGCATTATTTGGATCTCTCTCATTATTCTCTCTCTCATTTATGAAAATAATGCAATTAGGAGAAAAGGGAGATGAAAGGTCATAAGTTGCATGTGAGGAGGACAATGAAGGAAAATAATGGAAAATGAAGAAAATTGAGGCCTCTTCTATAAAAACACTTTTGAGGATCATTTGGTATGTTTTGTTAGTACATTATTTGGAGCTCTCTCATTATTCTCTCTCTCTCTCTCTCTCACACACACTTTTAGACACTTAGATATTTTGGATCACTTTGGCATTGAAGCAAGAAAGCAAGAAGCGGGAGGAAGAAAGCAAGGAGGAGCAGGAATCAAGCAACTACAATGAGATTATTTGTAGGCATTGATTTGAATGTATTATTTTCTTGTTAGATTTTGCATGCATGGTATTGCATGTGGTTCTTTGTTTTCTTGGCATGGGGTTTTCCCAG
This sequence comes from Pinus albicaulis, assembly GCA_034641835.2. Taxonomy (NCBI): domain Eukaryota; kingdom Viridiplantae; phylum Streptophyta; class Pinopsida; order Pinales; family Pinaceae; genus Pinus; species Pinus albicaulis. The sequence goes on from CM076575.1 coordinate 2,059,245,480, forward strand.
GTGTGACAATGTATTCAACATAGCCTTTCCATTTCCAGATAGCCATGGTGTTGTGGAGTTTTCATGTTTGGTTTAGCTTGATTCTTATCTCCAAATGATTATGGAACTGGTTCATGTGTTGCTTCGGTTTAGGGCCTATTAATCCGGGTTTGGATTGCGGTAAAGCCTGAGAGGTGGCTTTCTCTCAATTTCAAGCCTAAGAATCCTAGGTTTTGGATATACAATAAATCTTGGAGAGTATGTATCGTTTTAGGGCCTAGTGACTCCTGATTTGAACTGTGGGTTGTGATAAAGCTTGAGAGACTAGGACACATGAAAAATCCTCACATTTTAGGTGGAGAGAATCCGGTGATATCCATGCTTGTGTTGGCCTAGTAATCGGGTGTGGATCACAGTAAATTTGGATTTCTATTTGATTAGGGTGAGGTGGTTTAGCCTCTAGATGCCCTGGTTGGTTCTTTCGGTTTGAGTCCCATATTCATGCTTGGAATATGGAACGTGGATGATTAGCTGAAGTAATATTTGGCTCAACCAATTTATTGTCAAGTGGAACGTGGAAGTCCCATCTCTAGTTGGTTTTTACAATCATTAATGAGAAGCTCATTCCTTTTTTATTTGATGTATAATTTCACTGGTTATTATGTGGATTCTATTGTTGTTGTATCCATGGTATTTATGTTTTTATTATGTTGGTTATAAGCATGTATTTTATGAGTGATTATGTATGGCTTTATCCATGTTTTTACTTGTAAATGAATGCACAATGTATCTATGGTCAAATAGATTGTATTGCAGTGTATGATGTAAGGGAGAAATGTTTCTTAGTGATTCACTGATAAGTATGAAACCCCCATGTTTAAATCTGTTGTTTACACTTGTAGATGCAATGCTTGTGACATGTTTGGTGAAATGCATGTCATGGCTAGCATGGGTCTAGATGAATTCATGATGATGTGATTTCTTCCGTACATTTATTTTAATGTTATTTATCATCTCCTAAGGTTTCATGAAGTTTTGGGCAGTGACCTAGGCTTTGGGGCTAAAAAGGTGGCACAAATCTCAGAGTTGCAGGCACATAACTGACCATTTGGGGCCCTGTCCACTACCTTTCCTTGGCATGCCTGCGGCTATAGGCTCCCAACTACTACCTTGCCTTGATATTCCTGTGGCTATAGTTCAAAAGGGTCAAAAAGTCAATCTCCCTCAGGGTTTAGGGGGCTAGAAGGTTGGGTTACCTCCTGGGGTTGTTGTTGATGTTGTGTAAGGTGCGTTTGTCTTGTTTCCGTTGGTTCCACTTCCTTAAGGTCATCTAGGAGGTTGAATCTCATATTAGTAGCCTAACGTCACATGTTTACCTTGGTTGTATGGTTACTTGGGTAGATGTGGGAAGAGGTTGTTACAGTATTCACATCCATCTAGTGGATCTTCCACCCCATCTGTGCAGCCAGAGCAAGAATTGATCTGATGGATGAGTACCTTGCTACAAGAGCAAAGGTCTCCTCATAATTAATTCATTCAACCTGAGAGTACCCCTTGGCTACAAATATGCCCTTTTACTTTTCTATGCTTCTATCTGTTGCCTTATTTACCTTTAAGATCCATCGCGAACCTACAAGTGATTTATCTGCTAGTCTTGGGACAACTTCCCAAACACTATTTTTGATAATGGATTCGTACTCTTTCGCCATTGCATCTGATGGGCCTCTAAATTAGACATAAATTAAGGCCCATCTAACCTTTCTTATGCACATAAAAGATATATTAAATCTCTCCTTATACACTTCATAATTTTTTTATGCTTTAATATGTTCTTAGGAAGGTTTAGATATAATTGTATATTTTTTCTTAATATTATTTATTTTTTAAGGATATTGTGAGAATATTGGGCATATTATGGAGATTTGGAGAAGGAGATAATTTAGGGACTTTCTCCCTACTACTGGAGGATCAAGATTGGAGAATAAATGAACAAAATATCACGAAATTATTCAGAAATTCTGGAGAGATTTTGGAACTCTGATGATTGAGAAAATCTAGGAATGTGTTCCTTGTCATTTATTGCAAACTCCTAGTGTTGGAAACCAAATCCACTATTTGAGGGATTTTTGAGGGAAAAGTTTCCTCCTTTCAAGGGAAATGCTTCCTCATAAATTTTTATATGTATCAATTCGAATTTGCCTCTAGGGGCATGTATTGTTTAGTCTTATTGTGGAGAAAACTTGTTTTCTGGCAGCTCCACTTTCTTTTCTTGCAGGGATGTACTTGGATTGATTCAATAATGAAGATCAGTGCCATTTTTAGCTTCTAAGGCTTGGTTTCTTCCATAGGACTCTGAGTCCTCCTTGGGCTTGGCCCTCATAGGAGCCTCATAACCCTCTTGCACAATTTCTTTATGTTCTTTTCACTTCTTATTCACATGCATCTCTTATTTCTGTTTTGCATATTTCTGTATTTAGTATTGTTTCTTTTCTTGTTGTAGGATTGAGTTAAGTCATTGAAGTGAGATCATTTGCAGGTTTTTTACAGGTTAAAAATCATTATTCATCCTTGAAATAACTTTGGAATGTCATCTTAATCATTAATCTACTTGGATTTGGTTACTAATTGTTGGCAATATGATGCAATATGTTATCCTTGATGGAAACCTACTTGAAGATGATGTACTTGATGGAAACCTCTTGATGAGTTTCCGTTTTGATAGCAAACTATTTGTTAAAGATGTAAAAATGATGATTCTACAGGACAGTTCAAATGTGACAGAGAAAGGAATTCCAGTAAGTGCCAAAGAAATGATAAATATAAGATATCACAATGTATACGCAGGTTTGATGAAGGAAACTCGCTTATGGATGCAATGTATATGCTACTTTTATGAAGGCAACCCGCGTATACATTCAGGATAAGTATATACGCAGTTTTTATGATGAGAAGTCGTGTATACACGCGGATAAAAACGATCCAAGTCGTGTATGCCTTTTTGTGCTCTAAATTTATGATACCAAGGGGCATTACCATGGTATTAGCCCATAATATTGAGCGCTCTATTGTCTATTTGATTCCGTCTAAGAATACCATCAGCATTTGTGTGGTTTTGACTCATGGTATTGGTAAAAGCTAAATCTATATAAGGAGAAGAAGATCATAGTGAAAAGTGTGCATGAGTAAGGGTTGTTAATGAATAATTTTATCTGAGGTATATTTGCATGGGATGAAGTCCGTTTTAATTGATAGATCTGAATCTATGATGCACCCATGGATACAATGATGGTTCAGGATCTCTACATCTGAAATGACTATTCTCTTGTTTGATCCATTGAAGAAATGATTAGATCTATGACCTGGCGCAAGTTTGTTAAAGACAAATGAAGAAATTTGGGTAAGTTCTATGGATCTGGTTCATTCTGCAAATTTTACATTTACAGATCTATACGCTAGTTCGTCTCAGTAAAAGCACGTATATACGCGGGTTTGCTTCAGAAAAGGCGCGTATGGAAGTTAGGGTTTTCTAAAGCTTATTGCAGAGGTCTTTTTGTTATTCCTTCTATTTGTATGCTGTCTATCAATGAAGTCTTCTTGAAGATCTGGGTTGTTTGAATACTGTGTATGCTGGTAAGTTGATTATGTACAAATTTGATCAATAAGAGAATAAACATGCTTGATGGTGATCAACTAATGAAGGGTTCTACATTTCTAAAGATATCTGATTGGAAGCCTCAGATCTGGATCTGAGACTGATTACATTATGAAAAACAATATTCACAGAGCTATACATAGGTTGGTGTGAAGGAAAGTGCGTATACACGCAGGTTCAGTGAAGCGAAGTAGCGTATGCATTTTGAGTTGAAGAATGTTCAGGGTTGAGTTTGTATCTACATATTTATTCTGAAGTCTGGGTTATTTCTGATGATCTGATTATAGTAGTATCATTGTTCTGATTGATGTATCATTAGGGGAATTTTGAGGTCTAAAATGGGCCTCCTAAGAAAAATGTACAACAAAAATAAACTTTATAACAACCAATAGGATTCAAGATGATGATGTCAACTATGGGGGATGATTTACCATTTTCTAAATAAAAGGGTAAAAATATTAAAAAATAATAAAATAATAAAACTACTTTTTCAACTCGTATTTTCAACTTATCTCCCACAATTTTTACTCAAATTTCAAGTGGAAGTACTCGTTGGATGCAAAATTTAATTCCTCATCCAAGGAGTACCCATGTTGCATACTTTCGTTGGGTCCTACTACTCGAAAAATTAGAAATACATAAAAAAACGTGATTACAATCACGTTTTTTATGTATTTCTAATTTTTCGAGTAGTAGGACCCAACGAAAGTATGCAACATGGGTACTCCTTGGATGAGGAATTAAATTTCGCATCCAACGAGTACTCCCACTCGAAATTTGAGTAAAAACTTTGGGAGATAAGTTGAAAAAGTAGTTTTTTTCATTTTTCCCTCTAAAATTTGATGATGTCATCAAATCTTATTTGATTTTTTCCACTATTATTTTATAAATTCCTTAGGAGGCCCATTTTAGACCTCAAAATTCCCCTAATGTGGGTAAAACTTATGGTTATTGAAGAGTTGTGTTGATGTTGTCTGATCCAATATGAAAATTGATGAAACGTGGTCTGCAGTGGTTCTGAGGGTTGAAGCCTTCAGTATGGAAGTAGAAGCTTCCTGTCGATAGAAGCTGGTGTTCTGTTTAGGGGGTTGAAGCTTCCTTCCAAGAGTGGCTGGTAAAAGAGAAGAAAGGGGGTTGTAGCTCCCTTCCAGTAGCAGCTGGAAAACGAGAGAAGGTAGTAGCCTTCTGCAAGTAGATTCCTACATACTGATATGAGTCTACATCAGTATAATATTGTAAACAGTTTTCCATATAATAAATATTGAAGACAGAGACGACAGCAGCGGTGGTTTTCTCCCGAATTGGGTTTCCACCTTAGATATTGGTGTTCATGTGTGTTTCATTTGTGTGATGATTTATACTGCTATCACTGCACATATTTACTGATTATCTAACAGATGCATGACTGATAAACTCAGTTAAAGACTGTTCCTAAATTTTTTTTCTAATCTGTAACATTATATCAGTATACGCTAGTTTCTTTCAGTATTTGCACGTGTATACGCGAGTTGGTTTTGTGAAATCTGCGTATGGAATTCTGTAAAAGAAAAAGTAAAAATATGTACAGCAAGCTCTAAATACTGATTTACACCCCCCCCCCCCCCCTCTCAGTATTTTTCCAACACTAATTCACGAATATAAGATTTCTTGAAATGCCTTGTAGAGAAATAGTAGTAAATTTATGTTATTTTTTAGAAGGGGTTAATGAGATCCATTTGACTTTATTCCACTTGGATTAGGTCATAATAATGTTAAATTTAATAAAAAAATCAGCCCATTTCATTTTCACTTGATTAGGTTAGGCATTTGATAGAATAACTAGCTCACTAGTTCTTGAATTTCCATATTTCAGAGTAGTAATATTCTGTTATTTTTTAGCACATGTGAAAAGGGGTATTTTGGAGTGATTCCACTTGGAATGGAGACCTAAGACATCATAATTACTAACAAAATTTGTTCCATACCATTTCCATTTTATTTACTTGGTAATTCGGTGAGTTATTTCCAAAAAAAAATTCCTGTAGCAAAAACAGAGTTTCATGTAGCACTCTTGTAGCATGTGTAAACTCGACCAAATTTTCTCCCAAAGGTTGGTTTTTGCCTCTTAGTCTTGAATCATGACCCATAGGATCTAAATACATGATTGAGGAAGAATAAACACCACTTAGGACATTAATTTTTTCAAATTATATTAGGTCTTTTTATTTGAATTCATGCTCTTAGGATTTCAATTACAAATTGTTGTTCTTTCCTAGGATTAATTTCTTTTCAAAGAAACACTTCCATTTCTACAATTAGTTTAGGCTTTAATTTCATGAAATTCTCTCCATTACATAAAATCAATAAAATAAGGATACATTTTATGTTGCACATATAATGTCGATACCTCTTAAGTTTGTACGATCCCCAGGTTGATAATTAAAGTTGGTAGCCTTGGGAGTTGAAGCATTCTTGTTGCAATACTGAGGCTCATTAGCATCAACCCATATAGTTTGCTCTACTTATTCCTTGAATTAGGATGGTTCATTCTCTAAAAAATCTGCTATAATATCCATGTAGCCAATATACTAATCTAGTGACCTTCTCTGTCTCCGTTGATTTGAAGGAGCACTCACATTCTCCCTTGCATCCTGCACAAGTATCTCATCTTCCCTAGTCCTTTCCCTACCTTCTCCAGATGGCTCTTCTTGAGTGGTGATCTCCACTCTCTGCCTCTTAATTTGTGGCTTCTCCACAACTTCTTGAGGTTCCACCTTTGGAGCTAAAATATTCTCCTATGGCGGGATCTAAATCTCCCTCTTGTTAATTTTTCATAAAGCAACATTGTTCTTTACTTTGATAGTTACATTTCAACATTAGCATGTTACATTCCACCCAAATAATTATTCCATTGTATAGATCTATATTATTAATCATCAGAATGTATAACTATGCAGAAATAACAACACCATCATCATCATCATCTAAGCAACAGGAAATGAAAGATTAAAGGAAGAGAAGCATGAACACATAGAGACACCAGGATTGGTTCGAGACCAGGGAAAAACCCACAACGGGGATAACCCTTGGAAATTATTCTTCCTAGATCTTCATTGAATGGTTTAGAACAAGAGTAAAATGATCCATAAGTACATATATTTACGATGCAGAAAACAAATAGCATACAAGCACTAAAACCATACCCATACTTTTGGATAAAGGAAAATGAATCTGAGAACTTAAATGCACTAGCACTGGTTGTAGAAAAATGATGAACACAACTGATATTGAATGAGGACTAAAGATACATATGCAGTAGAAAAAAATAGATTTGATCTATAGATCAACAGATCTATAATACCAAAACACAGATCTGAAAGATCACCCCGTGATCTCAACTCTAAAGTCCTAGATCTGAATTCAGGAGACTGTCAATGATCTCTCTGACGCAACTGTGACTAAACGAATGATGTCAGGAAGCTATGCTAGTGGCTTTGGCTCCTTGGACGCAGGCACAACACATATTTCCCGTGGCTCTGTTGACCTAGGCCACTACCTAGGCCTTTCCTACCTATATATTTGGCCCAATAGACCCAGATCTAAAATGTGTACTAGACTCTGATCCTGATCCACTGTGTGCCACTGTGCGAGCTCCTTTCAACATACATGTGTGAGCCAATAAATAAACATAGAAGAAATAAAATGATGGGTGCAAATCATAGATCGCTAAAGAAAATGTGCGAATGAGCTTGAGTTTGCCTCTATTTATAACTTTGTCAGTGATCATTTGGGGGTTTGATCGGATCAACATGCAATTAGGCCGACCCATAAAATAATAAATCAATTCATAACTTAACTTCTGCTTAACCGATTGGGGCGATTTATAGGTCGATTTTGATCCTCCTGAAAAGATGAATCTAATTCATTTATTATCTTAATCATCTGAGTTTTCCAATGTGGAATTTGACCTTAGTTGAAAAAATTAACACTCCCCCTCAACTAGGAAGAATTCCACTTTGCAATCTATGCTTGTAGATCTATGCATCATGGTGTCATCACGGCTCAACTCATTCTGCTAATATTTGTTCATCGATCAATATGTCATTTTGATATTCATGCATCATCACATGTTGTCACTGAAAATATCTATCATGTAGTCATCATGCTATGAATATTTCTTATTACAAATCATCAATGTACTCTTCATGTTTATTTTTGTTTATCTCTTGATTGTTTCTTCTTGTATGATGAAAATTCTTGGATCTAGAAGAATAATTTTTTTACTGAAGAGGGGCTTGGGCTACCACCCTTCACTCATTAGGCTGTCATTCTAGAATCTTTTCCATCGAGTTACTACTTGGAATATCATCAACGAAGAGCATATCAACAGGGATTACATCACAACCTGTAACCGCATTGGGGAGATAATCTCCTAGAATCTCATGGGGGAGCTATACCTCTACAACCCCATATCTAGAAAATAGGATACCCATCTGTTGGGGTTCCCATGTTTTGGCCAGATTGGCAAGACCAAAAGATGAGACAACATCAAACCACTTTCTGACCTCAGGATCTAGCCCTCCTGGGTCCATAGAGGGATCTCTCTAAGATATGTCAAAGTTATATGTCTTTGATCTCGAAGTTTAGATGTTAGGCTAGTTATTGGCACAAGGTTTGTTTGTTTAACATGAAGTTTGGTTGTTGGGAATCAGGAAGGAAGGGTTCAAAATAGAACAAGTATGAACAAGAGAGATTTTAGGAGAAGGAGAGGTAAATCAGAGAACATCAAGGTCATTGGGAAATGGAGTCAGGAAAGGGTTTACTTGCTATCAACATGCAAACTTTCAGTTGGGCTAGTCATCTAAAGCATTGGATCCTAAAATGATTTGGTGGAATGGAGCAATAAGGAGAGCAAGGTGAAAAGGTGGAAAGGGAGATAAACACTAATTTTCCGTCTATAGATCAGGTCAGAGGTCAGTTAACTCCAGACCTGCTTGGACATACTCATAGGAAACTCTCAAAGGTGGTTAAAAGAAGCTTGAGGGAACTTAGATAGGTTTAAGAGACTGAAAGGATCCTAGAGAGAAAGAGACTAGGTTCTAAACTCCTAGCATTGTCGATTCATTCAATTAAACACTAGCGAGAACATCTAAGAAACAGATCCAATAATTCATACATCAGCTAGTAGGCAATATCATCCACTACACTGGTTAAACCATTTGAAATCTATTCTTAGACAACACATTAAGAAGAAAACATTAAGACAAGGAGAGCAGAAACATGAGGTGCCTAACAAGGGCAAATCTCATGCCAGATTTCTGATGCAAGCCAGAAGAAATGAAATGAAATGGAAATAAACACATAGATAGGAAAACATCACCTCAGCTTTAGATCAGGATCCAAAGAAATTTTCTTGCTATATTAAGAACAAAACCAGTCAAGTACAACATAGCCAAAAGCTTGATATTCAGTCTGAAACCTTCCTCAGCCTATCTTACAGTCTTACACAGAGAACTTGTCTCAAGAGAACATCTTGCATTCTACTGATATCCAATCAACAACCTTTACAATAATTTCTTCCTGAGTTTTATAGTAGAAGAGAAGCAGAGGAGGTAGGTAAGGAACTAAATGCAATATTAACACTCCGGAGATGAAGAGGGCCAAAGCCCATTCTGTTTTAACTCTGAGCATTAATCTCTGTCACTTTGGAGGAAAAAATGGTCTTCGTCAGGCTTCATTTACTCCATTTAGGTCTTTGATGCATTTATGTTTTGCTGTACTCTATGGTACTCTTGGTGAATAAACAAAATGGTAAATAAATGGCGGAATGGTCTGCCATACTGGCGAAACAAATGCTTTGATTGCTCAAGACTTTACTTAGGGCAGAACTTCTCCTTTGGAACATGGCATGGAATAGGCACAGTATGGGAAACTCGTCCTTCCATGGAGAAAAACCTTCTGCTGATGCGGAAATCCTGTCATATATTAATTTCTGCACCTCTGTCAGTGAAAACCTTGTTGTTGCATCCATACTGTGTATTAATGGTGGCGTTTCACCTCTTTACCCTGTAATGACCAACACTGTGTGAGGAAAATCAATGCATTGGGAGGCTAGTGGAGCGGAGGGCGAAATATATGATAGTGCGGCGGCGGCGGAATGGTGGCTTTTCACCAAATAACAGTGTCAACATGCAATGAAAGGGTGAAAACTTATGAATAATAGGGTTTGATGGTTGAATGCAGCGCATATCGTTAGATCATGGTTTGGGAGCGAAGATCAATGGCGGAGATCGAGCAGTGGAGAGATTTATAAAAACAAATGAAATATATGTGAAATGTGAGACCTCAATGCAAATATGGAACTTTGGTTAAAAATGAAAATACAAAGAAATGGGCGAAATTGTTATGAAAATGCGTGGAACAAATTGTACATGGTGGGACCTGACGGAGGTGGAGGGCGATTATATCTAGGCTGTCAGATCGTTGGATCAAATGAATGGCCAGGATTAACTCGGAACACCGCAATCGGAGGAGGCAAGAGGAACACACACTTATAATTTCCGATTGCGATCAAGGAAGGGGAAGCGATGGCCGTTGGATTCATCGGGAGAAATGGACGGTGGGGATCCATTCGGAACAATCACGATCGGGGGGAGAAAAGAAATGCCTCATTTCAACATTGCGATTGCGATTGGGTAGGAGGAGCGATGACCGTCGGATGGTGGTTCTAAACGGACGGTCGAGATCAAATAGGGGTAATCGCAATCGGGGGGAACAGGGGTGACACACATTACAACTTTTGATTGCAATTAGGCGGGGGCAACGATGACCATCAGATCATGGACCAAACGGACGGACGTGATTTAATCGGGAGATGGCGGGATCGGGGATCGAAAGACAGGGCTTGCGATTGATCGAGGGGGACAGCGATCGGAGGAAGTTGCAATCAATCACATCGCAAGTATTTGTGATGGACCAATCAGGGGATAAAACACAAGTGTTGTGATTTCAAAGGTTTGTGATATGCGTGGGCCGTCCGATCTTGATAACAAATCAACGGTTGAAAAACAAGCCGTGGGACTTAACGTGATAAGCCAATCGCATCGGAACTTTTCTTCGTTAAAGAGGATTTTAACGCTCCAACCTGATTTTCCGATGCAATTAGCACTCAAGACTTGAGCGCTCGGTCTTAGTGCATGGGTATGTGTGGGAAGTGGTTAGGGTTGATGGGAAAGGGGCTAAGCCCTCATAATAAGGTCGGAAAGTGGGTTTTAGCCCATTTTTAATGAATTTTGAAGGTTAGAGAGGGTAACGATAGGGAAGAAAAGGGGAAAATTAGCCAAACAAAGGGCAAAGGTAGGATTCAAGGGGGATTTTTGGGAAATTTAGGAGGTAAGGGGGAAATTAGGGGGAACAAAGGGGACTTGGTGAGAAGGAAAAAAGGATAAAATGGGGGGAAAATCTGCAGAGATACAATGGGTGAAAAAAGGCCTTTTTGAGCAAAATTTAGTCATTCAGCAAGGTTCATTGAGAACAGATTAGCAGAGGGAAACAGTCAAAGGCAGGGATATTAACAAGAATTCAAGGATGATGTGTTTTCAAGGGAAATGCATTCCTTGAAGGCTTATGAAACAATCTAGCCCCTTGCTTGCTTGTCAAGGAATTCATAAGGGGCTAACAGTGGCTCCACATGGGGATGGCTTCTTCTTGAAGGAGTCAAGAATTCAGAAATTGATCTTTGGTGCAGGCCAAATGCCTGCTACTTAAGCCATCTTTCTTATTTGATTTTTAGCTGCCACAAATACGTTAGATCAGCAAAACATCCCAACAATCTACCTACCCATTCTAAAATCCTAGCATTTTTTCTTCTGGGGTGCATTTGAACTAGCAGACCCTCTACATCATTTATTTTATAACAGAAAACAAACCTATTCTAAATCTACCCTTATTACTCCATGAGGCCAGATTAGACTGTTGGCCTCATATGTTTCTCTACCTAGTCTAATATCTGTTGGGATTAGACTGTCCAGCAGATTTCTTCTCTACATTCTACAACAGAAATTTAAAAATAGTCAAACTAGGATTAGATAGTCTAGTTTGTTGTGGATCCAAGGCATAAAAACAGTTGCACATGGACAAAAATTTGCAGAAAACCGAAACAAAACTTTGAAGGCTTGAAATCTGAAGCTTAAAGTATCCTTCTTTCTTTTTGTGACTCAGGTTTTGAGCATAATAGAGTCACTTCTTTTCTTCATTTCAGCTCTGATTTTGGGCATGTTAGAGCTGATTTTTCTTTCTTCTTTGCTGGTCCAGATTTTGAGCATGTTAGGACCAGCTGCTTTGCTTTCTTTGGCTCAAGTTTTGTGTGTATTAGAGCCAATCTTTTATACCTCAGAGGTTCATGTTTTGAGCACGTCTGAACCTCTCTTTTTTTCTCTCTATTTTTTGGAACATTTTCTCTTTTCTTGAAAACAAAATTCTGCAATGGTATGTACAATGGAAATGAAAACTGGAAATCGAAAATCAGCAGAAGTAGTGTTTGAGCATCCTGCCATCGACAGGGCCCCCAAACAGCTCTGTGCCATCTAATTCCTGTAGGAAGAAATCATTTGGACCCACAATGGCCTGGATGATGTATGGACCCTGCCACAAACTGTCAAACTTGCTGTGTTTTCCTTTGTCCTCTCTTCTTGAGTCCCACTTCAGAACCTTATCTCCAATTTTGAAATCAGCAGCTTTGGTTCTCTTGTCAAACAACCTCTTTATGTTTTCCTGAACTTTGACAGCTCTGTTATAAACCTCTTCTCTTGTTTGCTGGAGATGAATTATTTGGTTTATTCTTCTCACCATACTGTCTTCTTTTGTTTGAATCTCCTGGACCAGCTTGATTACTGGTACCCCAAGGCTGGTAGGAAATACTTCTTCAGCACCAAAGACAAGCTGAAATGGTGACATGCGAATGGATTTCTTTGTTGTAAGCCTATCATTCCCACAAGGCATGCACCAATTTGTTATGCCATGACTTTTTGTTTTCTTCTAATAGCTTTTTGATGATGGCCACGAGGCTCTTGTTTGATGATTCAGCTATGCCATTACCTTGTGGGTAATAAGCAGTTGAATGACCAAGCACTATTTGATACCTATGACAAAAATCAACCATTTTTTTGGACCCAAAAGCAGTAGCATTATCGGTGATTATTTTCCTTGGACAACCAAACCGAGAGAGGATATGACCTTATAGGAACCTAATGATGACTAAATCTGTGGCATTCCTAGTAGGTATGGTCTCTATCCACTTAGTGAAGTAGTCTGTGGCTGTTAAGATCCATTTGTGTTGTGCAGAAGAGGCAGGGTGGATTTCCCCAATAAAATCTAGGCCCCATTACATAAAAGGACCCTCGACAGTGATGGGTTGTAAAGGGAGGGGAAGGAGTTTTCTCTTGCCTTCAAAAATCTGGCATTTGTGGCAGGAAATTACCATCTTGTGGATGTCATTGAAGAGTGTGGGCCAGTAATAGCCAGCCCTGAGAATTTTGTTTGCAATGGCCTTCCAGTTCAGGTGGCCTCCACACTCTCCTGCATGGAATTCTTGTTTAATATTTTCTGCCTCTGTTTCAGGCAAACATTTAAGCAATAGGCCATTTGGATTTTTCCAGTATAAGTTTTCACTCAAAATGTAGTAGTTTCTGGCTTTAAGTTTTATGAATCTGGCCTTGGTTTTTGACAGTTCAGGTGGAGCATTAAGGTTGGTGAGCACATAAAGGATTTCAGAGTACCAAGGGGAGTTCTGAAATTTCTCTTCAACAGTGGGAGCAGGCAATCCTTCTTGCTCATCTAAGGTAGCTACCATATTAATGTCGAGGGCTTGTAGATTTGTTTCAGCCATTAACTTAGCGAAGCCCTAGCCTTTGATCAACTTGGTGGGTTTTATCTCAAGATCATACTCTAAAATCACAGCAATCCATTTTCCCCTCTTCCCATCTGGGTCCTGGCACATAATATCTTTGAATACTATGTTAGGCACATAAGCTACGGTGTGGGAATGAAAAATTTATACCCTGAAATCTTTTAAAGCCTTAACAAGAGCGTAGGCCTATTTTTCCATTATGTTGTATTTCAAGGGTGCATCCCTCAGTGCTTTGCTGAAAAAGGAAATTGGTTGTTCCATTCCCTTTGTGTTTTTCTGCAGTAAGACTGCAGCCACTATATGCTCAGAGGCAAATGAAAAGATCAGGAAGTCTTTTGAGAAATCAGGGCTGACCAGAACAGAAGCTTGGGTAAGTGCAAGTTTTACTGATTGAAAATATTGTTTAGCTCCAACATTCCATTTAACTCCTTCACCTTTCTTCAGCATGTTAGTCATATTCCTAAGGTGTTCAGCTAGGTTGGGAACAAATCTCCTAAGGAAGTTTATTTTCCCAATGAAGCACTATAATTCTTTGATGTTCCTCAGGTGTGTGATTTGTAGTATCCCCTCAACTCTCTGTGGGTCTATCCTAATCCCCTTTTCAGATATAATGTGGCCGAGAAGCTTTCCTTCTTGCAGCCCAAATACAGTCTTTTTAGGATTCAGGGACAAACCAAACCTTTTACATTTTTCAAACACTTTCCTCAGATGTTCAAGATGTTCTTCTTCAGTTTTGGAAAAGACTGTTATGTCATCCAAGTAAATCACAATAAAGTGCCCTATCTCATCTGAAAAAGCTATATCCATCGCTCTTTGGAAGGTTGCACCAGCGTTCATCAACCCAAAAGGCATCTTTACATACATAAAAGTGCCCCATGGAGTGGTAAAGGTTGTTTTGAGTTGATCCTCTGGGAGAACTAGAACTTGGTTGTAGCCTGAGAAACCATCTAGCAGGGAGATTCTTTTGGAGCCTACTACTTTCTAAAGAATATGTTCCATTTTTGGCAGAGGGTAGTTATCTTTGAGTGAGGCTCTATTAAGATTCCTGAAATCAATACACAGTCTGATCTCCCCAATTTTTTTTCTCACAACCACTAAATTTGAAACCCAATCAGAGAACCTTACGGGAACAATTATGCCCGCCTCATACACCTTTTTAATCTCTTTTTCTACTATAGGCAACTGTTTTGGATTTATCCTACGAATTTTCTGCCTAAAGGGTTTTTGATTCTCTTTTAAAGGTATTTTGTGTTGTATAATGTTGGTGTCATAAGCCTTTAGGTCTTCGTAACTCCAAGCAAAGACGTCAAAAAATTCCTTAAAAAGGTCTATATATTGCTTTTTCATTTATGTGGGTAAGGACCTTGCCAATTTAATCATTTTTGTCTTATCTCCTGTGCCTATATTGCATTCTTCTACGTCAAAGTCTGCATGCTCTATGGTGGGCTTTTTAGCTACATCGTCAAAGTCAAACAGGTCTTCTAGCGGAGCCAGACCGCGAGGTATGTTCTTATCCCTGGCCCGCAACACCTCGACTTCTTCGTTTTCTGAGTTTTCACAATTTCCGTTTGTATTTCCAGTTTCTTCGTTCAAAGCGTTTATTTCTATGTTTAAAGGTGGTTCTTCCTCGTCTTGGGGTTCTTCACTCAAGCAGCCGTCACTAGACATAGAGTCAAAGTCCGAA
Source organism: Pinus albicaulis (assembly GCA_034641835.2). Classification (NCBI taxonomy): domain Eukaryota; kingdom Viridiplantae; phylum Streptophyta; class Pinopsida; order Pinales; family Pinaceae; genus Pinus; species Pinus albicaulis. Next base: position 2,059,260,681 of record CM076575.1, read on the forward strand.
AACCCAAACTCGTTCCTACCGGTCAGGAAATCTTCAATTTGTTTATCCCCCTTGAAAACCTGCCAATATTTTTCGTTGTCTGGCACTGCAGGTCTGAATTTGGTCTGTATGATGATCTGCTGGTCATTTGGAGTTTTAGGGTAGGAGCTAGCCAGGCAAGCCAGTCCGTTTGCGATAATGTTTTGACTCCTAGGGATGAACACTAATGTTTCGATAAATGTTTTCAATATGTCTTCGGCGTCATTCCTATACGCCCTCAGCCTAGGGTGCTTGGCTGTGTATTTTCCATTTACCTGTTTTATGACCAACTCTAAGTCTCCCCTCACAGCTATCCTACGAGCTCCTATTTTCTTCAACAGATTTAGACCCAGGATTAGAGCCTCGTATTCAGCAACATTATTTGTGCATTTGAAATGCAGACTACAAGCGTGGCTCTCTGTGTAATTGTTTTCCGTATTATGTAACCATACCCCTGCCCCTGCAGTTTTTTTAGTACAGGACCCGTCAAAGCTCATCTCCCACAGGGGTTCTTTCTTGGTTTCGTTATCATCTCCTTCCCTATGGTTGGTTTCGCCATTATGTTGCATTATAGGAGTTGCATTAGGCTATGGGCTGTTTGGTTCTTTGCGTGATGTATGAGTTTATGGGGGATGACAAGCTAGCTATTTGCATTCTGTTTCCGGTTCACTTTGCGTCATTGTTTTAGTGCACTGTTCAAAGTTTTCTACGCCTTCCTCCACTGACTCTAGGGTAGCCATTATGTTTAATTCCATTGGTTCTGTTTCATCATGTGTATCTTTGCATGTATCTGCATTTTCAGATTCTGGTTCCCCCGAAAATTTATCATTGCAGAGGATAAAGGAATCCAGGTCTGTATGTACAGAGTACATAGGAGAGTTTTCAGGCTTTTCAGGGCTACTAAACAGGAATTTCATTTGCGCCTCCCTGTACAGTCTTCTAAGTTGGCCAAAGATTTGGATTGTGGCATAAGCCCCATCCATCTGCATTGTCCCTTGCAGCTTGGCTCCCCATGATCTTGATAACAACATGCCATACTTGGGTGGCACATCTGCCACCACAACATCCATGACCATACACTTTGCTGGAATTTGGGCAAGGCTCACGCATAGATCTTTGATCAGGCCAAGACACTTTACCCTACTAGAGTCGAATGACTATAGGTCTTTGTAGGGACGGGTTATCTCCAGACCTAATCTTTCCATCATTACCTTAGGCATTAGGTTATGTGATGCTCCAGAATCATGCATTACATTACGAAGAATCTTATCATGGATGTTAAGACTGATATAAAAATGGGGCACTACCCCTTCCTGAAACTTTCCTTCTATTTTAGGTCCAAACAGGAGGGCAGGCTGATCATCATTCAGATTTACAGTGTCACCACTCTCACTCAGGTTCAAAGCTTTCAAAATCTGGCCTTTATATACATCCTGAGTGGCCAACTTAGAGAGTGGTACAGAGATCTTAATCTTTGCAATCTCACTTTCCAAGTTGAAAGTGGACTGACTCTTAGGAAAGTTCAACTCTGTTTTGCTAGCCACTGCCTTGGTGACTGAATCAGTGGGCTGATTCTCACTATGTACAGGTTTTGAGATTGTTTTATCAGGAGCACTAACTACAGCGCTAGTGCTACTAATTGGCTGACTTTGTTTATCACTCTTTTGGTTGTCTTTTTCTTTGTTCTTCCCAGAACTTTCAGCTGCTGATTTGTTACCTTCAGCAATCACTTTGGAAGTTTTCTCAGGCCTCTTTTTGATGGTAACCTCAGAAGCCTTAGTTTTGGAATTGTCTTGGCTCTTTTTTCTTCTGAGCTCATATTGTTCTCTGACCTGCATCATAGCATTTTCAAAACCTAACCGATAATCCTTAGATTCAAACCATTCTTCATCCCAACATGAGGGAGAAGGTTGATCTTCTTCTGTGGAACAGTTATGGATTGAGTTTTCTTCTTCAAACATGTTTATTGTATTCCCTTCAGACTCTTCTATGATTCCTTCATCTTCATCAAGAAAATTTTCTTGAAATGGGGGAATGACTTGCTGATCTGACTCTCTTTGTCTGTTGGGAGAGTTGTTGTTCCTTCTAAAGTTTTGGTTCTAGTTTTTGTTCTGGTTGTTAACTGTGACCACCATTTTTTCCATCATTTGTTGTAAATTTTATACATTTTTGGACAATCTGTCATAATTAGGATCAAATGAGGAAGCGACATTGTCATCTATGTATGTTACCCTCTTCTCAGATCTCAGTCTCGCTCTTTTCTCAATCAGATTTGCCTCTATGTTCACTGCTCCTTTCTGCATGCCCTCCAATGTGTTGTACTCTTTATCCTTAAGCTCATAGGCCATGTCAGCATCAAAACCTTCGGGGTATTTTGCTAGAGCCATGCCTTGTGGAGGTTTCATATGTGGAGGGAGGGCATTGTAAATGTTGTTAAATCTTGTTGTGTAATCATGGACACTCTCTCCTACGTTTCTTTTAAGGCTCATGTATTCTGCTAAGAGTTGGCAAGGGTTATCCTTAGCTTCCCATTTGTTTATGAAAGTCTGATATAAGGCTGGAAGATCATTGATGCTACCTGGAGGTAGGCCCTTAAACCATTTCTTCACATCACCCCCTAAGCTCTGGGCAAAAATTCTCATTTTGACTGTATTATCATCTATTTCCATGTAGTCAAAAGAATCTTCCATCTTATCTACATGTTGCTGGGCTGTGATGGACTCTTTTGCAGTGAAGTGTGGGATCTTTGACTGATAATCATTTGGTAAGGGTACTAGAGGTTGGGGTAAAACCAAAGGTGTGTACCAGGCTACCATAATGATGTTCTGATGGGGTAAAGGGTTGACTTGAGTAGCTGATATATGGATGATAGGGACGCTAGGACCAGCATAAGTCTGTTGAGCATATTTAGGATGACTGAGCCCCGAGTTCTGAATAAAGTGAATGTCAGGGGGTGTGGATGGAGGAGTCTCCTTGTCCCTAACGTGTTTACCACTATGGGGTGGTGAACCAGGGAGCTCAAGGTCTGGCTGATCTAGGACACTGAGTGACCTAGTTCTTGGCAAACTATTTTGAGGGCCTAGGTCGAAAAATGGGTCTGATAGAGCTGTAAATTCTTCTGGGGTAGAGTTAGCTCTATAGATGTGACTGGAAATAGTTGGTCTTTTAGGTGTGGGAGACCTCTTGAGGATGCTCTCAGGGTTATCAACTATTTCAGGTGGGTTTGGGTTAGGATAAGCTCTTGTGTGAATGGTTCTAGAAGCCAGAATGTTGTTTTCCAACCAAGCAGCTTAACCTTACTTGTTTCTTCTATGGTGGTCGATGTTGTTATGGAGGCTGGTCTCCCAGTGGAGTCTAATGTGAACCAAGATAATCAGCAGGCCTACTGATCACCAGTGGAGTCTTTTAATAGTTTAGGAAATATGGAGTCACCAGGTGGAAAGGTTTAGGATGTTTTTTTTTTTTTTTGGGGGGGGGGGGGGGTACATTGTTCACCACAGTGCTTGTGAATTATCCCTTTTTAGAGATATCTTCAAAACACAGCAAACTCTAACCAGAGATTGACTGGGAGGGATTTTACCAGATGTGTCACCTCTGAAAGAGTGTGAGATCTAGAGGCTACCTGGCCCTTTCCAGACTCTGTCCAAGAGTATGGGAAAACACAAAAAATGGTATAGAGGTTGATGTGTGAATAGGAATGTTTAACTGCTAACCTAACCAGAGATTGAAGGTTTCTGAAGTTCTTAGAATGCAGTAGGATGGAGCGTATTTCAGAAATTCCCTAGCGGAGTCACCATTATGTTGGGGTTCCTATGTTTTGGCCAGATTTGCAAGACCAAAAGATGAGACAACATCAAACCACTTTCTGACCTCAGGATCTAGCCCTCCTGGGTCCAGAGAGGGATCTCTCTAAGATATGTCAAAGGTATATGTATTTGAGCTCGAAGTTTAGATGTTAGGCTAGTTATTGGCACAAGGTTTGTTTGTTTAACATGAAGTTTGGTTGTTGGGAATAAGGAAGGAAGGGTTCAAAATAGAACAAGTATGAACAAGAGAGATTTTAGGCAAAGGAGAGGTAAATCAGAGAACATCAAGGCCATTGGGCAATAGAGTCAGGAAAGGGTTTACTTGCTATCAACATGCAAACTTTCAGTTGGGCTAGTCATCTAAAGCATTGGATCCTAAAATGATTTGGTGGAATGGAGCAATAAGGAGAGCAAGGTGGAAAGGTGGAAAATGAGATAAACACCAATTTTCTGTCTATAGATCAGGTCAAAGGTCGTTTAACTCCAGAAATGCTTGGACATACTCATAGGCAACTCTCAAAGGTGGTTAAAAGCAACTTGAGGGAACTTAGATAGGTTTAAGAGATTGAAAGGATCCTAGAGAGAAAGAGACTGGGTTCTAAACTCCTAGCATTACCAATTCATTCAATTAAACACTAGCAATAACATCTAAGAAACAGATCCAATAATTCATACATCAGCTAGTAGGCAATATCATCCACTACACTGGTTAAACCATTTAAAATCTATTCTCAGACAACACATTAAGCAGAAAACATTAAGGCAAGGAGAGAAGAAACATGAGGTGCCTAACAAGGGCAAATCTCATGCTAGATTTCTGATGCAAGCCAGAAGAAATGAAATGAAATGGAAATAAACACTTAGACTGGAAAACATCACCTCAGCTTTAGATCAGGATCCAAAGAAATGTGCTTGCTATATTACGAACAAAACCAGTCAAGTACAACATAGCCAAAAGCTTGATATTCTGTCTGAAACCTTCCTCGGCCTATCTTACAGTCTTACACAGAGAACTTGTCTCAAGAGAAAAGCTTGCATTCTACTGATATCCAATCAACAACCTTTACAATAATTTCTTCCTGAGTTTTATAGTAGAAGAGAAGCAGAGGAGGTAGGTAAGGAACTAAATGCAATATTAACACTCCGAAGATGAAGAGGGTAAAAGCCCATTCTATTTTAACTCTGAGCATTAATCTCTGGCACTTTGGAGGAAAAAATGGTCTTCGTCAGGCTTCATTTACTCCATTTAGGTCTTTGATGCATTTTTGTTTTGCTGTACTCTGTGGTACTCTTGGTGAATAAACAAAATGGTAAATAAATGGCGGAATGGTCTGCCATACTGGTGAAAAAAATGCTTTGACTGCTCGGGACTGTACTCAGAGCGAAATTTCTCCTCTGGAACACGGCATGGAATAGGCACAGTATGGGAAACCCGTCCTTCCATGGAGAAAAACCTTCTGCTGATGCGGAAATCCTGTCATATATTAATTTATGCACCTTGTTGTTGCATCCATACTGTGGATTAATGGTGGTGTTTCACCTCTGTACCCTGTAATGACCAACACTGTGTGAGGAATATCAATGTAATGGGAGGCTGGTGGAGCGGAGGGCGAAATATATGATAGCGCGGCAATGGTGGAATGGTGGCTTTTCACCAAATAACAGTGTCAACATGCAATGAAAGGGTGAAAACTTATGAATAATAGGGTTTGATGGTTGAATGCAGCGCAGACTGTTAGATCGTGGTCTGGGAGCGAAGATCAACGGCGGAGATCGAGCAGCAAAGAGATTTATATAAAAAAATGAAATATATGTGAAATGTGAGACCTTAATGAAAATATGGAACTTTGGTTAAAAATGAAAATACAAAGAAATGGGAGAAATTTTTATGAAAATACGCGGAACAAATTGTACATGGTGGGACCCGACAGAGGTGGAGGACGATTAGATCTGGGCCGTCAGATCGTTGGATCAAATGAATGGCTAGGATTAACTCGGAACCCCGCAATCGAAGGAGGCAATGGGAACACACACTTATAATTTCCGATTGCGATCAAGGAAGGGGAAGCGATGGCTGTTGGATTCATCGGGAGAAACGGACGGCTGGGATCCGATCGAAACAATCACGATATGGGGGACCAAAGAAATGCCTCATTTCAACATTGTGATTGCGATTGGGCAGGAGGAGCGATGACCGTCGGATGGTGGTTCTAAACGGACGGTCGAGATCAAATCGGGGTAATCGCTATTGGGGGGAATAGGGGTGACACACATTACAACTTCCGATTGTGATTATGCGGGGGAAGTGATGACCGTTGGATCATGGACCAAACGGACGAACGAGATTTAATCAGGAGATGGCGGGATCGGGGATCGGAAGACAGGGCTTGCGATTGATCGGGGGGGACAGCGATCGGGGGAAGTTGCGATCAATCGCATCGCAAGTATTTGCGATGGACCGATCGGGGGATAAAACACAAGTGTTGTGATTGCAAAGGTTTGAAATATGCGCGGGCCGTCCGATCCTGATAACAAATCAATAGTTGAAAAACAAGCCGCGGGACTTAACGTGATAAGCCAATCACATCAGAACTTTTCTGCGTTAAAGAGGATTTTAACGCTCCGACCCGATCTTCTGATGCAATTAGCGCTCAAGACTTGAGCGCTTGGTCTTAGCACACGGGCATGTGTGGGAAGTGGTTAGGGCTGACGGGAAAGGGGCTAAGCCCTCATAATAAGGTCGGAAAGTGGGTTTTAGCCCATTTTTAATGAATTTTGAAGGTTAGAGAGGGTAACGATAGGGAAGAAAAGGGGAAAATTAGCCAAACAAAGGGAAAAGGTAGGATTCAAGGGGGATTTTTGGGAAATTTAGGAGGTAAGGGGGAAATTAGGGGGAACAAAGGGGACTTGGTGAGAAGGAAAAAAGAATAAAATGGGGGGAAAATCTTCAGAGATACAATGGGTAAAAAAAGGCCTTTTTGAGCATAATTTAGTCATTCAGCAAGGTTCATTGAGAACATATTAGCAGAGGGAAACAGTCAAAGGCAGGGATATTAACAAGACTTCAAGGATGATGTGTTTTCAAGGGAAATGCATTCCTTGAAGGCTTATGAAACAATCTAGCCCCTTGCTTGCTTGTCAAGGAATTCATAAGGGGCTAACACCATCTACGTAGGGGATATCATCTCGACCTTTGCGTCACATTAGGGATTTCACTCTCAACCCGAAATCACATAGCGTTATTTCACATCAAGGAGCTCACTCTCAACCCAGAATCAAATAGGGTTATCCCAACCCATCCTATTTCCTACCGATCTTCCCATCGATGACCCTGAATAGTCATGTGGTATAAAAACTACATCATAATCCACTTGGGTTGTACACCCCAAGTACACTCTCAACTCATTGGCTAAATGAGGAGTAGTATTCTCGACAATTCGACCCAACTTGTGGGTATGATGCAAACTGGGGTATACTCTACAAAGACCAAAGGTGGGGGAAATGCTCAACTTGTCAAAACAGAAAAGGATCACACACAACCCATGGGTGACATATAGGGAATACGCCCTATTTTCCATAGTTCCCTCAACCCTAGGAGACCGCAATCTCAATTCCTTGTTCTAGGAGCTCAAATAGAGAGGAAGATTTGGCTCAATTTCCTCGATCAACACTGCTCTCATCTAGTATCTACTGATTCCTATACCTACAAGACATCAAATCAAATGTTATGTTAAAACATACATAATCATGTAAATCATAGTAATATACCAATAACAACAAGATACCAAAACCATCCTCCCTCTCATGGAGGTGTGAAATGTGCATGGATACTATAATCATCCTCCCTCTCATGGAGGTGTCAATCACAAGCCTCAAATTGTTTCGAACAACTGCGTTGTCTCAAATGAATGGAGAACACATAGTCCCAACTATACGTATTTTGTATTCTCTATCACCATTGTGTATTCATGTCTTATCCAAACCATGCAATCACCATTGTGTATCCATGTCTTATCCATATCATGCATGGTCAACTCTCTAAGGAGCTTTTACATCATGCCTCACAACTAGCCTTGCTAGCAGCATTGTACATAACCTCGGTCATGTTATGGACCTCTTGTCCAAGATATCATGGAATATCTCATACTAAGGTAGCATCCAAATGTGCTCATAAATACTAATCCCAAACATCATTATTTCATTCATGCATCTACATATCATGGGAGAAATATCTCAACCAAATAAAATATTTTTGGTGGAAATTCTGAGTGAAGTAGCTCAATCATGAATTCAATCATGTTATATACACATCATATATGGATGAATGTTCAAAATGGAACATCACTACTTCAACCAATTAACAGATGTCATATCACGTTCAACCAACATTTGAAATTTAAATCAAAGTATCCAGGGATTTACATTATACAAAGACATTTCAACAGTCTTGCAATATGGAATTTCTTTCCCAAATTCCTGAAATCAATTTATCATGCCATGATACATCATTACGATATTAAAAATTCATCTCCCTATTACCTATATTTTCGTAGGATCATCACCTATCAAGGATAGATTATTAGTATGTATAATCAAAGCCATAATAAAAAATCAATGCCATACCTTGGAACTCATTATCTTGGCTTCCCTAGATAACAATCACATATAAGCAAATCTAAATCAAGGAGTTTTCATCATGCAAAATTCTCTATGAGTCTAAGGCCTTATCATGCCAACATATCGAGCCTTATTTAAATCAATGTTGAGTCAACAAAATCAGCTCATTAGAAGTCAGTCACAACTATTATCAAAGATAATGATTTCATAGTATCAGTTCTTTCAACCATAGAGGTAGCACACATATCAAGTCTTGAGTTCATTTCATGTCAAGCTCTCAAGTTTTTCATTTAACATGTCATTATAGGCCATTTTTGTCATTATATGTAAGTGCATACACATCAAGATTAATTCATGCATGTTCATACTATGTCACAACAACCATTGTGCTAGAACAAGGAGGCCAATACAGAACCATACTTCTATATACTCACATACGACACTGAAGGTCACTATGCCCACATAGCATAGTTATCTAGGAAAATAAACAATCACCAAATCCAATCATGTCAAGTCCAAATGTGAAATCATGGCAAGATCTATAATTCTAGACATATCTCAATTTTTAAGCATCATGTCAAAAGTACCAAACACAATTTATCAATATCAATCAACCAAAACATGATGCACAATCCTCAAACACAACAAAATATCCATGTGAATGTCTCAGTCACCTGCACACACAAGTTCGGTTCAAACATATGAACTTTCCCAGCTGACAGATCTTACATCCATCTGCAATACATCTATAGAACTGACATCTTCCAAGTGACCATCTGATTTCATGCTCAATTCCATCAATTCCATAAATTTGTTCATAACGAAAAGACAAATCAGAGATCCATGGATTCAAAGTATAGACCAAATTCATTGTACAACACTTCAATTATGTGTCTCTCAGGAAAATTCACATCTATGAGCCTTCCTTTGCATAAATTATGTCCATGCCTCTGTTGTGGATTAATCAATATCAAACACTCATAAATCATATTTCATTGAAACATATATTGGCAACATGAAAAAGGACCTTTTAGGAGAGAGGTTCTCCCTCTGAATGAGAATCCACTTCATTCATGTCATCAACCTATCTTTATAAGGATCATGTGATTAAAAATCTATTAGATAATAAAAATATATCTATCATGATCATCAATATTTCATCAAGGGTTGGAATTGAAAGGTCATGGCGGCAGGCTGATGTGACAACACAATCTTAAGATCCCAATAACAATACATCAAGTTAGAGAATTTAATTTCACCAAATGTTATAACCACAGATAGTCAAATATCTGTAACTTCAATCTCATAGATATGCCTTTATCATCACGGTTGTCAATACCATGCATATCATAATCAATGGGATCAATTTAGGTTCATTGATAGACCAACAAGGTGAAATCACTTTTTTCCAAGAGCCTTCATCATGCTTATCAAACGCATTATCAACACCATATAAATTAGGTAACCTTCTATAAGAGATCCAACAAATATTATGTGTATCAAGAATCATGAGAACCATCCACAAAAATCACAATTAGGATCTCTAAAAAATAGGTGTTAGCCACACATTAAGTTATGCCACTATAATCACATCAAGTACTCTCGTAGAATCAAGCAGATCATCATGATCAAACCATTCAATACCATGTGCACTATTTCATCAACATACATCCCAATCACTCTTATATGTGCATGCATGAGCCATCCAAGAAGTATAAATTCTCAATATACTGAAGGGCTTACCTAGCCATCCAATGTTGTAGTTAAATCATAACATTAAAACAATATACCATGCATGCCTTATGGTATTACCTGTGCACCTTAACATAAGCAGCTTGTAGTGTGCAAGTGTCTCTTTACCTTTTCCAGATATAAACATTTTTCCCTTTCCAAATCTAGCTGCATTTCCAGATCTAGCCAACTTTCCTGTATTTCTCGATCTAGCCACCTTTCCTACATTTCCAGATCTAGCAAACTTTCCTGCATTTCTCAATCTAGCCACATTTCCTGCATTTCCAAATATTCTCAATAGGGATCCATCTATCACATCTCGTCAAGGAGGTTAAATATATCCAGGTGATCAAATATTCATGCAAGAAGTAACAACTAGAAACAATAATCTTAGAAATTGGATCCATCAGCATAAACAAGAGAAAGGGTTATAAGTTAAGGAATACTTATCTTCAATGAGAGATGATCATCTCCCTCTCAAACCAACCTTCAAGAGCCATCCATAGATCATAAAGAAGTGTCACCTTAAATCAACAACTTTATCAATACCTAGGTTAGCTGTCAAATCGATCCCAAGTACTTGAGCATCTCCTCATAAACCATGCGAGGGTTTCATATACCAAATATCAAGACTTTACCATAACCCAAGGTTTCTATCAAACCAATATCCACTAACTTCCTAGGGTTTTATTCATACCTAGAATTATTTTTGGTATCTACCATCCTCTGCTTGCTTCCATAGAAGTGTCTCTTTGGGGTGATCTCTGTGGATTTTCTTCAACCAGCTCTAATACCATGTTAATTTTTCATAAAGAATCATCGTTCTTTACTTTGATAGTTACATTTCAACATTAACATGTTACATTCCCCCCAAATAATTATTCCAATATACAGATCAAAATTATTAATCATCAGAATGTATAACTATGCAGAAAGAACAACACCATCATCATCATCATTGAAGTAGCGGAAAATAAAATATCAAAGGAAGAAGCATGAACACATAGAGACACCAGGACTGGTTTGAGACTAGGACAAAACCCACTACGGTGAAAACCCTTGGAAATTCTTCTTCTTAGATTTTCATTGAATGGTTCAAAAACATGAGTACAATGACCCATGAGTACATGTCTTTAGGATGTAGAAAACAAATAACATACAAGAACTAAAACCATACCCATACTTCTGCATGAAGGAAACTGAATTTGAGAACTGAAATGCACTACCATTGGCTGTAGCAAAATGATGAACACAATTGATACTAAATGAGGATTGAAGATACATATGCAATGGAAACAAATAGATCTGATGTATAGATCAACAAATCTATAATACCAAAATACGGATCGGAAAGACCACCTAGTGATTTCAACTCTAAATTCCTAGATCTGAATCCAAGAAACTGCCAATGATCGCTTTGACACAACTGTGACTGAACGACTGATGTCTGGAAGCATTGCACAATCAAATAAAGGTGAACCAAATTAGATCTACCCAATAACTCTCTAAGCTGCAATCTTAACATGCTCAACCCATGACTCTAGGGCTCTGAGCCGCTACCACAACACTTTGTTCCCACGGCTCTATTTCAGATCAGCCTGATCCGACTTCGGTGACAAGGTCATGTCCTTAACAAGTTGTGCCAGTGGATTTGGCTCCTTGGCCATGGGCACAACACATCCTACCTGCGACTCTGCTGACCTAGGCCACTACCTAGGCCATTCCTGCCTATGAATTTGGCTCAATAGACCCAGATCTAAAATGTGTATTAGACTCTGATCCCGACCCACTGTGTGCCACTGTGCGAGCTCCTTTCGACGTACCTGTGTGAGCTAAGACATAAACATAGACTAAATAAACTTATGGATGCAAAACATAGATCACTTGAGAAAGTGTGTGAATGAGCTTGAGGTTGCCTCTATTTATAAATTTCAGAGTGACTGCTTGGGGCTTTGATCAGATCAACATGCGGTTAGGCCGACCCATAAAAAATAAATTAATTCATAACTTAACTTCTTAACCGATTGGGGTGATGTACAGGTCGATTTTGATCCTCTCGAAAAGAGGAATCTAATTAAATTATTATCTTAATCATATGAGTTGTCCAATGTGGGATTTTACCTTAGTTGCAAAAATTAACACCTCTCAAGAGAGCACTGCATGGCCTTCTCTTCATAAAATTTTACCTCCCTTCCCATTGTCATTCTGAGGGATGGAAAATACACACGATAGTTGTGGGGGCTTTCTATATACCCCAAAAATATCCCCAACTCTGCGATCGACTCTAGCTTCTTCCTGAAATCTTTGGAGAAATGGAAATAGACAGAATCTCCAAAGATCCTAAAGTGTGACACATCTGGCTTCCTCCCTAAGAATGCCTCCTCTGGTGTAATCATGCCCAAAATCTGATGAGGACTTCAGTTTCGCAATTAGACTACTATGTTGCATGCTTCAGCCCACAAGTGCAAAGGTAGGCCTTGGTCATGCAACATCGCCCTCGCTTCTCCCTAATGCTACGATTCTTCCTCTCAGCCACCCCATTCTATTGTGGGTTGTGGGGTGTTGTCAACTCTTGTTGAATGCCCTATTTTTCACAATTTTTTAAAACTCATTTGACACGTACTCACCTACATTGGCGCTCCCCTTCACCTTTTTGCCTATTTTTTTCTCCACTAGTGCCTTAAACTCAAGGAACTTGGATAAATTTTCCTTCTTCTTCCACATGAAGAAGATCCAAAACTTCCTTGAGTAGTCATCGATAAAGATGACACAATATCTATGTCTGGAAATGAAGGCTGTCGAGAAAGGTACATAGACATTAGAGTGGATCCTTTCTAGTTTTGCATGCACCTTGTTGTCTCGATCATGGAAAGTGGATTTTGTGTACTTCCCAAAAGTACACACTTTGCATACATCCCACTACTCGAAGGCTCCTTTGGGAAGGCTTGCGATGATCTGATGCATGATCTTCAAAGATCTATGATGCAAGTGGCCAAGTTTTATATGCCAAATTTCATCAACATCGCAACTCTGGACCTTCTCTATTTTTATGCTCAATGCAACACAATCCTCCACTTATATCTTGTACAAGTTCTTCACCCAAACCCTGATGCACTTCACCTGTCCCGTGGGTATGTGTCTCAGGAATTCCTTTCCTTTACTAAATATCACATCATATCCATGGTCTTCCAAAACTGCAACAAAGACAATATTTTTCTTTAGGCCCAACACGAACCTGACATCCTTGAGCCTGAGGGGGGAGCCAGACTCCCTATGAAAGGTGACTATACCGACCCTAATCACGCTATAAATTTTGTCACACCCCATCTAAATGTGCATCTACAAGTATTTATCCTCTATTTCACTGAAAATTTATCTATTCGCTGTCATGTGGAATGGGGCATCACTTTCCAAGTACCACACGTTCTCCATCACTGTGATGGTCATGCATGCAATGAGGGTAAAGTCAAGCTCGAACAGTGAAGCCAAAGCTTCACCTGCTGCTCCTCCTGATGTCTTCTTGCTTTCCTTCTTATTTGTACACTTCATGGCATAGTACCCGAATTCATGACAATGGAAGCATTTGATTTTCGACAAATATTTCTTCTTGCCCCCTTGACTAGATTCTGGTTTGGATTGGGATTTCTTCCCTTTCCTCTTCTTTGCCTTTCCAGCTAATGCAAATTTTTCTTCATCCTTACCCATGAAATCTCATCTCTGGTATTCTACCTTATTTCCTCTTGCACCAAATCGGACCATAAACACTCCCAATTTGGTATTTTCTCCCTCCCATTCATCGAATCTTGATTGTTGTGCCAACTATTGGGAAGGCCCAGAAGGGCTAGGCTTACCAAGTATTCTTCAGGTACATTAACACCTACCTCTCCAAGTTCATCACGACACTGTGTGAACCTACTTAAACACTGTACAATTGTGTCATTATTTTGCATCTTGATACTTCGAACTTTATCCTTGAGTGTTAGATTGTGATCACTATTATTTTCAAAAAATTCAGAAAGTGCTTTCCACATCACAAATAAAGTTTATTTTGGTGGATATTCGAGACAATATGATCTCATACTCCCTCTAATATGATTTTCCTCATTTTGGGTACATATTTATTCCACTGAGCAAGGTTTTATGCATCATATGTGATCAAGGGCTCAGTTTTATGCTCAAATATCAAAGTTCTTAGAATGGCTCGAAACCTAAAAGATTGTGTATTGCTCGTCGTTCTTAATCTGGTGCACTTCGTTTCATGAAAAATGGTCTTCGTATGCTCCTGGAAACGAGTTCTGTTTGATTCGTTAAACAAACAATTTTAAAAAAAAATCACAAACAGATGCCCAGTCAGCAGTCTGTACTGCTGGCATGGCATGCTGATTGTGCAGGGTCGTTTTTGGCTTTTTTCTTTGGTAAATGGTGAACTGCCAAGTGGCAACATGGTACTGGTCGAATTTTGGGTTATATGGTGTGTTTTTATTGGTTCATTTTGGGCCAACTAGGTGAGGACGAATGGTGTAGCCTGGGGCCGCCACGTGTCCCCCCCCAAGGTTGAAAGGTGGAATAACTTTTTTGGGTTAAGTCTGGGTGGGGGCACCAAGGCTCGACCCCGCGACCTCCCCACTGCCAGCGCCACTCTTTACCGTTCCGCCTGCATGATGGATCTCAATAAACTATGGATCCCATATACATTTAAATTAAACTATGTAATATGGCGGGGGGAGAGGGGGCCAACCCCCGAATCACATGACCTTCAGCGCGAGACCACCGGGAGGGCTTAAACCTTAATGCGAGAGTTTAAAACCTAAACCATGATTCATTAACCATGTTTAATGCGCCTAATCCACATTTAATTCCATATTAGTTTAAAGTGTGGAATTAGCACTAAACATCACTTAGTTAGCGCTAAACTGTTACTTAACATTAATGACAGATTAAGTTAGTAGACCCCCAAATTCAGAGGAGACTACCAGTTTAGCTCCAGTTAGCTAATTTAGGGCTTGAAATAGTGGGGAAAATAAAAATGGTCATAAATTTTTTATTTTTCAACCAATTCAGGTGCAGAAAGAGGCTAGATGACCATTTTTTGGGCATGCTGGACTCATTGGTGCAGGTTACAAGAGAAAAAGAGCATTGTAAATAGTTCAATTTGACAATTTTAGCATAATACGGAAGCCCAAGCCATGGAAGTTGTACCAAGGAGATGTAGCCCACGAGGGGTGAATTCCTTCATCAAATACATGTGTTGATGTATTGTATGGGGATGTTCTGTACTTTATTTGCTTCTATTCAGCCTTTGTTTTATGTTAAATTATTCATTAAACTGACATGAAAAACACTCATGAGACTTAATAATTTACAAGAGAACTTGAACCCTTAAGCACACATAATACATTGAATTCATAATTTGAAAGAGTAATTATCATATCAACACTAGCATGCTCCATTCGTATCATTTTTGGTATAAGAGCTCATGGTCTTTAGGTTTTGTTGTGCAATAAGGGATCTAATCATTTGCAATTTTGTGTCCTGCTTACAAGGTTAAAACTCAAAAGAGGAGAAGGTAAGTTGGTTGAGAGCCCTGCAATTGAGTCAAGAGGAAGAAGGGCAAGGTTTCCAAAGTCTTTAATCCCAGCACATCCTCAATTTGAAGTTGAGTCTTGAGTGAGAATGTCTCATGAAGGAGAACCTATCATGACAGAAGATGAGAGAACACTCAGGAAGGCATTCTTTGATCTATGACTGAGATGGTTAAAGCCCTCTATGAGGAGAGGAATTTAAGGATGCAAGGAGAAAGTTCAAGTCCTACAAGAGGAGAGGGTTCTCCAGGAGGAGGAGGCCATGGAGATGGTAAGAAGCCACCATCCACTCCACCATCATCCTCACCACCATCTTCACTTTCCTCATCGTCATCTTCCACTACCACAACTCTTCCATCTATTCATACACATACTTCAAAAGGAGTTGGTAAATCACCCTTACGTAAACTTGATGTTAAATTTGAGCTTCCAATGTATAATGGCGAAGTGAATGCAAAGAAGCTGGATAATTGGATTCATCAATTGGAAGTTTGTATAATTCATAACCTTCAAGAAGATGACATAAAGATTCAATTGGATTCCTTGAGAATGTAGGGTTCAACACTTGTATGGTGGGAAGAAAAGACACAAGAGAAGATAAAGAAACATGGTAATATCTCAATGTCTTGGTAAAATTTTATTGCTGCCATTAAAAGGTAATTCTATACTCTAGCTTACATGTAAAAAGCTATTATGAGTTGGAAAAATTTTAGACAATTGAAAGGTCAAAGTGTGTAAGATTACACTCATGAATTTAGGAGAAGAGCTCTTTTGTTAGGAGTTGATTTGCATAGCCAAGAAACTTTGTTGAAGTACATAGGTGGTTTGAATAATTACCTGAAACACATCATCCTCGTGTTTAATCCCACTAGTCTAAATGAGGTATGTGTGCAAGCTACACACCTTGATGCAAGAGGGAAAAATGTACAAGATGAGGGTAAAAAGAAACCATTCAAGGGTGGTGAAAAAGGAAAGGGTTTCAAGGGTAAACAAAAGAAGAATGTATCCATTAATAAAGAAGGGGAGAAAACCACATCTACTCATTATTCCAAATAAGGTCATGATGAAGCCCACTATTGGAAACTTCATCCAGAATTGAGGCCTAAGAAATTCAACAATAAGGGGAAACAAAAAACAACCACTACCACACAACAGGATCTTGGATATGATTCAGGAGATGAGACTAAAATTGCAGCCATGGTCACTGTTATCACTAAATTGGTCTTGATGGGCTGCTCCACCAGACAACTTAGAGTAACTCTTTCAAACCAACTTTTAACTGAGGATTAGCCTCTTCAGCCTGAGAGGTCTCTCTCAATTTAGCTAATGATTTTCTCAATTAGGTCTTAAAATAGAGGGCTAACTTTGTGAGTGTCTTAGTGTAATTTATTTGCAGGTGAAAAATGGGAAAGATTTCACTACCATTGGGCTTATGGAATCGGTAAAAAGGAATTCAATGACAAGTATATCTACTTATGGAAACTGGGGCTTTTTCCGTTTCAATGAAAGGACAACATTAACGCATGGAGATAATCAATATCTCAATGCTAAAAGGAATTTAGAGCATGCATAACATGGACTATGAGTAATTTAACATCAAGATACTAGAAGTAAGATAAAAGGAAAACACATAAACTCATTGAAACATCTCAAGAACCTCAGGTGAAGCAGAAAAATAGTCACTTTTTATCTATTACTGATATAAAAGATTTACAATAGTAGTAGTGTAAAAAGCATTCTCCAAGCCTTTCTCATTCGATTTTTTGTCTATAAATAGACCTGTTTTGCTTACATAGGATCTGCCCAGCTGGCTAGATCATCGAACCATGACTTTGACACCTAATCATAACTAAAAACTACATTTATGGAACATAAAAAGACACCTAGACTATAAATACTTACTCTTCTAATAAGACTCTACTTTAAATGTATTTCATCCACTTCTCTAGTAGTGGGACAATTACATGGATAAGGATGAGATGCTCGAGTGGAATTATCCATCACTAAGACATGAAGGTATCCCAATATTTAAGACACAATTGTCCTATTTTTTAGGAAAAGATAAACACTATTTAGAAATTTGTCTTCATGCTGATTTGGATGAGTGACACATCTACCAAGCAATGGATCTCTGTTGGTATGGCCCACTATCTGCTTGGATGTCTCCAGGTAGCTGGTTGTCCTTCCATATGCTATTCAAACCTTCAAAACTCTCAAAAAATATTTCAATGCGAAAACATAGTGACCTTAGGTAGTTTCGTAGCGAAATTTTGTATCATGTCCACTTCTACCATTTAACCTCCTTTCTACCTCCTGTACTAATCAAAATGTGTTTTTCTGGTCATAATAGCTAAATACCATTGATTTCCCTCCTTGGATCTCCATCAAACTGATTTTTTAAATAAAAGTATTCTTCAAAAATTTCGTAGCGAATTTCGGCTCTCAAGCTTGGACCTCGCTACGAAACTGCCTGATCTGGCTGAAAGTGAAGATTTGGCAATTTTCTTCAAAAACTCATCTTCTAAACCAAAATTGGTGTTACCTGCAAGTTTTAAACTCAATAAAAAATATTTTAGATCAACCCCTCAATCCTTGGGTATTTCATCTTCAGCAACAACAGGTTGTACCTCAGGTTCATCTACCAATCTAATCTTCAACCCTCTTTTCTTCAGATCTTCTTGGATCATGTCCATTTGGTCTTCCAATTCTTTGACCCTCCCTTTGAGATTTTTTCTCTCAGATTGTAACCACAGATTCCTTTTCCTTATGTTTTTCACCACCTTCCTCAAAGGAATACTTCTCTTAAGCATCTTCTTGGAATTTGACAAAGTTTTATCATATTTTTCCAGCTGCTCCTTCATCTCTTTCTCAAAATCTGCCATTAGTTGTCTATCCACCTTGGCCTATTTTAATTACAGCTTGACTTCAATTACTTCTTCCCTGGCCTCTCTTAATTGTTCTTGTAAAATTTGCACTTCATTTTTTTCCTCAACATGTTCTTTTCCTTTCCTTTGTACAAAGACCTCTTATGTTCCTGGAGATAGGTCTATGATGTTCTTTGACTAGTTAACTTCACTCATATTTTCTGCTCTTTTGTTTTCTAAGGAATATTTTTCAAGCTGTGACCTCGTCATTGGCTTCCTTGGCTGGAAAATGAAACCAACATCCTCTCCTGAAAAATCCAACTTTATGACAGACTTACTTTCTTCATTTTTCTTCTATCTCCTTCAATGTCTTATGCCTGTACAATTAGGGATTCTTCAATGTCTATTGCCTGGAGGATGTCTTCAAGGTTTCCCTTGGAAAGGGTTTGGCTCCTTATTACCCTCTTGTTGTTGTGTTTACTAATTCTCTTTTTTAATCTTGTAGGTGATGGTTGAGGGATATTAGTCTCTTGCAGAGGTTCAACTTTAATGTCCATTGGTTCCACAAGAGGTTGTCCTCCTTCTTCATTAATTTATTATATTATAGTTGGAGATGGAGTACTCTTTGGTTTTGAAATATTATTTGGTGTCGTTGAGTCTACTTCATATCCACTCAAGAAAATAAAAAAGGCCCAATATATGTTTAACCTTTTTAATTCCTCCAATACTAACAATTTGATCAAGCCATGGTGAAAAACTGATGTTTCACTAGCCTCAGCCTTGGCCTGTAAATTATCTAACATCTTCCCCAAACTTCTAAATAAAAAGAAAGGTAGGTCAAGCGGTTTCTTACCAAAAAAATGCAGAAGGAGTCTGAAATGATAAGAGTGGACCATGTGAGACCTCCCTTCACAGGTAAAATATTTTTGGACCACCAACTACATTTTTGCATAATTTTCTTTCATATAACCCTTGGGGATGCCATTTTTCATGTCAGCTCCTCTGTGCTCTTGTTTGAGAAATTCTTCACAGATTTGCATTCTGAATTGAGTACCTTTGAACCATTCCTCACCACCTATGGGTATTTCTGTAGCTTGAGAGATAGTATCAGGTGAAACTGTGAAGTTCAATACACCAACCTTTGAGGTTGTCCCTGTGAAAATTGTTGCAAAGTCTTTGGATATTTGGGCATGAAAACCTTGCAGCTTTTGACAAAACTGTAGGCAACAAACCTTTCTGAAGGCCTCCATAGCACTGGGATCTTCATTCAACAATTTCAAATCCATAGGCTCGTACCTCACACAGTAACCTCCTTTGTTTACTTTCTTCTTTGATTCCATTGCTTCTTTATACTCTCATTTCCTCCTTGCTTGTGACACTTGTAGAATTAAAACTAGACAACAACCTATTTTACGTGGTGAACCAACTCTCCAAAAATGACACTGAGATTCTTTACATGCAAGATTTTGGACGATGAATGAAAAAGAGAAGCTTAAGGGCAAGGTTTTAAAAGTAATTCGACAACTTGAGGTAGAATGATGACACATGTGACCACAAGAGGCAATGATTACAGAAAATACGATCTTGCATGCTTGGTGATTATGATAACTAATTTGCTGACCTCACCTTTTTCTTTAGCCATTGAAAACTTGACATCTCACACTGCTCTGTCATTTTCTATAGAAAAACCCAATTTCGTAGTGAAAATAGTTAAATTGTTGACATATCTGCTACGGAATTGTCAGGCAGTTTCGTAGCGAAATTTGTTGTTTTTCCATACAATTCGCTACGAAACGATGAAAAACTGACAAGTGGATTATTTTTTAATTTGAAAGAATGGGAGTGAACACTAAATCATATGGGATGGATTTGACTGATATGACCAGGCTCAAGGTGGGTTTAGACTTAGGGTAAACCTTGCCACATGTGTTTTTTTTTTAATTTCATGAATTTGACTATGAAACAACATGGAACCTAGGTGAATGACATGTAAGACCCTATCAATGAAAATGTTAAGACTAATGAGTGATAACAATCAAAAAGGGAAAATAAGTCATAGCAAGTACTAGTTCCTCAAATTGTTACAATAACACTCCAAATGAAGAAACAAGAATAGAGTTGTTTCATGTAAGAGTGATCTCAAAACATACAAAAATTGACACATTATTTGATAGTGGGTCTCAAGAAAACTTAATATCTGAAGACTTAGTCAAGAAGTTGAATCTTGAAACCTTACCTCATCATAAGCCATACCCTTTGGGTTGGATAACCAAAGATACAAATTTACATGTCACAAGAAAATGAATTTTCCAGTTTGCAATTACCACAAACTTTATTGATGAAGTTGAGTTAGATTTTGTACCACTTGACATATATGGAATTATTTTGGGTAGCCCATATTTCTATGACAGGAAAGAATTCTTCTATCACCATGAGAATAAGTACCACTTTTTCAAATATGGAGTGGAATATATTGTGAGAGCTCATCACATAAAGCTAAACCTCTCTTTGGTTAATGCTGGGCAAATGAAGATCGAACTAGTAAACTCAAGAAAAAACTTTGTGCTTCTTATGATCAAACAAAATAATGATAAGGATTTTGAATCTTTTGAAGGTTCTGATGATAGATTAAAACCTAATTTGTTTGATGTGTTAAGTTAGCATGGCGAGATGTTTCAAGAGCCAAAGGGGCTACCTCCCAAGAGGGGAATCCAACATGAGATATAGCTACAGCAGGATATTCCACTCCCTAACATTGGCATGTATCACATGTCAATAATGGAAAGTGCAGAAATCGAGAAGAAAATAAGAATTGTTGAATAAAGGTATCATTCATCCATCTACCTCGCCATGTGGTTCATCAATTGTATTGGTGCCCAAGAAGGATGGAACATGGCGCATGTGTGTGGATTTCCGAGCACTTAACAAAATCAAAATAAAGAATTGTTATCCGCTCCCAAGTATTGATGATTTGCTTGATCAATTGAGGTATGCAAAGTATTTCACTAAGTTAGATTTGAGAAGTGGTTATCATCAATTTAGAATAGTTGAAGAGGACATATGGAAGGCCACATTTAAAACTAAACAAGGATTTTTTGAGTGGCTTGTTATGCCTTTTGGTCTTTGCAATGCTCCAACTACTTTCATGAGAGTTATGAATGATGTATTAAGACATTTTCTAGATGAGTTTTTCATTGTCTACTTAGATGATATTTTTATATTCAACAAATCACGAGAAGAACATGTCATGCATGTGAACAAGGTGCTTGATGTCTTGAGAAAAGAACAATTGTTTTTGATGATGTCGAAATGTGAATTTGGTAAAACGTCTTTAGTTTATTTGGGAAATATTGTTGGAGGAGGTGGGTTGAAGATAGACCCCTCTAAAGTTGAGGTCATTGTGAATTAGCCTATACCCAAGTTAGTCACAGAGGTAAGAATTTTTCTAGGAGCAGCACAGTATTGAAGGAAGTTCATTTCTAATTTTTCCTCTATTGCAGCTCTGTTACATGCATTGATGAGTGTTAAGAAAGCCCTCTAGTGGGGAGGCAATCAACAAAAAGAATTTGATGCTTTGAAGAAGAAGATCATTTCAGCCCCAATATTAGCATTACCGGACTTGAGACAACCCTTTGAGATTCAGACAGATGCAAGTGACTATACCATGGGCGCAATCATCTTACAACATGGTAAGCATATTTCATTCCATTCAGAAATGTTTAATGATGCAGTGATAAATTATTCTACATATGACAAGGAGCTATATGTGTTGGTTCAAAGTT
The DNA here is from genome assembly GCA_034641835.2 of Pinus albicaulis. NCBI lineage: Eukaryota > Viridiplantae > Streptophyta > Pinopsida > Pinales > Pinaceae > Pinus > Pinus albicaulis. The sequence continues at coordinate 2,059,283,081 of CM076575.1, forward strand.
TGAAGAAATGGAAACACTATTTTATGGGAAAGGAAATCATCATTCACACCGATCACCAACCATTGCAATAATTGCAATCGCAAAGTAAATTGCAGGAGTCAAGGCACTTTCGATGGATGGGATTCTTCCAGTAGTCAAGGCACTTTTGATGGATGGGATTCTTGCATCAGTCAAGGCACTTTCGATGGATGGGATTCTTGCAGCAATTCCACTTGGTAATTAGGTATAAGAAGGGTATATACAACAAGGTTTTCGATATTCTTTCTAGACCTATTATTAATGCACCTATTTTACTCAAGAATACTTATGTTTTACATGAAAGTTACATTGAACAATATGCATTTGACAATGAATTTCAAGATGTTTATGCAAACTTGAGTCAAGGTCACCAAGTTGAGGAATTAGGTTATCATGTTGATAATAACTTGTTGTATCAGTTGGGCAAGGATTTGTATTCCACGGGGTGAGAGAGTGAATTTCATAAGGGAAAAACACACTTTTCTTATTGTGAGACATTTTGGTGTAAGAAAAACAATGGAAAATCTTCAGAGGTATTGTTATTGGCCTCGTATGCTTGAAAGTGTGTCATGTTTTATTAAAGGTTTTTATTTATGTGTAATGAGTAAGCCTAGTAATAGGAAGTTAGGATTGTACACACCACTTTTGGTTCCTTCACGTCCATGGGAGAGTATCTCTATGGATTTTGTAGGAGGTCTTCCTTTGTCGAAAAGAGGTCATGATTATTTGTATGTAGTTGTGGATAGGTTCAGAAAAATGTGTATTTTGATGCCATGTAAAAAACAATTTACAACTGAAAAAACAACTCATCTTTTCTTTCAAAATGTCTGGGTTCATTTTTGGTTGCCTACATCTATTGTAAGTGATCGAGATTCTTGATTTGTGGGGAATTTTTGGTCAAGTTTTCGTGGGACTTGATGGACACTAAGTTGAAGAAGAGTACAAACTTTCATCTGCAAGCAGATGGTAAAACCGAGGTGGTCAACATAACAATCATTCATCTTCTTAGAGGATATTGCAGCAAACATCCTAAGTTGTGGGATGAACAGTTGCATTAAATTAAGCATGCTTACAACCGTGCAAAACATTCTTGTACTCAAACATCACCATTTGAGGCATGTCTTGGTTACTTGCCAAAGTCACCATTGGATTTCATCTTTGGGAAAGATGTAGCTATCGATGGACATAGCGACATAAATAAAGAAAATAAATTCATAGAGAAAATTCAGTTGATTCATCAAACATTGCAAGATCAACTAGAGAAAATTCAAGGCAAGTACAAAGCAAGGCATGCCTAACATCAGGTGGATCATAAGTTTCAAGTTGGTGATGAAGTTTGGATTCACATTAACAAGGAAAGGCTTTAAGGAGAAGGTAAAAAGCTGAAACCAATCCGTTATGGTCCTTTCAAAATTTTGGAAAAGATTGGTAACAATGCCTTCAAGATTGATTTTCCTTCATACATACAAATTTATTCAATTGTTAATGTCGAAAATTTGAGATTGTATGAGCCTCCTTTGATTGAAGATCAAGGAGAGAATGTTCAACTGCCATCTATTGAATATTTTTCTCCATATTTCTTTGTTGAGCTACAACCAGACACAATACTTGACACAAGGACAAGGATATCGATGAGAGAAAGTGTTGACTATCTTCGAGTGGGGCTTAAAGGAACAAATCCTTCAAAGGAGAAAGGGATTGAAATTTGGAAGGTGAGGGAACTGTACCCTCACCTATTCATCAATTGAATATGATCTTTTGGGGTCCAAAAGCTTCCAGTGGGGAGGAATGATCAGGGACTTAGCTTTATGCTAAAAAATAAAAATTCTTAGAATGGCTCGAAACCTAAATGACCGCGTAGTGCTCGTCATTCTGAATCTAGCGCACTTCATTTCAAAAAAAATGGTCTCCGTATGCTCCCGGAAACGAGTTCTGTTCGCTTTGCTAAACAAGCAAAATTTTAAAAAATATGATAGATAGATGCCTAGTCAGTAGTTTGTACTGCTGATGTGGCATGTTGACTGTGCAAGGTCGTTTTTGGCATTTTTCTTTGGTGAATGGTGAACTTTCAAGTGGCAGCATGGTACTGGTCTAATTTTGGGTTATGTGGTGTGTTTCTATTGGTTCATTTTGGGCCAACTGGGTAGGACACATGGTGCAGCCTAGGGTCGCCACTTTCCCCCCCTGTTAGCCCCCCTATGAAATTCTTGGCAAGCCAGCTGGGGGCTAGATTGTTTTGAGCCTTCAAGGAATGTCTTTCCCCTGAAAATCCATCCTCCTTGAAGTCTCTCAATTGCTGGGCCTAATACAAATCCTCTCTGCTAGTACATTGCTCAAAAAAGGGCCTATTATTCCCTCCTTTACCCCTGCCAAATACATCAATTCCCCTTCTTTTCCCTTTATCTGAATTCCCTTTATTCCCCCCCAAGATTCCCCCTCTCTATGCCTAAATCCCCCAAAATCCCCTTTAAATTTCCCCATCTCCCTTATTTCCCTAGTTTCCCTCTCCATCTCCCCTACCGTTACCCTTTGATTGCCCCCAAAACGCATTAAAAATGAATTAAAATGATAAATTTTATGTTTTTGGGTCTTAGCCCTTCTTCTGATAGCCCCGCACCCTTTTCCTTCCATAGAACCCCACGCCGTGACCAAGGATATTTTCTGGCGGGGGCTCTTCTCCGTCCGTAGATTCAAACCACGGAGCCCCCGTAGTTGACTCCTCGGGATGTGGGAAAGCCCGATCAACGGTCGTTATTCACTACGGGGGGTCGCTCCAAAGCTCCCTTGCCCGTACACCTTGGCCCCCCGTAGTCCATCTCCGTCGTCCATTCGCCCGACAGATCGACGGCGCGGAGCGCGCCCGAAATGGTGGACCCCGCCAGCCATACGTCATCCGCCCAGAACCCGCCGGTATTTTCCGCACCACCCATCTGCAGCAGAAGGTTTTCCCCGAGGAGCCAATGATTCCACTCAGTAAACGACGCGTGGCATTTGTACGGGGGAAAAACCACCCTCATTTCGCACATTAAATTCCTGCCCAGGATGCCCAGCGAAATCCGTGTCAGCCGTTAGATCTCGAAAGCTCCATCCAACGGCTCCCGATCACCAGAGATGCACGATATTTAATGAAATCGCGCACACGATAGCTCTTGCTCCGGCCCACCATCCTTCGCCCTCCACCATTGATCTTAGCCCGATCCGACGGTCCAGATCTGTCCATGCATCGTTGACCATTCCACGGTCTCCCGCCTCACCCCGTCTCGCCACGTCATTGCCACGTGTACGCCCCGTACATTCTCCATCTCCGTCACTATATCTTTGGTTTTGTCATGTTTTATTTAATGTTTTCGTTCATCTATTACCTGTATTCGCGTTGTATTTCATTATTCCTCCACCAGAGCATTCTGTCATCATTTTTCGCGTTTTCTCCCCAGTTCTCTGTCTGCATGGCTATTTTCCGCGTCCACACTGTGTCCTCGCCTCCTCCATCATCCACGTCCATGGATTTCTTCACAGTTGTTGTTTTGCAGGGTTGCTAGAGGTGAAAGCCTCCATGTTCCGATCGTACCATCTTAATGGAGAATTTTGCAGGCAGAATTAAATCCGAGGGCCGGCACTGCCATAAAATTGTCAAAGAAAGCTGCTGACGGGATTTACATTAAGGAAAAGGCAGATTTCGAACTCTGAGAATATCCCATCACCATTAAAACCTGAGCTACCCTGTCAGAAGCAAATAAAGCAGAAGAATGTTTCAGTGCAGAGAAAAAAGAAGATTAAAGCGGGCTTATGAAGATCTTGAGCTTTTAATCCGAAGTTTGGAAGGCTAAGCAGCAGTTTGAAGACCCCGAGGATCAATCAAAGGATCCTGCACACAAGTAAAAGGTACCATTAGGGTTATTTGTCAGCAGAATGTTTCTCTTTATCAAAGTACAGGGTGCCCATACCACTTTTATTATACATAACATCCCTGAAAGAATTTCCTACTTAACTTACAAAATTTCAAAAATAATGGTATTTTATGAGATTGACCTTCCAAGAACTTTATTTCTATTTTTAAAATTCAGAGTATTTCAAATTAAAGATGTGTCAAGATCAAACTGAGCTGTGATTACCTTCACAAGGAAGGTGACAAAGATTAAATATACAGCATGTCAAGCAGAATGGGTTTCGGCCCTGCATTCATTGTTGTGTTTAAAGATACATTTAATTTTCACCTACCTTCCCAGTCGATCTTAGGTTCATCCTTTGCTATAAAGCACAGAAAGAAACTTTGTAATGTTGTTGATGAGAAATCAGTGAAATGCAAGTATTCTCCTCTTGAGACAAGTTCTCTGTGTGTATTGTAAGATAGGCTGAGATTTGATGTATTCAGACTGAATGTTCAAGCTATGGGCTATGATGTACCTGATTGGTGTTGTTTTTAATATGACAAGCATGTTTCTTTGGATCCTGATCTAAAGCAGCTGGTGATGTTTTCCTTTCTCTGTATTTGTGATTGACTTGCTTTCATTTCATCATGTTTCTTCAGGCTCGCATTAGAAGTTTGGCATAAGATTTACCCTTGATAGGTACCTTATGTTGCTGCACTCCTAGCCTTTTATGTTTTCTGCTTATATGTGTATCTGAATATTGTTTTCAATTGATTTAACCAGTGTAGTGGATGTCATTGCCTGCTCTCTGATGTATGAATTGATGAAATCAGTATTTAGATGTTCTTGTTAGGATTTAGTTGAATGTGTTGAGAAACCTAGAAGTTTAGAACATGGTCTCTGCCTCTCTAGGACCTTTCCACCTCAATTAAACCTTGCCAAGATCCCTTGTTTGCCTCTAATTCTGTCCAAGTAGGTCTGGAGTTAAATGACCTCTGACCTGATCTATAGACAGAGTTGGTTGGTTCCCCTCTTCATTTTCTGTCCTTAATGTCCCATTCCAAATATCTTCTTTAAGATCCAAATGCTCTAGATGACTAGCCCAATTGAAAGCTTGCACATTGATTACAAGTACATCCTTTCTTGACTCCATAGCCCAATGGCTTTGATGTTCTTTGAGTTATCTGTCTCTGCCTAAGCTTCCCCTTTGCTCATCCTTGTCTTCTATTGGACCTTCTTTTCCTGATTCCCTCCAACCAAACACAACAATCAAACAAACAACACTGAGCCTATAACTAGCCTAAAATCATAACATCCAAGCTTCAAAGACATAAACCTTTGACTACCATAGAGAGATCCCTCTCTGGACCTAGGAGGGCTAGATCCTAAGGTCTGAAAGTGGTTCTATGTTGTCTCATCTTTTGGTCTCTGTCAACCTGGCCAAAACATGGGAACCCCAACATAATGGCGACTCCACTGGGGAGTTCTGAGTACATTTCACCTTAAACATTCGTAAAAGACTCAGAAACTTAGAACTCTGGTTAGGTTGACAGTAAGTCACCCCTTTCTTGAATCAACCTCCATTATTGAAAATCCACCATACTCTTAGACAGAGCCTGGAAAGGGCCAAGTAGCCTCCAGATCTCATCCTCTTTTCAGAGGTGGCATATCTGGTAAACGCCCTCCTAGTCAATCTCTGGTTGGAGCTTGTTGTTGTAGAGGAGATTCCTGAAAGGTGATAATGCCTGAGCACTGTGGTGGATAGTGTACCCCTTAGAAATAGCCTAAACCCTCCACCTGGCGACTCCATTGTTCCTAAACGAAAAGACTCCATTGGTGATCAATAGGCCTGCTGATTGTCTTGGTTTCACAACAGAATCCACTAGGAGACCAGCCCTTGAGACAACATCAACCACAGCAAAGTAACAAGTAGGGCTAAGCTCCTTGGCTAAGAAACAACATTCTGGCTTTCAGAACCATTCATACAAGAGCTTATCCCGACCTTGACCCACCGGAAATAGTTGAAAATCCAGAGAGTATCCTTAGAGGAACTCTTACACATACAAGACCAACTATTTCCAGTCACATTCATAGAGCTAATTCTGCACCAGAAGACCTAGCAGCTCTATCACATTTCCTCCCTGACTTAGACATCCCTAATAGACTACCGAGAACTAGGTCATCCAATCATCTAGACCAGCAAGACCTCGAAGTTTACAATACACCGTCAAACATTGGTCAAAACACTAGGGACAGTGAAACCCCTCCTTCCACACCACCTGATTTTCACTTCCTTCAAAAGTTGGGGCTCTCTCACCCTAGATCTGCTCAACAGACTTCTGCTGGTCCAAACATCCCTGTCATCCAAATACCAGCTGCTCAAGCCAACCCTATACCCAATCAGAACATTAACATGGCAGCTTGGTATGCGCCTTTAGTTTTACCTCAGCCTATGTTACCCTTACCAAATGATTATCAATCAAAAATCCCGCACTTCACTGCAAAAGAATCCATTACAGCTCAGCAACATGTAGATAAGATGGAGGATTCTTTTGATTATATGGAAATTGATGATGAAACAATCAAAATGAGGATCTTTGCCCAAAGCTTAGGGGGTGAGGTGAAAAAATGGTTTAAAAATCTACCTCCTAGCAGTATTCAAGATCTCCCTGCATTATACCAGACCTTCATAAACAAGTGGGAGGTTAGAGCAAACCCTCGCCAGCTCCTAGCAGAATACATGTCCCTTAAGAGGAACGTAGGAGAGAGTGTTCACGATTACACCACTAGATTCAATAGCATTTACAATGCTCTCCCCCCACACATGAAACCTCCACAAGGAATGGCCCTGGCTAAGTATCCTGATGGATTTGATGCTGACATGGCCTATGAACTTAGAGATAAAGAGTATACCACACTGGAAGACATGCAGAAAGGAGCCATAACCATAGAAGCAAACTTAATGGAAAAAAGGGCAAGACTAAAAGCTGAAAAAAGGGTAAAATATAGGGATGACAACGTAGCTTCCACATCTGATCCCAAATATGACAAACTGTCTAGAAACGTGGAAGAGCTACAACAAATGATTAAAAGGATGGTTGTCCAAAATAATAACCAAAACATAAACCAAAACCAGAACATTAGAAGAAACAACGCTACCCCCAACAGACAAAGAGAGTCAAATCAGCAAATCATTCCCCCATTTCAAGAAAATTTTTTAGATGAAGACGAGGGAATCATTGAAGAGTCTGAAGGGAATACAATAAACATGTTTGAAGCAAAGGACTCAGTCCTTAACTGTTACTCAGAAGAAGATCAGCCCTCACCTTCATGTTGGGATGAGGAATGGTTAGAGACTGAGGATTACATATTAGGATTTGAAAATGCCATGATGCAGGTCAGAGAACAATATGAGCTCAGGAGAAAAAAGAACCAAGACACTTCCAAACCCAAAACTCCTGAGGTTACCATCAAGAAAAGGCCTGAAAAATCTTCTAAAGTAACTACTGTAAACAACAATTCAGCAGTTGAGAGTTCCGAGAGTAACAAAGAAAAGGACAACCAAAACATAGAAAAACAGGGTCAACAAACCAGCAGTACTAGCACTTCAGTTAGTACTCCTGATACAACTATTTCAAACCGTGTACATAGTGAGAAAACACCAATTGACTCAGCTACTAAGGCAGCAGCAAATAAAACAGAGTCAAGTGTTTCCAAGACACAGTCCACTTTAAATTTAGAGAGTGAGATTGCAAAAATCAAAATCTTTGTACCATTAGCTGAGTTGGCCACTCAAGATGTATATAAAGGCTAAATTTTGAAAGCATTAAATCTAGGGGAAAACAATGATTCTGTAAATTTGAATGATGATCAACCAACCCTACTCTTTGGTCCCAAAATTGAAGGAAAGTTTTAGGAAGGGGTAGTCCCACCTTTTTATATCAGTCTCAACATTCATGACAAGATCCTCCATAATGCCATGCATGAATCTGGTGCATCACACAATCTAATGCCTAAGGTAGTGATGGAAAGGCTAGGCCTAGAAATCACCAGACCCTACAAAGACTTATATTCATTTGACTCTAGTAGAGTAAAATGCCTAGGCCTCATCAAAGACTTATGCGTGAGTTTAACCTAGATTCCTGCTAAATGTATGGTCATGGATGTTGTGGTGGCAGATGTGCCACCAAAGTATGGCATGCTATTGTCAAGATCATGGGGAGCCAAACTGCAAGGAACTATGCAGATGGATGGCTCATATGCCACTATCCCTATATTTGGCCAACTTAGAAGACTGTATAGAAAGTCTCAGATGAAATTTTTAGTCAGTAGCCCCGAGAAGCCTGAAAATTCACCATTGTATTCTGTGCACACAGACTTGGATTCTTTCATCCTTTACAATGAGCAATCCTCAGAAGAACCAGACTCAGGAAACAGTAACCTAGAGCCCATAGAATTCAACATAATGGCTACTCTGGAAGAATATGAGGAAGAAGACCATGGGAAAACTGCTGAAAATATAACTCTGAATGAAACAGAAACAGAACAAAAACAGCAAGCTAGCCACCTCCCTGATCTCCATGCCCATAATGAAAAACAAAATAACCCCTCTCCTAGTACAGACCTTACAACTCAACGTAATGGCGAACCCAGCTGTAGGGGAGGGGATGAAGATGAAGTAAACAACGAACCCCTATGGGAAATGAAATTTGATGGGTCCTGTACTAGGCAAAACGCTGGAGCAGGAGTGTGGCTACGAAACATAGAAAGTGATTATGCAAAAAGCCACGCTGTCAATCTGCATTTCAAATGCATGAATAACCTTGCAGAATATGAGGCTCTCATCTTGGGCTTAAATCTATTAAAAAAATTAGGAGCCCGTAGGATAGCTGTGAGAGGAGACTCAGAGTTAGTGATCAAACAAGTGAATGGTGAGTATTCAGCAAAACATCCCAGACTAAGAGCATACAGGAATGACACTCTAGATTTGCTGAAAAAGTTTGTTGAATATGAATTAGTGTTCATTCCTAGGGGTCAAAATGCAATAGCAAATGGATTAGCTTTCCTAGCTAGCTCATATCCTAAGGCCCAAGTTGACCAACAAATTGTCATTCAGACCAAATTCGGGCCTGTAGTGCCAGACAATGAAAAATATTGGCAGGTATTAGAAGGGGACAAACAGATCGAAGATTTCCTGGTGGGCAGGAATGAGTTTGAATTTTCGGATTTAGACTCGATTTCTGATGATAGCTGCCCAAGCAAGGATCCCCCAGATGAGCAAGAAACACCCTATAACATAGAAATACATTCTTTTTCTGAACAAACTGGAAATCCAACTGAAAATTGTGAAAACGCAGATATAGAAGAAGTAGAGGTGCTGCAGGCCAAAGATAAGAACATACCTAAAGGCCTAGCACCCTTAGAGGACCTTTTTGACTTTGATGACGTAGCAAAAAAGCCTACTATAGAACATGCAGAATCAGATATAGAAGAATGCAACATAGGCACTGAAGACAGGCCCAAAATGATTAAACTGGCTAAGTCTATACCTGCAGACATGAAGAAGAAATACACAGACCTGTTTATGTAATTCATTGATGTGTTTGCATGGAGCTACGAAGACTTGAAAGCCTATGACACCAACATCATACAACATAAGATACCACTAAAGGAAAATCAGAAGCCTTTCAGACAAAAACTCTGTAGGATTAATCCAAAACAATTGCCTGCAGTTGAGAAATAAATTAAAAAGATATATGAAGCAGGCATAATAGTCCCTGTAAGGTTTTATGATTGGGTGTCAAACTTAGTGGCTGTAAGGAAGAAAACAGGGGAGATCAGACTATGCATAGACTTCAGAAACCTCAACAGAGCCTCCTTGAAAGACAACTACCCTTTTCCTAGAATGGAACATATCTTACAGAAGGTAGTGGGCTCTAAGAGAATCTCCCTGCTTGATGGTTTTTCAGGATACAACCAAGTTCTAGTACTCCCAGAAGATCGACTCAAAACAGCTTTTACCACTCCATGGGGCACCTTCATGTACTTGAAAATTCCCTTTGGATTTATGAATGCTGGAGCTACCTTCCAGAGAGCGATGGACATAGCTTTCTCAGAGGAGATAGGACACTTCATATTTATCTACTTGGATGACTTGACTGTCTTTTCTAAAACTGAAGAAGAACACTTGAAACATCTGCAGAAAGTCTTTGAAAAATGTAGAAGGTATGGTCTGTCCCTAAATCCTAAGAAAACTGTTTTTGGGCTGCAAGAAGGTAAACTTCTGGGCCACATTATATCTGAGAAAGGGATCCGGATAGACCCACAGAGAGTTGAGGGAATACTTCAAATTACACATCCAAGAAACATCAAGGAGCTACAGTCCTTTATAGGGAAGATCAATTTCCTTAGAAGATTTATCCCCAATCTTGCTGAACATCTTAGGAAAATGACTGAAATGCTAAAGAAAGATGCAGGAATTAAGTGGACTGTTGAAGCCAAGAAATATTTTGAGTCATAAAACTTGCACTCACTCAGGCCCCAGTCCTTATCAGCCCTGACTTCTCAAAAGATTTTCTAATCTTCTCATTTGCTTCCCAACACACAATAGCTGCAGTTTTGCTGTAGAAGAATTCAGAAGGTAATGAACAGCCTATAGCCTTCTTCAGTAAAGCCTTAAGAGATGCACCCTTAAAGTACAACATCATGGAAAAGCAGGCCTATGCTCTGATTAAGGCCTTAAAAGACTTTAGGGTGTACATTCTGCATTCTCACACCATTGCCTATGTGCCAAATATAGTGGTTAAGGATATCTTGTCCCAAGACCCTGATGGGAAAAGGGGAAAATGGATTGCTACCATCTTGGAATACGACCTTGAAATAAAACCCACTAAGCTGATCAAAGGTCAAGGCTTGGCCCAGTTAATGGCCGAATCAAACTTGCAGGCCCTTGACATTAACATGATAAATGCCCTAGACGAGCAGGAAGGATTGCCCCATCCAACTGTTGAGGAGCAGTTTCAGAACTCTCCTTGGTATGTTGATATCCTTTACGTGCTCACTAACCTCAATGCACCTCCAGAACTGTCCAAAACAAAGGCCAGACTCATAAAACTCAAAGCTCGAAATTACTGCATTATGAATGAAAGTCTATATTGGAAAAATCCAAATGGCCTTTTACTGAAATGTTTGTCTGAAGCTGAAGCTGAAAGAATCAAACAAGAATTCCATGTCGGGGAGTGTGGAGGTCACCTGAGTTGGAAAACCACCGCAAATAAGATACTCAAGGCTGGTTACTATTGGCCTACCCTCTTCAGCGATGTCCATAAAATGATACTTGCCTGTCATAAATGTCAGATCTTTGAAGGCAAAAGAAATCTCCTCCCCCTCCCTTTACAACCGATCACCATAGAAGGTCCCTTCATGCAATGGGGCCTAGACTTTATAGGAGAAATTCATCTTGCCTCCTCTGGACAACATAAATGGATCCTAACTGCTACAGATTACTTCACTAAATGGATAGAAGCTATACCCACTAGGAATGCCACTGACTCTATCATCATTAGGTTCCTAGAAGACTTCATCTTATCTCGTTTTGGTTGTCCAAGGAAAATAATCACTGACAATGCTGCTGCTTTCGGATCCAAAAGAATGGTTGATTTCTGTCACAGGTACGGAATAGCACTTGGACATTCAACCGCCTATTACCCCCAGGGTAATGGCCTAGCTGAATCATCAAATAAAAGCCTGGTTACAATCATTAAGAAGCTGCTGGAAGAGAACAAAAGGTCATGGCATAAAAAGTTGATACATGCCTTGTGGGCAGACAGGCTCACTACAAAGAAATCTATTGGCTTGTCACCCTTCCAGCTGGTTTATGGGACAAAAGCAGTTTTTCCTACTAGTCTTGGAGTTCCAGTGATCAAGCTTGTTCAAGAGATCCAATCAGAAGAGGACAGCATGATAAGAAGAATTAATGAAACAATCCATCTCCAGCAGACAAGGGAGCAGGTTTATAACAGAGCTGTCAAAATCCAAGAAAACATAAAGAGACAGTTTGACAAAAGAACCAAAGCTTCAGATTTCAAAATTGGTGACAAGGTTCTGAAATGGGACTCAAGAAGAGAGGACAAAGGTAAACATGGCAAATTTGACAGTTTGTGGCAAGGTCCATTCATCATTCAAGCCACTGTAGGTCCTAATGTGTTTTTTCTGCAAGAACTTGATGGCACAGAATTGTTTGGGGATCCTGTCAATGGCAGGATGCTCAAACATTACTTCTATTGATTTTCCATTTCCAGTTTCATTTCCATTGTACATACCATTGCAAGTTTCATTTTCAGAAAAAGAGAAAATGTTCCAAAAAACGGAGTAAAAGGAGAGGTTCAGACATGCTCAAAACATGAACCTCTGAAGTTAAAGGAATAGGCTCAAACGTGATCAAAATCTGAGCCAAAAGGAAGCAGAATAGCTGATCCTAATATGCTCAAAATCTGGATCAGCAGTGAAAGAGAAACCAGCTCTAATATGCCCAAAACCAGAGCTGAAGCAAAGAAAAGAGGTGACTCAAATATGCTCAAAACCTGAGTCACAAGAAAGAAAGAAGGATGTTTCACAGTTGCAGAATTCCATGCCTTCACAGTTTTGTTTTCTACAAGTTTCTGCCCAGCAAGTCAGACAGTCTAATCCTGGCTTGGCTGTGTTTAAATTTCTTGTCTTAGAATGTAGGTGAAGAAACCTGTTGGACAGTTTAATCCCAACAGGTAGTAGATTAGGTAGAGAAATAGATGAGGTCAACAATCTAATCTGGCCTCATGGAGCAATAAGGGTAGATTTAGAATAGGTTTGTTTTTGTTTTGCAAAATAAATGTAAAGGGTCTGCTAGCTCAAATGCACCCAAGGGGAAATGCTAGGACTGTAGTTTGGGTAGGTAGATTGGTTGGGAAAATGTTTCTGCTAATATATCATGTTTGTGGCAGCTGAAAATCAAAGAAGGAAGATGGCTTATGACAGCAGGCATCTGGCCTACTCCAAAGATCATATCTGGTTTCTTGACTCCTCCAAGGAGAAGCCATCCCCATGTGGAGCCACTGTTAGCCCCCCTATGAAATTCTTGGCAAGCCAGCTGGGGGCTAGATTGTTTTGAGCCTTCAAGGAATGCCTTTCCCCTGAAAACCCATCCTCCTTGAAGTCTCTCAATTGCTGTGCCTAATAAAAATCCTCTCTGCTAGTACATTGCTCAAAAAGGGCCTGTTATTCCCTCGTTTACCCCTGCGAAATACATCAATTCCCCTTCTTTTCCCTTTATCCGAATTCCCTTTTCCCCCCCCCAAGATTCCCCCTCTCTATGCCTAAATCCCCCAAAATCCCCTTTAAATTTCCCCATCTCCCTTATCTCCCTAGTTTCCCCCTCCATCTCCCCTACCGTTACCCTTTGATTGCCCCCAAAACGCATTAAAAATGAATTAAAATGATAAATTTTATGTTTTTGGGTCTTAGCCCTTCTTCTGATAGCCCCGTGCCCTTTTCCTTCCATAGAACCCCGCGCCGTGACCAAGGCTCTTTTCTGGCGGGGGCTCTTCTCCATCCGTAGAGTCAAACCACAGAGCCCCCGTAGTTGACTCCTCGGGATGTGGGAAAGCCCGATCAACGGTCGTTATTCACTACGGGGGGTCACTCCAAAGCTCCCGTGCCCGTACACCTTGGCCCCCCATAGTCCATCTCCGTTGTCCATTCGCCCGACAGATCGACGGCGCGGAGCGCGCCCGAAATGGTGGACCCCGCCAGCCATACGTCATCCGCCCAGAACCCGCCGGTATTTTCCGCACCACCCATCTGCAGCAGGCGGTTTTCCCCGGGGAGCCAGCGATTTCACTCAGTAAACGACGCGTGGCATCTGTACGGGGGCAAAACCACCCTCATTTCGCGCATTAACTTCCTGCCCAGGATGCCCAGCAAAATCCGTTTCAGCCGTTAGATCTCGAAAGCTCCATCCAACGGCTCCCGATCACCAGAGATGCACAATATTTAATGAAATCGCGCACGCGATAGCTCTTGCTCCGGACCACCATCATCGCCCTCCACCATTGATCTTAGCCCGATCCGATGGTCCAGATCTGTCCATGCATTGTTGACCATTCCACGGTCTCCCACCTCACCCCGTCTCGCCACGTCATTGCCACGTGTACGCCCCGTACATTCTCCGTCTCCGTCACTATATCTTTGGTTTTGTCGTGTTTTTTTTAATTTTTTCATTTGTCTATTACGTGTATTCGTGCTGTGTTTCATTATTCCTCCACCAGAGCATTCTGTCATCATTTTTCGCGTTTTCTCCCCAGTTCTCTGTCTGCATGGCTATTTTCCGCATCCACAGTGTGTCCTCACCTCCTCCATCATCCACGTCCATGGATTTCTTCACAGTTGTTGTTTTGCAGGGTTTCTTGAGGTGAAAGCCTCCATGTTCCGATCGTACCATCTTAATGGAGAAGTTTGCAGGAAGAATTAAATCCGAGGGCCGGAACTGCCATAAAATTGTCAAAGAAAGCTGCTGATGGGATTTACATTAAGGAAAATGCAGATTTCGAACTCTGAGAATATCCCATCACCATTAAAACCCGAGTTACCCTGTCAGAAGAAAATAAAGCGGCAGAATGTTTTAGTGCAAAGAAAAAAGAAGATTAAAGCGGGCTTATGAAGATCTTGAGCTTTTAATCCGAAGTTTGGAAGGCTAAGCAGCAGTTTGAAGACCCCGAGGATCGATCAAAGGATCCTACACACAAGTAAAAGGTACCATCAGGGTTATTTGTCAGCAGAATGTTTCTCTTTATCAAAGTACAGGGTGCCCATACCACTTTTATTATACATAACATCCCTGAAAGAATTTCCGCCCTAACTACAGCTCAAAAACAGTCAGACATTTATGAGACAGACCTTCCTAGCAGTTTATTTCATTTTGTTCAAATCATCTAGGAGTACTTCAGCCAAAAGATGTCAAGATCAAATCTGGAGCAGATCATTCTCTCACAAGGAAGGTGACAAAGATTAAATATACAACATGTCAAGAAGAATGGGTTTCGGCCCTGCATTCATTGTTGTGTTTAAAGATACATTTAATTTTCACCTACCTTCCCAGTCGATCTTAGGTTCATCCTTTGCTATAAAGCACAGAAGGAAACATTATAATGGTTGTTGATGAGATATCAGTAGAACGCAAGTGTTTTCCTCTTGAGACAAGGTCTCTGTGTAATATTGTAAGACAGACTGAGATTTGATGAATTCAGACAGAATGTTCAAGCTATGGGCTATGATGTACCTGATTGGTGTTGTTTTTAATATGACAAGCATGTTTCTTTAGATCCTGATCTAAAGCAACTGGTGATATTTTCCTTTCTCTGTATTTGTGATTGACTTGCTTTCATTTCATCATGTTTCTTCAGGCTCGCATCAGAAGTTTGGCATAAGATTTACCCTTGATAGGTACCTTATGTTGCTGCTCTCCCAGCCTTTTATGTTTTATGCTTATATGTGTATCTGAATATTGTTTTCAATTGATTTAACCAGTGTAGTGGATGTCATTGCCTGCTCTCTGATGTATGAATTGATGAAATCATTATTTAGATGTTCTTGTTAGGATTTAGTTGAATGTGTTGAGAAACCCAGAAGTTTAGAACATGGTCTCTGCCTCTCTAGGACCTTTCCACCTCAATTAAACCTTGCCAAGATCCCTTGTTTGCCTCTAATTCTGTCCAAGCAGGTCTAGAGTTAAATGACCTCTGACCTGATCTATAGACAGAGTTGGTTGGTTCCCCTCTTCATTTGCTGTCCTTAATGTCCCATTCCAAATATCTTCTTTAAGATTCAAATGCTCTAGATGACTAGCCCAATTGAAAGCTTGCACATTGATTACAAGTAAATCCTTTCTTGACTCCATAGCCCAATGGCTTTGATGTTCTTTGAGTTATCTGTCTCTGCTTAAGATTCCCCTTTGCTCATCCTTGTCTTCTATTGGACCTTCTTTTCCTGATTCCCTCCAACCAAACACAAACAATCAAACAAACAACCCTGAGCCTATAACTAGCCTAAAATCATAACATCCAAGCTTCAAAGACATAAACCTTTGACTACCATAGAGAGATCCCTCTCTAGACCTAGGAGGGCTAGATCCTAAGGTCTGAAAGTGGTTCTATGTTGTCTCATCTTTTGGTCTCTGTCAACCTGGCCAAAACATGGGAACCCCAACACCCCCAAGGTTGAAAGGTGGAATAAATTTTTTGGGTTAATTCCTGGTGGAGGCGTTGGGGCTTGACCCCGCGACCTCCCCACTGCGAGTGCCACTCTTTACCATTATGCCTACACGATTGATCTTAATAAACTATGGATCCCATATACATTTAAATTAAACTATGTAATATGACAGGGGGAGAGGGGGCTAACCCCCGAATCACATGACCTTTAGCGTGAGACCACCGGTGGGGCTTAAACCTTAATGCAAGACATTAAAACTTAAACCATGATTTATTAACCCTAATCATGTATAATGCACCTAATCCACATTTAATTCCAAATTAGTTTAAAGTGTGGAATTAGTGCTTAATTAGTGCTAAACTATTACTTAACATTAATGACAGATAAAGTTAGCAGACCCCCAAATTCAGCGGAGACTACCAGTTTAGCTCCAGTTAGCTAATTTAGGGCCTGAAATAGTGGGGAAAAATAAAAATGGTCATAACTTTTGGAGTTTTCGACCAATTCAGGTGCAGAAAGTGGCTAGATGACCATTTTTGGGAATGTTGGACTCATTGGTGCAGGTTACACGAGAAAAAGAGCATTGTAAACAAGTCAATTTGATAATTCGAGCACAATATAGAGGCCCAAGCCATGGAAGCTAGACGAAGGAGATGTAGCCTAGGAGGGGTGAACTCCTTCATCAAATACTTGTGTTGATGCATTGTATGGTGATGTTCTGTACTTTATTTTCTGTTGTTCAGCCTTTGTTTTTATGTTAAATTGTCATTAAATTGACATTAAAAACACTCATGAGACTTGATAATTTGCAAGAGAACTTGAACCCTTAAGCACACATAAGACATTGAATTCATAATCTGAAAGAATAATTAGCATAGCAATACTAACATACTCCATTCAGATCAGTATGCTTGTGGTTTTGCAACATGTGACTTGATGTATTCTAGTAGACCATTGCCATCCAATACCACCTCCATGCGATCCTTCCATGCAACAAAATTAGAGGAGCCTTCAAAGGCATATTCTAGCCCTAGTCCATTGAAATCCATCTTCTTAGTTCTGAAGAAAACCTGCAACATTGATCTCCAAAGTCGAAATTCTGAGAAACAATTTTGAATTTCTGCTCTACTGTGAATCCAACTCTAATACCATGTAGAAATTATGTTGTATATTTGCAACTACTCATGAATTTTTAACCAAAATCACAAGACACAAACCTACTCTACTATTCTGTGGACATTATTTCACACTTTAGAACAAAAATTTCAGACATGCAATAAGAAATCACACACATGTAACAAGTATTTTTATATGGGGAGAAATCTACTAAAAACCCCAATGAATCTTGCATTAATCAACGGAATAAAGATGAATTACAATTGCTTTGCTCAACTGAGCTCCCCTGCAAGTGCTCAACCTATCTCACTACTCACTAAAGGCCTTTGACCCAGACTTAGTCAATTTATGCCTTGGCTTGAGTTCCTATTTCCTTGCGTTATTCCTTGAGGAATTAGCCCCTACTTTTTAAAAAAATTCCTACATTAGATTGCGCAATTCCTTTAGGACCTTCCTATGACTGCATGCAATACATGTACACTCAGAACTAGTCTACAACTGACATTACACTGCCTTGGAATCTCCATCTCAACTGGGTAACTTGAATTCTCTGCATGCACTACACTATTTTGGGTTGATTGATCAGTTAACTGGATGATCACTGAGTTTGACTGAAGTCCCACTGCATAATTTTACTCTCCACTAGTTCTTCCAACAATTGGAACTAGTTTAACTAAAAACAACCTTAGATAACTCACCTTGATTGCTACAAATTAGAAATCACACATGCTCAATTGAACTCTAGCTCCTCCAACTCAAATTTACTGAGTAAACTGGGTGACACAAGCCATATCACTCAAGTTAAAATCATCTACGTTGTCTACTGATGTGGAAATTCAACTTTTCTTAATTTAATTAAGGCAAAATAAAATTGAGAATTTCTTGCTGCATTTTCAACGCTATTACATTTATAATATTTATATTTATGTTATTAATTACATCTTTTTATTATTTGATTTATGTTTCCACGCACTAATTTTCTTCTAAATGTGTTGAGGGACATATTCATAATACATTCATGCTATTTCTCTACCCTATGCCCTCAGAGAAATATCTATGGATCTTGCACAGGCTTCTCTCAAGCTTGATGTAGAGGCACATCCTTATGACATTTTAACTCTACACACATCAAATATTTACATCTAGGGAGAGTTATTAGATAAATAACGAACTACGTGTTGGTTCGATACATAATTGAGGAGAATAGATGAAGGTGAATTAATGGAAGGTAAGGGGATTGATGGAGAGAAGATGTGGACTACTATGCAGACAAGAAGAATGTTTAGAGGCAAGGGGGAAGTATAATTGACAATAATCAAATGCTTGGAAAAACATAATGTTGAACGACTGAATTAAAAGAACAACCAGACACCCAACCTTCTCCATCACATGAGAACCTAAGGTAGTTTATTATTTCATTAATGTGAAATCATTCACACACATAGTGGATTCTGTTATCACCCTAGTAATTCTTAGGTCGTGGGATCTTGGTTTATATTTAAAGAAAACCAGGGGTAACCAAGAACCTCTTTTGAAATTCAGGATCTAGCCTTCCCAAATTCCAGAGAGGGATCTCTCCTCAAGATTTAGCTTGATTGGTTATAAGATTTTAGGCTAGGTATGATTGGACAGTGGAAATTGTTTTGAAAATTTGGTAGGAATAAAAGGTTCTTCAAGGTAAACCATAGGGGAATCTACCAGACCATTGGGCTATGGAGTCAAATTTCTAGGCAAGCAGAGCTAGGAAATAAGGTCTAAAGAGTAAATATACTAAGGGTAGGGTAGATGACCTTCAAAGGGTTTTGATATAGGCTTTTTGATGAAATGGGTGAAATCTGAACAAAAGGGCAATTAAGAATCCTTAGGTTACAGAAATGAAGATGAAAGGAGGGGATCAAACAGGGACTAAGAGCATTTAAGAATTCTATAGTCCGGTTATCAAGCAAAAAACACAATAATGAACAACTAGTAAAAAACAAGGAGCTTTTTAACACTAATCCTGTTTAAGCTTTCCTAGTTAATCATTAAAGATAGAAAACATTAAAATGATTGTATGGAAACTTTTGAAAGATAAAACAGTGAATACAGGAAAATACTAGACTTATCTGGTCAGAACAAGAATCCTGAGTTATGATGTCTTTAATCTTAATTCCAGTCTACTGCTTTACTGATTGACTCACACAAACTTCAATATATCCAGCAAAATGACTATAGTTGTCTTGATAAATTTTATTCCACACTTAATACTTTGAAATATAAAGTATTTATACAAAAATTATTACAAAATATCTTAGAGGCATGTAGGAATATCTCTAGGCAAAAATAAATATTTATAACATAGAAAGAGGGACAGTTGCAGAACAAACTGGCAAGCTATCCTCTTATTAGTAAAAAATAGGACTAATTATCTTAACTGGTTGCTTTGTTGTAGCTGCTGGAAATGCTTTTTGGCATTTTGGAAAAAAATCTTTTTGAAGATAACTTGAAAGACACTCTTTCCATTTCACATTCTTTAACCTGTGCTTTATCACTGATACTCTTTACACTGTTTCTTTTACTGCTTTACTGTTGTAAAATAAGGAAAAATCCGCAGTAAAAAGGCATTTTGACTGATACTCTTTAACTCCGCTCCTGATACACTTTGATTGCAAATCTCTATATTAAGTCAGTAAATTCCTACCATTGCTCTGCAATGGGAATTATCATACTTTTCAATTTCCTGTAACTTTCATCTGCCTCTGTATACTTAGCAAAATTGGGCTTAAACATGAAAATATGTTTGATCTCATTTTGTAAAAAGAACAAGTTCTCAAAATATTCCAAAATGACTTTACCAGTAGGAGACCCTTGTGGCAAAGGTTTGTTGACTTTCTCTTTGGCATAAGCCCTAATTTTTTTATCATAATCCTTCTGTGCCATCAATTTTTCATTCAAAGCATGAATATCTGGTAGGCCTGCTTGTGTTAGTACTGTGTATTTGGCCCAAAATCTTGTGATTGCCAAGTTCATGTCCTTGCACCGGTCCTCCAAATTATTCATCATATTTCTCTTATTCAAGACTTTATTAATTTGTAATATACTTTTAGTTCTATCCTGAATTTTTAGCTCTTCAAGCTCTTCTCTGTGTTTGCTATTCAGAAATGTGATAAGCTTCATGGCTTGAACAGGTTTATCAGCCAATTCTTCTTTTGTCTTCTGTATTTCTATTTGTGCTTATTTGAGTAACTCTTTTTGTTCATAAATAATTTGAATTGAGGACCATTGTAAATGTATGTCCTGAATGATGTTGTTCCAAAGATAATTCTTAATATAAGATACCTGCTCAGTGAGATTAACCTGTTGTTGAAGAATCTTTACCTGTTCCTGCAATCTGTTGGCTCTTTGCTCATGTCCTTTGGATGTACTTAATGCATCTCTGTTAGATGTTTCCGGATTTCTGATGGTGCCTTTTAAGCTGATTATCTCTTTATATTTCAAGGACATGTCTTCCATAGCTTTTACTATGGCAGTTGTTTCTCCTGTTGGGTTTACCTGTGATGTGGATGAAGAAGTGGCAGAGATATATTTAGAAGTAATTGACACTACAGTTGCCAATACTCCTTTTGGTGCCAAATGTTCTGCCAATGTAGAGGGAATAGCTGTACTTACAGTTGGAATAACTGTAGGAATGGGGACTTCCTGAGCTTTCTTCAATATTTCATTTTCTTGCATGAGAGATTCTATTTGATTTTCCATATCTTTAATCTGAACTGTCATCTTCAAAACCAGTTGCATAGTTTCCTCTTTTTCTGTCTTTTCCTAAAGAACTTCTTTTGCCTGAGGGTGCTCACTCTGTGGCAATTTTAGTTGCTTTCTTAAGGCTGCAATATCATCATTCTTCTGCCTTATCAATTTCTTAGCAACTTCAGTATTAGAGGGATCTGCTCCTGTTTCTATTACCAAATCTTCTAAGGACTTGATCCCAAAATCCTTAGCATGAAGAGATGTTTTATCTAATTTCATTTGGGTTTGAAAATTATATAGAGCTTTCTGAAGCATGGTATCACTCATGGTCTTGCTTACAACCTTTGAATATAGCATCTCTGATGCACTCCTGTGGAACTCAATCTGATATAGTTCATGTATAGTATCATCATTCACTTCAAATTATGTCTTCCTGTAGTTTGTGGCTGACTTCGGATCTGTTACTATTGGTTGGAGAAAAGACATGATCATTTTATTTGTTGAGTAATCAAATGTTGTCACTAGTCTGTCTTTATCTCCTGGTTTTTCCTTTAGAAGTTTAGAATAAACTTCATTCTTGATCTCTTCATTCTTTTCCCTGATTTTCTTGAACCTCTTCTAAATATCAGAATCAGTTTCTTCTATTGTTTTAGAGGAAGAGGGAGCTTCTGTATTCATTTCTACTTCAACCATCTCTTTGCCTTTTCCCTGTGCTTGTACCTGTTCATTTTGAATTTCCCTGAGTGTTTCATTAACAATCATTGTGGCCTCATCATCTTTTTGCTGATCATTATTATCATCTACATCAATGACTCCTTCTTTTTCTAGAGTAGTCATTTTGGCCTTTTTGTTGTAGACTGTTTTAAATTTATTTTCAATGATTGTTTCTGCCAAATATCCTTCTTCTTTTCTTGGCCTTTTATTGGATACCTCTGCCGGTTGGTTAACTGTAACCACCTGTGTACTGTCCATTTGATTTTCTTGTAGATAATCTGTTTGCATCTCCTGATCATCATCAATCAAAGTATTTGCAACCCATTCCAACTGATTGGCATATTTTTCAATTAATGGTTTTGATTCATGAAGGAATGGAGTTAACTTACATTTGATCCTGAGATTGCTCAGAATACCCTGAGGGTCATAGTTCTAGTAAAAGCTTTCTTGGAACTTGAATGCTGATAATTTTCTGCTTACTTCTTTCAAAGCATCTCTTCTGTTAACTATGAAAGAGCCAATTTGACTTTTCAATTTGAACTGTGCTTTGTTTTTGGATGCTATAAAGTTCACTACATCTGCATCTGCATTTAAAATCTGTCTCAAGTATTCCAAAGCAAAAATCCTTATGGTTAGAAACTTTGGTAATTTGTATGGAGCCAGGATTGCACCATATACTCTAATTTCTGTGTGGTTTTTATATAAATACCAATCACCAACTTTACAGTTCTCAGACAATTGTAAAATTATTTTGATTTCTTCGTTTATCCTTGGTGGCTCTGCTTTATCCAACAAACTCATGGCAGGTCTGATAAAAAAGTCATTGAAATCACTGTAACTGTACTCACTGCTATTTTTTCTGAGAAGAGAGGTCCAAAATATTACTGAAAGAGGTCTTCCCTCCATATCCATCTTCTGTAATGCAATGGGAAAATTATCTGCTTGAGAAAATAAGAAAAGATGTAACAGATATGAAGTATAACGGAACACTCCTTCATCAGGTAATTTTATTAGCTGATAATGTATATTGTCAACAATGAATTTGGCAAAGTCAAAGACCAATTCAGGCTGTTGTCCAGGAGACAAAGTGGAGAGGAACCCTAAAATGGAGGCATTTGTAAATTCATCATTAACATAGCCCAAAATGAATGACGACATGGAAATGACTTGTTTGGAACCCTCAGGGAAATCAAGAGTATCATAAGGTGGATTTACCTTAGGAAGGTTGAAATGATTAGGCATGAAATTTTGAAGGATTTCAAACTTCCTAGGGAAATCCAGGTCTAAATACATTTAAGTCAAGTCTTCAATTGACAATGATGCTGCTCATGGATCATGGCTTAGTTGGAGCATATCATTGATTGATTCAACAGTTATGTAAAATAGGACCTCACTATCTTTGTTCACCATGCATCTTTGATCGAGAATATAGTGCATCTGACATAACCTAATGAAATCTTGGGCTGGATGGGTGATGGGAACAACATATTTAGGTAAGTTGGAGTCCCATACAGGTATATCATTGGCCACTTTCTTCTCAAATTTTTCCTGACACCAGCTATGTACTTCCAGAAGATCAAATTCTAGAGTAGCATCAGCAATTCTATAGTCTAAATCAATCAAAGGATTGTTTTCTTCAGTAGTGACAGGAGGCTGCAATGGTCTGACTACTTCAGTAGAGTCTGCAGTTAGGACAGGAGTAGGCTTATCAATTTTGGGAGGTTTGGGGTTTGGAAGCTTGCTGGAGGTAGGCTTTTGAGGTTTGGGACCTCCAGTCCTAGGGGTGACCTGCTTTTTAGTCATTTTTGATGTAACTGAGCAAGATTAAACTGTTTTCTCAGTTCTTTATGGAAAGAGAAGGTCAATTAAGCTATCTTTGGGAAAAATTCGGAATCTGGGCAAGGGTTTTATGAGGAAAATGTAGATTTGCAATGTGCAGACAGTGGGAAAGGTATTTTCAATGGTTTCTCTGTTAATTCAAATGGATTTTCACCGTAGAAATAGCTTTTGGAGGATGAAAATTCTTTAGGCGTGAAAGGCAAATCCTGGGAAAAATTTGACAGGGTTTCCCTTGTTTTTTCAAGGTTTCAGTACTCTCAGATGAGTACTTTTGGCTTTAAAATTTCAAATTGTTTTAATTTTCCTTGAAAATTAGGAATTTGCAGGCTTAGATCATTGAAAAATACCTTTAAATAGGTATGGTTGCGGTCGAAGAAGGTTGCAGGTGATACCAGTCTTCAAACTGGTTGCAGCCGTTTGGTATAAGGTACTAAGAGTTTTTGGAGGCGAAATTTAGAGGGGAAGTGGCTTTTTAAATTATGAACTAGTTCGGAAACAGTTCTGGAAATGGTGTCTGTGAGCGAATTCTCAGAGGGCAAAAGTGCAAAGGTATGGAAAACGATAAAGAACTAAGGTTAAAACTTTAAATTTTATTGATCATGCGGACTATTAATTGCAGGTCAAGTTGACATGACGGGAGTGGTTTTTGTATTGAAAGCGAAACCAGTGGTGGTTATCGCATTGCTCTTGGGCGGTAACTGGTTTTTAACTTTTGCAATGCGATCCAATAAAAATAGGACACGTAGTAAGTGGTGGTTTCATAAAACAACTTTTATCAAAAAAATTTTTTATCAACATCGCTTGATCACTTTGGTAATGCGATATGGGATCCGCGCCGTTGGATTTGGTTGAGTGAAGCGAACGGCTGAGATCCGTCGGGAAGCTGCGGGGAAAAAATAAGGTGGGGCTGGGATTTCATTGTGAGCCGTCGATCTTAAAAGGTAAAGATTTACAATGTCAAATAAATGCGATAGGAAATGGTGGGGGCGGGAGCAATGAGTTATCGGGTTTGATTTTGACCGTCGGATTAAAAAGATATTGAAGATCGAATGGTTATTACTCAACGTGATGGGGGAAAGATGGGATATGAAGTCAAGCAATCGCGTTGAGCGTGGATCGTTAGATTTAAATGGGACGATGATCAGACGGTTGGGATTCAATGCGATAGGGAAGGAAGGGGGCACTAAGGATGATTTATCGCGCTCATTGTAAACCATAGGATCAAAGGGTTGGGAAGATCAGATGGTTGATATTAAACCCGAGGGTGAGGAGGGATTTAACAAGGTTTATGTATATAAAAAAGGGTTTTTTCATTTGAATAAAGTGGATGAGAGGGGTTTAAAAGGTTTTAACCAAGGTTTAAGATTTATACGAAACATCAGGTTTCGCATAGTATGAAAAAGTAAAGGTTTAACCTTGGGTTAGGGGTAATCAGGAGAGGGGAAATATTAATAGAAGGATAGGTTTTGTGAAGTTTAGCTTAGATTAACTTCGGGATTTTTGTTTTAAACATATAAAATATGTTTAAATATTTTCTTTGTATTTTTATTATATTATATAGTTTTTAGACTATTTGAACTGTACAAAACTATAAAGGAGCGGGATATTTGAATAATGATATTTTTAGCCAAAGGGGGTTTATTGTGGGTTTTTATTAAAACATGTGGGGATAATAAACTTTGGCTAAAGTTATAATAATGGGTTTTTGGGGCTATTTAATAAAGGGAATTATATTAATAGGAGAGGGTTATTTTCTAGGGAATTAATAAATAAGTTAAAGTTAATGTGACAAAGGGGATAGTGGAAACTCAAAATACATAAATATAACTAAGAAAA
Source organism: Pinus albicaulis (assembly GCA_034641835.2). Taxonomy (NCBI): domain Eukaryota; kingdom Viridiplantae; phylum Streptophyta; class Pinopsida; order Pinales; family Pinaceae; genus Pinus; species Pinus albicaulis. Next base: position 2,059,308,439 of record CM076575.1, read on the forward strand.
GTAAATTTTTAAAGCAAAGCTTTATTATCATAACTTAATCACTTCAACTTAGGAAAATGTCGTTTTGAGGGTTTTATACTTAATGATATGTAGGAAGTCAATCAAATGGGCCTTTATGTAATATTTAAGTAAGAAAAGAGTTCTCACTTATGAAGTTAAATGGTGATGAGTGCATGAAATGGTAAATGATGAAAATTTATGGGATTAATATAGAAACTTAACATTTTCAACTAATCAGTCATTGAGCCTTGGGTCCAGTCCTAACAGAAGTCAAGGAAATGCCTTGAGCCTCTTTGACTGATACTCTAAAATATCAAATTACTATGGGGAGGGGAAATTAGTTATTTGTTGCCCGGTGAAATATATTTATATTAATGTCTCTCACCTTCTTCTACCTACCCAATTATATCTCCTAACATTTTTTCCTTCTATTTTTAATCAGGTGCATTTGAACTAGCAACCTTACAACATTTTTTTTTTTAAAGCAATAAACTATCTAATTATACACTTATTGCATCCAAGAATCTAGATTAAACTGTTGGGTTCTTTTATTCGCTACCTAACTAATGAATTGTCATGATTAAACTGCATGACAATTTTTTATTCTCTATCTACAACATTTGAAATTGAAAAATGATGAGTCAAGATTAAATTGTTCAACTCATCACAGATTATGGCATTTATTGACACTCTGCCATAATCAACTGCAAAAGGTAAAAGTAGTGGCATTTAGACTTGCACACTTTCATGTTTTATTTATCTTTTTCTTTTGGGGTATATTGTTTTTTCTAAGTCCTTTGATTTTTCTTTTAGGACTTTTTACCCTTTTTTTTTTAATAATTTTTAAATTTTTTTTTTTTACAAAATATGAGAATACAACTTGCAGAAGGCAAAGTATGTACATATTTACAAGATTACCACCAGTCAAGTCAAAATTATGAATCCTATATTTATAGGTCACTAACAGATTCAACTGTAATGGCGGACCTAGAATGGATTTTTTTGGCCAGATGGCAAGGATGACCACTATCTATTTCCATAATATCACATCAACAAACATATTAATTGCACAATCACAAATGTTGCAATTCAAAATGTTATGTGTCTCCCTCATTTTGTGTGACTATGACACCTTCCTCCTCCTTACCCCCATGGGAAGTTAATAAAAGCAACCTTGTGTTGTCCTATTGGGGATTCACCTTCATATTCACTTTATGCATGAGCTTAAAATATAACTTTCTAATAATATCATGATATTTTAATTTATTTTCATATTAATGTTATTTAAACAATTAATTTTAATTTTAGGTTATATTATTATATTTTAATTTATTTTCATATTAATACTATTTAAATAATTAATTTTAATATAATCTAAGAACATTGTATTTGACTTATATATATATATATATATATATATATATATATATATATATATATATATATATAATTTTACTTTAAATTTTAATTTTTTATTAAATAAGTTTAATACAATTCTATTTTCTTAAACACTTATACAAAGTAAATAATATAAAATCTTATTAATACATTTGTTTTCTTTTCCCTTTAAAACTTGTTTTATTAATTGATGAAACATTTATGTAATGTTGAAATAATTTTCCCTTAGTAATGAAATAATAAGTATTGTTAATGGATTAACTAAAATAAAGTATATTTATTGTTATTGATATTTTTCTTTGGGATTAGTTACATCTATTTTGGTTGACGTTCTAATTTAATGTGGTTCATTTTTGTCTTGAAGATGAACCACATTAGATGATTAGAAATATCAACCATAAAACTAATGGATTTTAGAAATTACTACAAATTTGTAAACTTTAATTACAGATTAGATACAATTTTTTCTCTTATAATTTTATATTTTAAGTCAAAATATAATGGAAGAATCATAAGAAATTTAGGGAAAAAAAGAAAGAATATTGAAAGAATCAAAAGAAATGTAAAATAAAATTTGAAATGTAAAGTATTTCCATTAAATGTTAACTAATACCTTAATTTTATAATAAAATGATTATTTTATTTTATTTTTATAATTTGACATAAATCTAATATCAATAATCTATCATCAATATAAGAAATGTTGAAAGTTTTACTATGGTTCAATTCCTCTTTACTTCAACAATTATATATTAATCTTAATAATTAATCATAGAGAAAATTCAAAATTTTCAAATTATATATAATTTAATTATATAAAATAAATCTAGAGGGGGTGGTAGGAGTCAGAAGGTTAAAATTTGAAATTGAGTACATATGAGGTTAGGCAATTAAGCAAATAATGTGGCAGAAGTATATGGATTGGGCTCCTTTTGGCCAAAAAAGAAAACAACAAAGATTAGCAGCTTGTCATCAACTTATTATCACTCACCTTGTTAGTGGTACAAATAGAGGTGTAAACTTGGTACAAATAGAGGTGTAAACTTGGACATAGGAGTAAAGATGTAAACTTGGACATAAGAGTACTACGAATAAATGTGTAGACTTTGACATAAGAGTAACACTGTAAACTTGGACATAAGAGTCCTAATAAGAAACGCTACTGCTAATAAATTTTGAGAATAAAAAAATTATAAAATTATAAATATAATTGGCCTAAAAAGACTTTCATTGTATTCACCTAGTATAAAGATTGCAAATTTTATATTAATACAATATTTTTATTATAATAAATAAATTTAAATATAATAAAAAAATACACATATTTTATGTATTATTATATTTATAATATTTCTATTTATATATAAATTTAAATTTCTATATTCAATCTTTCTTTTTCATATATATATTAAAAATTAAATAATATATAATAATATTATTATTTTATATATATAAATTATATTTATTATAATAAATAATAAATTTTAAATATACCTTAATACAAAAATTCAAAATTATAACATTTTATATAACTTTTAATAAATCCTTATATTTAATATATAATTAATATTCACAAAATACAAAATAATTAATATTCAAACAATACAAAGTTCAAATGTCATGAATCACAATATTATATTTATACATAACAAAACAAAAATGTCAACTAACATTACTTTTAGATATACCAAAACAAGAATGTCCTCCCTTATCTCAATCAACCTTTATCTAGCATTTACTAACCTTTATTATTTAAATAAGGTAATCAAATAACCTTTATCTAGTATTTACTAACCTTTATTATTTAAATAAGGTAATCAAATATTATTTACCTTTATTATTTAAATAAGTTAATCAAATATTATTTACATTTTATTATTCTCTCGTAAAATAAAATAAAGGTGTAGAGGTCAAATCTCGTAACTCTCTATTTATCAATTAGCCATTGCTCATAAAATAGAGGTGCAAGGTTCTAATCTCATAACTCTCTATTTATCAATCAACCATTGCTTTTATAACACGTACCAAAAGGATGTATCCCAAATTCCAATTTACGCATACTGTACCAGAGGAAGTATATACCTGTCAATTCATGGCGGTCAAGTCGTGAAGCAATCTAAAGTAGTAGGCTATACAGTAGGCACAGGCACAGAATATGGAGGACGGAGCATATTCTCCACCATGATTATGTATACTATTACAGCAAATCTTTCATTGGCGTCAAGTGGCATTAGATGGAATAATATATAGTATTGGTAAAAACAATAATAAGATTGAAGCTACCAGTCAAAAGAAGTAAGTATTTACCTGGTTTTAATTAAAGGAGTAGGTGATTTGATTGGAAAAGTAGTTTGCGTATTAATCTTTGGATTGCTGGTTTTGCTTTTGAATTGGCAGGGTTCCTCTAAATTAGAGAAAGAAAGCCAGGTTTTGATCCTTAAATTCGATTAGCACGGATAATCTGCAGAGAAGCCGGAATTTGAGCTGGGATTGATTGTCGTGCAGATGCAGGCAGTTCGTTTGGAGTCTTCTGCTTCTCAGCAAACAATACGATTTGAATTTGCCGGCAACAATGACGGAAAATTGTGGCTTTGAGGGGAATCCTTTGAGCAAAAGCTGAGTTAGTACAGCGGTTGTCGTTGGGCGTTTTGGGAATTATGAGCGACGGGGAAGAGGAGAAGAAGAAAATCAATTCTGTGGTTCTGGTTACCTGCGTTCCGCCGTCTTCGTCATCGACGGACGCCGGGGACCCGTCTTTGCTGCAAAACGCTACATTTGGTCGGATGTCGACGGGAATTTTGCCGGAAACGGAGGACGAGAAGAAACAACGGCAGCAGCAGCACAAGAAGAGGTCCAAGAATTGGACCCGACAAGAGACTCTGCGGCTTATCAGGTTACGTTCCGAGCTCGAACCCCGATTCGCACGGAGCGGCAGGAAATCGGAGCTCTGGGACGAAATCTCCGTGGCGCTGCAGCGAGAGAGTATATGTCGCGATTCTCAGCAGTGCAGGGACAAGTGGGAGAAATTGACGGCCGGATATAAAGAAGTCCGTGACGGCATCAAGAACCGGCAGGACAACCCTTTCTTCGACGAGCTCCAGCCGCTGCTCTCAGCCAGAGGAGCGGCGGCTAAGGTTAAAGACGGCGCCGAGCCGGCGGCCGTGGAAGTCCCTAATGGCGGCGACAGCAAAACCGACGAGGAGGAGGGCCACGGCGAGGGCGAGGGCGAGGGCGAGGGCGAGGAGGAGACGGAAGACGGGTCTCCGCCTGGGAAACGGCGGTGCCGTTATTGGACGGGAACAGGAACTAACAACCTGGACACGGTATTAGAGAATTTATTTGACCGCCAGCAGAAGTTTTTCAGGGACTTGCTGGATTCGATGGAGCAGAGAGAGCAGATTCGGGAGCAAATCCGTCAAGAAAAGGAGGACAGGTGGCGGGCGGAGGAGCGGGCTCAGAGAAGCAGTTTGAGCGAGGCCATGATTCGTCTCTCCAGGAAGCTTCTCCAGCAGCAGAGCCAGGAATTCACGGCACACAACGGAGTGGGAGTAGTCAATATCGCCACTACTAATAATAATACTGGTGGTGGTAATCCGAAGAAGAGGTCTAAGAACTGGAAAAGGGCAGAAGTTCTCCGGCTGATTAAATTCCGGGGGGAAATGGAGACCAAGTTCATGAAATCCAGCCGGAGAGCCGCTCTGTGGGATGAAGTGGCAGGGCTGCTGGCCAGAGAGGGCATAAGACGGGATGGGAAACAGTGCAGAGAGAAATGGGACAAGTTGGTTGCAGAGTACAAGGAGGTTGTTGACGGGAAAAGGGACCGCGGAGAGAGCCCATATTTTGCAGAGCTGACGCCCATTGTTGGGCGCCCGCCTGCAGAACAACAGGCTCTCCATCAGCAGCAGCTGCAGATAGAGACCACTGCGACCAGCTAACCCGCTGGAAGGGTTGATCAGGACCTTATGGCAGCATCACAGGATCTACAACTCACACCAGCTCTTTAGATAGTTTGATCAGGGCCTTAGGATTGATCAGAGCTGTCAGTACTGGTAGCATCACATGACCTGCAGCTCACACCAGCTCTTTACATGGTTTGATCAGGGCCTTAGGGTTGATCATAGCTTTAAGTACTTTATTGGTTAGGACTACTTATTGGAAGGGTTGATCAGGATCTTGTTGGCTAAAGCCACTTTTTTAAGGGTTGATCACTAAATTACAAGCTATTACTTATTAGAAGGGTTGAGGGGAACTTACAGATGAAGACAACCTATCAGAAGGGTTGGTGAAGACCTTACTAGTGTAGACTACTTACTATAAACCAGAATAGACTTCACTGGTTAAGATGACTTACTTATTGTAGAGCAGGGAATCACTGGCTTTTTAGATGACTGTGTGGGTAGCTCTTTCAATTGCTTGAAGGGCTGATCATTATTTTACTGGGAAAACGATTTGCCATTACTAAGACTTACTTAAGGATGTCTCTGGCTCTTTAAATAGGGTACTAATCAGATGTGGGGGTTTTTTAGATGGATATTGATGAGGATCTGGTTCTTTAAATGGTTATTCATCAGATGTGGCAGACTTTGCAGGAGGATCTTGTGGGCTCTATAAGGAATGATCTGGACCTTATTAGATAAAACGATTTGCCCTACTATGACTTATTTCTAGATGGTTATCCGATGTGGCTGGCTCTTTAGATGACTAAAAGGATTGATGAAGACTGCACTGGAAAAACTATTCACCTTTATCCCTACTGGGTTAGAGAAATGGGTTAGAGAAATCCTCCCAAAATCTCTTACCCAGGTCTGAGATAAAAGTGTTCTGGTAATAATTAACTGTTGTTTGAAGGGTTGGTAAGCACCTTAAGGGCACTTACATTACAGCAAGTGATTGGGCTTCTAGCTTGCTCTTGGAAACACCATAGAGGCTTTGTGACTTTGCTTTATCAGGCTTTACAGGCTTGCAACTTATTTCTGTTTTAACTAATTCTCATTAGAAAGGTTTAATGACTGATTACAGATTTTATCAGGTTGATCAGCCTTTGACTGGTTTCAAGTCAGCCTATAGAAGGCGTCTACTGGGTTGACCTTGGAAAGGATTCTACTTGGTTGACACAAGAGGAGGGGGACAAATCTTTTGATTCGTCGTTATGTGTCAGCACTATCAGATTTCAATCTGCCATCTGTACATATTTATATATATAATGCTTGGGCTTTTGGGCCCTTTACTTTTTTCATTTGCAATGTAAATTAGTACTCCACTTTTAAATTTTAATGTAATCTGCAGTGTCCAGGTTCTCTGTATTCTCTGGCCTGCTGCATCGCTGGTCTTTGTCATTGAAACTGAAATGAATACCAAGCTCGGAGCTGCATATATACTTGAATACTTGTCTCAGGCCTGGTCATGTTTGTCTCTGGTGATTTCTGCTGCTTCTCTGCTGTTCTTTCGGTTGGGTTTTCTCATAATTTTAAATTGGAAATTTCAACTGGAATTAACAGGCCTCGTTGTTTGGGCATGCCCAGGAAATTAATTATCTCATTTGCTGCTTCGTTGTTTTCGATTCTTACACCAGTAAGATTCATGGGAAAGGAAAAAAAAAGAGGGGTTCTGTCACAACTTCCAGTCTATGCCGTTTTTCCTTGTGAAGTAAGTAACCAATCCCCTGCCTATTACTCCACAGTATACTAAAAATTTGACTACACTAACTCCAAATAACAATAAAAACAAAATTGTCTGCTAGAAAAACTCCTTGTAACCACTGTTTTTCAACCCCGTGGCATTGATATGCATGCAGTGATAGTACTCCTAACATTTTTTTCCTGGTTTTTGCACTTTCGGAGGCCACAGGATTTGAATAAGGATTACCAGAATGACAATGGTTACCAGTGCTCTCATCTCTTGAAAAAACTGTAATATAATTATTTTAATTATATACACTCAAAAATATACATAATCTTTTCTGTGATATTAATTGTGTATTTACATGCATAAATAGCAACTAATTACTACCACACTATCATATCATATTAGTAAATGTATTGATATGTTATATTCAATATTATTTTTTAATCTTTTATATATTTATTAATGTATGAAAATCAAACTATAATAACCAAATTTAATTTAATTTTAATATTTAATTATTTATGTATGCTGAAACCACCTTTTGTCTCGCTTAAGTTTTTAATTCTTTCATTCAGAATGGCTAGTGCCCAGGCCACTGCTCAGTCACGTTCATTTTCAGAGCATATTCTTTCTTTTGAATAAATAACTTGCAAGTGCACACTGATAGAGAGAAAAAGGCAATGTAATTGGTTGTTTGTTGAGGAATAACGAGAAGGTACATAGTATAAATTGAGGGAATAATGAGAAGGTACATACTATAAATGGTTCAGAAAAAGTTTATCTACTAAAATTGATATATTATTTGATTTGGAAATAGAGTATGCAAAATATAAAAATATAAATAAATCAAATAAAAAAAAGTTTAGTTTGATTTATAAACAAAATGGTTTTTTTTTTAATCTGGATACAATTTTTACAATTTCTAGTAAGGTTGTGTTTTTTTGTTATTTAAAATATAATTTTTAATGCATAAATAGATTTGGCACCTTGAAAAATCATGAGCACTTGAAAAACCGTGAGCACTCCAATTTTATAGATTAAATAACTTAAGCTCTAATTTTTAAAAATCTTTCTCTGATTTTGATTAAAATTAACTAGGAAAAATGCTTTGAAAAAAAAATGATTTTTTAATATAAAAATTCTTAATTTTATATTAAAACAAAATTACATGTTACATGTGTTGGTAATTGTTAATCAAGACAGACGATGAGATTGCAAGTAATTAATTTATAATACATGGGGAGAAAAATTAAGTTTCCCTCCTTTTCTTCTTTTTGGCCTTCCGCCAAGCACCTTGTGTTGGCGTGGCTGAGATAAGGGCGAGCTTATTATCTTCAGTGTTTGCACCATTGTCCTTATCTGAATCTGAACTATTTGAGATGTGATGTTTTGTTTCCCCTCCAGAGTCTAGTGCCTCAAGGTCCTTTGCCAACTGAACCGTGGGGGTAATGTCGAAAGGGTCTTGCATCTCTTGTTCTTTTGACTCTGGTTCTATGGTTGTTTGATGATGTTCATTTGGATTGAGAACATCCTCTTCTTCTTTTGTCCCCTGTTCTGGTTCACTTGAGGGAAATTGCCACCCTTTGGGAGTTTTCCCCGTCTTCTTCTTTTTGCTTCTGAACATGTATTTTGCAAATGACCGGTATTTTTGCATATTCGGTACCTAAATGCAGTATTTTCGAAGTCAAGATGTTGTGTCCATTTCTGTTGTTTGTGAATCATTTGTATGCATTCCGGCAGCCCTTTACTGAGGTCCACTTCCACACAGATTCGTGCAAAAGTGTAGAGTTGCTCTGCCAAGTGCTGAGTGTATGTTTTGATATATCGCCCAAGTATGTTCCTAATGCAAGCTAAAACACTTTCATTCCAGAAATGAAGGGGCAGGTTGTAAAGCCGATCTCAGACCAACATTCTGGTCACTTCTATGGTGTTTGCGTCGAAATCTGGGAACCAAGGTGTGATGAATAGCGTAGTGGATCCCCAGAACTATGGTCTCTCCCTAATGAGGTTGTCTCTGGCTTCCGAGGATGAAAAATTGACAATGAAAAACCCCGTTGAACAGAGGTGGAGTCCAGTTGGTGAATATCCAATGAAAGAGCTCCATTGGTTTGGGCCAGAAGTTGTTAAATCTACAAATTATCGCTTGAGATTCAAATGAAGTTCGGTGTTTGTCTATTTTTGGAATTTCTATGTTCACTTCTGGTATGAAATTCAGTTGCTCAACAATATAAGGTTTGGGAGTATTTTCAGCTGCTTCGGTTGGAATAGCAACGTTGTCTTTCCCATGTAGTATATTCCTATAAGAGGACCCTTTCAGGAGGTCAGGTTTTGGGGTGTTGGTTCCCTTTGCATTTCCTAGAGTTCTGTGTTTTTCAACGACACCACCCCTCAATCTTAGATTGAGAAAGATAGTTGAACCAAAACAGATGGAGTAATCTTTTAATGTGCAAAGGTCTTGAAGGGATCTCCCACTATGGATCAAAGATTGTAGATGGCTAGGATAACCAGTATGTTGACTGATATTTTGTTTCAGGTCTGCTACCCCATCGTTTTCCTGAGCCCAAATCAATATGCTGTAAACCATAGGGGGTTTAATAAAAATCTGAAAGCATACAACGCTTACCTCTTTGTTTATGATGGCTGTGTGATCATCTATGGGGTTCGGCATTGGTTGCAGAGTTCGGGTCCATAGGGGGCTAGGCACCAATGTGCAACAGTAGGAAGATGCGGGAGACTGGGCATCATCGACATGTGTAATATTCTGGGGAGTGCCAACAGCATAAAGTCCCTGAGAGCGCCAAAACCCCAGGAGGAGGCACAATGCCCATCCCATGTCAACAACAACAATCCCCAACGTAGCACATGTCTCTATTTTGTTGCGACAGATGAACTGATACAAACCCCTGTTCCCATATAAAGGCGCACTCCAGAAGACACAGACCCTGTGTAACGACTGTCTAGAGCATGCAGTCGAAAGCGGCCCAGTGGATAGGTCGAAAGGAGCGAGTAGGTGTCGGCAAGCAGCCTTGATGGGGACCGAGGAACCGCAATGCCATTTCTGTGATAAAGGATGTTCGAGGGGGTGCTCCCCGTTCCACAAATCAGTAGTGGCACAGGCATAAGAGGTTGTCGCCAAGCCTCCCTGGTGTCCAAAGCAATGAACCCTAGCCGCCATTGTTTTCGCCGCAGAGCTCTTCAAATCTTCTATCACTGTAAAAAAGAAAATGATATTATTATCAGTTGGATAATTTTAACTTTTATTAATTTTTTATTTAAAAAAAAAGATTATAATTTTAAAAATGATTTCTTATAGTTTTAATAATAATTAAAATATATAATTGTTTATGATAATTATAAGTATCATTATTTGTAATTATTATTGTTGTAATTTAAATGATAATTAAATTATAAGATTGCAAGCCATTTTTCATTATTAATTTTGACAATTTTAATCATAATTTTATTATATAATTTTGTATGACAACAAATGTCATTATTATAAACTAATTATGATTAATAATAACCAATATTAATGTTCTAGTAGTGAGATACTTAGCTCTACAAACTAGGTTTTGTCAGATCTGAACCATATTCTGCAGAAATCGTGCCGAGTCGGTTGGATCGCTCCCTCTGAATTGATTTGTTACCAAGGGGCTATCTCATTTACAGTTGCGTGGTGAAAATCCCATGAGTGTCCCCTCGTTAGGGTGAGGGGGGCCTCCTCCTTCAAAGATGTTGTTAATCGCATGTCATTTATCCATGCAACCAACCCGATGCCAGGACTTTCTGCTTCAACTTCGTCGGCCGCAGAATCTCTTATCATGGGGGCGCAATGGCAAGCTCGTGGCAAAAACCGATGCCTCCCAAAAGTCGAAACAAACCCTAAGTTTGTGATCCCTAACAATCGATTGGAGAAATCACACCAATATATGAAGGATCACTCAATGATCTTCAAATTCTTAGGTATTTGGCCCCAAGAACAGGTTATCCTCTAGTGGATCCAGAGCACATGGGCACCTTGGGGCCAGATTGAACTTTGCCTCAGAGCAAAAGCATTTTTCACCCTGATCTTAGCAGATCTGGAAGATAAGAAGCACCTCTTTGAGAATGGGCCTTATTTCATGAATAGTGCAGGACTCGTCTTGCGATACTCGGAGGAATGCTACAACCCAGACAAATAAGAGTTCAAGGCAACTCCAATTTGGGTAAGGTTATATTTTCTCCCTGATGATCTATGGGAGTCTGATATATTGGAAGGGATTAGAAACACTATTGGACAATTTGTGAAAGTCTCGGAGATAACAAAAATCCGAAGGCATGCAACATATGCCTACATCTGTGTCCATATGAACATCTCCCAACCCATCCCAGAATCAATAGATTTGGTATACCACGACTCCATATGGACTCAACCGTTAGACTATGAACATTTCCCGTTCAAATGGCGTCACTGCCATGAATACAATCCCCTGTTTCATGATTGTCCTCTCACCATAACAGAAGAAGCCCATCAAGTAGCTCAACAGCGCGATGATGAGCGTTTCCAACAAGTTGGCGGTAGGAGAAACATACCACCTCAAACTTAGATGGTTCCCTCAAATGCTCGTCCATCTCCACTTCCGAGATCCATCCCCGCTTCTCAACTAGCTAGAAGAACCCCACCTCATGGGGATGAAACTCCCTTCACCATACTGGAAACCACTGATCCAAAGCAAGAGAATCACGTAGCGGTTCAAATCCAATCTCCAAGATCGCTTCAGGCAATGGAAGTGGACAAACTCATCCCACCCCAGATGGATAAAGCCGCTCCCAAGAGAAAAATGTTGGAAACCACCGAGGATGATCGTAGACTAGAGGAGATCATAAACCAAACAAGAAAAGTTTTGGAGATAGAGGATAAATTCAATAGACTTGGACCATAGGAATGAAAAATGTTGGATATATTTAGAATATGGATCAACCCAGACATTAAAGAGATTCCAACCAATCAACTTACACACTTTAGAAATATCTTCAACTAATAGAGTGCCAGATCGGGAGAGCAGGGAGCAGATCCAAAACCTCTTGGCTCAAGCAAAGACGATGACATATTGGCCATCACTTTCCAAGATTCGGGTGCACCATAGAAGGGAAAAAAGGGTAAGAAGATGACAAAGGAAGTTATCAGGGAAGCGGGTGAAATTTTGTTGAATTCGGGACAAGTGGGACAATTGACATATTATTTTCACAAATCCGTCCATCCTTCTCAATGAAAATTGTATCTTGGAAAATTCGGGGCTTAAATAGCTAAGGTAAGCTCTGTTCTCTAAAATAAAAAATTCTCAAGTATAAACTAGATATTGTGTTGTTACAGGAAACCAAAATGACAATAGACAAATTATTGGAGGCTAGCCATTGTTGCTGGAAGAATAGTGAAGCAATGATGATAGACGACATAGGACTGTATGGCAGAATCGCGGTACTTTGGAACCTCAATTAAGTCATCTTCAAAGATTGGATTGGCTCTCATTTCACTCTCTCAAGAACATTCCAACTCATTGGATCAAAGGCCTAGTATAGTGTAACAACGCTATATGTACCCTCAACCCCCCAAGAAAAGGAGTTTTTTCTCAAAAGCATTCATGCCATCAGACCCAATTTGTATGCTCCATATTGGAACACAGGAGGAGAATTCAACCTAATTAGGAATTTGGAAGAAAGATGGATGGGATTTCTGTGATTAGATCCCAACTCCATCGCTTTCAATATGTTGATTGATGATCTCCATCCGGCGGATGTGAATACTAAGACAGGGCTTCACACATGGAACAATAGGCGTGGTTAGTAGCATTAGGTGGGCTGTCGCCGGTACCGTTTCATGTTTTCGAAAGAGCTACTCTTGAAGGATATATCTATTGAAACATCAATTCTTCCTTCTATAGGCACAAATCACTGGCCTATATGCCTCGACCTCCCAATCCCCCCCCAAAAATAAACCCTTTCTCTTCGAAAGCTTCTGGTTGTGGCATTCGTGCTTTCTGGGAAATCTAGAAGAATGGTGGAAGACCCTAGAGGTGCCCTCGGGAAATTGCATGCAGGTTTTCTAGAGAAATTTGAAAGCCCTCAAGTTAAAAATAAAAATCTGGAATCGAGAGGACTCTAGGGATATCTTCTCCGAAAGACATAAGCTAGAAGAACGAATGGAGACGATTCAGATGCAGATAGTATGTGAAAGCCACACTGAGGAGCTGGCAGTTGAGGAAGGACGTTTAATATCGGAGTTGGAAGAACAACGTATTCAAGAGGAATCCCTTCAGTGGAAAAAATAAAGAATCCAATAGCTTTGGGAGGGGGATCGAAACTCAAAATTCTTTCACATATCTATGATCAGTCATAGACAACACAACCACATTACTTCACTTACTTTAGAGGAGGGGACATTTTATGTAACCAAGTCACAAAATAGAAAAAAATATAGATCAATGACTTAAAAATTATCCACTTCGAGGGAGAAACCTCCTTTACATTACATAAATGAAAAATTCTTGGATGATACAAATGACAAAACTTACTTTCTATATATAGGAGTCTAAGGGGTCACAATATAATCAGAGCCTACATAACAATAATAATGTAAGGAAAAAACAATAAAATAGTGGGATTCTATGGGGCACAATAATAAGAATATGGGGAATACATGGGCACAACAATAACAATAAGGGGGCTACACTAACAATAACAACAAGTGACTACACTAGTATTATAGGGACCTAACATGCCCCTCTCCTTCAAAAAAGTGTTGTCCTCAACACTTGAGTAGTTTTGGATGCTTCTTTATAAAATTCTCATCCTCCCATGTGGAAACTTCAACGGATAAGTTTTTCCACTCAATGAGATACTTTGAAATTGATCGATTTCGAAGCTGTCGAGTTCTTCTTTCCGTGACTGCTCCAGGTTCCAATATGATTTTTCCTTCCTCATCAAGTTATGGAAATATTGTTTGAACTGTGATTTTGTCACCTATAACCTTGTTTAAACATGAAACATGGAAAACTGGGTGCACTCAGGAAGACGTAGGAAGCTCCAATTTGTATGCCATAGTACCAATATTTTGCAGCACCTTGTATAAGGACCATAGTACTTTGGCGATAATTTATTATCCTTCTTAGCTTGCTTGTGGGAAATTTGCTTGTATGGTTGTAGCCGTAAAAATACCCAGTCCCCTGCATCAAATCTTCTTTCACTGTGATGTTGATATCCCTATTGTTTCATTCGATTATGAGCCAAATTTAGGTTATCCTTTAAGAGTTGGAGAACTTCTTGTTGATGCTGGATGCGATCTTCCACTGCTTGAACCTTAGAATTTTCTCTTAAAGATGATGTAATGGATGATGGATGATATCCATAAAGTGCCATAAATGGTGTCATTTTTGCTGCAATGTGAAAGGAAGTGTTATAACACCATTCATCTAGAGGTAACCAGTTGACCCATTGTGTTTGTTTATCAATACAAAGCAACAAAGAGATCCTTCCAAACATTTATTCACTATCTCAGTTTCCTATTAGATTGGGGATGATAAGATGAGCTATGAGCTAGTTGAGTACCCAAACAAGAAAATAATTTTGTCCAAAAATTTCCAGTGAAAATAGGATACCTGTCGCTTACAATAATCTTTGGGTTTCCATGTAGCTTTTGAATTGTTTCCATAAATGCAGTAGCAACTGTACTGGCTTTAAATGGATGAGATAATGCACGAAAGTGTGCATACTTTGTAAGTCTATCAATGACCACTATGATGACACTCTTTCCTTCGGGATTGGGTAAACCTGTGAGAAAATCCATTAAAATCACCTCCCAACGTTGACTTGGAATGGATAAAGGTTGTAGTTGACACGGGATCTTAATTGTCTCAACTTTATTTTGTTGGCATACGAAACATTCCACCACAAAATTTTGAATATCAGATTTAAAGCCATCCCAAAAAAATTATTTCTTGACCCTGTGGTAACTTTTTAAAAATCCTGAGTGTCCTCCTAAGGGCGAGGTGTGCAATTCCAAAAGAATCTTTTGTTTTAGTTGGGAATTCTTAGAAATATATACACGATCTTTGTACCATAATGAATCATCTTTTCAGCTAAATGTATTAGATGTAATGGGATCTCGCTGCAAATTTTGAATGAGTGTCCACACTTCTTCACCATTCTTCCATTCCTCCCTTGCTTCGGTTATCCAATCTGGTTAGATAATAGAAATAACACAAAGCAATGCTTCCACATCCTTATCCTTTCTTGAGAGTGCATCTGCAACAACATTTAGCTTCCCTTTTTTGTAGATGATTTCAAAGTCATAACCCAACATCTTTGTGACCCATTTTTGCTGCTCTTCTAAAAATAATCTTTGTCCCAAAAAGTATTTAAGACTATCATGCTCTGTTTTTACCTTGAAGTGTCTTCCCATTAGGTAAGGTTTCCATATCTTTAGTTCATGTAGTATTGCCAACATTTCCTTCTCATAAATAGGTTTTTGTAAATACTTTCCTTTGATTGGACCTTTCAAAAGCAATGGGTCTTCATTCTTGCATTAAAACAACACCAATTCCATTTCCTGATGCATCACATTCCATAATAAAGGTTTTTGTGAAGTCTGGCATATCTAAGACCGGTGTTTGGCACATTGCCTCTTTAAGATGTTCAAAGGCCTTAGTTGCTTATGGAGTCCAAGAAAATGCATCTCTCTTCAATAATGTTGTTAGAGGTGCTGCTATTCTCCCATAATTCTTAACAAACTTGCGATAATACCCTGTTAACGTGAGAAATGCTCGCATATTATTTATGGTTTTTGGGATTTTATATTCCTTAATGGATTTGATTTTGTTAGGGTTTGCGTTAACAACCTCATGTGATACAATATGACCCATATATTCCACCTCCTGTACTCCAAAGAAACATTTGGAGGTTTTTGCATATAATTGTTTATCCTCCAATAGTTTGAGCACCCTGTCAACATGTTGAACATGATTCTTCCAAGACTTGTTATAGATTAGTATATCATCAAAAAATACTAACACAAATTTTCTAAGGATGGGTTTGAAAATGGAATTCATCAACCCTTGAAATGTAGAAGGTGCATTGGTAAGGCCAAAAGGCATGACAAAAAATTCATAATGACCCTCATGAGTTCTAAATGCTATTTTAGGAATGTCTTCAGTCTTCATTCTAATTTGATGATATCCCGAATGAATATCCAACATGGTGAAGTAAATTTATCCATGTCCAATAATTCATCAATGACAAAAATGTGAAATTTATCTTTAATAGTGAGCTTGTTGAACTCCCTATAATCCAGACATATGCGCCATGATCCATACTTCTTGTGCACCAATACTACTGGAGTAGAGAGAACTTTGACTAGGTTGAATTATACCGACCTCTAGCATTTTTGCAATCATACTCTCAATTTATTTCTTTTGGGCATTGGGATATGTGTAAGACCTCATGTTTGGAGGAACACTTCCTGGAATCAAATGAATAGGATGACCATGATCACGAATAGGTGGTATGCCTTTGAGAGTTTCAAATACCTTGGAATGATGGTCTAAGACTTTTTGGAGATCTAGAGAAATATATGATTTTGATGTTTGAAACTCTAGTGAGCATAATTGTGCAATTATGCCTCGTTTTTATTTATTTAGAATATTTGTCATGCCATTAGATTTGATTATCTTTCATGGTTTCCTTGTGTTACCCATTAATTCAGCGTCCTTTCATTCCCAAAAAATTCCAAGAAACGTTATTGAAAATTAAAAGCTATCATACCCAAAGATTGTAACCATTGAACTCCTAGTACAACATCAACACCACCTATTGGAATGGAAATCATTAGGCTATTCAATACATATTCCCCCATGGTTAGCTTGATATTATGAAAGTTTACAGAGAAATTTGTAGTTCCTCCATTTTCAACCATCACTTGACTCTGTAGTGCTAGATATAGGAAGCAATTCAATTCCTTGGCTATCTTACAATGAATAAAATTATGGGTACTACCTGAATCAATAAAAAATATTGCATTTTTCTCTTGATATGTCCTTCTATCTTGAGAGTTTGAGGAGTGGAAATTCTTGCTAATGCATTAAAATATATGGTTAGATACATTTATTCTTTCTCTAAGGTCAATTCTTGGTGTATATCCTCTTCTTTTGAAGTTTCTTGTTCCTTTTCTTCCTCCTCTTCACAATCTATGTAAAATAATTTATTCTCAGCACACTTATGACCTTTAGTGTATTTGCTATCACAACTGTAACAAAGCCCTTTTTCTTTTTTTTTTCTTCCAATTGTTGTGGTGTCAACCTTGTAGGTTGTGGAAGGCTAGTAGCAGCAACACTTCCATCATTATAGTTGTGAGTGTTAGGATTCCTTGTTTCCATAATTTTTCTTTCATTTTTTTCCTACCAAATTGAATGCCTTCTCCAATGAATCAGGTTCCCAAAGGCGAAACTCATGTTGGATGTTATCCTTTAAAGTACCGATGAATACATCAATACTATTTTCCTCCAGAATATCATTTACCATTATATTCAATTTTTGAAAGTCCTCAATGTGCTCCACCATTGAACTCTTTTGTTTGAGATTTATCAATTGACTAAATAAGGTGTTTCTCTTTATATCTTCATAATGTGTTATAATTTCCTTCGAAAAAATTGACCAAGTGGTAAGTGGTTTACGAAAACAAATCCATTGATGCCATACAAAGTAATTGGGTGCTAAATATAAAGTTGCAATGTGCACCTTTTGTGTGTGTTGCACACTATGGAGATCAAAATATTGCTCCATCTATAGTATCCATGTTACCGGATCCTTTCCATCAAACTTCCTCATATCAATCATTGGAATATGGTAGCTCTTCAATCCAATGTTAGAGTCTACAAAATCATGGTTAAAATTTATTTTGTTCTCATCACGAGTTTCATCTAATATACCTTTTCGCCATTAGGAATCATTTATTTTAACAACTTTTTCAAACCTTCCATGTCTGCTTTTAAACCATTATTCAAATCTTCCATGTTGCTTTTCATTTTTTCTTCTATGCCATCATTCAAACCTTTCATGTCTTATTTTAAACCATTCTTCAAACCTTCCATCTTAGCTTCCACTTCATTTTTGGTTACTCTTTGCGAGAACGACATTTGTTGCACTTGGTCTCATAATTTTGATATATCATGTTGCATTTATTCCTCTTCTTCATGCGCCATAGTAGAATTTTTTGGTTTCTTACGAGGTGTTTCCTTTTCTCGCTTCAAGTCATTTTGGAATGAAACAATGATATTTATTCTTCACTATGCCCCTTGAATCACTTCAAACTGATTTTTCAAACACAAATTATGCAAATTGTTTTAAAAAAATACACACCTTTTTATTTGCTTTGAATCTATTGTATCTCTGTAATCTCATATCCCTAAGTTTTTAACTTCGGTCCTGTAGTATCCGTCTGATTCTTCTTTCCAATGCCACATATCAGACCTAATTTTGATTCTTCAAGATAAATTTATGCCCAATATCCCGCAATGACCTAATTATGGAATTATTCAGTAGAGAGAACTTGTACGACATGCCACGTGTCACTGGTTCAATCTTCGGCTCTGAAATTGATACAAAAGAAACTGCAGTTCATGCACTTCAGACCAATTTTTACAGAAATCAAATCCGATGCCTGAAATGAAAGTTAGGACAATTTTCCCTTGGTCAACTGTTTGAGATGAAATTATGGACCTTGCAAAAACCCTAACTTCCTCATATCATATCTCCTAAATTATAGTGAACCAAGATATATAATTATTACATGAGGTTCACCAGTATTTTGACTCCATGTGGTTTCAATTTCAACTTCTAAAGCTTCGTAGAAAAATAGTTATAGTGAAAATTCCAAGATGACCTATTTGAAGAAGCGAAACCCTAGAATCCAAAGCTATGATACCAAATGTTATGTAACCATCTCACAAAACATAAGAAAATATAGATCAACGACTTAAAAATTATTCACTTTTAGGGGGAAACCTTCTTTACATTACATAATTGAACAATTGTTGGATGATACAAATGAAAAAACCTACTTTCTATATATAGGAGTCTAAGGGGTCATAATATAATCTGAGCCTACATAACAATAATAATGTAATGGCACAAAAATAAAAATAGTGGGCTTCTATGGGGAATAATAATAACAATATGGGGACTACATGGGCACAACAATAACAATAATGGGTCTACACTAACAATAATAATAAGGGGCTACACTAGTATTATAGGGACCTAACATGCTACTCTTGGAGAATCATCGTGACATGGAACGTGAGCTGATCTCATTCTAATCCTCCCTTTTGACCAAAGAAGACATAGAAAGATCAGAAGATATTGAGCGGGTTACCCATCATATCCATACTCTTGTGACTGCAGAGTAAAATGAGGCCTTATTGTGACCAATATCCTTCAAAAAGGTGGAGTCGGTGGTCAAAGAGATGCCATCTAACAAGGAACCTGGGCTATATGGCTACAATTATAAATTATCTAAGGCTTGCTGGTCGTTGATGGGCCCAGATATTGTCGATCCAGTGGAGGAGTCTTGTTAGCAAAAGCAGATATGGTCAGGCTTAAATGCAACTTTTTTCACCCTTATTCCCAAATCTAAGGAGGCCAACACCCCAAGTTGATCTAGGCCCATTGCCTTATGCAATGTAATATACAAGATCCTCTCCTCTATTCTTGTTTGACGGTTAAAGACAATACTCCATCATATAATTAGTTTGGAGCAGTCGGGGTTTGTAGAAGGAAGGAAAATTCTAGATATAATAGTTTCTGATCATGAAATTATTCATTCGCTCAAGAGGCATAAGAAGCAGGGGATGCTACTGAAGTTGGATTTATCAAAAGCTTATGACTGACTCAGTTGGTCATATCTCTTGGCAATCATGAGAGCATTTGGTTTAGCTGAAAATTGGGTTCACATGATTAAGTCAATGATATCCAAACTCTTCTTCTCAATCATGGTAAATTGTGCTCCATCTTCCACCTTCAGGTCTTCCAGAGGCCTCAAGAAAGGGGACCCGATATCGCCTTTCCTCTTTATTATCACTATTGATGGAATTGACTAGTTAATTAAGGCAAAAAAATGCAACAATGACCTCAATGGCCTTCACCTTCCAAGTACGAATATTAAAATGACTCATCAACAATTTGTAGACGATAATATATTGTACGGGGAAGCCACTATCCAAGAATCTCTTTAGACTTATGGAATCCCCACAGAATTCCAGACGGCCTCAGGTATACTCCTCAATAAGGACAAATCTAATATTTATTTTTTTCGTACTCCAAGCTCAGTCCAAGTATTTCTAGCTTCGGTCCTAGGATTATCCATTGGATCTCTTCCGTCGAAGTACTTGGGAGTTTGTAGGTTTTATCCCTATACAAAAATTCTATGCAAACGAATTCTTAAAAACAAAAAATAAAAAATAGCGAGAGCATAAAAAATAAAACATATATACACAAATAATTTTCCCTTGGATCCCAAATCGCGACTACCATCTTGATGTTTCATTATATTCCTTTTAATGTTATAACACACACACACACACACACACACACACATATATATACATTCCGAAGTATTCATAAACCTCAATCCATTAACCATAGATTAGAACATAATCGTAGTTAATTTGACCGGATCTACAAAATACGATAGGAAGAAAACCATCATGCCCCAAAACCATGTGCAAACCCATGCGCAAAACCTTAGGCGGGTCCGCCCACCTAAAATAGGGTCCATTTTTTTTTTTTCCCGGGGCACTGCCCCGAACCTCGTGTAGAGGACTACCTGACCCCTGCAAACCCCTGGACAAGGGGGGCTGCTACGTCCGACACAAGCGAAGGGGAGCTTCTGCCCCCCTCTTACCCCTTGCTTCGTGGCTGATTCTAGTCGTGGAAAGAACATAACACAAACCCAAAAAAGTTCCTCTTCTTACGAATGCCCTTCACATAGCTCCCTGGAAGGATTTATGCTCCAAAGTCATAAAAATATTATGGAATTTAACTTTTTGGGTCCTAAACTTGGTTGGATGTGATACTCTCTTGAAATCTATTTTGCAGGAGAACCATCTCTATCAAATCTCCCTCCTCCCTGCTTCGAAAAGTATTTACTGAGAGGTGACAACCATATTAAAAAAATTTTTATGGCATGGTGCTACCTTTGAGAAGAAATGACCCCTAGTAGCCTGGAAAAAAATCTATCTCCCCAAAGCCCAGAGGGGTCTAGCTCTGTAAGATCCTAAGGAATTGAATGCAGAATTAGGCGCTAAGTTATGGTGGTGTTGGATCCAAGGTGGTATCGAACAATAGAAACAAATATGGACACATAAATATGCCCAGGGTAGATCTCAGGGTACGCTTTTATGGGACCACTCCTTCTCTTTAGGATCGACGATATGGAACCTGACCAACCAAAACAATGAACTAATTCGAGACCACTTCTTCTGGAAATCAAGGACAGTCAAATTTCCTTATTTTGGGAAGATCCATGGCAACAAATCCCTCGACTTGATCATGAGATGACGCTCCAAGAACTTAAAGTCTCCTCTAGGAACAAAGTGCAGTGTGAGTCATTGACTATTGGATGGAACTTCCAAACCACAGAGGCTAGAGATAGTGGGAAAATGAGAGAGAATGACAACTGGAGGTCCTGTAAGAAGCATGTAAGAATCTCTCATAACAGCTCCACCAATGACGCATACCTCACTAATTGGATCATGACAAGTTAAGGTGAGGGTATTCAACATCAAGGTCATTTTCTCTCAAGGAAAGCTACCTCATTAAAGTGGATGCTCACAACTGGCCAATAAGGAAAATATGGAGAAAAATAGGGGGGGGGGGGGAATTATGGCCAAAAGTTGCACATTTTCTATGGCTTATCAACCACAAGAAGATCCTCACTTGGGATAGATTGGTGAAGCACGAATATTTGGGGCCACCTCGATGCCCCCTATGCAGGAACAACAAGGAAACAATGCAACACCTTCTAAATGCGTGCCCGATCGCTAGAGATAATTGGGAGAAGTTTAGCACTCTTTTTACACCTGTCGACCTCCACTTGGAGGACATCCTGGAAACTATTGAAGGTTGGCCAGCCAACCGATTAAAAAAACCCATTTTTAATAGAGCATGGTGTCTAGTATTGGGTTTTACTCTCTAGAATGTGTAGAAAGAACAAAACCGTGCTATATTTCATTCTCAGACCCCATCTAGTGCTTCGATCTAGACTCTTGTGAAATAAAATACAAGGGAAACAATCCTATCGGAGAAATGGGACTCTGATGATTGGGAGACAAATCCTCAAGAGTTTTCAATTCTCCTTTCTCTTAACCTATCTCAGGAAATGACCCCCTTTGTTATTTCCAAAGTCAGGGATCCCCAATATCATCTCCTTCTGTCTTCCTTGGACCCCTTCAGGATGTATTAGACTTAATTTCGATGAAGCCTCTAAGGGCAACCCAAGATCTGTGGGCTATGGCGGAATATTGTGTGAGTCACAAGGATCTCCTACTGGTATCTATGCTTGACACTGTGGATGCACCACAAACAATGTTGCATAACTCACGACTTTATAAATTGGCTTTTATCTAGCCCAACAACACGTATGGTCTAGGGTTCACATCATTGGGGACTCCAAATTGATAATACAAATGAATCGAAATATTATTGATGGTTCCCCCACCTCAAAAATTGCTAGGAGTTGGTGACTCGAGGCCCAACTTGATAGAGTTAAATATATCTTGGAAAGAATTGAGTATTATACGACTGGCCACATCCTCCACGCTGGAAATGAATTTGCTGATTGGTTGGCCAACCTCGGTTCGATGAACTCTCAAATAGATTTTCCACTTTATGGAACAAAGTGTTGGGAAAAACAAATCTGGATCCCAAAGAATTTTAGGCTCTTCAGGATCTTATTGACACTGATTCTCTTGCCCCTGATGGGGGTGACCCTCCTGGATACCACTTGTCATCTGAGTGACCATCGGGGCTTGTCCTGTCTCCACACGCACATTCACTCTGTGATAATGTGCTGCTCCAGCATTAACTCCAAGCGAGTGTCAAGACTACTCGTACACTTCACAGTTATATACATGGGAAACCATGTAATTATTTTTAGTTTGGTTGTTTGGGCGATGAATTGTGGCAAATAGGCGAACAAGGGTGTGCACATTGGGTTCTGTTGTCCTATGAGATAATTCTAGGTCAATTAATTATGCCAGAGCATCTATAATATTTTATTTGTTTTAAGTTCGGGTTTTTGGATTACCAATGTATAAATAAATTGCATGCAGATGTAATTAAACTTTAGATAATATTGATTGCGCCAAGAGGCGCAATCTACAACCCCGTATGACCTCGATGTGTAAGATTGTCACGTCCTAAAAAATTAATAAAATAATTTTTTCTAATGTTGGCCAAAACATTAACTTAAATCTTAAATCATATATAACTTGATTCTTTATATTATATATAACTTTTAAACCTTTTTGATAGGTTAAGATTAATTATTAAAATATAACAATGTATTATCTCTACAACCTAGTATGAGGTAGATATCACATAAAAAAGTAAACATGTAAAAGTAAATGTAATGTTTAAAATTTAACATTTTTTATACAATGTTTGTCCTATTTAAAAATAAATCTAATTATTATATTATGTATAAACATAATATAAATTTAAAATGTAAAGAGGTTTAGGTATGGTAAATAAATAAAAATATAAATAAACCAGAGGTATGGTAAATAAATAAAATCTCTTTTGATATTTACTCCATAAACCTCTTGATATTTAAGAACACTCCAAAAAGAAGTTTTATTTAGGTGAAGCCTATGGGCCAAATTATTGTTAATACCATGCCAAAAAAATAAAACATTATTAGCCCTAATATTAAAATTAATATTAATATTAAAAGATTATTATTATTATTATTATTATTAAATCTAATATTCATATTAATATTATTAAATATAATAATTTTGGATTAATACAATATTAAATTTGCTATATTATAATATACATTAATATATCATGATATATGTTAACTCTAGATATATATGGGAGGGAAGAACAAATACATATAGTGATAGAGGTGAAGAGATAGGGGGTGTGACAAGGGAGAGATGAGGATAAACTCAAGGAGAGGGGAGAGGAGGAATGAAGAGAGAGAGAGAGAGGAATATGAGTGAGAGAAGTAGAGAAGGGTAAGAGATGGAGAGGGAGACATAAATATGGAGGGGTGAGAGAGGAGGAGAGATGGAGGGAGATAATGAGAGGATTGGAGGGTTGAGAGAGAGAGAGAAAGAGCGAGCGAGAGAAAGAGAGAGAGAGAGAGTCTTGAGAGAGAGGAGGAGACAGGGAGGGATAGATAGATGGATTTGGAGGGGGATAGAGGGAGGGAATAAGAAAAACATAAAGAGTGAGAAGTGGAGAGGGAGAGGGAGTGAAAAGGGAGATATGGAGAGAGAGTTTGTATATTTTGGGGTGAGATAAAGAGACAAAGAATCATAGATAGAGAGAATGGGGAAAAGAAGGAGAGAGAAGGAGAAAGGAAGGGATATAGCAACATAGTTTTAGAGAGAGAGAGATGATTGGATGGAAGAGAGAGAGAGAGAGAGAGAGAGAGAGAGAGTGAGTGACAGGGAAGAGAGAGGTTTGGAGAGAGAGAGGAAAAGTTAGAGGAAGGTGGGTGAGAAATGGAGAGAGAGGAAGGACAAGAGACAAGACTTGAGAGAAAGGAAGAGAGTGATGGGGGAATAGAGAAAATTGGAGGGCAAAGAGAGAGAGAGAGAGAG
Source organism: Pinus albicaulis (assembly GCA_034641835.2). Lineage (NCBI taxonomy): Eukaryota > Viridiplantae > Streptophyta > Pinopsida > Pinales > Pinaceae > Pinus > Pinus albicaulis. The sequence continues at coordinate 2,059,333,323 of CM076575.1, forward strand.
AGAGAGAGAGAGGAAGGACGAGAGAGAGGAAGAGAGAGTGAGGGAGATAGAAGGAGATAGGGAGGGATAAAGAGATGGAGTTGGAGGGGGAGAGAGGGAGGGAAGAAGAAATACATATAGAGTGAGAAGTGGAGAGAGAGATGGAGTGACAATGGAGAGATGGAGACAAAGTGTGTATGTTTTGGGGTGAGATAAAGAGATAAAGAAGGAGAGATGGAGAGAAGGGAGGAGAGAAGGAGAGAGGGATGGATATAGTAATAGAGTTGGAGAGTGAAGAGAGAGAGAGAGATAGAGAGGTGGGAGGGAAATATAGAGAGATGAAGGAAGAGGGAGGATATGAGAGAGTGGAGAAGTAGAGGGAAGAGATGTAGTTAGAGGGGGGAGAGAGCGAAGAAGTTTTCTTGCACTAGATGCATTGATTTCAGTGTTGATGGTGATTTGTAATACTATTTGATTTCTTGCACTAGATGCATTGATTTTAGTGTAGATATTGATTTCTAATTATATTTAATTGCTTGCACTAGATGCATTGATTTCAATTTAGATGATTTCTAATCCTATATTATTTCTCGCACGAAATGCATCGATTTTAGTGTAGACGGTGATTTCTTATCCTATTTGATTTCTTTCACTAGATGCATTAATTTTGGTCTAGATGTTGATTTCTAATTATATTTTATTACTTGCACTAGATGCATTGATGTCAATGTAGATGGTTTCTAATCCTATTTGATTGCTTGCACTAAATGCATTGATTTTATTGTAGATGTTGATTTCTAATCTTATTTGATTGCTTGCACTAGATGCATTGATTTCAGTGTAGATGTTGGTTTCTAATATTATTTTCTTACTTGCACTAGATGCATTGATTTCAGTGTAGATGTTGATTTATAATCCTATTTGATTACCTACATTAGATGCATTGATTTCAGTGTAGATGTTGTTTTCTAATATTATTTGATTGTTTGCATTAGATGCATTTATTTCAGTGTAGACGTTTATTTTTGATTTGATGTAATTGGATGTGTGATGGTACATTTTAAAGCGATTGGATTAACATTGTGCATTGATTTCAGTGTAGACAATGATTTCTTATCCTATTTGATTCCTTTCACTAGATGCTTTGATTTGAATGTAGATGATTTCTAATCCTCTTTGATTGCTTGCACTAAATGCATTTATTTTAGTGTAGATGTTGATTTCTAATCCTATTCGATTGCTTGCACTAGATGCATTGATTTGAGTGTAGATGTTGGTTTCTAATATTATTTTCTTACTTGCACTAGATGCATTGATTTCAGTGTAGATGTTGATTTCTAATCCTATTTGATTACCTGCATTAGATCCATTGATTTCAGTGTAGATGTTGTTTTCTAATCTTATTTGATTGTTTGCATTAGATGCATTTATTTTAGTGTAGACGTTGATTTTTGATTTGATGTATGATGGTACATTTAAAGTGATTGGATTAACATTGTGCATTGATTTCAGTGTAAAAACACAAAATTATTGACAATTTACATTGATTTTTGTGTTATAGTAACTCAAAATATTAAAATTGGAGAGAAAGAGAGATAATGTATGATGTTTAGTGCAATAGTTCGAGCTAAATATTTAAATGGTTTATGATTTCAACTATCCTTTTCATATAATCGATATGAAAAGATGACAAAACTAACAAGGGTGACAATAAGAATAGTAGAAGGAAATAATTTGAGATTGATCACAATGAATACTATTTGTAATTGACTGCATTCTTATTATTCACATTTTCTATCATTCAACACTATTACATTGTCACTTTGCATTCAATAATTTTATTTCATCATTTTTCATCATTAAAGTTATTAACAATCTCTATCATCTCAACAAACTGAGGTAACTAAGAAAATTTTAAAATTAAAATGATGAGATAAATATAAGACATATTTAGCATATAAAATGATTATATTTATATTATATGTATTTACATATTATTGATAAAATTAATCATATATTCGATAGATTTTCCTTACTCGCACACGACTGAAACCAGCCTATATCCATCTTAACTCTGGATCTATCAAGCGCCGAGAGGGATCAAATCTCTCGAGGTGCAAACCTTTCCTCACGTTTTGCACTAAAGAAAGATGTTTTCACATCAATAGATTTGACCCCTCTCGACGCTTGATAGATCCGGAGTTAAGATGGATCTAGGCTGGTTATTAAGAAAATGGATGTTGCTTTACTTCAAACAATGATTTAAGATTGCATGTGTAAAGACAGAAAATGTAAGGAAGTATGGTGATTTAAATATTCAAATTGAATGTTTAATTTATCATAAGTGTGAACGACTGTTAAAAAATGTTCAACAACTTAACAAAACATAGTTAACTTTATGAAGATGCTGAAAATTAATTGATATAGAGGGACTTATAAAAATAGATAGTTCAATAAGTCATTCTCTAATATAGATTATAACTTCAGAGTATTTAAGATACTTTGAAACACAACTTTTTCTTACCTAATTATCTTCATAAACATTAAATATATGTAGAAAACAAAATGTAATGAAAACTAGAAAACTTACAGGAGAACAAACTGATTGAAACAAATCCAGAATCCTTTTATTATCATCAATGATCAAAGCTCATACACTTCTGCTTACAAATGCTCATCCAAGGGTGAAACCCTTAATAATTTGAATGGAGAGTTATTTATACTAGTTTCTATCACTTAGAAGTATTTAAAACTGATTACAAAAATAGTATCAAATGATAGGAAAACAAAACTGATGAGTGATTTGTGTCTGCTTTTGAGGAAACAGTTGATGATGTGGCCCAAAAATTTTTGTTGTGCTGGCATGCTGTTGGAGTAAAAAATTTAATCGATGGTCTCACATAGATGATCCCATATTTCTTCACTCGAAATTTCAACATTTACAACCTTTTTGAAAACTTCATCCACCTCTGTGTATCTTTCAAATGTAGGCTTGTTGACGAAAAGACGTTTGATTGCATGTTTTATAATTAAATCAAAAGCGAAAGCTTCAAGCAAAGCTTTGCCTGTCACATGGCCTTTAATCCGTGTAAAATTTGCCTTGTCAATTGCAATAGTATACAGTTTCTTGTAAGTACTCCTCCAAATTGATCAGTTTCTCATTTGGAGCTACCAATCCAAGAAAACCTTTCTGGTTAATCACATTAAACTTAGTGTGAAACCTTTGGACAACAATGTCCAAGGTTTGGCACTTTGTTTCCAATTGATAAAGTAAATTCTTCTTTTGCAAAACCTTTTTGATTTCCAGGATGGTGGTTGTTCTATCTGAAATGTTAATCTTCTCCAATTTTGATTTGATCTTTGAATTGAGCACTTTAATCATGTCTGATGCTTCTGTTGACTTCTGATTGAGTGCTACCTTTTCCTTCTCTATGACTATCCTACATCTGTTAATTAAATCTTTCTTCTAAAAAATAATCTGTATGGATGGCCATACATCTATCATTGCTTGACTAATATCTGTCCATATAATTTCCTTGGCTTGGGCCAAGGTGTATGCCATAAGTAATTCACTTTCTAATTTCTGAACTAAAGTCCCAACTTGTGAGAATTTTTCATTTCTTCCATGTATAAGGTGTCATTTTTAATCTTATGAGTTTCTAAATTCTTAAATTTATCTAGCAACTTCTCATTTTCTTGTTTTGTATGGCCAAATCCTTCACTATTCTAACTAAATCATCTATTGATGATGTAGATTCAATGGCTGTTGATGAAGAACTGGGTGTTGTTCTTGCAACTGTTATGGGAACTACTGTAACTAGAATCATGGCAAGCTGAGATGACTCTTTTCTTTGAGAAGTCCTTCAATCTTCTCCTCCATCTTCTTTATCTGAATATTCTGCTCAATTTATTAGCTTGAGCATTTATTCTCTATTTTTTTCACTCTCTTCAATATCCTTTGTTTGTGGGTCTTCTGTAGAAGGTAACTTAAGCTGTTTTCACAGAGTTGTAATGTTTGCATTTTTCTTCTTCAATATTTATTCTACAACTTTACAGTCTTTTGGATCATATCCAATTTTAACCGCAAGGTCTTATAAATACTTAAACTTATTGTATTTAGCTAAAGAAGAGAGTTTCTCAATTTTGAGTTGAGACTGTACATTGGATAATGCTATTCTTAGCTTAGAAAAGGACATGGATGTATTAGTCATGGTTGAGAAAAGCATCTCACTAGACTACCTATGCATATCCATTTGATCTATTGGATGAATCTGATTAGCATCAAATGAAAATATTGCCTTCTTGTAATCTGATGGAGACATGGGAAAAGAAAATTGAGCTTGTAGGAAATCCATTTTCATCCTACCCTTTTCACTATCAAAAGTGGAGTGAAGTTTGTGCTGTGAGGTTGAAGTCTATTTCCAGAATTGACTATAAACATTTGATTTCAATGTTTCATTTTTCTGCTTTACCTCCAAGAATTTGGAGAATATATTCTAGTCATAATATGAACTGGTTCACACAGTTTGAATAATCTCCAGAGGTTCCTGAGAAGGTGAAGTAGTTGATGGAGTATTTGGAACACTCCCTCCTACTGATGTAGATAATTCTCGATATCCTAAATCAATGATTTCTGGTTCCTTTTGATTCTATTCTATAGAGACTGATAAGTCAATCTTCTGCTTCTTTTGTTGAACTATAAATTCTCTCACTAGATCCATAGGAGTTGATGTTTCTTTCCTTTTCCTTTCTACTATTTGCTTTGAGAAACTGGAGTCTGCAAGGTGGAGGTATACATGATCTGTTCTTCTACTTCTTGCAGTGTATTTTCGGTCCACTGCCCCCGATTCATGAATTTTTTGATTTATGGCCTTGGTGTATGATTATATGGAGTTTTTTTAAATTCAAATCTTAGATTTGAGATGATATTAAAGGGGTCATAAGACTAGGTGAAGCTTGGTTGAAAATTCATATTCTTTAAAATGGTATCTGCCTCAATGCTAGCTAATCTGGTGTTGCAAATGAATGAACCAATTTTGGACTCGATCTTGAACCGTGACTTTCTTTTCCCTGAAAGAAAGTGAAGGTCATCCATGTTAATCATCTGCCTAATATTTTCCAAAGAGAAAATTTTCATTGGAACATATTTTGGCAGCTTATATTGTTAGGTCCCTATATTACTAGTATAGTCCCTTATTGTTATTAGTGTAACCCCCTTATTGTTATTATTGTACCCTTGTAACCCCCATGTTGTTATTATTGTGCCCCTAAATTATTTTTTTTTTCACAAAGAAAAAATTCGTAACTTTTCATTAAGATAGGTTACATGTTACATATGCTGGTAGTATACTACTAATCAGTCCAATGATTATTACAATTTTGCCACTTAGCCTTCATGCAGGCAATAAAAAGTCCCAAAAAATAAATATATTTTCAGTATGTAGCCAAATTTCACATAGTAAGTTCGGTGCATAACTTACTAGCAAAAATAAACAAATACATATAAAAAGTAAATATACATGCCGATAAATAAAATCTAGGGAGATAGTCACAAAATTCTCCCAAATAGCTGTACAACTAGTCAGCCATATATGCAGGTGCCTCCTCTATAAAAGGCCGATGAAAATATCTGTATACCTGTCCACCGGAGTGTTCAGTAAAATTCCAGGTGCCCCAGTTTAGCTTCGAAGCTTCTTTGGACAATTGGTTAGCCACTTTGTTCCGAGACCTGTAAATATGTGTCACTGAGATGGAGTCAAAAAGGGCTTTGAGTTGATGAACCTCTCGCAGCAGTGCAGACAGTGTGTGCGAGTGACAGAGAGCTAGATTATTAAACCAATTGATCACAAGTTGTGAGTCACCAAAGATCTGGATGGAGTTGCAGTGAATGTCCTGAGCAAATGTCAGAAGAAGTCTAAGGCATTGCAATTCAGCATAGTTGTTTGAACTGGGTCCCAATCCCATTCTGATTTTGTAGTGGTGATGATCATTTAAAAAAAGTGTTGCGCCCCCCCCCCCACAGCCCTGTGCGTTGGACGCACCATCGAAATAGGCCCATGCACGACTGTGATCAATAATTTCAGATGTCCCGAGTGGAGAATTGTTGAGAATACGATCCACGGGCAGGAGATTAAATGTAGCAATAGAGGCAGCGCATATGCGGTCACAGTCTATAGGTATATCATTGAAAATCTGCTTTTTGCGGCCGATCCAAATCTCCCATGCCACAATCAGTGGGAGATTGCGCATTCTTGGGCTGTATACATAATGCTGCCACCAATTAGTCCAAGCTTCGATTAAAGTTCCACCCTACCAGATATGATTACTGCCCAGACTAGTGATGACCTGAGTCCAGATTCCTTTGATGATAGTGCACAACAAGAATAAATGGGTCGTGTCCTCGTAGTTTTCAAGACAATAACAACATTGTGATGCCCCTTGATAAGCCCGTCTGTGGAGGAATTCCATGGTAGGTATGAAATGATTAAGGATGCACCAGAAAAGGGTTCTGTGCTTGTGTGGGGCCTTCAATTTCCAAATAATGTGCCACCACCATGCTTTTATTGGGGGTTCCTTGGGCCGAATAAGGGTGAGGTATCCAAGTTTAGGAGCATAGTGACCTTCAGGTGAAACAACCCATATTAATTTTTCTTCCTGCACATTGATGCGAATGTTTGAAGCTTTTAGAGCCCAGATGTAATTTTTCCAAACCCGAGTGCCAGCTTGTGGGATGTCGAGGTCATCTGCTTTTAACCAGGCTTGACCCCGCCAAGAGGAATGTACCATATCCGCAATCTGTGCGAGATAGAAAATGTTTCTATGGGCAAGGTGTTCAATAATGAAATCAGGTAATTTGTAATATTCACCGCTGCTAGACCAAGAATCTGTGCCAATGCAGACAGTAGCACCAGTGCCAATTTGCCATGATAAACCATTCTGTATGATGTGTGCCACCTTAGTGATTTCCTTCCAGATAATAGATGCACCAGATGTCTGACCAATTCTGCCTCGGATCCAATCGAGAGGGTTTCGAGGCGAGATATATTTAGCAACAATTACATCTTTCCAGAGGCTCTGACCAGTGATTAAGTGCCAGTACATTTTTGCTGCCAGAGCCCTCGAAAAGAGATGTAGATCTTTTAACCCCCAGCCTCCCCATTGTTTGGGAATGTTGATGCGATCCCAGGCGATCCAGGCAAATGTAGAGGCCTTTCCCTGGTTGTGCCAGAGGAATTGTCTGCAAATTCTTTTGATTTTGTTAGTAATACCAATAGGTATCCAAGCTAGGGCCATCCAATAGACCGGTATAGCTTCCAGCACAGACTTAATGAGGATTAGTCGGCCAGCCCTGGATAACCATATGTTATACCAGACATTTATTCTGTGTTCAATTTTAGCAATGATCCAGTTCCAGTCTTTGATCTTATAATCGTTTGGTTTTATATGATACCCCAGATATTTGAGACCATCTTTGATATCTATGCAGACATAGTCAAATAGATTCAGTGAAGTGCCTTGTTCCAGTCCCGAGCAGCCAGTCATGATAATTGAGGATTTGGTGCATTTGGTGCCATACCTGTGGCCCTGCAAAAGCAATTCAGTAGCAGATCAAATTGAACAGAGTCTTGTTTAGAAGAATTTAGGAATATGAGTACATCGTCCACAAATAAAATATGAGTGAGATGTAGTAAATCATTGATCCGGAGTCCCTGTAGATCTCCCCTATCTTTTGCATTTTTTATGAGGACAGAGAGACCCTCCATGACCTGGACAAATAATAATGGTGAGAGAGGACAACCCTGATGAAGACCCCGCCCCGCATGAAAGAAATCAGATGCAGTGCCATTGATCAAAACGATGAAAGTAGCATGACAAATGCAGCCCATAATCCAGTTAATAAATGTATGAGGAAAGCCCGAGTGAATTAGTATGAGATGAAGGTAACTCCAGTTGACCTGATCAAATGCCTTTGTAAGATCAATCTTTAGAATGGTGGATTTCTGGCGCAGAGTTTTAATAGAGTGAAGGGCCTCCTAGGTAGTACCAATAGCTTCATGAATTTGCCTATGATTCAGAAATGCAAATTGTTCCTTTTCAATATGAGTGGACATGAAAGGCTTGATACGGTTTGCAATTATTTTAGATATGATCTTGTAAATGCAGTTACACAGTGATATGGGCCTGTACTCATTGAAGCTAGTCGGTTTGTCCGATTTTGGAATAAGAGCAATAAAAGTGGTATTGAAACCATCATATATCCTGCCTCGCACTCTGCTGTCCTCAATCATAGTCAGTAGGTCAATAGACATGAGTTCGAAAAAATGGATGAAAAACTCAATGGGCCAGCCATCAGGCCCAAGGCTTTTGTCCCGCTTGAACCATTTCAATACTCCTTCAAGTTCGCCCAAAGTGATCGGTGCATCGAGATCATCCATCTGCTCCTGTTCCACAAATAGTTTGAAGCGATGTGTAATGTGCATGATGTCCAGAAGATCAATGTTTGTAGATGCCCTATAAAGATTGGTGAAATTTCTAGTGCCCAGATCAAATAGTTGAGACTGCGTTCTTGCAGTAAATCCATTATGATCAAACAATTCCCAAATGGCATTTGCAGCCCTGCGACCATTTGCATGCTGCTGAAAAAATTTGGTGTTTTCGTCTCCAGCCTGTAACCAAATAGCCCGACTTTTAAGCCTCCAGTCTTCCTCCTTTTGTCTCAGAAGTCTAGCCTTTTCGGTCTCAAGAGCATTTAGTTGCTCCCTGGTATCATCAGTTCTATACCCCAACAGATCAGCATTGTTAAGTAGGACAATTTTATCTTCAATTTTATGCAGTGCCTCCCTCTCCGATCTATTTTTTTTCCGAACCCACTGAATGGTAAGGTTTTTAATGCGATTGAGGTTGTCATTGATAATCTGGCTTGGATCACAATCATTCAAAGGTCTACAATGCTGCCAGGCCCAAGTGACCATCGAGTGATACTCAAGGTCTCTCAACCACCTGGAGTTGAATTTGAAGGGGGGACGAGCCCTATTAGGACCGCAATCGAATTCCAGAAATATAGGAGAGTGGTCAGATTTACCACCCATCCCCACCCACTAACGAGCTCGAGTCATAATAGGTAGGAGAGACTGCTTGATGAGAAATCTGTCTAATCTGCGAGCCAAAGCAACAATGCCGGTCCTTCTGTTTCTCCAGGTGGGTTGAATCTTGGTGGTTTGAATGTCAATAATATTTGAGGCACCGAGCTTTGAGTTGAAAAACTCAGCCAAAGGATCCAGGGTAGCTTGGGGGCCCCAAGATTCAGAAATACCTAAGGAGAAATTCAGGTCACCGCCTAATAAGATGTGGGGGACAACCAACAAGGTACAGGACAATAAGGAGGTCCAGAAATGCTCTCTATTTGTGCAGGGCCCATAAACATTAATCAAGGTAAAATCAATCTCAGAATTACCAAAAAGGACATTCATAGCCAGAACACTAGTCCGGCCCCAACAGTTAGTCATCCGGGTGGTTTTGTCATTAATACCCAAAGCACAACCCCCAGATCTTCCTTGTGCATCAAGGGTAATAAAGGTACAATCAGGAAGAAAAGAAGTTAAGGTAGCCTGCACTTCAGAGCCCGCACCAAGCATCTCCTGAAGAAAAAGAATATCAATGGGCTTTTGTGCTATCAAATCCATGAGGGCCAATCTCTTGTCGGGGTTGGCTAGTCCCCTGCAGTTGTAGGAGAGACAAATCATGATGTAACGGCCAACAAGGGTCTTATAGCTCTAAGGACCCGCATAATAGATGATTGAGTGCCAACTTCCACTTCGAGATTGGCTCTTTTGATTGCCTTTGCTAATGCAGAAGGTCTACCACGAGATTTGGTGGGTATACTGCCCTGACCCGGCCCAATACCGAATGCCTCTCCAGAGTGTGGAAGGGAGAGGGATCTAAGATAATAATTAGGACACGAGGAGGGAGTCTTCGAAGAGGAGGATGAGTGGCAGTAGGAGGGTTCAACAGTAGTGTGATGAATTATGGGGGTGAAAGACGGAGGGGCCAAAGCGATGGTGCAGCAGATCGAGAAGAGCTTCAATGATTGGCCAGACTGAGTCGAAGATATGCATGATAAAGAATTAGAAGAGGACAGATTAAAAACAAAATTTCCAGATGTAGTAACAGGAAAAGAGGTGGATGGTGAAACAACATTGCAATCAGTAAACAAAGAGGCAGTAGAAGGAATAGTACCCGGGATGGACGAATTTCGCTGAGGAGGCACCATCGTGACCTGAGGGAAAGATCTGGGATGCATGTTTGTCCACGATGGAAGTTCAGTCTACATCAACCCAGCATCGTGCGGAGCTTCAGGAGTCGACGACGGCACATCAGCAGTGCCCAGCTCGGTACTGATATCAGGCACAGTTTGTGTACCAATTGAACAGGATTTCTTTGAAGCCTGCCTGCCAAACCCCTTCTTTGGGAAGTCTTTGTACAAATGACCCACCTCATGGCACTTCCTGTAGCGAAATGGCACACCCTCATAGTCCAAAGGTTGCTGCCACATCATCCCATCAAATAGCATGTTGAAGTTGTCATATAGACCATCCCGAGTGTCCAGGAAAATCAAGATGCGAGCCACTGCCTGGCTGCCAGAAATCAGGTAGGATCGGTCATGATCTATGTATAGGCCAAAGTGTCCCCCAATGTTTCGAAAAGCAGAGTCGTTCCAAAATTGCAAAGGCAGTCCCGGCAGCCTCATCCAGATGGGGCCGACACCCGCATTCTCCTTTTTGGGATCGAACAGGGGAACCCATCTCTTGAGGTAGACCGGGTGCAACTCAAGATGCCAGTAGTGCTTGAGAGCCCATTCAGATTGATCAGGGTGGGAAAATGAGAGAGAGAACCATCCTTTGGTGAGTACTCAGACTTCCGGAAGTAAGTCAAGAGTCTCGCTCCAGATCTCACGAGTCCACCGCTGTAGTCTAGTCGTGGACCTTCCCCACCAATGTCTTAGCTGCAATAAATCCCCAGTCCTCCATACCGCTCTCACAACCAAAATTTGTGATGTAGTTGAGCTTATTCTTGGTAACTTTGTGCTGCTTTCTGGCTTTGCTACAGCCCAGCCCCGGCTCAACAGAGGTATCGGATTCGGAAGAAGTGCAAATCTTCTACGGTATGGATAAGTCCTCCGGTATATTAGCAAACACCCCCGAGGCCACCGATGGTTCAATAGACGCCAAGCCAATATGTGACACTCCGCCAAAATCAGTAAGGCTGTGCGAGATAATACATTGAGGGAGAGGGCCCCCTATGGTCAGTTGAGCCAAAGATCGGGATGCATCTCCGATATCATGGTAAACCGCCTCTGAGAAATGCTCCGAGCACCCGATGGCAACACTCGCCAGGGTTTCATGTCTAGCCTGAGAGAAATCCCATAATCCAATATCCGCATCCGAGGGCGTGTCAAATTTAAACTGCGCTAGGTCCCCCGAGGGCGTGTTGCAGCCCTCCACGTTGGACATGTTGGGCGAAATAGGCACCACCACCTCAAGAGCCAGGTCCAAATCGGACATTTCATCCACCTCACCGTGGGCATCTAGACCCCATATATCGACCCCCTCCAGTGGATCCTCCGAATAGTCCACCTCATCCTCATAGTGACTCATGGTAGAAATTAGACGGCCAGGCTAAATCCATGATACTCCTGCAGTGGGAGACTAAAACCCCCAAGAATAATGGCGAAGAAATTATCTGGTCCAACAGACAGAGCGGAGACAACAATGCCAGAGATAGTGCATACGCCAATAATGCAGGGACCCGAAGTAGGACCAAAGAAACTCCGGTCAGGGTCCATAGACTTGTAATGGCCCCACCCAAAATAGCGAGTCGACAGTCCAGTGCAGATACCTCAAGAAAAAAGTGATGAAGCGCCGATCATTGTCCCCAGCAAGAGGTGAGACAATACCCTGGACTGAGTCGGCAGCGCTCCCCAAACAGTTAAAAACCAAGAAATAACCCAACGAGTAGACGAGAAAATACCATGGCAGCCGGTCAGTGGAGACCCAGAAACCTCGATCAAACAGTAAATAAATCAAATCCCTGAATCCAATAAAAACAGTGCCAGGAGAACATTGAATACCTGTGAGGGATGCAAAATCCCATCACCGCCATACGAGGGGGCCCAACCCCACAAAAAAATACCAGTTGCCACCGTATGAGGGTTCAGTCACTGCCTAGGGTTACAGTCGCCGCCATTGATCCTGCTTCTCTCCTTCAACTATAACGATCATGCCCCTAAATTATTATTGTTAGGTCGGCTAGGATTACATTGTGGCCCACTAGGATTACATTATGGCCACATGGACTCCTATATATAGAAAGGAGGTTTTGTAAATTTTGTCATCCAAGAATTGTTCATTTATGTAATGTATTGGAGGTTTCCCCCTCGAAGTGGCTTATTTCTAAGGCGTTGATATCTCTTTTATTCTATTTTTGGAGCTGGTTACTCAACATTTGGTATCAGAGCTTTGGATTCTAGGGTTTCGCTGCTCCAAACAGGTCACCGTGGTATTTTCGCTATAATTTGTTTTCTAATAAGTTTCAGAAGCTGAAATTTTTAGGGTGCGAAGCCGAAATCCTGAGGAAGATTTCCTAAAAATTTCAGAGCTTGGTTCGCAATAATTTTGGAGATATCATCTGTGGAAGTTAGGTCTTTGTTTAGGCTCCTAAACAGGTCATCGTGGAATTTTCACTATAACGTTTTTTCTACGAAGGTTCAGAATCTGAAATTAGTATGGTGTGAAGCTAAAATCCTGAGGAAATTCTTCAAAAAATTTCAGAGCTTGGTTCACAATATGTTTGGAGATATGATCTGTGGAAGGTAGTGCTTTTTCAGGCTCCTGAATTTCATCTCAAAGAGGTGATCGTGGGAAAAGTTCAATAACTCTCTCTCTGGGCATCTGATTGGAGTGCCGTAAAAATTAGTCACAATCAAACGGCCTGCAGTTTCTTGGCTATCAATTTCAGAGACAAAGGACGAAATAGTGACACGTGGCAAGTCATACAATTTCGCTTTACTGAACCAGTCCAGAATTAGGTCATTGTGGGAGATTGGACATAACTTTGTCTTGGAGAATCCAAATCAGGTTAGACCTGTGGCATTCGAAAGATAATTTAGAGGGCTACATTGATACTAAAATTCAAATATTGAAGTGCTGCAATCATAGATATTATCCAATTTCAATATCGAGCTCCTCAAAAGCAAGAAAAAGGTGTGTATATTTTTTTTTCTTTCCAAATTGCATAAGTCTTCTTTGAAGAATCAATTTGAATTGATTCTAAGGGCATATTTTAGAATATATAGCAGTATTGGGTTCTAGAAGATGCCCCATAAAAATAATTCAACACCCATTAAGCCTTCAGAAGGCTCTACTATGATTCATGAAGATGAAGAATTGCAACATGATCTATCAAAATTACAAGAGCAAGTGCAACAAATTTCACTCTCGCAAAGAGCAACAAAAAATGAAATGGAAGTTTTGAAGAAAGGCGTGGAAGCTAAGATGGATGGTGTGCAAGCTAATATGGATGGCGTGGAAGCTAATATGGATGGCATGGAAGCTGGCATGGAAGCTAAGATGGATGACATGAAATACAACATGGAAAACATGAAGAATGATCTAAAAACATACATCGAAGGTTTGACAAAGTTGATACAAGAAATGTTTCCTAATGGTGAAAATATAGTAGAAGAACCTCATGATGAGAAAAAAATCAATGTTAATCGTGATTTCATAAACTCTACTTTTGGTGGAAGAACTTACCCACTGAAGATTCTACATGGGAGGATGAGAAGTTTATACAAAATCACCCAGAGCTACTCAAGCATTGAGGACAACACTTTTTTGAAGGAGAGGGGCATGTTAGGTCCCTATATTACTAGTATAGTCCCTTATTGTTATTAGTGTAACCCCCTTATTGTTATTATCGTACCCTTGTAACCCCCATTTTGTTATTATTGTGCCCTTAAATTATTATTGTTAGGTCGGCTAGGACTACATTGTGGCCCACTAGGATTACATTATGGCCACATGGACTCCTATATATAGAAAGGAGGTTTTGTAAATTGTATCATCCAAGAATTGTTCATTTATGTAATGTATTGGAGGTTTCCCCCTCGAATTGGCTTATTTCTAAGGTGTTGATATCTCTTTTCTTCTATTTTTGGAGCTGGTTACTCAACATATATGGTGCTAACTCACAACCATATACTCTGATTTTAGTATAATTCTGGTATAAATACTAGTCTCTAGTGTTGACTTGGTCACTTAAGTATAGGATCCTTTTAATATCCTCACCAATTCCGAGCTCAGTCTGGTTGTTGAAACGCTGTACTACTGAACGAATAAATGAGTCAATGAAATCTTAGAAGGTAAATTTGGAGGAAATGGACCTAGCCATCTCCGTCCAATGAATTAATGATTGGCTGACCCCCTATTCATCCTATTTTTTGAGTGTGATAGGAAATGAGTCTCCTTGCTAAAACAAAAACATGTATATAAGTATAGAGGTGTACTTAAACATCCCTTGGGTTTTCAAATTCATAAGCTGCTCATGCATATTATTAGCCAAAAATTGACTGTAATTATACATGAAGGCAGGTTGCTGATCTTTTGAGAAAATAGAGATGAATACAAGGATGGATTCATCTACTGTCTTATCATATGAATATCCTAGTAAACAAGACAATAAAGATATGATATATCTAGTGGCTTTAGGGAACATTGAGGATGTATAGGGTGGATTTGTTTTGGGTAATTCAACATCATCAGGTAAAAATGTCTCAAATATTTGAGCTCTTTGGGGGAAATTTAGCTTATGGTATATCTCCATAAGAGCTGCTTGGGAAAAAAGGCTTAAGGAATCATTTTGGGGGAATAAGCAACATGTTATTGATGGTCTCTGTAGTGATGGATATTAGAATGTCACCATTTTGAGCCACCACTTCTCTTTTGATAGGGTCATATCAGGTTTGACACCAGATGATCAGGTCTGGGAAGTCATAAGTCTGAGGAAAAGAGAAAAGGGACAAAAGGGATTCCCACAATTTAATTTCATCTTGTTGTTCAAGATATTTTTGCTTCAACCACAGGTGCAATTCGTGGAATTAAAATTTGCACTCTATTTCAAAAATTTTGTAATAGGAATCGACAAGGGGAATGTGATTGAGGTCGAGTGGGGCAGAAGTGGGAGGGTTTTCATCGGAAGATGGTTTCGTTCTCTTTCCCTTTGGGGCCATGTTCTCATAGGGAAAGAATAAGAAATGAAAATGATAACAGAGGGCAAAGAGAATGCCAATCATGTGTGGAAGTGATAACAATTGCTTGGAAACATTGCGCAAATGTTCTCAGAATACCTGCAATACAACAATAAATTATGATTATAGAAAAAGTGGTAAATAGAAGGGATAGACTTCATTTATAACACTACATAAAAGGATCTGAGGCGACCATTTGATAGTGTGACCGTAGCGGTTAAATGCTAATGATATAGGAGCTGGATGACAAACGGCTAATCAATGGTTGGGGAGCGTGGTCTAACCAGCCAATGATCATAACAGTAAGGAGCATGGTGGAAACCAACATGTGAGGTGGTAGTGTTTGATTCAATATCGGGAAAAGGTCAGGGAGCAGGGTCATTCAACCATTGGCGAGAGTGAAAACCACAATTAAGGAGAAGGCAGACTTTAGAGGGGGTGGGCGTCGGTTTGTGGTTTTGAGCAGGGGGGGGGGGATTAGCGTGGAGGTGTCATGTAGTGAGGGCCCGCCATTCATAAAACAAATTTTTGGACCCCCCCCGCCATTAACAGGAAATGGGCAAGGGGGGTGTGAAAATACTTCCATGCCGTTGATCTGGGCGGAGAAAAGATCAACCCTTCATAAGTGCTCAGACGATAACAAGAAACAACAAACATTCTTGATTTTTAGCGGACCATAGTATAAAAATATGTGCTGATATATTACAATGAAGATTAATTGCTTAATGAAGAAATTTAATCAAAATTTAAAGATAATTAACTATTTATTAACAAAATCATGGCACATTTTAGGCAAACAACCATTAATTTTTTTTTTTAAAGCTAAGCAAACATTTTTTGGTTCTTTTCCTAACATTTTTTATTTTGCCTTCATTTTTTAGGGAAATTTAGTCCTATCATTTTCTTGATATGAATAATCAAATTTATACAAGTCCTAAATTTTTTTGATTTTTTGTTTTTCTGTTCATATCCAAACTTAACATTTTTATTTTTATTTTTCTATTGTTCTAACTTATCAAAACCAATAATGTTACAACAGGTTCCATGGAGACTCACTGGGTCATGGCCTTGGTTGAGTAGCAGTGTGGATGGCTATGCTCGAATGGTTTGGGTTGGAGCTGGTTTGCTGGCTTTCCCCTTGGATCTGGAAATGTGAGAGGTTAGGGTGCCATTTCATCTTCACACCCTCAAAACTCCACCAAGGGCCTTCAAGCTCAAGGAGCTCTCGCATGCAGGTTTGGGAAAGGTATATTTCTTATCATCTCAAGAGGAGGGTTCTATTTAAGTTTAGTTGTGCTCGCCATGTTGTATTTAATCTCCTCGAAATTACCTTTGGTTATTATCTGTGGGAGGGGATTATATTAGGTTTTAATACGCCGTCATGGTGGATTGAATGCCCGCGTGGGATGAAGGTTACTCTTGTTTTTTCTGTGTCTTCTCGGGGCCTTGGTACTATAAAGTGTGGGTTGAATAGGTGGTGGAAGGCTTAATTCTTGCCCAGGTCTTAGGACTAAGTCATTGCAGGCTCTTCCTCTGGCACTGCTTGTGTCTTCTGGTCTCTAGTTTGTGTTCATCTAGAGCAGCGGTTTCATGTTTTCAGTTATTTCTCTTGTTATTGCAGGTGCGGTGAGGTCTTTTCTCCGGCCCTCCTCTTCAATCGATGGCTCAGTCGCATCCTTTACAGCATGCCTTGCCAACGAGACTAACCTCATTGAGGGTGGGGGGAACCCTTTTTGTTAAGGCATCTTGAGCCCAACCACAACTCTTCCTCAGATAATTTGGCTAATCGAGGGATTGAAAAAGAAATGGCTATCTCATTAACTCTCTCTCCAGGCCACATTGTGGCTCTTGCCACTACGGAGTCCATTGTTGAGTAGCTTCAGAATATTCAGATCAACATAGACATTCTCAAGGAACACCTCTATGAAGATCACAATGAGCTTGTGGCATATATAAATTGCATCTAATATAGTCAAAATGAAACTCTGGAGCAATTGGACAACCATTGTTGCAGCCACAGTTGGACCAACAACCACCTACGCATCCAAGAAGTACGGGTGGAACACATAGATTTTAATATGCATGATCATGCTAGCTACTTTGTAGCTCCCATTGTAATGCCCCCCAACCCCCCTTCTTGATATGTTGCTATCAGTTCTGGTTATCTTTTTGTTTCCTCCTAGTGTGCTAAGGCTTCAATGTTTTCTATGGTTTCCTCCAGGCCCCGATATCAACAAGTCTGGTCGAGATGACGAAGAGGGGCTTGTTAATATGATCTATATAAACAATTCTTTCTTGAAAATCTAATGAAAATTTTTTGAACGAAAAAAAAAAATGATTAACAGTAACCAATATCTTCTTAATTCACTGAAATATCTAATGGTAATAATAAATGCCTTCATACTTCAAAATGCCTTAGTAATTCACCTAAATATCTAGTGGTAAACTTACATGAGTCAACTTAATTTAATAATATATACGATCTATATCCTCATCATTCATTTTCACCCTAAAAAACATTGACCTTCCACAAGCCCAAGTGGTGGGAAAATGTTGTTACATACAACTTTAAGATAAAACTAATTCTTGGCAAGAAGAGATGTGCTAGATCTCTACCTCAAGTAATTATTTTAAATCTATTAAATAATTGTATGGTTATTATCAAATTGGTTAATTGGTTTGAACTTGTATTATATTTTGTTCTTGTATTTCTACATGTTCAAATACAGCCAGAATTTGTTTCCCACTTGAAAAACAAAAGGTATACTTGGTGCTCTTTTCTTGTAGAAAATGTAAGTACAAAGGGGTTATTACGATTGAATGGATTATGAGATGTCGCTTCCTCTTTGCATAAGGGTAGTTTAATCCAACTCTACCTAGAATTTTATCACTGATTGGTAGCATGATCTAAAGACAAATGCTTCAATTTTGGACATTGATGAGGTTTCCTTCTAAGAATTAGTGGTTTTTGGTACAACACATTCCAAATTAGTGACTAATGGATACATATTCATAAATAAAGTTGATAGAATCCCTAATATTACCATATAATGTGTAGCGTTAAAGTGAAGGCCCTCCTATTTGAGTATCAATAATTAATAATAGGTTTATGGGAACTTTGTAAAATGTGAATTTGTTGGAACCATAGGTATAAAGTGAGTGGGTTCACTAAAATAAGGGTGACATATAGCTATACTTCTATAATAAGTCTTTTTTACTTCTTTTTTTTAATTTCCAATTCAAAAATATTGAGATCTACTATTTTTCATGGTGGCTCATGGTTTATGGGATTTAGAGGGATTTACATTATTTGTTGGTTTCTATATTTTCATCCAAAGGAATAAACTTGATCCATAAATGATAGAATTATAGGTCACTCACTTCACTAACATGGATCCTCTATGGAAAATTAAATATATTCTTTATTTCTTTGTGTTGTATAGAGATCCATGTTCTCAAAATGACCACAAGGCTTACGTTCTTTGTGAAACCTCTATTTCGAATTGATTATCTATCTCCTTTATTTGCATGATTAGCATACAAGAAACTAAATGAAAATATAATGGAAAATAATTTTATGTTCTAAATGTGCCCATATATTCTAGGTATTTAACTATGCATGAACTTTAGTTCTTTATTTCTAGAATTGACTTTCGAGGATTTTGTGCACAATGCAGTTCTGAATACCTCTCTATGCAATATTACTCCAAAGGCATGTGAGGGTGGTTTTATTTGTGTGATGGTTTACCTTCTTGGCTACTTTCTTATGGCAGCCAACAAGTAATATCTTTCTTCAAGTTTGGTTTCAAGACTTCACTAGTTTGAGTACTATGGAAAATCAAGACCGATTCTCAACAATGGAGCATCCCATTCATCAATATCATCTTGAGAATTTCTATATTTGTTTCTAGTGGTATGATTTTTTTGCTTTGAGATGCCAAGATAATTCTCTACATGAATGGCCATAACTAGCCTTTGTATAGTGATGTCTGCTAGCAAAAAATATACAACTAGGTTAATTCCATTAGATTCCCTATGTGTATTCAATCCAAGTGGGAACAATGCACCAGATCAACAATTTTTTAGTTGAGAAACAAGGAATGAAGGTGAGAACATTCATATGCTTTCAGTTGAGGCATCTAATGATCATCAATATTCAAATTTGGTTATATCACATGCCTTATACAACATCTCCCACAACAACTTAATATGTATTTTAGATGGAAAAATGATTTAATTCCAATTACTTGTCACTTTGTTGTTCCTTCAGAAACAATTTCTTGCTGTGTAAAGAAATCCGTGCTCAAGACATTAAAGATTATGTCACAAACAAAAGTATATCTGTCCCTATTTTATAAACCTTCAAACATTAATTATATAAGCTTCAAATATTAAACCCATGGAAGGTTCTGCAATGCCATATCCTCCTTATGTTGAAGTGAAAGGATGAAAGAAACAATAAAGAAAGGATTTCAATTTGATATGCTGCTTGAAACAGAATCTATCAGGGTAAAATCCTGAAGGAATGAGTAATGATAACGTTAAAATAGAGGAGCGCCCATTAAGGTTTATTTAACTCTTAAATACACATGTATCTAGAGACCTGCAGCTCAAATTACTCCATTTTACTCACAGATATGGAAAACATAATGAAAACTGAGAAACTATTCAACATAAACAGAAAGAAGGAAACTTGCAAAAACTTTTCATTAATTCAGTATTCTTCAGTACAAAATTTTAGCTTCAAGGTCCAAAACTCGGAACCTTCTTCCTTCTTCCAATTGTCTTTAAATACAATATGACCAAAACAATTTCTAGTGACGAAACTGATTCTAACAGTTCTAACTAACTCTAACTGCTTAAACTACTAACTGTGATGGAGGCACATGACTCGAAAAATTTCTATTACATTTATATTATTTCACTAAAAACATAATAAAAATTTGAAAGTTTCTAATCTATGTGAACTGGTGCTCCTGAGATAGTTGCTGTCTCAACAACTACTTGTGGCTGAGCGGCTGGGGTTGCTGTGTTCATTGAAAATATCTTGCATTCTTTCCATAGCTTATCCTGAGTTGTCGAAGCATTCTTGTAACTAAGATATTCCAATCTAAATGCAACAGCCTAACTGTGAGTAAGACTTCCTGTGAATAATGTCTTCACCATCCATAGCAGATGGAAATGCCTTTGTAAGAAGTTAAACACCGTTTCTCCCTTTAGAACTTGTGTCTTTTCATGCCTGCCATCTGCTCTGCTTTTTGCAAATGTTAACTGATCTGCATAAAACTTCCATGACATGATATCTCCTTTCTCAGTCCAGTATGAAGGCAAACCTGTTCTTCTTTGTATTTTTATCATTGGCATTTACAACACCATCTTCTTCAACGCCAAAAATTTTCCTCTCAACGCCCATGGGCAATTACATGAACTGAAAGTCTGCCCTGAAAAAAACACAAGGTATGCATTCGACGATGACTGACTCTGAACCCAGAATGCATTTTCAATGTGCTCATCCCGAACACAATGGTCTTCAGGAAGTCTCTTTGCTTTGTCTACAGATGTTTCATACATGTGCTCCAACCTATAGTTATTTACAAGACTATAATTTTTCAGAGAAGCCATATTCTAGTAACATAATTTCACCCTTTTTTGTAATGTGAAGATTAACCAATCCATTCTCTGTAAGGACTCCTTTCTACGATCACAAAGATATTTTATTTTCAGAAAACAATGATAGGATTCAATGGAACAGTTTGTTTCTTGGTTGGCATGACAGAAATTTATGTAACAATTTTCCCGCATATGAAATTTTTCACCCACCATCCAATTTGTTGAAAAATATTCCAAGAACCGCTCCTCTGCTGCAAAGTCAATATAGGATGCATTTATAGCTCAGGATATCGCATCTGGGTCATGACAAGAATTCATGATTTCACCCAACATTATAAACATCTTTCGAACATTCTTCCCACAAGTGGCCAACTTGTCCATATTCTTCAACCTTGCTCTCCTAAAGTGCCATACGCAGAGAAAAACTCAAGATCCAGTTATAGCACTTAATGCATCAATGTCGACCAATGCACCACCTATCATGAAGGCATTTATTGTCTATGTAGGTTGAACTTGTCGACCTCTCTCCATGAGTGCTGGCAAGCACTGTAAGATGTCCGACAATCCATTCTGCGATGAGATAACCCATGCAACAGGAAGAGCATTCTGTTGTGTGTCAAACACGAGCAAGGTGTAGAAATAATTCGTGGGGTATTTGGACAACAGAAAGATGGTGGGAGCACGACTCAAAGGAAAAAGAACCACAGACAAATGAGAATGAGACAATGGGCCATTTAATAGTTAAGAAGATCTGCAATAAATGCCAAAATGACGTGTATAAACCTTGACAGCTGTTTCCCACCTTCCTGATGACGTCACTACGGGGGGTCTGGGAGTACGGCGGAAATCTTCAACCTATACCCCCCGTAATGAATCTCAGCTGTTGATCACGGCTCGCTCCAGATTTGACCAGTCAACTACGGGGGGTCCGGTGTTGAGAATTAACGAGCTATTTTCCCCACCATAATGACTAATCCGGAACCCCTCTTCCGCGATCACCACTTCCGCTCGGGAAGCTGCTCGACGCTTAAGCTCGACAATATACTTATCAAAATAAAGCTTTATGTGCATCGAGCTTTATAAAAACATTTTATTTGTTTTTTATGATATAGTATTAAAACTATAACATATTTTTTGAATTTCCAGATTTTTTATTTTTTATTTTATTTTCGAAATAAAAAATAAAAAGGACATGCAAAAGATGATCCACAACATCTGGCTCCACCTGGGGATAGTGTTTTTACCACAAAACACTAAGAACCTGCAGATTAGTGCCTTCACCTCGGGCATGGAGTCAAACATTGCTTGATGGAAATGTACAATGATCACACCGGATATATACAATGATGATCGAACATCTGTTTAATGCCAAAAATAATGCTTGAGATATTGCCCATTCATAGGCATATCCAACACTTCTCCTTCAAGATTTTCCAACATGAAAGTATTATTCCCTCTGACTTCATTAATTTTGAATGGGCCATACCACAAGGGATCAAATTTGCCGGGTTTCCCTTTGTCTTCCCTTCGTGTATCCCATCTCAATACTAAGTCTCCCTTCTGAAACATGATTTCTTTGGCCTTCTGTCAAATATTGTCTTCATTTTCTGCTGATAAGCAAGCAAATTCTCCCGAACTTTATCTCTGTTTTCACTTAGTTCTATTACATTATTCATTCTCCTAATCATGGCATTAGGTTCTGCTTGAGCATCTTGAAGGAAGGAAATCACAGGCTTCACCAACTGGGTTGGAAACAATGCCTGAGTACCATATACTAATTCATAAGGTGACTTACCAGTGGATCTTCTAGCAGTCATCCTTGTTGCCCATAGCACAAACACTAGCTTTGAATCCCAATTCTTTTGATTTTCATTTATTGTCTTCTTCAGGATTCTTACCAATGTTTTGTTAGAAGATTCTGCCAAGTCGTTCCCCTGTGGATGATAAGCTGTAGAATGAGACAATATTACATTGTAAGTCTGACAGAAATTAATGAACCTTACTGAGCTGAAAACTTGGGCATTATCTGTCACAATATTTACTGGACATCCAAACCTGCTAAAGATATTTTCTTCTAAAAATTTCATAACAACCAAATCATTTGCCTTCCTGGTGGGGATTGCTTCCACCCACTTTGTAAAATAATCCGTAGCAGTAAGGATCCACTTAAATTTCCCATCGAATGTTGGATTGATTTCCCCAATGAAATCCAATCCCCATTGTCTGAAAGGTTCTTCAACAAAAACAGGGAGAAGAGGTAATGGAGCTAGTTTTTTATTTTCTTCAAATACCTGGCATTTTTGACAACTTTTGACTGCTTTATAAACGTCAGCAAACACAGATGGCCAATAGAAACCTGATTTAAATATCTTATGAGCAGTTACCTTCCAGCTGTAATGACCTCCGCACAGGTATTCATGAT
This sequence comes from Pinus albicaulis, assembly GCA_034641835.2. Taxonomy (NCBI): domain Eukaryota; kingdom Viridiplantae; phylum Streptophyta; class Pinopsida; order Pinales; family Pinaceae; genus Pinus; species Pinus albicaulis. The sequence continues at coordinate 2,059,356,638 of CM076575.1, forward strand.
ATTCTTTGATTACTTCTGAAACTTCTTCCTCTGTCAAAAATAACAACAACACACCAGCAGGGTCCTTCCAATACAATTTTGCTTCAATTATGACATAAGGCTGAGCCTTAAGTTTTAAAGCCCTGTATTTAGTTCTATTAATTGAAGGGGGATAAGAAAGAAAGCACAAATAATGAGCAATATCCTTATACCAATCCGAGCAGAGAAATTTATACTTAATTGCTATCTTTGACTGATTATCACCTGTTTCTCCATCGACTTCATCCATAGGGGCCAACAAATTAATTCCCAATGCTTGGAAATTTGACTCTGTCAATAATTTTGCCAATCCCAATCCTTTGACCAGTTTGGTTGGTTTTACATCCAGGTCATATTCCTGGATTTTAGCAATCCATTTTCCTCTTTTTCCTTCCACATCGCTCTGTACTAGGACATCCTTTACAGCTGAATTGGGAACATATGCTAAGATTTGAGAATGAAGGATATACTTTCTGAAAGCTTTCAATGCTTTTACCAGAGCGTAAACTTGTTTCTCCAATATATTATATTTCAATTCTGCATCTTGGAGAAATTTACTAAAATATGCTACAGGTTGTTCGTGCTTTTCTTCATTTCTCTGTAATAACACAGCTACAATCGTTGAGGGAGATGCAAAGGAGAAAATTTGAAATGGCTTCAAATAATCTGGAGTGATGAGAACAGGCGCTTCCTTTAAAGCTTCTTTAATCCTTTGGAAAGATTCTCGCGCCTCTTTGTCCCACTTCACTTCGGCATCCTTTTTCAACATGTCTATTATCTTTTTGACGATTTCTGCGTAATTGGGAATGAATCTTCTTAGAAAATTAATTTTTCCAAGAAATCTATGAATATCTTTTTTGCTTCGGGGCAGTGGAATGGACTGTATTGCTTCAACCCTTGCTGGATCTATTTTCACACCTTGTTTTGAAACAATATGACCCAACATTTTACCTTCTTCCAAGGAAAACAGAGATTTTTTAGGATTCAACGATAACCCATACTTTCTACACTTCAGGAAAGCTTTCTGCAAATGCTGCAAGTGTTCTTCATCAGAATTTGAAAAAATTGTGACATCATCCAAATAAATAACTACAAACTGATCTCCAACAAATGCAATATCCATCGCTCTTTGGAATGTAGCTCCTGCATTCATTTGTCCAAAAGGCATCCTAGCATACATGAATGTTCCCCATGGCGTAGTGAAAGCAGTTTTCTTCTGATCTTCTTTCTCCACAGCCACCTGGTTATACCCTGAAAAGCCATCCACCATAGATAATCTATAAGCTCCAGTCACCTTCTGTAAAAAAAAATCCATCTTCGATAAAGGGTAATTATCTTTCAATGAAGCCCTATTCAAATTTCTGAAATCTACGTTTCTTTCGAACTGGTACAAGATTGGAAACCCAATCTGAATATCTAAGCGGAACAATTATTTTGGCCTGCAGCAATTTCTTTACCTCCTTTTCGATCGGAGCCAACAACAATGGATTGATTTGCTGAAGCTTCTGTTTATGCGGCTTGACTCCATCCTTCAGTGGGATTTTATGCTGTATGATACTCTTATCATATGTCTTCAAATCATCATAAGACCAAGCAAATACATCTTGGAATTGTTTGAACAAATCTACGTACCTTTCTTTGTAGTCCTTCGAGACCCCTTTGAACAATTTTATCATTTTAGGCTCCTGTTGAGTCCCTAAATTGCAATCTTCCACCTGCTCATCTTGGTTTGCTTTCTTCTGATTTACTGCAACGTCGTTTGCATCAAACAGTCTTTCAAGAGGCACTAAGCCTCTTGGCAAAGCATTGTCTTTCAACTGAATGATTTCCTGACCACCAATCTTCTTTTTAAGAGTCTTACCAGCCAATTCATCTTCATCAGTTTCCAAATAAATCTGATGATCTTCAAAATCTTCAATCATCAACAAAAACTGCTTAATCTGTTCATCGTCCTCAAAGACCTGCCAGTGTTTAATATTGTCAGGAACTGAAGGTCTATGTCTCATCTCAATTTCATACCTTAGTCTCGGACTGATCGAAGGCTTGAATGTACTTGCTGCAACCGCCAAAGAATCAACCATTCTATTTTCTTCCCTTGGAACAAACTGTAAGTTGAAGGCTTCAAAGTAATTTTCGATCAGATCCCAGACCTCAGTCCAATATGCTCTTAACCTGGGATGTTTAGTTTGACATAAATTCTTGATCTGTCTTATAATTAATTATGAATCCCCAAACACAGTCATAGATTGAATTCCCATTTGCTTAGCTGTCTGAAAACTAATGATTAATGCTTCATATTCTGCAACATTATTAGTGGATTCAAACTCCAATTTGAAAGAAAAAGGCACAAGGTTGCCTTCAGGAGAAACAAAAATGAAACCAGCTCCAGTGCCTTCTTTGGAAAACACACCATCAAAATAACACTTCCATAGCTTGTTCGAATGCAGCTCCTTATGTACAATTTCTGAAGGAAGCTGCCCTTGCGATTCTTCAGCAAATTCTGCATCTTCATGCAGCATGAAACAAGAGAGGTCATCTTTCTCTTGGCCATAAATTGGTGAATTACCTGCATCTTTCTTAGTGGCAGTTTTTTGAAACCTAGTTTCTCTATACAACCTTCTTTCTTCCCCATTGAAAACATGAATGATAGCATATGTGAAATCAAGCTTCAAAACTCCTCCTAGCTTTGCTCCCCACGACCTAGATAATAGCATACCAAATCTGGCTGGAATATTAGCCACTACCACATCCATCATAATGCTCTTGGCTGGGATTTGAGCCAAAGACACAACCATATCATTAATAAGACCCACACACTTCACCCTCTTTGAATCAAAAGAATAAAGATCCCGGCATGGCTTAGTGATTTGCAGATTCAATTATTTCATCACACACAGTGGCATCAGATTGTGGGACGCACCAGAATCTAGCATGCAGTTATGTAGAACAAAATCATGTAACAGAAGTGATATATAAAAAGGAGGGACAGATGAATCTACCTCTTCAACATGAGGTCCAAATGTAACCACTGGTTTTTCTTCCTGCAGATTTACTATATCACCTACTTCATCAGACTGAGATAAATTGAAAACTCGGCAATCTCTTTCTTATAGCCAGGTGTTTTCATCAACTCAAGAAGAGGTACTTGAATCTTCACTTTCTCCAACTCTTTCGACAAACTGAAAGTTTGATTTGATTTTGTCAACTTTTCAGGTTCTTCTTGATCTTTCTTGGAATTTGAGTTTTGATTAGAAACAGTAACCACTTTCTCCAAAATATTAGAATCTCTAATTTTTGTTTGAGAAGCTTCTGCTTACTGCTTTTCCTTCTCTTTTTCTTCGTTCATGGGCTTTTTCCCCTTATCTGTTTTCTTAGTCTGATCTTTCTGGAATGGAGTCGCCATTGGAGCAGGTGCTGCTTCTGATTCTTTTTCTTCATTGTCTTGAGTCCTTAGTCTCTTCTTTGACCTCAAATTGTACTTTTTATGCAACTCAGATTGCATGAAGTCTGTGAACTATCTGCAGTAATCATCCATCTCTTCTTGATCAAATGAAAGATCATTTTCTTCCACTTCTTCTTCTTCAGCTTCTTCTTCTGTTTCATCGTCTTCCATATACAAATCAGAAATTCGAGCATCATCCTCTCTCTCATCATCATCATCTGCTGAACGAGACGGGGCTGCCTCTATGTACAAAGGTGCTTGCACCTGATCTTGATTTTTTTTTTCTCTTTGTAGAATCTGCAGGGGCTGTTTTTTAAATTGGGGATTAAAAACCCCTCTATTCTGTCTTGCAGGCTTACTATCTATTTCCAACTTTACCAATTTATTTGACAAATTTTTTATGACCTTAGTCATGTCGTCAATTCTCTGATCTTGAGCTGAGGCTTCTTCTTTAGCCTTTCCTTTATCTGAAATTTTACCAGCAGCGGACATATTAGCCTCAATCTCCAGAGCATCAGTTTGAATCTGCTCCAACGTAGGGGACCTTCTTTCCCTCAATGTGAAACTGAATTCTGGTTCAAATGCACCAGCAAAAACGACCCTAGCTCCAATAGGAGGAGGCTTCATCTATGCAGGAAAACTATTATACAATTTGTTAAATCTCTTCACAAAATCACTCATATTTTCATCATATTTCTTCTTGATTGCATTAAATTCTGTCAAAGAATAGCCGTGGTCCCTCTTTTCGCCCCACCTTTCAATGAAACGTCTTTCTAGGGCATCCAAATCGTTAATGGAACCATTAGGTAATCCTTTGAACAATTTCCTTGCCTCTCCACTTAGAGACTGAACAAAGAGTCTCATAACAACATCTAAATGCTCAACATTTAAATTCTCTACAAATGTGCAAAACAGGGGCAAGTGCTGTTCTGCAGTTATTTCATCTTCACCGGTAAATCTAGGGAGCAACTTGAGGTACTCCTGAGGCATATCATGCAATGGTTGGGCTAGATTTAATGGTGCATATCTATTCATCAAGAAAGCAGGGGCTGCAGGGATTGCCATATTTACGCCCGGGTTAACTGCTCCTTGAGCGGGGGTAAAATGAATACCAGTTGTAGGTAGGGATGAATGAGGCGAAACAACTGATATAGGAGTTGGAGTATGAATGATTGCAGAAGAGCTGGCAGCTATATGGGGCTGAGTTTCTATAAAAGGAAAAGACACAAACTCCAAAGATTGCTCTTCTAATGTGGTTTCTTGAAAACAAACGGGTGATGGTGATGATTCTTCTTTCGAGAAAATGAGTTTCTTGGAAGCTTTCTTGGATGAGAAAATGTGTGAACTACTGCCTGGTGCGAGCAGTGTAGTTTCAGGTGTATCTAATATTTTTGGTTTCTGGCCCTTCTTTGAAACAAGCTTCTCAGGATCAGACAAAACAGGAACTTTTTGCTGAGAGGTATCTGACCTCGTGTAAAGTTTCTTGGGATCCAGAGCTATTTTAAAACAAACACAGTGTACTATTTCCTCCTCTCTGAACAACCAGAGGAAATTTAAAACAAAACCCAGGGAAAATCTTCAAATATTCGGTCCCCGGCAACGGCGCCAATTTATGTTGTTCCTTGAGAAACAATTTCTTGCTGTGTAAAGAAATCCGTGCTCAAGACATTAAATATTATGTCACAAACAAAAGTATATCTGTCCCTGTTTTATAAACCTTCAAACATTAATTATATAATCTTCAAATATTAAACCCATGGAAGGTTCTGCAATGCCATATCCTCCTTATGTTGAAGTGAAAGGATGAAAGAAACAAGAAAGAAAGGATTTCAATTTGATATGCTGCTTGAAACAGAATCTATCAGTGTAAAATCCTGAAGGAATGAGTAATGATAACGTTAAAATAGAGGAGCACCCATTAAGGTTTATTTAACTCTTAAATACACATGTATCTAGAGACCTGCAGCTCAAATTACTCCATTTTACTCACAGATATGGAAAACATAATGAAAACTGAGAAACTATTCAACATAAACAGAATGAAGGAAACTTGCAAAAACTTTTCATTAATTCAGTATTCTTCAGTACAAAATTTTAGCTTCAAGGTCCAAAACTCGGAACCTTCTTCCCTCTTCTAATTGTCTTTAAATACAATATGACCAAAACAGTTTCCAGTGACGAAACTGATTCTAACAGTTCTAACTAATTCTAACTGCTTAAAATACTAACTGTGATGGAGGCACATGCCTCGAAAAAGTTCTATTACATTTATATGATTTCACTAAAAACATAATAAAAATTTGAAAGTTTCTAATCTATGTGAACTGGTGCTCCTGAGATAGTTTCTGTCTCAACAACTACTTGTGGCTGAACGACTACTTGTGGCTGAGCGGCTGGAGTTGCTGTGTCCATTGAAAATCTCTTGCATTCTTTCCATAGCTTATCCTGAGTTGTCGAAGCATTCTTGTAACTAAGATATTCCAATCTAAATGCAACGGCCTGACTGTGAGTAAGACTTCCTGTGAATAATTTCTTCACCATCCATAGCAGATGGAAATGCCTTTGTAAGAAGTTAAACACCGTTTCTCCCTTTAGAACTTGTGTCTTTTCATGCCTGCCATCTGCTTTGCTTTTTGCAAATGTTAACTGATCTTCATAAAACTTCCATGACATGATATCTCCTTTCTCAGTCCAGCATGAAGGCAAACCTGTTCTTCTTTGTATTTTTATCATTGGCATTTACAACACCATCTTCTTCAACGCCAAAAATTTGCCTCTCAACGCCCATGGGCAATTACATGAACTAAAAGTCTACCCTGAAAACAACACAAGGTATGCATTCAACGATGACTGACTCTGAACCCAGAATGCATTTTCAATGTGCTCATCCCGAACACAATGGTCTTTAGGAAGTCTCTTTGCTTTTTCTACAGATGTTTCATACATGTGCTCCAACCTATAGTTATTTACAAGACTAGAATTTTTCAGAGAAGCCATATTCCAGTAACATAATTTCACCCTTTTTTGTAATGTGAAGATTAACCAATCCATTCTCTGTAAGGACTCCTTTCTACGATCACAAAGATATTTTATTTTCAGAAAACAATGATAGGATTCAATGGAACAGTTTGTTTCTTGGTTGGCATGACAAAAATTTATGTAACAGTTTGCCCGCATATGAAATTTTTCGCCCACCATCCAATTTGTTGAAAAATATTCCAATAACCGCTCCTCTGCTGCAAAGTCAATATAGAATGCATTTATAGCTCGGGATATCGCATCTAGGTCACGACAAGAATTCATGATTTCACCCAACATTATAAACATCTTTCGAACATTCTTCCCACAAGTGGCCAACTTGTCCATATTCTTCAACCATGCTCTCCTAAAGTGCCATACGCAGAGCAAAACTCGAGATCCAGTTATAGCACTTAATGCATCATTGTCGGCCAATGCATCACCTATCATGAAGGCATTTATTGTCCATGTAGGTTGAACTTGTCGACCTCTCTCCATGAGTGCTGGCAAGCACTGTAAGATGTCCGACAATCCATTCTGCGATGAGATAACCCATGCAACAGGAAGAGAATTCTGTTGTGTGTCAAACACGAGCAAGGTGTAGAAATAATTTGTGGGGTATTTGGACAACAAAAATATGGCGGGAGCATGACTCAAAGGAAAAAGAACCATAGACAAATGAGAATGAGACAATGGGCCATTTAACAGTTACGAAGATCTGCAATAAATGCCAAAATGACGTGTATAAACCTTGACAGTTGTTTCCCACTTTCCTGATGACGTCACTACGGGGGGTCCGGGAGTACGGCGGAAATCTTCAACCTATACCCCCCGTAATGAATCTCAGCCGTTGATCACGGCTCGCTCCAGATTTGACCAGTCAACTACGAGGGGTCCGGTGTTGATAATTAACGAGCTATTTTCCCCACCGTAATAACTAATCCAGAACCCCTCTTCCGCGATCACCACTTCTGCTCGGGAAGATGCTCGACGCTTAAGCTCGAGAATATACATATCAAAATAAAGATTTATGACTACTTTTATGTGCATCGAGCTTTATAAAAACATTTTATTTGTTTTTTATGATATAGTATTAAAACTATAGCATATTTTTTGAATTTCCAGATTTTTTATTTTTATTTTATTTTCGAAATAAAAAATAAAAAGGATATGCAAAAGATGATCCACAACACACTCAACAATGTTATATGAATAAATATATCATAGAGGAGGCCAAAAAGTTTAAAAATGCCAACTATTATATGGTATCACTACCCTGTATAGTCTGTCACTCTGCAAATTAATAATTGCATATCATGTAGATAATGGGAAATTAGTTGTATTAGATGTGGGATAACCTCTAAAGGTTTGTTGGGTTCTAAGTTGGTTCTCCAAAACTCTACAGGAAATAAATAATCACTCCAAAAAACTACAGGAAACTCATGGTAGCCATGGCAAATCTTAGTGGTAATTTTCCTCACTTCTAATTGTCAGATTCACACATGAAATCGATAGATGGAATCTTGAGAAGATTGCAAGTTATGGATGTCTTCATGCGCAAAGGTTATCAAAAGGAATTTCTCTATTAGTTGTTAGTATTCCAATGAGAAATAATGGGGATTTATATATAAACCCTAGGAGTGGCACATATTAATATAGTTGTTCATAAGATCTGCATAAATTTGCATAATAAAAACCAAAAAATGGAAATGGAAGTATATGGAACTATATAACTTATGTAGTTACTCCAATAACCTAAAGAATACTTTTATTACTTATTCACCTGGAGAAAATCTCTTCTTGAGTGTGGCTTAAAGGACCTCCTCTTTGGGAGGGTTTGTAAATAATGCTTGTTGCATCTTGTGAGTTTCCCTCTCTCCAAAGGGAAAAATGATCCAAAAACAAAAAGAAGAAGAAAGTGAAGAGATTCTAGTGGAGAAATCTTGAGAGTTATAGGATCATAGGTTTGGAGATGAAAATGGAGTGGGATAAATGAGGAGAAAAACCTCTCTATTTATAATAAATGCTAGCTAGGTTTGATGAGTCAAATATAATAAAATATTTACTGTACCAAATCAAGATGTAACTAATTTGGTATTTTCTTATTATTTATGAGAGAAGAAGGTAAAAAAGAATGGTTAATGACACTTGTTTAGTTAACTAATTAAAAAATAATGATTTCTTGAGTTAATTAATGAAGACTGAGTAAAATAGTTAGAAATGATCAATAAATATTGGGTTTATTAAATTACTTCTAGGTGAAATGGTAAAATAGGGGCTATAAATAATTCATAAATAATGATTTAATACATTATTTCTATGAGAATGTTTAAAAGAATAAGAAATAATAAAAAAATAAATGATTTATTTAATTATTCCCATGGATATGAAAAATGTGAGTGGAAATATATTAAATTATTTTCACCTAAATAGATAAAATTATGGGAATAGTATAAAATTAATGAATCTATGGGTTATTAACATGCAAGCGAGTTTATTAACATAAATATCTTAGGAAAAGTGGTTCCTTAAGCTATTTCCTAAGGTGAAAGTGGGTTTTAATGTGTAAATCACATACTAACATGACATATTGCAATCCACCTAATACTTTTGGCTAGGTGTTCACTTTTTGTGTAATAAATGTCTTTCCCCCAATGTATGAGTGTTAGAAGGACATCATATGACCAAAATATATTGTCATTTTCTTTCACTAGACACAAGAATTGGTCATGGAGAGAGAGAGAGGGAGAGTCAATGCTGGAAGGATCAAACCACACGAGGAGGAGGCAATTACCACTCGTGAAAAAATAGTCTCCAAGTGGGTTTACATGATCTCAATGAGGTGGGAAAGGCATACCCATACCTATCGAGACAACTAAGTACAAAGAATATTGACGGCCCCAACAAAGTGGGTATGTGGAAAATAATAAATAGTAAATCAATGTGTTGACATCAATGGGACAAAAAGTGGTACAATGAAATGCATAGTCCCATATGCATGTGCATAGAACCAGAGGGCCATGAATGATACAATAAATTTTTTAATCTTGGTACACAGGCCCAACTACCCCCATGTTAATGTGAGGGGGAGATATCAACCAGAGAAGCCTTGTTGAACAAGAAGGGGCTCTAAAGATTCAAATAATCCAACTAAAGGGAGGCTCATGATGTGGGATTTGAGAATAGTTGAAATTGAGCCATTAAAATTTATGACACTGCATTTGAGGTTGGAACATGAATTTATGAAGGCCAGGAATGTGAGTGACTACTTGAAGGGAAACCCCCACCTGAGGTTTGGGAAAATATCACACATGCTAGATGAGTGTTAGTATAATCTACTAAAGCATTATACCATCAAGTGTACATGTGACAATGAGTTGAAGTCAAGCATGCCAGAAAGAACCAATTCAAAGGGAATTAAGGTCTCCCTCTTCTTGATTCAAGGAACCCACCAATGAGGAAAATTGGATCTAAGGTGCACCATCCTCTAGGCCACTTCCCTAGAATACATGTGTTGATGTCGACAAAAGAAGGCTCACCAAAGATGAGGAAATGAGGAGTCCTCAGAAAAGGCATGAGGTAAATAGTATAATTTGACTGATAGAGACTGGCAAAAATGTGGGAATAGAGTGGTTTGATGGGTGGAATTATGAATTCCCTTGTCAAAGAATAACATGCAAGGTTTACCTAGCAACGATTAAAAAATTTCCACATGGAACAGTCAATTACTCAGATAAAGGATTTTCAAAGACATATCAATGAACCAATGTGACATTTGGAGATCAAATCACATAAATATAGGATGATTACAACACACATAGTGGTTAACATACTATAATAAGAATCAATGTGGTTTTGAAAAAACTCCATGGGACATAATTGTGACTCATCTATGATGCTTTGAACATGGGTTACTTAGTGATGTTTCCATTGATCGAACCAAGTGAAAGTTGTACAATGCTCCCTTGGAGTAAAACAAGAGGTTATAAGAGGGGAGAGTCTAGGGGGACATGGGTTTTCATCATGAAAATGTGAAATGAAAGTTGTGTTTGCTTTGCTATGAAGACAAAATTGACTCCCAATACAAAGGGGATTGAACGATACCGAGATCGAAATGAAAAAGGGAATGTGGTATTGGAGTGCCCATGTGAGGAAGGATCTAATACTTGATAGATGGAAAATGAAAGATATGGATGGTTTGATCCATATATCAAAGTGTGGGGGTCCCTAAGGTGATATATGTTGAATGGTAGGAAAATGTGATGAACACAGTGGTGCTTCCCATATGTGAAATGGCATACGGAATGGGTCCAAAGGAGACCCTATAAACATGAGTAAAGGTGGTTTCATCACAACAAACTTCCACACATGAGTCAACATACACTATGGTGTTAAAGTAAGAGTTCCAAATATGAAGAAATTCAATTTGAAAAGAAGGTGACCTAACACCTCATGGAAAAATTATCTTCCATATGAAGTATAAAATCGGAAAAAACTAAGGAAGACCTATTCGAGGGCTCAGAAATATATTTCCAATGGTGTTGATGGTTCTTCAAATGGAGATATTATGAGCTCATATTTTCTAAGTGAAAAAATTGTGGATTTTATTGATCAGTGGAATTTGGATATGTGAATTTCAGGTAGGTCTCATTACCATACTTGTCAAATAATGGTTTAGAAAGAGTCAGGGGGGTCGAAGGAAAGTGCCTTAATGCTTCTTGGAAATATATCCTAGTGAAGAATTAAGGAAATAAAGGATGGGGAGATGAACTACTAGATGAGGCCTCATATGTAATGTTTAAGTGCCTTGTAGGAGAGGCCAATAGGAGAAACTACCCAAAAAATGAGATGATGATCAACCTTCCTTAGACCTTTGGGGCCTAGGCCAAGAGTGAATGGATATTAAGTGAAAAAGTGGATAGAAGGGCCATCATGGCCCCAAGCATGAGATACTATCCCCCAACAAATGATGATGGGGTGGAAATGATCGACCATGAAAAGGTGGGAATGATTCTCCCTGATAAATGTGTATGTAGCATGCTAAGGGAATGGCCCAAATGGTGGTGATACACATATGCACTAGGGGTGCAACTATGGAAATATTGTGTTTTTTATGGCATGAAATGTTTATAGGTATCACCATATTATTTGTATTGACAATTATCTTATGAAATAAGGGATGAATGTAGTTGGAGAAAGGCAATGGTTATGTGCCAATTTATTTTGGTACTTCATATGTGAGTTAAAGGGAATAATTGTCTGGGTTCACAAAGATGTGTTCACATACCAAGGAGTGGCTTGGGATATAATGAAAAAATTCTCACTTAGAGGAAGTTGGGTTTCAAAAACATAATTTTCAAAGGGATTGGGTTACTGAGGTAAGAAGTAGAAATGATTAAGTGGATCATCCCTAGGGTGATCTAGAATGACATGGGACTCTAGAAGTTCTTCAAGATGGGGAAGAATAATGGTATTAGAGTCGAAACTACTAGATGCAATATGAGGGTTTGGGAGATTTTTTACTTTTGGACTTTAAATACTATATGCCCCCTTTCCCAAACATTTTTAAACTATGTAAGCCAAAGCTGGATGTGGTCCAAAATTTCAGGTTCAAACTAAGGGGTTTTTAAACCAATCTACTTGACCATGAATGAAGTATTTTAATTCTACACCATATTGGTCGCAGGGACTGGGTTTCTAGGGTAAGAAATAGGAATGATTATTCATATCATCTCATGGAAACTCTAGTGTGGTAAGGGACTCCATAATGTCCTCATTAGATTGGAAGACTGGAATGTGAGACTACAAAGGACCATATGACATAGACAATGAAGAATGATATGAATCATAATCCTTGGAAACATGGTTCACATGTGCGATGTCTAAAGAGATAGGGTGAGGAATAGTGGGTTGAATTTCGACTGATGTTGAGATCAAAGCGACATTGGACATAGGAGGCATGATTGAATGCACACTATCAGATGCTCATGGGGGGTGTGAATATTCCAATCCAATAGATGATGTGATATAGGGGATATGTACTCTATTCACTACCATCTCAACATCAGGGGGACAAATATATATAATTGGTGGACTAGCTCCCTACCTTAGCATAAAAGAGTTGTCAGGGGTCGTAAGTAGGGGGGTAGAGATTTCCTTATGAGAAACATGGATTTCATGAAGAATTATGAGTGTATTGAAAAAATGTGGAAGATGAAGGTAATGATGGGAGTAATGTTTGTATGTTTCACATAAATCACATGGGTGGTTTGTGCATAAGGTATTATTCTTCTTGTATTACTTAGAGAGAGTTACTTTCTCTTTGGAAACCATTGGATCTGATTGAAGTTCATCCAAGTTGATAACACTTTTTAATTCAAGGAGACGGGGACAATTATTGACAATGTGACCTTGAATATTGCACAAATATCATGGAGGTGGAGGCTTTGGCGTAGAAGTATGTGTATCGATTGTTGAAAATATCTTCTTAGTGCCCCCCTTCTTCTTGGCATTTCCCCCTTTCAAATTGCTTCCACAACAAGAGAAAAATTCGATTGAGGTTGCTGTGGAACTAAAGCAATGGAAAGGGCCATCAGAATAGGTTGGATGGGAGTTAAACTGTATAAGGTTTTAGGTGGCTATGAGGGGTTGGAGAAGGAGGATCCAAGTAATATATTTGGATCCCAAACATGAGGGTAGGAAAATTCAACATAGTCGTTACGGGCATACTGCATACTCCTAAAGGTGGGAATAACAAAGGTATCTAACAAAATGGATAATGAGCAGGGGGAACACACCTAATTTTGTGAGTTGAATTTGTGGTAGTAGAACATTAGGGAGTTATTTGCTAGAAAGAGCACCCAAGCCACTAAGCATTTTTGGACCTAGAAACCATAAACACCTCAAGGATGTTAGGTGTGGTGGAAACAAGAGGTGGCCCGTAATATTCACTAAGTAGAGAGGAGTGCTTGTAGACCCCAAGAAATATCTCAGTGAGAGAAGGCATAGTGTGTGTTGGAACACTAAATTATCATTATTATTACCATTTCTTGACATCTATTTCATCCATTTCCACTATTATTTTATCACATTAATTATCATAATTTATCATATAATTCCATTTGATAATTATTTATGCTCTTATAGATAAGTAATACTTGTTCTCCTTTATTTTTAATAAATTGAAGATTATTATGCATGATTTTTCCAATGATGGTGTATTAATGAATTTGTTATAACATCACTCACAATTTTAGCATCCAAGGTCTCTTCCAGATTGAAATTTTTTTCTTCAACTCATAGTCAAATAATCCAACCCGGAAATTCGTTGGGATAAAAAGTGACAATTTTGCGTTGGAATTTTTGGGAAAATGAAGATGAATCTTGAAAATAAGAGACACGAGTTTTATGCAGAACAAACCAAATTAGTCTTACGTTGAGCATATTTCTAAAATTTGATTTGGATTGAGAGAAATGCAAGGTTTTTTGAAGACAATTTTCTGATATTTTTTGTTGTGGCCATTTTCTAGTTTCTCCCAATTGCAATACCAAATTTGACTTGTTTCGGCTGAATCATGATGGAGAGATATTTCAGATTTGATCTTGTTTATTGAGATTCTGTAATCAATCCAAAGTTGTAAGGAGAAATAATTTTTTAATCAATTTAGTTGTAATTTTCCTTTTCTCTCTATGTATTTAAATGAAAAAAGAGATCAAAGGGGGAGAATGGACAATTTTTGAATTTGAGGCAAAGCTAAGAAATTCATTCTGGTGTAATTATTTCTTTGAATTTTTTTAATGAAGGAAGTTATCCATTGAGTTCCACATCTATTATTCGTAATATGATCTGAATTGTTTTCCAAGGCATAACTAATTCTTGGGAAGTTGGGCCCACTACCTTGGATGAGGTGTTTCCTTGAACATCTAAAGTAGTTTATTTTTGTGCTTGTTTCTTTGAATTTCAAATGTTGTTTCTTGCAATTTCCAGGTTTAATTCAATTTGTTGTACTAGAATAGCATTTGAATTATGTTGGGTACAATAGGTTAAATTTATAATTAATCAAGATGTGGATTCATTTAGTATTGATTCAAGCCATGTGATTATCATAATTCCTTTCCTGTCATTTACTTTCTCCTTTTTAAATTCAGTATTTTTTTTCAAGTCTTACATTTTATTTCTTATCGTTTGAGCTTGATAGTGTATAATCTAATCATGTAGAACCAATGTTAGTTGTTGGTAGCTACTTGCATATATTTTTCAGATTTCCTGGAAACAAAAAGTGTTTCCTCGGATTGATAATTAGTGTTCAGGTGATCGGTTGTTTTTTTACTAACCAATTAATTTCCTCAACATTTTTGTGTAGTTTCCAAGGGGGTAGTCAAATAGCACTACCACACTAATATCTGGTTGTAGCTGCATTCTTGACTCCAAGAGGGTTGGATATTAGATACATAAGGTAAGAACCTACGTACACACCCTAGCTAACTTGTCGTGAGGTCTACCATTTGTAGGCAGTTTCAGGTCATATAGAATGAATGGATAAAATTAGGAATATTAGAGGTAGAAATTTGAATAAATTTGATCATTTCACTTATCTGGTGATGTAAGCACCACCTTTTACACTAACTAATTGGCATGAACATTTGAAGGAGGAATATTCAATGCTGGTAAGAGTTCTAAGGAACTTTCCTTTCGATTTTTTAAATTTGATGTAAGAACAAGAGTTATAGGAGCCGAAATTAGTAAAACTAATACCATTAGCTCTCTAAAATCATAATTGAAAATTTTGCAGGATAAAGAAATTCATGAATAATTTGAATAAGTGTTTTCCCATTGGTACCAAAAGAAGCATTTTGAAAGAGTATTAAAGAAACATATCAAAGAGATCGAGAAGCTACTACAAGCTCACAACCATGGCAACCATGACTGCCATGTATTGTTCAAAAATCTATTCTTTCATTTTCTTATGTGGATATTTATTTCATCTTGAAACAAAAACTAATTATTTTTCTTACCTATTGAGGTCATCCCTACAACTCAATCAACTACATGAAAATACCCCATGCCCTATACAATTTCCTTCTCTATCCGTCCCACACCTCCATAATAATAAATCAGTAGAGCATGCTTACAATGTTGAACTATGAAATTTACCCACACTTCCCACCCATTCTATTTTACCTAAGCCATTATTGGAAACTTATATTAGGTTTGGGAAGGTTTTGAATCCTAAAATTGCAAAAGTCGTGGAAGATATTGGGGTTTCTTCTAGTTAATATCAAAAAGCATATGCGATCAATAAGACATTAAAAGAAATTCATGATATGACAACTATGGAAAACCAAGAAATAAAAGACTATATTGAATCTTGGTTTTAATCTATCATTTCTTCGCAATATCACTCCATACTTCAGAAATTGTTGGAACCATTTTTTCAAGGGAACTTGGTCTCTCCTACCCTAGTGTTATCACTCATAAAAGTGTGAAATATTACTTGACATGGTCATACAATTCACTCATCAAAAGGATAAGGTCTCCTTAAGCCTCTTCAAGTTGGTATAGGAAAATTTCATTTTTTTTACATGTTTAACCTATCCTAAGGTTCAAGGTTACCTCCATTTATGTCATATCATGTCCCATCAGTCCTCATATGGTGTCAGTTTTCATTCCACATGCATTTAAACTAAAAAATGGCACCTATGTCAGTTTTTCAACTTTTTGTAGTGTTTTATACAGTAAAACAATAGTTTTCGCTACAAAACTTCCTAATAGTTTCGTAGTGAAACTGTCAGAGGATAGACTAGCTACGCTACAAAAATCTGTTTTATTACTTGTCTTGTCAAATTTGATATGAAATCTCATTCCATGATTGGAGGCGTTAGGGTGGAGGTCATTCAAGTCTGTTATGGTTAATTCAAAGGTACAAAGTCATGTCTAAGGTCATCATTACCCTTTTTGGCATGCATGTGTCATGATTAAAGCATGAGTTGTCATTTAAACTATAAAACCTTACCCCAATTAGCATTTTTGTCACATTCCGCTTTGTCTTTGCATGGAATTCGATCTCTAGAGAGCTATTTCATCGAGCCAAGTAGGTTGCTGGAAGATTTGAACTTTGCAGGTGTCATCAAGCAAGCGAGGCTGTGAAGATATAAAGCACCCATGGATGCAAGGAGGAAAAAAAACAAAGGTGGTAATTTCCACAGGTATGAGCCCATGGACATAAATTTTCTCAATGAAGACCCAACTTCCATGGAGGTTTTTAGAAGAATAGGTTGCCTGCAATTCTGTCAAAGGTTGCAGGGTTTTCTACAATTTTCAAAGGATTTTGCTAATAGCTTCACAGGAAGAACTTCAAAAGTGGGAATTTTGAACCTTACAGTGACACCAGACAACATTTCATCAACAACAGGAATCCATAAAGGAGGGGAAAAATGGTTTAAAAGCATCAAATTCATGATACAAGACTACAAAGAGTTCATCAAACCAGAACACAGTGAAATTAACCTGACAAATTCTATCCCTAGGGGTTTCATGAAGGACAATTATTCAAACTTTCTGATGATGATCCAGAAGTATTTTACCTGTGAAGGATGGTTTCACATGGTCTACTCCTATCATCTCAGACTTCCGCTGCATTTTTTGGGTAAGAGGTCACTTGAATTGCCTTTTTATTTATACAAAAGTCTAGGGAAAATGTAAGATAAGTTTCGAATAAAAAAAGAAGGAAATGAAGCTTCTATTTTTCATCATGTTTTGATTAAGTTGTTGGTGTTAGAAGAGTTGAAGAGATTAGATAGAGATTGGACTTCCTTCTTGTTCATGAGTGGTTATGAAATTGATGTTTTCACTCCTAAGAGAGCCTCCAAATCTAGAAAAATTTCGTCACCAACTATGGTAGAGGCAGTTGAATAAGGGAAAATATCATCTCCTCTAGAACCAGTGAACATCGAGGCAGAGCCTTTGCAGAAGATTTACACATGTACAAAAACACCTACAAAACAAAAGCAAACATTCAGCAAAAAAGGCAACAAGAGAGTCACTAGGAGCCAAACAGTGGCTAAAGGAAACTTAGAGGACATATTGCATGCAATTGAAAATGAAGAATCACCCATTGTGTAAGCTAAAGACATTGAAGATGGAGGAAGAAAGCTGAAGAAAGGAAAGACAACACAAAAGCTAGAGTTTGCAGGTGATGATGCTGGTTTCATTTTTCAACCTAGGAAACCAATGACCAGGCATGCAAGAAAGGTCATGGAAAGCAACAAAGAGATTGAGAAGGTCAGTGAAACTACTCAACCACCAAGCATCATAGATCTTTCTTCACCTACAAAAGAAGATATGGTTATCAAACAAAGAAAGGGTAAAGAGAAAATTAGTGAAAAATAAAAAATTGAAACCCTTAAAGAGCAGTTGAAGGTGGCAAGTGAGGAGATATCAGTTTTGAAGCAAGAGGCAAAGAAACACAGAGTTGAGAAAGTTCCGTTTGAGCAAATGAGAAAAATCTGGGAAGATCAAGTCACTACTGTTTCAAAGACCTTGGATAATACAAAAAAGTTGATAAAGTGGACTCAACCACTAAGAGGAGAGATCAAACACATCAAAAAGATAAATTTTCACTTGCAATCCAAGAATAGGGCATTAAAAGAAAAAGTGCAAGATCTTCAGGAGCAATTGGATCTGATTCATATGGAGTTGGAAAATAAAGGATTGAAAATGAGAGTGGTAGAGGAGCCCATTAGTCAACTGATTGTAAATGAGGAGGAAACACCACAGGAGTAATAAGGTAAGATGGAATATGTTTTAGGAGGTTCATAACATGCAGAGAACCCAAATTTTGCAGCTGGAGGACAGTTTTTGAAGATAATCTTGAAAGGAGCAATTTCTGGTTTTTTGCAGATTTTCGTAGCATAGCTCAGGCTTGAAGCCAGAAATACTCTACGAAAAAACCTGTAGTTGATTTTTTGAATATAAACTCAGTTTTGGAATGTTTCAAGGAGAGAGTTTGATGGTTTCAAGGTGTCATGACATGATTAAGGTGTTGGAACAACAAATAAGTTAAGAAGATTGATGGAAAACCCATTTTTCTGACGCTACTAAAACTCACTACGAAACTGCCCTGTTTTCGTAGCGAGAAATTGTTGAAGGATTTTGAGCATCTTAAAATATTTTTTTGCTAGTTGAAGACCTCCAGCATGTCAGTGGACCTTATAGTAGATATTTGTGATTCAAAGGGGGTGCCATGTAGCCAGGTCATCAGTCAAAACAACGTTGAAGATGAAGGTCATCCATTCCTAAAAAGCAGGGTTATGTTCCATAGATCTAGCGGTGCTTTAAATATGTAAAGTTGCGGTGAACTTGGTCATGTGTCCTTCGAGCATGTGAAATTAATTATGTAGCCATCATGTAACTGTTTCATAGATAGGATAAAGGAACGTAATAAATAGGAGATAGAGTCCTATTAGGAGTTTGTTTCTTTAAAGGTAGCTGTCAATTTTTTGTTTTAAGTTATTGATTTCAGTTATGAAAGGTGTAATAGTAAAATTTGAGGATCTAGCCACCAAGAAGATCATCCATATTGTAAATAATGTCTATTTATAGACAAAACGTCGAAGAAGCAAGGGGTTGGAGAATATTGCACCAAATTGCTGCTTGTATGTTTTTGTGACCATTATCAGTAATACAAAGAGACATTCTACTTCCAGACCTGAGATTCTCACGAGGTTTCCAATGTATTATTGATATATATCTTTATGTTTAATCACTTGCAGTATATTTCATCTCTAATTACTCATAATTCATAATATTATGCTTTGAATTCCTTTAGTGGTGAAATGACTGTGTTTTCCTATGTTGTGTGTGTGAATTATCTCTGCTAAAAACCTCTATCTTCCTCAGCATTGTCACTAAGACTACTGAATCTTGGCCCAATGGTAGAAAACCTGCATTTTTCAACCTGAAATCATACAAAACAAGTTAAAATTCCATAGAGTTAGCCATCTAGTACTATCCTTATTCAAAATCATAAACCCCCTTTGAGAGAGCCCTCTCAAACTGAAGAGGCTAATCTTCAGTTAGAAGTAGTTTGAAAGACTTACATTGAGTTTGTTAATGAGCAGTCAATCAAGATCAATTTGGTGATAACCTTTTGGTGCGTTCGTCGGGAGTCTGAAGAAATATTTCCCAAAGTTTTTGTGCAAAAAGTGAAGTTGAACTCTTGGAGATAGCAGAAGCTCAGAAATCAGTTCGAGGCTGCAACTACCTTGGTGACTCCATTTCAAAAATTCATGCTTAAAGGTGGCTTTGAGAAGGAGATACACGAGGAGCAACCCAGATCCTAACCCACCTGCTATAGTGGGTAATCCAAACACAATTTCCAGAGGCATTCAAGGCATCTCTTCAAAATCAGGTACTCCATAACATTCAAGAGATTTTTCCTCTGAATTTTTAAGAAGTCCCGAAGATAAAAAGTTTGATGATAAAATCCAGGAAGTCTTGTTTAGGTTTGAAAATGAAAATGAATTAACTGAGATTGTTTTAGACCTGCAAAGAAGAGGTATTGATACCTCAGCCTTAGTGACCCAAAAAGATAAAGAAGAATTCTGGGGGGCAGTCACATCAAAGTTATTGTTAGAGAGGGAATATTTGGATAAGTTGAAGGAATTAGACCCATTTGAAATCTTGCTAAGAAGAAAATATGGTATTCCTTTACCTGACTGGAGCCCATTTGTAACTGGACTGCAAAGACCAATTACACCACCTCCTAACAGTTCCTCTTCTACTACAGTTGTCCCTAAAAATACCACAGTCCCTGTCATCATGGATGGAAATGTTCCGCCTCCACTTGCTGCTTCACCTACTAGGTATGCTCCACTTGTTCTCCCAGCTATCTTTAATGCCCTCCCAAGTAAATAATATGCTATAATTAAAACTTGGGGAAATGATGAAGAAATTACATCTGAGGAACATGTAGACCAATTTAATGACTTCATAGACAGAGAGGAGGTTGACCATGTAGATGTCAAAATGAGACTATTTTCTCAGAGTTTCACTGGTTAGGTTAGAAAGTGGTTTAAAGCCTTAGCTCTAGGAAGCTTGCATAATTGGAATGGGTTTGAGGAGTGTTTCTTGAGAAAGTGGGGAAATAGAACAAACCCTGTACAAGCCCTCATTGAGTACAATAGTTTGAAAAGAGATGTAGATGTTTCTCCAGGAGATTTAATAAAGTCTATGATTCCATCCCTGCTCATCTTAAACCTCCACCAGGAGCTGCTCAATTGTGCTATGCTGAGGCATTTGACTATGACTTTTATATCCTACTTAGAGAAAGAGAATCTCCTTCACTAGAAGAAATGAAAAATGATGCGGTGAAAGTGGAAGTGAATATGATAATAGCCAATAATCTAAGATGGGAAAAACAAAATTGAAAGAAGAATAAAATCCTTCCACCTCAGATGATAAATTGATTCCATGATGAAGACAATGGAAAAAAATATGGATACTCTTGCCCTTGGGAATTCTTCTACACCTCCTGCACAACATGAGCCACAATTTAGAAACCAACAGTTTAGAAGGCGTCAAAATCAGCAAAGACCAAGGGAGAACAAAAATCATCCTGACCCTCAAGTAAGGTTTCCTTTTCAACAAAATTTAGTTGATGAAGAAGATCAGCCTGAGATTCCAGAAGACTCCATTCATTGCCTAGATGAAAACATGTCCGGAATGTTTTTGACCAAAGAAGAGCATGATGAGTCTGATAATTATGTAAACAAGGGTGGGGAACCATTTGAATACCTTAAGTTTTATCAACATGCAATCTTTAATATGCAGATGCAATACAACCTCAGAAATAGAAATGCCCCTATTACTACAAATAAAACACAACCAAAGAAAGATGCTCCCAAAGCAGCTGAGGCTGGGAAAGATCCACCACCTCCTCCTCCTATCAAAGAGAGTGAAAATATTACTTCTATTTTCAGTTTGGAAAATTAGATTTCCAAAATCAAGATCCCAGTCCGTTTTGGAGAAATTCTCTAGGTGAATGAATACATAAGTTAAATTGTGAAAATGTTGAATTCCCAACAAGGAGCTACAGACATCCTAAATGTACTAGAAGACCATCCTACCATATATTTGTGACCAAGATTGGAAGATGAGCAGAATGAAGAAGTACCTCCTTTCTATGTCTTCCTTAATATCCATGACATGAACTTACACAATACCATGTTAGATTCAGGGGCTTCTCATAACCTCATGCCTAAGGTGATTATGGAGAGGATGGGATTGGAAATCACTAGGCCATACAATGATTTTTTTTCTTTTGATTAAAAAAGAGTTCAATGCATTGGATTGATAAAAGATGTTGTTTTTGGCCTTACACAAGTCCCTGCCAAGACAGTGGTAATGGACATTGTGGTAGCAGACATTCCACCCAAGTTTGGCATGCTCTTATCCAGATCTTGGGCAGAAAAAATCAAAGGCACCATGAAGATGGAGTTGACATATGCCACCATTCTTGTTTTTGGTGAGAAAAGAAGACTGTAGAGAGAGACAAGGATGGCTTATATGGTAAGAAATAAGGATAAACCTCAAAATTTCCCAATTTATGATGTTGAGACTGAATTAGGATCAACAATTCTTTTTAATGAATTAAATGATGAAGCAAAAGATGAAAGGAAAGAAGAAATTCAGGAGGTTTAAATTCAACAAGATGAAAATTAGGAAATAATTGAAGAAAAGGAAGAGGTTTGGTGGCTTTTTCAATTTAATGGATCATGGAAGAGACGGGGTTGGAGCAGGCATTTGGATCACAACTCCTGATGATGAGAGTAATTTCTTTTCTTTCAAACTAAACTTCGATTGCACAAATAATATGGTTGCATATGAATCTCTCTTTTTGGATTTAGAAATTTTGAAAAGATTCGGTGCCCAAAAAATTTCAGTTTGTGGAGATTCTGAATTGGTGATTAAACAAGTTAAAGGAATATATGAAACCAAGGATGTAAGGATGAGAGCTTACAGAATTCTGATCATGGAGATGTTGGAAAAAATTCAAGAATATTCATTTATTGTGAAAACTAGGGATCAAAACTCAGTAGCTGATTCCCTAGTTGTTTCTGTAAGCCTGTTTGTTATCCCTGCACATTCCACTGAAAAATATGAGGTTGAAGCTCGTCATAGGCCTGCTATCCCAGACAACATCATCCATTGGCAAGTGTTTGAAGATGACCAACAAGTCAAAAATTTCATAGAGTTGAAAGAGGAGTTTTAAAGCACACACGTAGATCAACAAAACATGCTTGCTGAAACTAAGGGTAATTCTGAAGTTTTGCAGCTGAATAATAATTGTATACCCAAGGGTCTTATTCCACTTGAAAAGGTTTTTGACCAAAATTATGTGTTCAAATCTTCCAGGATGCAAGCTGATGATGAAGAGGTATAGATTTGTAATCTTGGTACAGTAGCAATGCCTAAAATGATAAATATTTCTAATTTTCTTTCTGTAGAGATGGAACATAAATATATTGAGAGGATGAAAAATTTAATTGATGTTTTTACATGGAGTTATGCTGATTTGAAGAAATATGATCCTACTATTATTCACCATACCATTCCTATTAAAGAAAAATTAGAAACCTTTCAAACATAAGTTGAGAAGGATTAATTCATTGCTCATGCCTCTGATTGAGAAGGAAATTAAGAAGCTATTTGATGCAAAAATTATTGTTCCTATCAGATTCTCAAAATGGCTTGCTAACTTGGTACTAGTCAGGAAAAAGAGTGGAGAGATCAAAATCTGCATTGACTTCGGAAACTTGAACAAGGCTTCTCTAAAAGACAATTACCCTCTCCCTAAGATGGATAAAATTTTGCATAATATTGTTGGTTCCCAAAGGATGGCTATGCTGGATGGTTTTTAGGATATAATCAGATATTGGTAAACCCAGAAGACCAGGAGAATATTGCTTTTACTACACCAAGGGGGACGTTCATGTATACCAAGATGCCCTTTGTTTTGATGAATGTAAGAGCGAGCTTTCAAAGAGAAATGGACATTGCCTTTGCTAAGGAGAAGGATAAGTTGCTGGTTGTCTATCTGGATGACATAACTGCATTTTCAGGAAGAGAGGAAGACCACTTGAAGCATCTGGAGAAAGTTCTGCTGAAGTGCAAGAGATTTGGTATTTCTCTTAATCCCAAGAAAAGTATTTTTGCTTTAACCTCTAGAAAGTTGCTTGGGCATATTATATCAAACGATGGGATAAATATTGATCCAAATAGAGTCAATTCCATTCATATTGTTGACTTGCCAAGGAACAAAAAGGAAATTCAGTATTTCCTTGGGAGAGTGAATTTTGTCAGAAGGTTTATCCCTATCTTTGCTGAGATTCTCAAAGATATAACCAAGATGCTGAAGAAAGGAGCTGATATTAAATGGAAAGTTGAATAAAATCATTCATTTGAAGAAATTAAGAAAGAACTCACTTAGGCCCCAGTATTGATTAGCCCAAATTTTTCAAAAGAATTTCTGCTTTTTACATTAGCATTAGAAAACACAATTTCTGGAGTTTTAATGTAGAAAGGACAACAAGGTAGAGAACATCCCAATTCATTCTTTAGCAGAACCCTTGCTAACTCAGAGCTGAAGTACACCATCTTATAAAAACATGCATATGATTTGGTCAAAGACATTAAAGACTTCATAATCTATATTCTGCATTCTCATGTCATAGCATTTGTGCCTGGCATTGTGGTAAAGGACATCTTGACTCAAGATGATCCTGATGGTAAGCAAGGAACGTGGATAGCTAATTTGATGGAGTATGATATAGAAATCATACCTACAAAATTGGTGAAAGGACAAGGGTAGAAAAGCTGATGGCACAGTCTAATTTTGACTGTCTTGATATGAATCTTAATACAGAAATTTCAAAGTTATCAGATGAAGATGAAGAGCTGATTCCTATTGAAGAATGGTACATTCTATATGACTGGTACAGAGAAATTGTCTTTGTCTTACATCATCATAGAGCTCCTGCAGAATTGACTAAATCTAAACCAAGGTTTGTGAAGCTGAAATCTCTGAGGCATTGCATTATTGATAAAAATCTATATTGGAAAGATACTGGTGGCATTCTTTTGAATTGTTTGCTGGAAGAGGAAGCTGAAATGGTTCTTGAAGAGTTTCATAAAAGAGATTGTGGAGGACATCACTATTGGAAGGCCACAACAAACAGAATTCTTAGAGAAGGGTACTACTGGCCCACCATGTTCAAAGATGTTTACAAGAAGATAGCTGCTTGCCATGAATTTTAGATTTTTGATGGTAAGAAAAAGCTAGTTCCTTTACCCTTAATGCCTATTTATGTTGAGGCGCCTTTCCATTAGTGGGGACTAGATTTTATTGGTGAAATTCATCCATCATCTTCAGTGCAACATCGCTGGATCTTGATAGAAATAGATTATTTCACCAAGTGGATTGAAGCAATTCCAACCAGGCAGGAAAATGATTCAATCATCATCTAGTTCTTAGAGAATAACATATTGTCCAGGTTTGGTTGTCCTATGAAAAATATCAATGAAAATGCACAGGATTTCAAATCCAAAATCTT
This sequence comes from Pinus albicaulis, assembly GCA_034641835.2. NCBI lineage: Eukaryota > Viridiplantae > Streptophyta > Pinopsida > Pinales > Pinaceae > Pinus > Pinus albicaulis. The sequence goes on from CM076575.1 coordinate 2,059,381,728, forward strand.
GATCAACTTTTGTCATCAGTATCACATAACACTTAGACTCTATTTCTTATTACCCATAGGGTAATGGTCTTGCTGAATCTTCTAACAAAAGCATTGTGAGAATTTTTAAGAAGGTGCTACAGGAAAACAAAATATCATGGCATCTAAAGCTGAAGTATGCTCTGTGGGCTGATAGAGGTCAATTGGTACTTCACCTTATGAGTTGGTGTATGGAGATGAGGCCATTTTTCCCACATCCTTGGGAGTTCCTGTTATGAAGTTGCTGCAAGGACTAGAGGAGGAGCCCAATGCTATTCAGAGGAGAATAAAAAAAATTATAGATCATCAGGAAAAAAAGGAGGAGGTATATAACAGTCATCAGCAATCACAAAATAGAATAAAGAAGACATTTGACATGAAGGTCAAAGAAGAGATTTTTCAGATTCAAGATGTGGTGTTGAAGTGGGAGGCGGGAATTGAAGAAAAGGGGATACATGGTAAGTTTGAGAACATCTGGAAAGGACCATTCATAGTAGTAGCATTCCATGACAACAACACTTATCTACTGCAGGAGATGGATGGACAACCTTGTGCTGGAGGGCTTATCAACGGCATGTTTCTAAAGCACTATTCCTCTTACGCTCTACTGATTTTTCACTCCATTGTATATATTCCATTTTATTATGCTTTTCTGCTAATAAATACAGGCTGATCATCAAAATTGAGCCCGAGGTGAAGGCCATTAGAGTTTGAAGAAGGCTTGGAAAATTTCAGAGTTTTTTATTTCCAAAATGATGGGTGGCATTGGAACTACAAGTTCTTTAGTGTACCACAGGGGCACACCATCCCAAGTGGAGCCATTGTTATCACTCAAAAAAGTGTGAAACATTACTTGACATGGTCATACAGTTCACTCATAAAAAGGATAAGGTCTCCTTAAGCCTTTTCAAGTTGGTATAGGAAAATTTCATTTTTTTACATGGTTAACCTATCCTAAGGTTCAAAGTGACCTCCATTTATGTCATGTCATTTTGCATCAGTCCTCATATGGTGTCGGTTTTCATTCCCTGTGCATTTAAATTCAAAAATGGCATTTGTGTCTGTTTTTCAACTTTTCATAGCGTTTTATACAACAAAACAACAGTTTTCGCTGGGAAACTGCCTAATAGTTTTGTAGCGAAACAATGAGAGGATAAACTAGCTACGCTACGAAAATCTGTTTTCTTTCATGTTTTTTCAAATTCGATATGAAATTTCATTCCATGATTGGAGGAGTTAGGGTGGAGGTCATTCAAGTCTGTTATGGTTAATTCAAAGGTACAAAGCTGTGTCTCAGGTCGTCATTACACTTTTTGGCATGCATGTGTCATGATTAAAGCATGAGTTGTCATTTAAATCATAAAAACTTACCCCAATTAACCTTTTTGTCATATTCCACTTTGTCTTTGCATGTAATTCGATCTTTGGAGAGTTGTTTCATCAAGCCAAGTAGGTTGCTAGAAGATTTGAACTTTGCAGGTGTCATCAAGTAAGCGAGGCTGTGAAGATATAAAGAACCCATGGCTGCAAGGAGGAGAACAAACAAAGGTGGTCATTGCCACAAGTATGAGCCCATGGACATGAATTTTATAAATGAAGACCCAAATGACATGGAGGTTTTCAGAAGAACAAGTTGCCTACAATTCTGTCAAATTTTGCAGGGTTTTCATTTATAGGTTTCCAAGGATTTTGCTAATAGCTTCACAGGAACAACTTCAAAAGTTGGAATTATGAACCTTACAATGACACCAGAAAACATTTCATTAGCAATATGAATCCCTAGAGGAGGTTAATAGTGGTTTAAAAACATCAAATTAACAATATAGGACTGCAAATAGTTCATCAAACTAGAACAAAGTGAAATTGACCTGAAAAATGCTATCCCTAGGGGTTTCATGAAGGACAATTATTCAAAGTTGCTGATGATCATCCAGAAGTATTTTACCTGTGAAGGATGGTTTCACATGGTATAATCCTATCATCTCAGACTTCTGCTTCATTTTGTGGGTAAGAGGTCACTTGACATGCCTTTTTATTTATAAAGAAGTCTAGGGAAAATGTCAGATAAGTTTCAAATAAAAAAAGAAGGCAATGAAACTTCTCTTTTTCATCATGGTTTGATTAAGTTGTTGGTGTTAGAGGAGTTGAAGAGATTAGATAGAGATTGGACTTCCTTCTTGTTCATGAGTGGTTATGAAATTGATGTTGTCACTCCTAAGAGAGCCTCCAAATCTAGAAACATTTCATCACCAACTATGGCAGAGGAAGTTGAAGAAGGGAATAGATCATCTCCTCCAGAACTAGTGAGCATGGAGGCAGAGCCTTCGCAGAAGATTGACACACCTACAATAACACCTACAAAATAGAAGCAAACAGTCAGCAAACAAGGCAACAAGAGAGTCACTAGGATCCAAATAGTGGCTAAAGGAAACTTAGGGGACATCTTACATGCAATTGACATTGAAGAATCACCCATTTTGAAAGCTGAAGACATTAAAGATGGAGGAAGAAAGCTGAAGAAAGGAAAGACTGCAAAAAAGCTAGAGTTTGCAGGTGATGATGCTGGTTTCATTTTTCAACCTAGGAAACCAATGACCAGGCATGCAAGAAAGGTCATGGAAAACAGCAAAATATATTGAGAAGGTCAGTGAAATTGCTCAATCACCAAGCATCATAGATCTGTCTTCACCTGCAAAAGAAGAGCTGGTTATCAAATAAATAAAGGGTAAAGAGAAAATTAATGAAAAATCAGTAATTGAAACCCTTAAAGAGTAGTTGAAGGCGGCAGGTGAAGAGATATCAATTTTGAAGCAAGAGGAAAAGTAACACAGAGTTGAGAAAGTTCAGTTTGAGCAAATGAGAAAAATCTGGGAAGGACAAGTCACTAGTGTTTCAAAGAAATTGGACAATACAAAATTTGATAAAGTGGACTCAGCCATTGAGAGGAGAGGTCAAACACATCAAAAAGATAAAATTTCACTTGCAATCCAAGAACAGGGCATTAAAGGACAAAGTGAAAGATTTTAAGGAGAAATTGGATCTGATTCATATGGAGTCGGAAAATAAAGGATTGAAAATGAGAGTGGTAGAGGAGCCCATTAGTCAACTGATTGTAAATGAGGAGGAAACACCATAGGGGTAATAAGGTAAGACAAAATATGTTTTAGGAGGTTCATAACATGCAGAGAACCCAAATTTTGCAGCTGGAGGACATTTTTTGAAGATAATATTGAAAGGAGAAATTTCTGGTTTTTTGCACATTTTCGTAGCGTAGCTCAGGCTTGAAGCCAGAAATACGCTACAAAAAAACCTATAGGTGCTTTTTTGCATTTAAAATCAGTTTTGGCATGTTTTAAGGAGAGATATTGATGGTTGCATGGTGTCATGACATGATTAAGGTGTTGGAACAACAAATAAGTCATGAATATTGATGGAAAAGCCATTTTTCGGATGCTACTAAAACTCGCTACGAAACTGCCATGTATTCGTAGCAAGCAATTGTTGAAGGATTTTCAGCATCTTAAAAGCATTTTTTTCTAGCTGGTGACCTCCTACATGTCAGTAGACCTTATTAGCAGATATTTGTGACTCAAAGGGAGTGCCATGCAGCGAGGTCATCAATCAAAACATCATTGAAGATGAAGGTTATCCATTCCTAAAAAGCAGGGTTATGTTCCACAGATCTAGGGGTGCTTTAAATATGTAAAGTGGTGGTGAACTTGGTCATGTGTCCTTAGAGCATGTGAAATTTATTATTTAAACATCATGTAACAGTTTCACAGCTAGGATAAAGGAATGTAATAAATAGGAGATAGTGTCCTATTAGGAGTTTGTTTCTTTAAAGGTAGCTGTCAATTTTCTTTTTTAAGTTATTGATTTAAGTTATGAAAGGTGTCATAGTATAATTTGAGGATCTAGCCACCAGGAATATCATCCATATTGTAAATAATGTCTATTTATAGACAAAACATCGAAGAAGCAAGGGGTTGGAGACTATTACCCCAAGTTGTTGCTTGTATGTTTTTGTGACCATTATCAGTAATACAAAGTGACATTCCACTTCCAGACCTGAGATTCTCATGAGGTTTTTGATGTCTTATTGATCTATATCTTTATGTTTAATCGCTTGCAGTATATTTCATCTCTAATTACTCAGAATTCATAATATTTTTCTCTGACTTCCTTTAGTGGTGAAATGACCGTGTTTTCATAAGTTGTGTGGGTGAATTATCTCTGTTAAAAACCTCTATCTACCTCAGCTTCCATTTGTAGAACAATTGTCACTAAGACTAATGATTGTTAACTCCATAAGACCAATGGTAGTAAGCCTGCATTTTTCAACCTGCAATCATACAAAACAAGTTACAATTCCATAGAGTTAGCCATCTAGTACTATCCTTATTCAAAATCATAAACCCCCTTTGAGAGAGCCCTCTCAAACTGAAGAGGCTAATATTCAGTTAGAAGTGGTTTGAAAGAGCTACACTGAGTTGATTGATGAGCAGCCAATCAAGATCAATTTGGTGATAACATTTTGGTGCATCTGCTGAGAGTCTTAAGACATATTTCCCGAAGTTTTTGTGCAAAAAGTGAAGCTGAAATCTTGGAGGTAGCAGGAGCTCATAAATCTGTTCAAGGCTACAACTACCTTGGTGACTCCATTTCAAAAATTCATGCTTAAAGGTGGCTTCGAGAAGGAGATACACGAGGAGCAATCCATATCCTAACCCACTTGCTATAGTGGATAATCCAAACATAATTTCCAGAGGCATTCAAGGTAGCTCTTCAAAATAAGGCACTCCATCACATTCAAGAGCTTTGTCCTCTGAAGTTTTAAGAAGTCTTGAAGATAAAAAATTTGATGATAAAATTAAGGAAGTCTTGTTTAGGTCTAAAAATGAAAATGAATTGAATAAGATTATTTTAGACCTGCAAAGAAGAGGTATTGATACCTCAGCCTTAGTGACCCAAAAAGATAAAGAAGAATTCTGGGGGTCAGTCACATTAGAGTTATTGTTAGAGAGGGAATATTTGGATAAGTTGAAGGAATTAACCCATTTGAAATCTTGCTAAGAAGAAAATCTGGTATTCCTTTATCTGGTTGGAGCTCATTTTTAACTGGACTACAAAGACCAACTACACCACCTCCTAACAGTTCCTCTTCTACTATTATTGTCCCTAAAAAAATACCACAGTCCCTGTCATCATGGCTGGAAATGTTCCACCTCCACCTGCTGCTTGACCTGCTAGATATGCTCCACTTGTTCTTCTAGCTGTCCTTAATGCCCTCCCAAGTAAATACTTTGCTAGAATTAAAAATTGGGGAAGTGATGAAGAAATTATAGCTGAGGAACATGTAGACCAATTTAATGAATTCATAGACAGAGAGGAGGTTGACCATGAAGATGTCAAAATGAGACTATTTTCTCAGAGTTTCACTAGTGAGGTTAGAAAGTGGTTTAAAGCCTTAGCTCCAGGAAGATTGCATAATTGGAATGAGTTTGAGGATAGTTTCTTGAGAAAGTGGGGAAATTGAACAAACCCTGTACAAGCCCTCACTGAGTAAAATAGTCTAAAAAGAGCTGTAGATGAAACTGTCCAAAATTTCTCCAAGAGATTTAAAGTCTATGATACTATCCCTGCTCATCTTAAACCTCCACCAGGATCTGCCCAATTGCGCTATGCTGAGGCATTTGGCTATGAATTTTCTATCCTTCTTAGAGAAAGAGAATCTCCTTCACTAGCAAAATTGAAAAATGATGCAGTGAAAGTGGAAGTGAATATGATAGCAGCCAAGAAATCTAAGATGGGAAAAAAAAAATTGAAATAAGAATAAAATCCTTCCACCTCAGATGATAAATTTGATTCCATGATGAAGATAATGGAAAAACTAATGGATAGGCTTGCCCTTGGGAATGCTTCTTCACCTCCTGCACAACATGAGCCACAATTTAGAAACCAATCGTTTAGAAGGCTACAAAGTCACCAAAGACCTTGGGAGAACAGAAATCAACCTGACCCTCAAGTAAGGCCTCCTTTTCAGCAAAATTTATTTGATGAAGAAGATCGCCCTGAGATTCCAGAAGACTCCATTCACTGCCTAGATGAAAACATGTCTGGAATTTTTTTGACCAAATAAGAGCATGATGAGTCTGATGATTATGTAACAAGGGTGAGGAACCATCTGATTACCTTAAGGGTTATCAACATGCAATCTTTAAGATGCAGAAGCAATACAACCTCAGACAAAGAAATTTCCCTATTACTAGAAATAAAACACAACCAAAGAAAGATGCTCCTAACGCAGCTGAGGTTAGGAAAGATCCACCACCTCCTCCTCCTGTCAAAGAGAGTAAAAACATTACTTATGTTTTCAGTTTGGAAAATGAGATTTCCAAAATCAAGATCCCAGTCCCTTTTGGAGAAATTCTCAAGGTGAATGAATACAAAAGTAAAATTGTGAAAATTTTGAATTCTCAACCAGGAGCTGCAAACATCCTAAATGTACAAGAAGACCGTCCTACCATCTATTTGGGACCAAGATTAGAATATGAGCAGAATGAAGAAGTACCTCCTTTCTATGTCAGCCTTAGTATCCATGACATGACCTTACACAATACCATGCTATATTTAGGGGCTTCTCATAACCTCATGCCTAAGGTGATTATGGAGAGGATGGGATTGGAAATCACTAGGCCATACAAGGATTTGTTTTCTTTTGATTAAAAAAGAGTTCAATGCATTGGATTGATAAAATATGTTGTTGTTGTCCTTACACAAGTCTCTGCCAAGACAGTGGTAATGGACATTGTGGTAGTAGACATTCCACCCAAGTTTGGCATGCTCTTATCCAGATATTGGGTAGCAAAAATCAAAGGCACCATGTAGATGGAGTTGACATATGCCACCATTCTTATTTTTGGTGAGCAAAGAAGACTGTATAGAGAGACAGGGATGGCTTATATGGTACGCAGTAAGGTTAAACCTCATAATTTCCCAATTTATGTTGTTGAGACTGAATTAGGATAAAAAATTATTTTCAATGAACTAACTGATGAAGAAGAAGATGAAAGGAAAGCATAAATTCAGGAGGTTGAAAATCAGCAAATCTGAAAATCAGGAAATAACTGAAGAAAAGGCAGAGGGTTGGTGGGTTTTGCACTTTTATGGATCAATTGGAAGAGAGGGGGCCGGAGCAGGCATTTTTATCACAACTCCTGATGATGAGAGTAAGTTATTTTCTTTCAAAATGAACTTCGATTGCACAAATAATATGGCTAAGTATGGATCTCTGTTTTTGGGTTTAGAAATTTTGAAAATATTGGGTGCCCAAAAAATTTCAGTTTGTGGAGATTTTGAATTGGTGATTAAACAAGTTGAAGGAATATGTAAAACCAAGGATGTAAGGATGAGAGCTTATAGAAATCTGATCATGGAGATGTTGGAAAAATTTCAAGAATATTCATTTATTGTGAAAACTAGGGATCAAAACTCAGTAGCTGATTCCCTAGCTATTTTTGCAAGTATGTTTGTTATCCCTGCACATTCCACAGAAAAATATGAGGTTGAAGTTCGTCATAGGCCTGCTATCCCAGACAACATCATCCATTGGAAAGTATTTGAATATGACCAGCAAGTCAAAAATTTAATAGAGTTGAAAGAGGAGTTTGAAATCACATAAGTAGATCAGCGAAACATGCTTGTTGAAACTAAGGGTAATTCTAAAGTTTTGCAGCTGAAGAATAATTGTATACCCAAGGTTCTTATTCCAATTGAAAAGCTTTTTGACCAAAATAATGTGTTCAAATCTCCTAGGATGCAGGCTAATGATGAAGAGGTAGAGAGTTGTAATCTTGGTACAGTAGCAATGCCTAAAATGATAAAGCTTTCTAAGTTTCTTTCTGTAGAGATGAAACAAAAATATATTGAGATGATGAAAAATTTCATTGATGTTTTTGCATGGAGTTATGCTGATTTGAAGAAATATGATCCTACTATTATTCATCATACCATTCCTATTAAAGAAAATGAGAAACCTTTCAAACATAAGTTGAGAAGGATTAATCCATTGATCATGCCTCTGATTGAGAAGGAAATTAAGAATCCATTTGATGCAAAAATTATTGTTCCTATCAGATTATCAAAATGGCTTGCTAACTTGGTACCAGTCAGGAAAAAGAGTGGAGAGATTAGAATCTGCATTGACTTCAGAAACTTGAACAAGGCTTCTCTAAAAGACAATTACCCTCTCCCTAAGATGGATCAAATTCTGCAGAATATTTTTGGTTCCCAAAGGATGTCTATGCTGGATGGTTTTTCAGGATACAATTAGATATTGGTAAACCCAAAAGACCAGAATAAAACTGCTTTTACTACACCACGGGGGACATTCATGTATGGCAAGATTCCCTTTGTTTTGATGAATGCAAGAGAGACCTTTAAAACATAAATGGACACTGCCTTTGCTGAGGAGAAGGATAAGTTGGTAGTTATCTATCTGGATGACATAAATGTATTTTCAAGAAGAGAGGAAGACCACTTGAAGTATCTGGAGAAAGTTCTACTGAAGTGTAGGAGATTTGGTATTTCTCTTAATCCAACTAAAAGTATTTTTGCTTTAACCTTTGGAAAGTTGCTTGTGCATATTATATCAAAAGATGGGATAAATATTGATCCAAATAGATTCAATGCCATTCAGAAATTTGACTTGCCAAGGAACAAAAAGGAAATTCAATATTTCCTTGGGAGAGTGAATTTTGTCAGAAGGTTTATCCCTAACTTTGCTGAGATTTTCAAATATATAACCAAGATGCTGAAGAAAGGAGCTGATATTAAATGGAAAGTTGAAGGAAAGCAGTAATATATTGAAGAAATTAAGAAATCACTCACTCAGCCCCAGTATTGATTAGCCCAGATTTTTCAAAAGAATTTTTGGTTTTTACGTTTGCATCAGAAAACAAAATTGTTGGAGTTTTACTGTAGAAAGGACAACAAGGTACAGAGTATCCCATTTCATTATTTAGCAGGTCCAGGTTTGGTTTTCCTATGAAAATTATCACTGACAATGCACAGGCTTTAAAATCCAAAAGGTTGATAAGCTTTTGTCATTAGTATCACATAACACTTGGACACTTCATTGCTTATTACCCATAGGGTAATGGTCTTGTTGAATCTTCTAACAAAAGCATTGTGAGAATTATTAAGAAGGTGCTGCAGGAAAACAAAAGATCATGGCATCTGAAGCTAAAGTATGCTCTGTGGGCTGATAGAGTATGTACAAAAAGGTCAATTAGTACTTCACCTTATGAGTTGGTGTATGGAGCTGAAGCCATTTTTCCCACATCCTTGAGAGTTCCTGTTATGAAGTTACTGTAAGGACTAAAGGAGGAGCCCAATGCTATTCATAGGAGAATAAACCAGTGTATAGGTCTGCAGGAAAAAAGGGAGGAGGTATATAGTACTCATCATCAATCACAAAACATAATAAAGAAGACATTTGATAGGAAGGTCAAAGAAGAAAATTTTTAGATTCAAGATGTGGTGTTGAAGTGAGAGGCGAGAATTGAAGAAAAGTGGAAACATGGTAAGTTTGAGAACATCTAGAAAGGACCATTCATAGTAGCAGCATTCCATGGAAACAACACTTATCTACTGCATGATATGGATGGATAACCTTGTGCTAGATGTCCTATTAATGGCAGGTTTCTAAAGCACTATTCCTCTTAAGCTCTACTGATTTTTCACTCCATTGCATATATTCCATTTTATTATGCTTTTCTAGTAATAAAGACAGACTGATCATAAAAATTGAGCACGAGGTGATGGCCATTAGAGTTTGAAGAAGGCTTGGCAAATTTCAGAGTTTTTTATTTCCAAAAAGATGGATGACACTGGAACTACAGGTTCTTTGGTGTACCACAGGGGCACACCATCCCAAGTGGAGCCACTGTTATCACTCATAAAAGTGTGAAACATTACTTGACATGGTCATACAATTCACTCATCAAAAGGATACGGTCTCCTTAAGCCTTTTCAAGTTGGTATAGGAAAATTTCATTTTTTTCATGTTTAACCTATCCTAAGGTTCAAGTTTACCTCCATTTATGTCATGTCATGTCCCATCAATCCTCATATGGTGTCAATTTTCATTCCCCATGCATTTAAATTCAAAAATGGTGCTTGTGTCAGTTTTTCAACTTTTCATAGCGTTTTATACAACAAAACAACATTTTTCGCTACGAAACTGCCTAATAGTTTCGTAGCGAAACTGTTAAAGGATAAACTAGCTATGCTACGAAAATCTGTTTTCTTACCTGTCTTGTCAAATTCAATATGAAATGTCATTCCATGATTGGAGGAGTTAGTGTGGAGGTCATTTGAGTTTGTTATGGTTAATTCAAAGGTACAAAGCCATGTTTGAGGTCATCATTACCCTTTTTGGCATGCATGTGTCATGATTAAAGCATGAGTTGTCATTTAAACCATAAAACCTTACCCCAATTAGCATTTTTGTCATATTCCGCTTTGTCTTTGCATGTAATTCGATCTCTGGAGAGCTATTTCATCGAGCCAAGTAGGTTGCTGGTAGATTTGAACTTTGCAGGTGTCATCAAGCAAGTGAGGCTGTGAAGATATAAAGCACCCATGGCTGCAAGGAGGAAAAAAAACAAAGGTGGTCATTGCCACAGGTATGAGCCTATGGACATGAATTTTCTCAATGAAGACCCAACTCCCATGGAGGTTTTCAGAAGAACAAGTTGTCTGCAATTATTTCAAAGGTTGCAGGGTTTTCATTTACAGGTTTCAAAGTATTTTGCTAATATATTCACAGGAACACCTTCAAAAGTGGGAATTATGAACCTTATAGTGACACTAGACAAAATTTCATCAGCAAGAGGAATCCCTAGAGGAGGGGTACAGGGGTTTAAAAGCATCAAATTCACAATAGATGACTGCAAAGAGTTCATCAAACCAGAACATAGTGAAATTGACCTGACAAATTCTATCCCTAGGGGTTTCATGAAGGACAATTATTCAAAGTTGCTGATCATCATCCAGAAGTATTTTACCTATGAAGGATGGTTTCACATGGTCTATTCCTATCATCTCAGAATTTTGCTAAATTTTGTGGGTAAGAGGTCACTTGACTTGCCTTTTTATTTATACAGAAGTATAGGGAAAATTGTTACACCATTTTTTGGTCATCTAACCTATTATCATTAGATGGACCCAAGTACACCATGTAAGACCAATTTTACCCTAAGAAAAATTGCCTTCACTATGTTAAAACAGGAAACCCCAAAAGGAAATATTAAACAAACCTATATTTGTTTGATTTTCCTTATGGAATAATTAATTAAACCATAATTTAATTATTATTCCCAGTCATGTTTAACCCAAAATCAAAGAAATTAATTAGATAAACCTTTATTTATCTTATTATTTTCTAGTAATAATTATTTAAACCTTATTTAGATGATATTCCTTGTTAAATATGACCAAATCACCCACAAATAATTAAATAAATCACTATTTATTTAATTATCTTTCAACCACTTCCTTAAATAATTAAATAAATCATTATTTATTTGATTATCTTCTAACCGCTTCCTTAAAAGATAAATAAATCATTTATTTATTTATTTTTGACAAATTAAGAGATTTGACCCAAGTCAAATACCTTTTCCCTCCAACAAATATAATAAAATATTCCATAAAAGTGGATCTAGATCTGGTTAACCCATGCACCAAGATCTAGAATGACCCAATATTTTGTTATAAATAGGAGGGTTTTTCCTACCATTCTTCACCTTTTGTTGCCTATAAGATCACTCTGGATCTATACACTTGGTCACCATTTTCTGCCATTTGCTGTGTGAGCTCCCTTTGAGTTCCATTCTTTGTGTGGGTTTTCTACACCAACAAGAGAGAGAAATCTTAGATCTGAAGTGCTGAGGACTTCCAAGAACCCATCCCACCGAGGAGAATTGGATACGCCTTCTTGTTTTCCTCCCAGGTGCCCAATTAATATAAAAATTCTTTCAAAAATTGTTCTTGTCTTGTCTATTGGTATATGGAGAAAACCCTTGTTTTTTCTGCTTAATGTCTTTCCATGCATAGATCTGGTTTTTGCAGCTCTTTTATGTTCAACTAACCGCAGATCTGAAGATATTGGCAGCCACTCTTGTTGTTAGGGCTATTAGTTATGCGTAGCTAAAGTGGTCCTTTTTCGTACACTTCGACAAAGGATTCATACTAACAAATGGCGACTCCACACGGGTTTTAAATTACGACCACTGTCGTTTTTCATATTCCTGCATATCCAGCTACTTTAGACCCTAGGGTTTCTTTTCAGCTGTTTATTTTTCCTATTTTTATGTTGTTTTTCTCACATAAAACCCTAAAACATCAAAATTTCTAACTTCCGTGTGTTTCTGGCCCTATTGCGCAGGTAAGTGACACCAGCCGCAACTGAGACGGCAACTTTTCTGAAAATCTGCCGCCGAGACAACCGGAACGGGGTGTCGCACTTTTTGGACCATAAACTGCGACCTAGACCTCCAAGTCGCACTTTTCTGCCCCTTTTCTGCGACCTGCACTGAAAACAGGTCAGAAACTGCGACCTGCCAGTTTTTCAGTGATTTTTCTGCAATTTTTCTGGGTTCTGCTGCAGCTTCTGTCAGGGTCTTCCAGCCTCTGTCTCAGCCCGCTTTGACCAAGTTCTGATCTGTTTTTACTCATCTAAGTGGGAACCTAGCCCCCTAAGGCTTTAGTACCCTCCACTTTTTGTGGAAGAGTTTTAGCTGTTTCAGCCGTCTGTTTTTCAGAGCTTCAGCCTCCTTTTTTCCAGATCTGTTACCTCCCTTTCAAATCCATTGTAATCAGCTCTTCTACCTCTCAAATCCCCTCCTGAAGATTTGTTTGGATCTAATTTTAGGGCTCCTCCTTGCCCCTAGCTTTTATTACCTTCCTTTTTCAGCCACCTTTTCTCTTGTCTCTTGGGTGTGATGCGCACCTCTTTTCGGCTTTATCCTCTAGATCCCTGTCCCTTTTGACCCTAGATCTACTGGCCTCTTTTTATGTGTGTTTTGACTATATTTTTTCCCTCTTTTGGAGTAGTTTTGAGAGACCCGCCTTTTTGGGTTAGATTAATGCACAGTTAGCTGTTAAATGTTCTGTTATTTCGGCTTTATATACTGTTCTCTGTAGATTTCTTTTCAGTTACGCAGCACACTTTTTCTTGATCTCAAAACGAAAAGGGTTTAAAAATTAAAATTAACGCACACCAAACACTGACCCTAAGTGAAGAAGCGCCTGGTTAACACCGCCTGGCAAAGGCTCTAAAATCAATTGTCACTGCACCTTGTCTGCCCTTGACCTCACTTGATTCTATCCCTTTCTACTCTTGTCGGTTTCCTTCTTCCTGTCATCATTGCGCCCCCAAGGCGCCTTTCTCAGAGACTTCTTGGCCTTCACCCTCAGTTTCCGGTTGATCGACCTGCTCCGCCCCGCCGTCGTCGAGCCAGTCCTCCTTCGAGTCTGCACTCCGACTCCTCTCCTGATTCATCGGGTTCTCCTTCTCCTTCTGGTTCTCCCCCTGCCACCTTCACTATGTCTGGTCTAGGGCCCAACGCTAGTGGTTCTCCCGGCCCTAATACCGGCCCTACTACTAGCGGAACCACCACCGGAACTACCCCGGCCACCCCCATGCTGCCGTATATTGCAGGCCTCAGCCTCCTCGATTTCAATCAGTTGATCAATGACCCTATCCGCCACAATGCTAATTGTCCTGCTATGCCAACCAAGCTCCTTTCCGACATCCCCAAGTTCAAAGGCCAAGCTGGAGAAGATCCAACCAATCATGTCTAATCTTTCCACATGTGGTGTTCCTCCAATTCCATTACCGATGACTCCATCCGTCTTTGTTTGTTCCAACGCACGCTTACCAGCGAAGCTTCTAAATGGTATGTTGAAAAAGCCACCTCTTCCCATACCACCTTTGCGACCCTTGCCCAAGCCTTTTTATCTTATTTCTAGCTTCCTCTCCGATACGACACTGGCACGGAGCTCTTGACTTCCTTCAAGCAATCCTCCTCAACCCGCCTTTCCGCCCATGTTCAGGAATGGCGACAAAGACGGAGCATATGTAGAGCCCCTCCCTTCGAAGATCGGGTTTACATGGACCCGACTTGTATTCGCACCCCTTCCGGCTCCCATCGGAAAAGATGTCGCCTCCCATTTAGGCTTGAAGAAGCGCCCTCCAAGTAGCGAAATATGACACGATCTACGCTCAATGTGGTTATGTTTATACGGTCTTCCCCGGCCTCGAGGCCCGGTGGCGCTAACGCCCTGGGGGCATCTCATTCCGCCGACGGTATCGTTGGAGCCCTTTCTCATCCGTATGCTCAACCTCCTATGGGCTATGGTCTCCCTCAGGGAGGGGCCAGCACCTCTAGCACTCTTCCCCCTCCCGGTAGCATGTATCCAGGATACGGCATGCCTCCTCCTTTTGCCCAACCTCCTGCTTACCTCAATGTTGCCCAACCTAACCATTACCTTTATCCGCAGCCTGGTGCGCCAGCTCCTCCAGCATATGCGCTTCCATATCCCTTGCCTCCTCCAAACCCGCAACATCACTTACAGCCCCCTCCCGGGCAAGTATTTGCACAGTAGGGCGCGACTAATCCCCCTTATTCTCAAAGAAGGCGGAGAGGCAATCCAAACCAATCTGCCCCTGGTACCCATGGACCCAATTCTGGTGTGGACCCTAACACTGCCAACCAGCAACAGGGCATTCAGCCCAGGCCGGACAGGTCGCTTCGCACAAACAAGCCTTGTTCGTGTTGCAGTGTTTATGGTCATTATACCCATGATTGTCCCCTCTTACCCCAGATGCGGCAGATGTGGGAGTCTCAAGCCACATTGCGCGAACAACATGCCTCCCCTCATGCTCCTCCTAATGTGGCCACTACCCAACCGGCTGTGTTTACTGATCCTTTCCCTCAGCAAGGATTCGTGGCTACCCAACCACCTGAAAGCCAGGTTGCCACTCCCTCTTCCCTTTCTGGTTCCTCTAATTACCAGATCCTTATGATGCACTCCGATCCTTCCCTGACCGTCGACCTTCACCTTCAAACTCGGTCTCGCCAGTACCCCAAGCCTCCTGCTCAGTCTGCCCCCGAGCCTCCTTCTTCAAGTTCTACAGAGCCTCTTTCGACATCCAGTGGCCCCTTACATATCCCTCAACCCAAAGTTGAGGTTCATACCAAGATTCCTAAGGGACCCCTACGTCGAAACGCTGCTTCCGGTCGAGCTGCTCATTCGTATAGTATAGTAGATGATTTGGCGCAATCTCCTACTGCCATTTCCACACTGGAACTCCTCCAGTCGTGCCCTTCCCAAAAGAAGGCTCTACTATCTGCCGTGGGCGCTGTAGATCCTGCTGATGACCAAATGATTGTTTTCGACGCCACTCAATCGGACCATCCCCCTCTTCCTGCTTCCGTCGCCTTCCAAATCCCAGTCAAAATCCGGAACGCCAACATTTCATGGTGCATAATTGATGAGGGGGCATCCACCTATGTGATGTCTGCTTCGATTTGGAAGCAACTCGGATCCCCTGAGCTGGCCCCTTCCACGATCACCCTTCGAGCGTGGGACGGCCACGCCTCCCAGCCCATTGGCCTTTTCCGTAATTGTCCTATCACCCTCGCTGGTAAGACTGTTTGCGTTGACGTCGAAGTCATAGACGCCCCGCTAGACTACAACATTCTATTGGGGTGAAGCTACACCTATGCTATGTCTGTTGTCCCATCTGCGGTTTTCCGCAAGATGTCTTTCCCCCATAATGGAAAGATAGTCACCATTGACCAGTTGACATATCATGAGCCAAAATCTCAGACCTCACCTGAGACAACCATCTCTTCTGTAGCCAACAAGCAAACCGTCGATTCCTTGACCAGTGTCTCCCCCGGCGTTTACAAAGATTCCTCCCTGCTTGGAACTTTTCCTAATCTTCCCCCTTCTCCTATCACTGATCCCAGCTTATCGAATGTTTGCATGATGCAATCGTCTCAGGCTACCCTTAAGCGGCCTGCCTCGGCTAGTCAGCAACCTCCCCCTTGCCCTCCGCACCCCGCTCCTAGCCATTCATCTCAGCCAGCCGGACCTTCTCCTTCTGGCCCTCCCCCTACAGCTGGTATCCCCGAACCCCTTTATCCTCCTCGAACAGTTCCCCCAGGCCTTAACCACCTCGGTGCCGTTCCTCCTGGTCATTACCCTGCTGGGCAGATACCTTTCCTGGCTCCCCCCCCCGGAGTATTTTCTGTCCCCGTCATGGCCACCTTCTCTCTCCCTAACCTGACCCTCGGCATACCCGTTTGGTACATTGACCCTCCAGCCGCTACCCCTCCCGGTCACCCCAAACCTTACCTTGCTTTGACACCGGTTCAACCGGTCCCCCTTACTTCCTCTGGGCCCCCAGCACCTCCACAGGACCCTACCCCTGCGGTGCCAGCCCCCGGAAAGAAAGGCAAAGCTCGTAAGGGGGCAACCCATCAGGACCAGGCCGCCCCGACAACCCCTACCCCTCCGCGACCACCAAAGCCCGCTATCCAATGCGCTTTGTGTGATATCGTCGGTCACGCCACCCATATGTGTCCTGAATTGCCGCACCTCAAGATTCTGGTCAACGAGACGTTTCCCGACTCTGACATCCCCGAAGTCTACGTCACTATCCCGGACTCTATCCCGAAACTCAAAACCTTGCGCACAAACCACCCTTGTGCTTTGTGCGATTTCCACGGCCATTACACCCACCTCTGTCCCCGCCTTGACGAGTATCGTTCCTCCTTGGACATGTACCGCCGATTCAAGGCCACTTTGATAGGACCAGAGGATCTTCCTACTCCCATTCACATTCCTCCTCCCGCTATCGAGCCAACAGAGCCGTCAACCACCATTTTGTACCTGTCATCATCCTTGCGAGATAGTTCACCTACCCTTCAACCTGCAGATACTCTCGGCTCCTCAGCTGACCTTGGATCTGTTGATATTACACATCTGAGCCCTTCTCCTCCTGATGACCCGTCACACATCACTACCTCCTCGGGTGACCTTTCTTCCTCCAGTCTTCCCATCTTCCAGTCTGATGAAGACATTATGGAAGCCCTGACCAACCCGGACTTTCCATGGGACGATATGCACCATCGCGCATACTTCCTCCCACAGCAGTCCCATGACCAATTTGTTGTGGAAACCAAAGACTTCATCCCCAATGCAGTCGATTGGTTCAAAAACCCCATCCCTGCACCTGATGCTTTCGAAGAAGGAAACATGGCCAATATCTCTCCTACCATCAAAATTGACATTTCAGTCACACCAGGTATCGAAGAATATATCACCTTAGGCGCCCAATGCACCCCGGAAGAAATCGAAGCTTACACCAAGCTTTTCAAAGAATTCCGTGATATTTTCGCCTGGTCCTATTCTGAAATGCCCGGACTCGATCCCGCCATTGTCAAACACCATATCGACACATGGCCTGATGCCAAACCAGTCCGTCAAAAGTTGAGACCCATTCATCCTTCTAGACGTGACGCTATCAAAGCCGAAATCGATAAGCTCAAGCAGGCTGGTTTCATTTACCCCATTGAATACACCACTTGGGTATCCAACCCAGTTCCCGTTCTCAAGAAACAAGGCACCATCCGTGTCTGCACAGACTTTCGTGACTTGAACAAAGCTTGTCCCAAAGACAACTTCCCCACACCGTTCATTGACCAAATCATTGACGAGTGTACGGGGCATGAGGTTCTATCCTTTATGGATGGTTTCTCCGGATACAACCAAATTGCTATCCGTCCTGCCGATCAACTCAAAACCGCGTTCATTAGTCCGTGGGGAACTTTTGCTTACCGAGTCATGCCTTTCGGCCTCAAAAACGCCGGCGCCACTTTTCAACGGGCCATGTCTTATTGTTTCCATGACTTATCTCATATCCGCCTTAACCTAGTTGGAATGCATCTTTTGCATTCACACTTGATCGTCTCTTAGGCTTCATTGTGTCTAAGGATGGTATCACTCTTGACCCTTTAAAAGTTCAAGCTGTTAGCCATCAGTATTTTTTTTTACATGTTAGTGATGACTATATCTACAGCTGAGTTTTCTAGAAACTAATTTCCTTATGTCAATATGTCATCCAGAAAACCCCCCTAAATTTTTTTTCGCCTTTCTACCTTTCAGCACACCCATGTCAAAATCAAAACTTCATTATCCCTTTCCTACCTGGTTTCAGCCCCCTGATCTGCCCATCAACTTTAAAAAGCAAATCCAAATCTGTTTCAAAAGTCTCCCCTATGTTAGGAAGTGGCACTTTAAGGCATTTTACCCTTGGCAATCATCAAAAGGCCAAAAAGCCTCCATCTGTAACAGACCTACCATGACTGACCTCCCACTTTGCAAATGAAATTGACAAACAGCTCTAAGTCGCGCCACTCACATCCCCTAGATCTCAGCACTGCATAAACCCCAATCTCAAGCCGACTATTAGGTGTTTCACAGTGTTTTATGGTTTCTACAAAGGCAGGAAATATAAATTCATCTCAGGAGGAAATGCTTGAATCTACAGTTAGAAGAACAGCTGCTTCTAAATGTAACTTGAGCCTGAGATATGTCTGCAAAACAGAAAGCTACTCATCCAGACCTTACAGTTCTTTCCAGCATGAAAATCACAGTAAGAAAAGGACACCACTGTTTCAGCAAACTAGTAAATTTGCATGGCCCAGAACCTCCTTCATTTACAAGCAGAGGGTTAGGGCGCCTCCTTCATCTACAAGCAGAGGGCGCTGGCCAGTATTGACTTTAAAGGTTGCAGAAGTCCAGGTTTTCCTTTTACTGAACAAATGAAACAGAGACTCCAGGTTTTTCTGAATGTGAATGATGATCATAACAGAGAATAAAGTCTGCAGTATGCAAGTTCAAAGGAAAACAGAGTTTGGTCTGATAAAGGAGGTCATTTGAAGCTTTCAAAACATATCAATTGTTAAACTTTAGAAAGGCATGTCATTAGTAAAAATTCCAATCATAAGCAGCCTGCTTGTCCACAAGATCAAATTGAAGAGATACTGACAGATCATGTCATCACCTAGGCAGAAAGAAAGTTCTTTGTTTTTCAAAAGGCACTGACCTCCATAGTCACAGAGACTATCTTTCAAGTAATTTTTCATGAGATGACCAAAGAAAATGATGATATTTCAGTCACCCTCAGAGCAGTGCAGGGAGACAGTGTCACTTTGGCTAGGGTTTTTTCTGAAACACAGTGATGATTGCAAGAAGAGATGCTAGTATTGATGTTTTTCAAGTGGTTTACTTACCATCACATCCAGGGAAAAGCTGTGTCAAACATATTTGTCAAACAACCTTCAGATACCTTACCTGATGAAGAGCCTCCTCCATGTATGAGCAGATGGCCAAAGCCTTGGATATTGTTGAAGACTGATTAGTCAGAAAGGTGCAGTGGAAGGATACAAAGAAGGGAAATAGAAGTCATTACACAGGTCAAAGATAATGTTTCTAATTCAAAAATATTGCTCTTTCTATTCATATGAAAATGTCTTTCAAAATATACATCATGATGGACAGGGAACATTATGAATATGTATGCCAATGATACCAAAAAAGGGGCAGTTTCCTTAAGGGAAAGGATCAAACAACAATCCAATGTCACATGCCAAAAGTCCAAAGGAGCGCTTTTCAAGAAATGGTTTTCAAAGCTTTTTAAATGCTTTTGACACATTCTGAATGGTTTTTCCTGTTAAAAAATCACCAAGAAGGTAAAACAGTGAACATAGTCGAGTTATGGAATGGTTCTATTACAAAAAGGGTCAATACACTGGTCAAAGCAAAATGGTAACTGTGTATCAAAGAACCCTGTTTTTTGAGGCAACATTTCAAATCTGCAACCAGGGGTCCTACAAGTCAGTCTACAGGTTCATCAAGTACAGGAGTGATTTGTCCTATTTTCAGTTTCTGGAGAAAGATTTTAAGACAAGTATAGGCATGTTCATCATAAAAGGGAAAGGGTACCATATCAGTGTATCTTGAGTGAAAAGAGTCCGAAAATAAATTTAAAGGACACTTGGCATTTAAGCCAGTTTCAAGGAGAGGCCTTGTCACTTTTGAAGCAGTTAGAAAGGACACTTTGAAACTCAAAAATCAAAGAGGTTAAATATATCTTCTCACCAAGTGGCAGAGGTGATGTGGAAGTTATCAAGTTATTTGTCAAAGTCTGAAGTTCGGTGTTTATCACCCAAAGAACAAAATAGGAAATCACTGTTCAAACACCGGTGCATGAGTAAGACAAGGTTCTGGTTTTTAAAGCCATTTGTGTTTTTATAAAAAGGTTCAAGTATGAGATGCACCGAGGATATTCAAAAGTGTCAAAAAGACTGTGAAAATTTGCAAAGAAGCCAAACCAAACGTCCACTTTGCATTTAAAAAGGAAGTGACCGTTGAAGATTTGTTTTGAAATGATATAAGGAGTGAGGTCGAGGGTGAGTTTATCGTTTTCCAACCGCAAACAAAGTTCCACGCCGCCCTCAGCATCGAAACAACAAATTTCTGGTCAATTTGCAGAGTTTTGCACTGATTATTGGCCGAGCGACGCGCCTGGAAACCCACGCGACGCGCCTGGGGGCGTTTTTACAAAGGCGGTCAGTGTTGGCGCGACGCGCCTGTACAAACAAGCGACGCGCCTGTACACCGCCCGACTGCCCGACCCGACAGGCCACCCGGGTGGTGTGTTTTGCGCGCCGTGCTAACCTTAAAGAGTGCTGCGCTAATCTTGAAGGTCTCCGGTGCTGATCCAACTCTCCTCCAAGGTTTTTTCAACGATTTCAAGAGGTATTTCGAAATTTCATCCACATTTCCGAAATTGCCAAATGATAAAAGTCAGTTTTTTTGCATGGGCATATCTGTTGAAACAGCATGTATGGTTGAAGGTCTTCTCCCCAAAGATGGATATTCCGCATTAAAAGGGTCTTGATTATTGTAAAAAAGGGAATCTTTACAGCTTTTTGCTCAGAGTTTTTGAGCCTTTAAAACCCTGATACCTCTGCTTTAAATATAAATCTGACTGTATACTCACACCAAGGTTAATGAGCATGTTTTTGTTTAAAAAGTGACATGCATAGAGAATAGTGAAATTTAGTGAGAGAAAGGGTTCTTGGTCAAGCATAAGTGTATAGGTTGAAGCTCCGGAGGAAGCTTGTCCACACTACTCATAAAGAGACAGTATTTAATGTATTGTTGGTTGGCTGCCTTGTATTGTTCAAAGCTTATTGACAAAGTTGCTATCCATCCAAGCAGAGGTTTTTATAACATAACCAGAGGGTTACATTCGTAAGGCGACATTGATTGTTTTGAAGGGATAAAACTCACATAACCTCTGCCTGAAAACTTGGAAGCCTTCAAACTATGTCATCTTTGCTCAGGATTGTTACAGTGACTGCTTAAATAGCACTAAGGGTTGATTTCACAATTACAAGTTAGTTCAAGGTTGGCACACTTATATAGGGCAGAGTTTTTAATGATTGCAAAAGTTACCATGGAAAGGAGTAAGAGGTATTGAGTGACATCTTAAAACTCACAAGAACAGGGTAATCAAAGCACTTCTCACAGCAAACTCCTTCTAGCAGTCTGCCCCTCTTTTTCACTGTATTATTTCCTACTGTGAATTTGTTGACAAAGATTTTCCAAAGGTGAACAGGACACTTTCTGAAGGGCAGGTTTTTTTTTTATGGGAATTTAACATTGGAGACAGAGATATAAATATGGTGGTTGATCTCTTAAATTCACAAGTAAAGGGTGTTTTTCCTAAACATTGTGCACTGATATTTCACCTAACCTAAGTCTCCTTTTTTCTTTCACTGTATGGTCTCTTCTATAGAAATCTGTTGACAAAGATATTCTAAGGGTGAGTAGGGCCACTTTCTGAAGAGCAGGGTTCTAATATTTGAGTTTTGTCTTGGAGACACAAATACAAGTATGTTGATTGGCCTCTAACAAACTCACAAGAAGAATGATTTCTTAACACTGTATACAGGAAATCTACACAACAGTTTGTCTCATCTTTACTGATGGTGTCCTATTGAGAATTTTTCCCGGCCGAGGTACATCCAAAGCATATTGACACAGTTTCAATCCAGCAGGGCATTTTACATACAGTGAAGGCAGTTTGCCTCTTCCAAAGCATTTTCAGGTCAGAATGCCTCCAAGGCAAGACAACAGGAGTGGGCCACATAAAAGATATGAGCACATCTCTACAGAAGAGATTAATGCTCATCCTTCTGTACTTTTCAACTTCCATGAAGTAGGCTGCCTTGATTTCTACCAGAAGATAGAAGAGGTCAAGAGTTTTTCGCCATTAACACACTTGTGCGCCCTGAGATTCAAAGAAAAACACTTCCAAGTGGTGGATCTTGATTTCAAAATTTCTCCAAGGTATGTGTCCAAGGCCACCAAGATCCCGTATCATGGCGAAAAATGGTTTAAACAAGCTCATCTTGATTTAGAGGATTACAAACCTTTCATCAAGCCTGAACATAGAGAGGCTGTCACTGCTATTTTCCCTTTTTGATATCTCCTTGACAGTTATGCTCCGCTTATGAAAGCCATAATGAAATATTTCACTTGTGAAGGGAGGTTTGATCGAATTTATGCCTATCATGTCCATTTATTGATGCACTTTACTAGAAGCAGGCAACTAAACCTCCCTCACTTTTTTTTCAAAAGCATAGAGAAAATGGCATCCACTGTCCAAAAGAAGGCCCCACCTCAGCAAATCCCTTCTCTTTTTCATCATTCTTTGATCAAGATTATCTTCCTATACCAGCTGGAGAAGAAAGAGGTTTCATGGGATTTATTCATCAACCATCCAGATTTTGCCACTGTTCCTCCTGCCCATGTTTCTCCTACTCAGCCTGTCCATCGCCCAGTGCCTCTGTCTAGTAGGCCTACACCTAGAAGGCTCAGAATGACTACTGGACAGCCAAGTCAACAAGGGGAAGGAGAGGGCAGTGAAAAGCAGCAAGAAGGAGAGGGCAGTGAAAAGCAGCAGATAGAGGATGAAGGACAACAACAGTTGGATGTTGAGGGACATCAGCAGATAGAGGATGAGGGACAGCAGCAGTTGGATGTTGAGGGACAGCAGCAGATGGATGTTGAAGGACAACAGCAGATAGGTGATGAAGGACAACAGGTCCAAGATGAACAG